>CM035847.1:140238749-140838749 GCA_020510985.1 Pholidichthys leucotaenia
GTGAGTTCTTTGCTAAGACAACCTCTTTCCTGGGTTTTGTTATCTCCCACAATCAGATCCTCCCCGAGGAGGATCTGATTGTGGGAGATTTCCTTGTTGGGCTCAAGGAAACAGGTGCAGCAGTTCATCGGGTTTGCTAATTTCTACTGCCGCTTTGTGCCCAACTTTGGAGCCATCTTCACCCCTCTGACCCACCTCACCTCACCCAAGGTACCCTTCCAGTGGACCGAGGAGACAGCGGCCGCATTCGAGACCCTGAAGACTGAGTTTTCCTCCTCCCGGGTCCTGACCCAGGTTGACCCCACGCTTCAGTGCTTGGTGGAAGTGGACGCGTCTGATACGGGGGTGGGGGCAGTTCTGTCCCAATGTTCACCGGTGGATGGAGTTAAGCATCCCTGCGCCTTCTTCTCCCAGCCCCTGTCTGCGGCTGAGTGGAATTATGATGTCGGCGACAGGGAGCTTCTGGCTGTGAAGCTCGCACTGCAGGAGTGGCATCACTGACTGGAGGGGGCAGCTCAGCCTTTCATGGTCTGGTCGGACCACAAGAACCTGGAGTATCTGAGGTCGGCCAGGCATCTGAATGCCCACCAGGCGCGCTGGTCTCTGTTCTTCGCACGGTTCAGGTTTATGATCACCTACCATCCAGGCTCCAAGAATGGGCTGCCCAACGCACTGTCCAGACAGTTTGCTCCTGAGACCCCAGAGGAGCAGGACCACACCATCCTGCCCAGCTCGTGTGTTGTGGGGGCGGTTTCCTGGTCCATCAGGGACAAGATCCGAAGGGTGCAGGAGACCGAACCGGATCCTGGCGGCGGCCCGCCTTCCATCGGCGGTTCGAGGGACTGCACGTCCAAGCGTGCAGGCGGTTCAGGGCCTGCACGTCCAAGCTCGCCTGTCATCCTGGCATCTCCCGACTGGTGGACCTCCTTCAGCGCTCTTTCTGGTGGCCCGGTCTACAGAAGGACATCGCCAATTTCGTCCGGGCCTGCCCCCAGTGTGCTACTAGCAAGACCCCGAACTCCCCCCCCCGCGGGGCTGCTCCATCCCCTGCTGGTCCCGGGCAGGCCCTGGTCACATATCGCTCTGGACTTTGTTACTGGCCTCCCCGTTTCTAACTCTTACGACACCGTTCTGACTATTGTGGACCGATTCTCCAAGGCCGCTCACTTTGTGCCTCTCCGGGGTCTCCCTTCGGCACGGGAGACGGCCGATCTCCTTGTCCAACATGTGGTCAGGCTGCACGGGATCCCAATGGACGTCGTATCCGATCAGGGGCCCCAGTTCATGTCCCAAGTGTGGAAGTGCTTTTGCAACGCCCTGGGGGCCACGGTGAGTCTTTCCTCCGGTCACCACCCCCAATCCAACGGGCAGTGTGAGCGCGCCAACCAGGACCTGGAAGCTGCCCTGCGCTGCGTCAACTCATCCAACCCACCCTCCTGGAGCTCTTACCTGGCCTGGGTGGAATATGCCCACAACACAACACTGTCATCGGCCATCGGGATGTCCCCCTTCCGGGCGTCGTTGGGCTATGACCCCCCCTTGTTCCCGGAGCAGGAGAGCGAGTTGGCTGTTCCTTCCATCCAGGCACACCTGAGGCACTGCCGGAACCTGTGGACCAGGGTGCGCGAGGCGCTTTTACGCACGGCGGCGTGCAACAGCACCACGGCTAATCGCCACAGGAGGCCGGCCCCCGGTTACCAGGTGGGCCAACAGGTCTGGCTTTTGGCCCGGGACGTTAATCTTAAGGCTGAGAAGAAGAAGCTGGCGCCACGCTTCATCGGTCCCTTCACCATCTCCAAGATTATCAACCCGGTGGCTGTGCGTTTGGCCCTCTCCCCCTCCCTCTGTGTTTGCCCCAAGTTTCACGTGTCCAAGATCAAACCCGTGATCTCCGACCCACTCTGTCCTCCTCCTAGGGCGCCACCCCCTCCCATGATGATCGACGGCCACCCGGCATGGGGGGTTGCATCCATCCTGGATTCCCGGCGTCGAGGTCGTGGGCTGCAGTACCTGGTGGATTGGGAGGGGTATGGCCCGGAGTGGAGATCCTGGGTGCGCTCTTCCTTTGTGCTGGATGGAGATCTCATCACGGAGTTCCACCGGGCGCACCCGGATAAGCCAGCGCCAGGAGGTGCTGCTCGGTGGGGGAGTACTGTGACAACTCGCCGCTCCCAGTCATCTACCTCAGCTGCGCGCACACCTGTGCTTCATCAATCACGGGCTATTTAACCCACTCGGCCCAGAGCATCGGTCTGGAGCCTTCTGTGTATCTACGCTCTCAAACTCTCCGCAGGATCGTTCCTTCCTGTCCTGCAGTTCCTCTCATTAGCACAGAAGCTGTACCTCCACTCACCTGTCTCCCAGTCTCTCCCCTGTGCACAGGTGGATTCCCTGGTGGCGGATTCCTCCTGTCTTCGCCATCTCCTCTCCCCTCTTCTCCTCTCCTCGTCATGTGCGCAGCAGGGCGCTGTCTCCCAGGCAGGAGATCCTTTGCCAACGCCAGCCACCTTTCCACCTGCAAGTAAGCAACATTCAGTATATCTCTCCCGCTCGGTGAAGCTGTACTCATACCTTTGTCTCTGCTCTCCCCATAGGGTTGCCTGGCTGCACGGCGTGCCATTCTGCCCCCGACGCTCCTCGTTCACCCACAGACCATACACATACCGCATACATGCACTCATTCTGGGCTGCACGGTGGCGCAGTGGTTAGCACTGCGGCAGCACAGTTTACCCGTGGCCGGGGGATCGTGGGATCGAGCCCAGCCCCCGACCAACAGTGATCTGTGTGGAGATTGCATGTTCTCTCCGTGTTTGCGTGGGTTTACTCCGGGATTTCTCTGGTTTCCTCCCACATGCCAAAAACATGCAGGTTAGGTTAATTGGAGACTCTAAAGTGGCCCTAGGTGTGAATGTGTGTGTGAATGGTTAAGGGATAGCGCCGTATCATGGCTGCTTCATCCATCCAGGTGGTGGATGACCCTCAATTTCCCCTCTGGGGATCAATAAAGTATACTAAATCTAAAAAAAAAAATCTAAATTCACTCCTTGTTGTTGAATAAAGCTGTTGAATCTTACCTGAGCCTGCGTGCGTGTTTCCTGGGCCGATAATTATGTCAATTTTCTCCTCACCACCAGAACCCCATGTCATGGTTGGCTCTCACGAGCCGTCAATGAGACGCTATAGGCCACCGGTGAGTTTGCACACTTTATTAAAGAGAGAAAATGATAAAATAATGAGCCATAGGGGGCTAAAACACGACTAAGGTAATGACACGGACAAGGAACACAGAGTCTCAGAATAACAATTACAATAATGGATGAAGATGAAGGATTGTTCACGAGGGAATGTCTGATGAGGGGAAGCTCGACGAGGGAATGTTCGACGAGACTGCAGCAAGGTTTGGCCCTCAGCTGCTCCCTTAAATAGGGCTCAGGATGGAACAGCTGATGAGGCAATCAATAATGCAATTCAGCTGTCAGAGGGCTCAGCTCTGACAGCCGGAAGCCCCTCCGAGCCCTGTCACAATAAAAGCTCGGAGAGCCATAGGGAACACACACACCAGTTGGGAGGAAAATACTGCATGACCCGAGTGCGGACGAAATCGGCGCTCAGACCACGACAGTACTCCCCCCCGAACGGCGCACCCTGGGTGCCGTGTGACACTCAAGCCCTCCCACCCTCCACCCCCCACCCAGGGTGGGAGGATGGGGGAGAAGGCCTGGAGGGTGAGAACCAAAAAAGAAAAAAAAACCCATCAAGACGAAGAACCGGAACAGAGAGTGACAAGGGAGAGCACAGGAAATAAACACGAAGCAATTACAGAGCATGGGAAAAAAAACAAAACAAAGCACAATACTCCATAATGCACGGATGGCACAACAGACAGGACAAAACAAAACAAATAACAGGAGAACAAGGCCTATAACCAAAATACACAGGCCCATAAGACACAATGTGGCAGTCCCAAACATCCCTCAGACAGAGGAGGGGAGAGAAAAAAAAAACACGCTAAATAGCGGTGAATATATAAACCAAAATAGTGCAAATGACAAAACACCAGAGCGACCCTAATATTTCAGTGGAAAAAAGAAAACAACACAGGTATGACGGCAGGTAGAGTCCAATGAGACAACAATCAGTGCTGGTGGTCTACCTGGTCTACCTGGTGGTCTACCTTTCCAGCGTCCAGAAAGCTGGCCGGGGAAAAAAGGAAGAGTTCGGGCGGCCTACCCCACTCCCAGGCCCGGAAAAACAGGACGTCAGGCGGCCGGACCAGGTCGCCAAGCAGAAAGTCTGGCTGGTTGGGTGGCCCACCCAGAACGCCAAACGGGCGAGGCAGTCTTCCAGGCAGCCGACCCGCGTCACTCAGCCACCAGGACCGCTGGAGAGAAATCGACGATGGCCTCCCTGGAGAGGGGGATAGCAAGGGAGAGCCGAGCCGAATATGGGGAACCCCCACAGCATCCGGTGGAGAAGGATTGGGGGAAGGATGAAAGACTAGTCCAGCGTCAGACGGCAGAAGATATGCAGCCCCCTCACCGACCTCGAACTGAACCGGCGCTGTGCCACTGCTGGACCCCGATCGGGTCAACGCTGTACCCACGATGGACCCCGATTGGGCCAGAGCAGCACCCACGACGGACCCCGACTGGGTCAATGCTGCACCCGCAATGATCCCCAATTGGGTCTCGGCTGCACCCACGTTGGACCCCGATTGGGTCAATGCCGCACCTGCGACGGACCCCGACTGGGTCGGCGCAGCACCAGGGACGACCTCCAAACCCGAACCCGAAACCTCCAGCACAGCGACCAGGATCGACTCCGCACTGGTGACCCTGGGAAAAGGCTCAGGAGAAGAAGAAGAACCAGGATCAGGATCACCGGTAGCGACAGAGCCCAGTGAGACGAGCTCGGATGCAGCGGACGGCTGCACCCGGCTCGTCTCCCTGAGAGACAGGCAAAAATGCTCTAGAACTGATAGGAGGAAGACAAAATAGAGCACTTGTTTGAACTCGAGTTCTGTCGCTGTCCAGGACTTCGACGATCCGGGTTCAGAAGGCAGAAGGACATCCTCTGGCTCCTACTTGGCTACGGTGGGCCCCGCAGCCGGCATGATGGTTCCCACAGCCTGAGGACCCTCCACCGCTGACGACTACGTCGACGACCCGCACGGCGTGGTGACAGGAGATCCTCGACCTGTTAAATTGGACTGCTCCTCCCTGGAGACCCGGGTATGCTTCGTCGTCGGCGCAGGATCCAGACTGCAGTCCGCTCTCCTACTCTGCCCATGACATGGCTGCGGGGCTGGAACCAGGCTCTCCAGGGCCGCAGGCTCCTCAGTTTCCCTCAATCCCTCAATGCAGTATTTTCCTCCCTCAATGGGATGAAAATACTGCATGACCGGAGCGCGGACAAAATCGGCGCTCAGACCACGACACCCCATCCCCATTTTGGTGAGTCAGTCTGCTGTTTGATCTGTAATAGTTGGAGAGCCAGGTGGATTTTATTGACACTATTGAGTACGAAAGGTTTGAGTGTGTAATTCTGTTGTAAATCGCCTATCAATGAAAGAATGGGGCGTCTTAAGTTGCACAGTCCTGGGGTTTGGTCCCTGAGGGTCTCAAAAGGGGACCCAAAAATCCATTTAAACAAACTTTTGAGTACAACAACCGTTTCAAGCCTGTTTCATTTAGATCACCCCTCACATTAAACTGATGCAACTTAAGACATGAAAATGTCTGGGGTTACTAATTAAGACACCTACTAATTAACGACCAATTAACGATTTATCTAAACTTTCAAGTACAACAAAAATTCTTTTTGCAAATGATAATTTACTAACTCGGAAGCCGACACCCGAGTCATCCTTCACATGATTGAGGTGGACAAGTCCACACCTGGCGACATAGTCGTAAGAGCTTCTGACACTGACATTCTAGTGTTACTCCTAAACCATGTCCATCGAGTTTCCTCCACTGTGTGGATGGAGGTTGGGACAAGAGGACAAGGCAACCTGCGTTATGTAAACGTAACTAAGATTGCTGCTGCGATAGGCCAAGCTATGTGTGCTGCACTCCCCAGCCTACACGCGTTCACTGGCTGTGACTATACCTCTGCCTTTGCAAGGAAAGGAAAGAACAGGCCATATGCAATTGTGGCAAAAAGTGACAAGTTCCAGAGAGCGTTTGCTTCATTGAGTCACGCTGTCCCAACAGATGAAGTCATCCAAATCTTGCAGGATTTTGTCTGCATGTTGTACGGAGCACGGAAACTTGTCCCACTCAACAAGCACCGGTTCAATGTGGTCGAGAAAACCTACAAAAGAAAGTCAAATGCTAAGCACCCATTTGAGAAGCTTAAAAGCATTGCAGGCAGTAGCATTCCACCGTGTGAAGCGGAACTAGCACCTCACGTGGACAGAAGTGCATTCGTTGCAAGATTATGGGGTAGTGCTCATCACCAAGACCTGGACAAAACACCCACCAATGGATGGGAAAATGTCGACGGCGAATTTCGCATCATTTGGTTCAATGGAGAACAGATGCCCCCTGCACTCATTCCAGAGGTTCAGGTCGAAACAGAGCCAGATGACAACAGTGATGATGCCCAGGAAGATGGTGGTACGGATGATGACATGGATGAAGATCATGATCCTCTGCCAAGAGAAATGGAATCCTCTGATGAAGACAGTGATGACGATCACGAATGAGATGATCGCAGTAAAATTACGACAGAGTGACTTGACCTAGGATTCCGATTTGGTCGCTATGAAACAATAAGACATTTGCTTGCCAAATAACCACTTTCAAACAATAAACTGTGTCATACATCACAATGTACATTCCATGCCGCATTATATTTTGGAAAGAGAATTTTTGTGTTACATGAAAGTTTAAATAAATCGATCATTAATTAATTAGTCGTTAATTAGTAGTTGTCTTAATTAATAACCCCAGATATGTTGGTGTCTTAAATTGTATTTTTGTTCATTTGAAATAATGTTTTATCCATAGCATCAATCAAAATTGTTGTACTCCCTCTTTTGTATAAGGGTCTTCATATCCCTCAGGGTCCAAAGACCCCCATCTTATCTACAGACCCCAGGAAAAATTGCGTCTTAAGTTGTGGATATGGTGTCTAGGGTTACTGAGTTATCTTTTGCAAAAAGAATTTTTGTTGTACTTGAAAGTTTAAATAAATTGTTAATTAGTCGTTAATTAGCGAGTGTCTTAATTAGTAACCCTAGACATTGTCATGTCTTAAATTGCATTTTTGTTCATTTGAAATAATGTTTTATCCATAGCATCAATCAAAATTGTTGTACTCCCTCTTTTGAATAAGTTCAGTTTTGAGGGTCTTCGTATCCCTTGGGATCAAAACACCTCCGTCTTATTTACAAACCCCAGGAAAAATTGCATCTTAAGTTGTGGATATGGTGTCTAAGATTAGTAAATTATCATTTGCAAAAAGAATTTTTGTTGTACTTGAAAGTTTAGATAAATCGTTAATTGGTCGTTAATTAGTAGGTGTCTTAATTAGTAACCCCAGACATTTTCATGTCTTAAGTTGCATCAGTTTAATGTGAGGGGTGATCTAAATGAAACAGGCTTGAAACGGTTGTTGTACTCGAAAGTTTGTTTAAATAGATTTTTGGGTCCCCTTCTGAGACCCTCAGGGACCAAACCCCAGGATTGTGCAACTTAAGACGCCCCATTCTTTCTTTTATAGGCAATTTACAACAGAATTACACACTCAAACCTTTCGTACTCAATAGTGTGAATAAAATCCACCTGGCTCTCCAACTATAAGTTTATCTTGTTACCTATTTGGAATTTTGTGTTTATGCACTTTGGAAGTTTATGTTTTGTTAATAACTGCCACAAACTGCAATCAGTGTCTGGGTCTGTCTTCCTTTGCCCTGAGGGGCCAATCATGACAGAAGACTGCTGCCAGTAAAAGACCCAGCTGCTGCAGTTAGTGGCTTTTTGCCCTTTTTTTTTCACTCACCTGGTGGTTATCATGTCCCCGGCACGCCTGCCTCCTCCAATGAAAGGGAGATTGGCAGCGGGGTCTCTGAGCCTGGAGGAGGAGTGGGCTGCTGACTTCATCCAGAGTTTTGTGGATGAAGCTCTTGCGGCCTGCGGACCAAAGAATGACCTGGGAGACTGTTAATGGAGCGGTGGTGATTTTGGAGGCACACCCCGGCTTGTGGAAATATCCCCAATTTGCGGAACTGCTGTCCATGGTCTCCTTGCTTTGGCAGTCTTTTCCCGGGTTGACGCTGGGGCCTCCTCCAGCCGGACTGAAGCCGTCGCGGAGGCACTTCCCGCAGCAGACGTCCTTCTCCCCTCCCGATTCGCCAGCTCCAGCTCTAGCATCCTTGTCGCCAGCTCCACGACGCCATCATCCAGACCGCTGGAAGAATGCCTCCACCTCCTCCTCAGCAGCCCCTCCTTCACCGAGGCAGAAAACTCCCATAGCAAATTCTTTTTCTGATTATTCTTCTCCAGCTGTTCCTTCAGCCAACCCCGCTGCTTCTGCTCCCTCCTCCTCAGTGATTCCTCCAGCTGCTGAAGTACTGGTCGCCTCCTTCTCAGCTCTGCCCATCTCCATGTCGACAGTGGTGGCTGCTCCACGATCCACTCAGGGGCCCATGTCCACCGTAGCCAGGGAGAGGGGTGACTTCAGACCGTCTCCAGCAGGAAACTTCATACTCCGGGAAAACAGGCAAGTGTCTTTTCATTTTTCAATATCTTATGATAATGAAAAATGAATTTTTTCAATATCTTATGATGGGCAGTGCAGTGGCAGAGTGGTTAGCACTGCGGCAGCACAGCAACTCACCCTTGGCTGGGGGATCCTGGGTTCGATCCCAGCCCCCAACCAACAGTGATCTGTGTGGAGTTTGCATGTTCTCCCCGTGTCTGCGTGGGTTTACTCCAGGACTTCTCCAGTTTCCTCCCACATGCCAAAAACATGCAAGTTAGGTTAACTGGCATCAAAAACTGGGGATTCTAAATTGTCCTTAGGTATGACTGTGAGAGTGTATGGTTGTCTGTCTCTCTGTGTTGGCCTTGCGATGGACTGGCTATCTGTCCAGGGTGTACTCTGCCTCTCACCCAAAGATGCTGGGATAGGCTCCAGCCCCCCCACAACCCGAAAAGGATTAAGCGGAAGAAGATGGATGGATGGATGGATGAATATCTTATGATAATGTGCCTTGCCTGATTCCCGGTAGTGAGGCTCAGGGTTTGCAGTCCCCTGGGCCCTCACTGTCTGCTGGAGCTATTAATTTCTCACTTGCCAGCTCCGTGTCTCCTCCTACTCCCCCTGAGTGTCCACTGACCCCAGGATCATGCTGCCAGATGTTTGAGGAGCTGGAGACCGAGCTGATGCCTGCACAGATGAAAGCTCGTCCCCAGGCCTCAGCTGAGCAGGATGCAGTGCCAGCAGGGAGCCGACCTCCTGTCCCACGCAGGGCGAGCCACCTGCATGGGCCACATCGCTGAGGGGTCCCAGGACTGCACCGACCACCATGCCTGCTGCAAGGACTGCTGCAGCAGAGTCAAAGCTGGATCTCCAGAGGGCTGAGTCTGAGGAGCCATTGCCAGGATCGACAGAGTCCTGGATGGTGGTGGAGCTCGAGCTCAGGCAGGTGCTCTCCTTTGTTTTTCTTGTGTCTATTTTGGAGAGATCTTGTCTGGCTCTTGATGGGGACAGCTGGGTGCAGCCGTCAGCTGCACCTGAGCTCACCTCGCCGGGCTCGCTGCTGCCAGTGACCCTGACCCTGTTTCTCTACCTGTCTTGTCCGAGCTTTCCCCCAGGGTCACCAAGGACATTCCAGCTTTGCCAGATGTCTCCATGGGTCCAGGCTCGCCACACGAGGTCATCATGGGTCCAGCTCCCCCCACTGAGGTGGGGGGAGGTGCTGGTCATTGAGGGCACTCCATCCCAGCCCTGGACCTCTGAGGGTGCTGCTCCCCCTCCGGATGAGGTTGTCGCGGGTACTCCATCCCTGCCCGAGACCTCTGTGGGTGCAGCTCCTCCTTTGTCTTGGTCTCCGTGGGTGCTGTGTCCAAGGCAGGGACCATCGTGGGTGCTGCACCCCAATGGGTGCTGCACTCCAGTGTGGGCCCGCCATGGGTGTTACGCTCCAGCCCAGGGGCCACCAGGGGTGCAGCTTTGGCCCAGTCTGGGTCCACCGAGGGTGCAGCTTTCAATTCAATTCAATTCAATTCAATTCAATTCAATTCAACCTTATTTATATAGTGCCATTTCACAACAACAATCTCATAGCACTTTCAACTGTAGGGGAAACCCCCACAGTTGCAACCCCCCCCCCCCCCCCCCCCAAAAATCAGGCAATCCCCTGTGAGCAAGCACTTGGTGACGGTGGAGAGGAAAAACTCCCTTTTAACAGGAAAAAAACCTCCAGCAGAACAAGGCTCAGGGAGAGGCAGTCATCTGCTGCGACTGGCTGGGGGGTGAGGGGATAGAGAAGATGAAAAGAACAGACATGTAGAGAGCAAACAGCACGATGGGGACTCAATCTATGGGAGAGAACAAACAGATGTTAATGACCAGCAAAAAAAATATATATATATATATTTCATTGAGAGTGAAGAAAGCAGTGAAGCCCAGTGCATTATTGGAGGTCCCCCGGCTGTCTAAACCTATTAGCAGCATAACTAAGGGAGGGTTCAGAGACACATGATCCCTCCCTAATTGTCGGCTATATCAAAAAGGAAGGTTTTAACCCTATTCTTAAAAACAGAGATCGAGTCTGACTCCCGAATCCAGATTGGCAGCTGGATCCACAGGAGAGGAGCTTAATAACTGAAGGCTCTGCCTCCCATTGTACTTTTGGAGATTCTAGGTATTACAAGTAATCCTGCATTTTGGGAGCATAGTGCTCTGTTAGGATAGTATGGTAGTATCAGATCTTTTAAATAAAAAGGGGCCTGATTGTTTAGAGCTTTGTAAGTAAGAAGAAGGATTTTAAACTTAATTCTAAACTCTATGGGAAGCCAATGAAGGGAGGCCAGAACCGGAGTGATATGATCTCTCTTTCTAGTACCTGTTAAAACTCTTGCTGGAGCATTTTGGTTCAACTGAAGACTTTTTAAAGATGTTTTAAGACAACCTGATAATAAAGAGTTACAATAATCTAATCTAGAGCTAACAAAAGCGTGGATCAATTTCTCAGCATCACTCTGAGACAAGATGCTCCTAATCTTGGCAATATTACACAAATGATAGAAGGCAGTCTTAGAAACAAATTTAATATGTGAATTGAAAGACAGATCTTGATCAAAAATAACTCCAAGGTTCCTCACAGAGCTATTAAGAGAAAGAGTAACCGCATCCAAACTAAAAGTTTGATTTGGAAAGATATTTCTAAGGTTTTCTGGACCAACAAGAATGACTTCAGTCTTATCTGAATTTAATAGCAGGAAATTGCAAGTCATCCAAGCTTTGATTTCCTTAAGAAAGGCTTCTAACTTGGCTAATTGATTACTATCATCTGGCTTCAATGACAGGTATAATTGTGTGTCATCTGCATAACAATGAAAATGTATACAGTGCTTTCTAATAATGTTGCCTAACGGAAGCATATATAAACTAAAAAGAGTAGGGCCTAGCACAGATCCCTGTGGAACTCCATGACTGAGCTTTGAGTTGGAAGAAAACTCATTACTGACATGAACAAACTGGAACCTATCAGATAAATATCTAAACCACTGCAATGAAGTTCCATTAAGTCCAACATAGTGTTCTAATCTATCAAGTAGAATATTATGATCGATAGTATCAAAAGCTGCACTAAGGTCTAAAAGGACAAGAACAGAAACAAATCCATTATCAGATGCGATAAGGAGGTCATTAGCGACCTTCACTAAGGCTGTTTCAGTACTATGATGGATTCTAAACCCAGACTGAAACTCTTCAAGTAAACCATTTCCCTGCAGGTGGTCAAATAATTGCATAGCAACAACTCTTTCTAAGATTTTTGAAATGAAAGGGAGATTAGAGATTGGTCTATAGTTAGCTAAAACTCCTGGATCCAGCGTTGGCTTTTTGAGTAAGGGTTTAATTAAAGCTGTTTTAAAAGCCTGCGGTACATGGCCTAAAGTTAATGAAGAATTGATTATCTGAAGAATAAAACTACCAGTAAGTGGGAAGACTTCTTTAAATAACCTGGTAGGAATATGGTCTAAAAAACAAGTTGAAGGCTTGGATGAGGAAAATATTTTGTCTAACTCTAAAAGGTCAATTGGAGTAAACTCATCCAATCAGATATCAATTGAAGGAGTTGTAGTAGTTACTGTATTTAAGTTAACTGTGGGAAGAATCTGATTGATTTTATCTCTGACAGATGAAATTTTATTATTGAAAAAGTTCATAAAGTTCTGACTAGTAAGCTCTAAGGGAATGCTAGGATTGACAGAGTCCTGACTCTTTGTCAGCCTGGCTACAGTACTGAAAAGAAACCTGGGATTATTCTTGTTCTCTTCTATTAATGCAGACTAATAACTTGTTCTAGCTTTTCTAAGAGAATTTTTATAAATTAAAAGATAATTTCTCCAAGCTAAATAGATTTCATCTAAATTAGTGGAGCACCATTTTCTTTCTAATTGATGGCTCTTCTGTTTTAAGCTACGAGTTTGTGTGTTGAACCATGTGGTTAGAAATCTCTGATTAGACTTTTTCTTTTTTAAAGGGGCCACCAAGTCTAGAGTCTGATGCAGAGAAGCTGTAACACAATCTACCATGCTATCAATTACAGAAGGAGCAAGCTGTCTATAGCTTATTTCCATTGTGTTGACACATGGCATAGAGGAAACAATTTGCATAAATTTGGTAACGACATCATCTGAGAGGCATCTACTGTAGAAATATTTTTCCTTAGGAGCCAAATAATCAGAAATAGTAAAATAAAAGGTTAACAGCCAATGGTCTGACAGTACATGGTTGTGAGGAGACACTACCAGATTTTCTATTTCTATGCCATATGTCAGAACAAGGTCCAGCGTATGGTGGAGATAATGGGTAGAATTTCATACTTTCTGAGAAAACCCCATCGAGTCTAATATTGAATTAAATGCCATATTAAGGCAATCACTATCTACATCAACATGTATATTAAAGTCCCCTACTATAATTATTCTATCTGATTTCAGCACTAAATCAGCTAAGAATTCGGCAAATTCGGATAAAAACTCTGTGTAGGTTGATGGGGGACGATAAACTATGGCAAATAAAACTGAGTTTAGCCTAAAACTAATGTAGAATGAATGAAACTTAATGAATGAAACTTAATGTAGAATTGGTGTGTGACTTTGCAAAAACGATGTCTGCCACTGTAGTATTCTCTGGGCCCCTCCCCAATCCGACCAGTGATGACATGTTTAGCCACTCGTCATCCTTGAACCGCTGGCTGTCTGTGTGGTGTCCTGCAAATAATGTGGGCTACATTGACAATTGGAGCTCTTTTTGGGGAAAACCTGGTCTTATGAGAGGAGACAGCATTCATCCCACTTTGGATGGTGCTTCTCATTTATCTAACAATCTGGCATCTTTTTTATCCAAATTTCCAAAACCTTGACTACTCAGAGTTGGGACCAGGAAGCAGAGTCACAGTCTTACACGCCTCTCTGCAGCTCCTCTTCATCCACCACCCCTCAACTTAGCCCCTGTCTTCCCCATCAGAGAATCGTTGTCTGCTCCCTCCAAAGTAAATAAAAATATAATGTATAAGCATCCCAAAGTGATTAAGAAAAATATTGGTAAAACTCAAATTAAACATAAAACCTCTAAACTGAATGATTTGGCCTCTGTTCCTTGTGGTGTAATCTAAGTATTACATATGTGGAGCCACTAGGGGGCGACACAGACCGGATGTTGTCAGGTGTACGGCATGATGGAGATTAATATGGCGGAGTTCGTGTGTTAATGTGTTGCAGCCAGTCAATAAAAGAGGCTCCGTGTTCACCCAAAGCAGCAGTCTTTATTTATAAAAGAACCCAACACAACATGGTGTCAGAAGTTGGTGCGCTTTGAGGTGAGAAAAGTCAGCTTTGCAACCGGCTAGCGGCTATGCCAGACGAAGTTCAAAGAGCTGCAGCTGCGCCAATTGATCCAGTAATGGTGGCGGCTACTCCAGCGGCAACCTTCATCATTAAACCACCGGAGCCCTTCGACTTTGCGAGACCCCAAGAGTGGGAAAAGTGGATAAGACATTTTGAGCGTTTTAGACTGGCAAGTAACCTGAATAACTCAGCTGAGGCGAACCAAGTAAATACGCTGGTTTATTGCATGGGAGATGAGGCTGACGACGTGCTAAGAGGGCTCGAGCTAACGAGTGTGCAGCGCCAGCAGTACGATGCCATTAAAACAGCCTTTGATAGACATTTCGTTCCCAGAAAGAACGTGATTTATGGATGAGCAAAATTCAACAAGCGAGTGCAACAGCCGGCAGAACCAGTAGACTCGTTCACAACAGCACTCTATGCGCTGGCAGAAAACTGTGAGTACGGTGCACTTCATGATGACCTCTTGAGAGACAGGCTTGTAGTGGGTCTGAAAGATTCGTCGCTGTCACAAAGAATGCAGCTTGACAAAGATCTTACCCTAGCTAAAGCTATAACAATGGCAAGACAATCTGAAGAAATAAAACGACAACAAACTGACCTAAGAGGTGAAACTAGCGTTAACAGAACAGCCGTGGATGCGGTACACATCAGAAAAGCCAAGCCAAACAAGTTCATAATCAAGGAACAAAAACAGATTAAGTCCTCAAGGCCTCAGCAGACAAAACAAGACAGTAAAGTTTGTTCCAAGTGTGGCAAAGCACCAGCACATGCAGCAGTACAGTGCCCAGCTAAAAACGCGGAATGCCATAACTGTAAAAAACGTGGACACTATATTAGAGTCTGTAGGCCCAACCCAACTGTGAATGAGGTCACTGACAATGCAGATGGACTTTTTCTGGGTGAAGTGGATCTAGGGGAGGATCCATGGCTGGCAGACATAAACGTGAGAGGAAATAAAGTGACTTTTAAGTTAGATTCCGGAGCGGACGTCACAGCGGTTTCTGACCAAACATTTGAAATCTTCAAGAAGAAAAATGAACAGTTGGAAAAGGCACAAAAACCACTCTACGGACCGGGTGGAACTGTACTAACCGTGTTGGGGTCTATGACAGAGACTATTACATACGGTGACAAGAGCGCTACTGAGAAAATCTATATTGTCAAAAATCTGCGCATGGCACTACAGAGTAGAACAGCTTCTGTGAGACTGAAACTAATTGCCAGAATTGACACTATAGACCAAGAGACAGTGAGAAAAGCGTACCCCAAGTTATGCGATGGACTTGGGCTCGTCCAAAAGCCATACACAATTAAACTGAAACCTGATGCTAAGCCCTTTTCGCTCAAGGTGCCAAGGCGTGTGCCACTGCCGCTCATGGGTAAAGTGAAAGAAGAGCTCGAGAGGATGGAAAAGTTGGGAGTCATCAGTCGCGTGGAGCAGCCAACAGATTGGTGCTGTGGCATGGTTGTAGCTCCCAAAAAGGACAAAGAAAAGGTACGTATCTGTGTGGACATGACACCTTTAAACGAGTCAGTGTGTTGCGAAAGATACATCCTCCCGTCTGTGGACCAAACGCTAGGCATGCTCACAGGTGCTCAGTATTTTTCAAAGCTCGATGCAAATATGGGATTTTGGCAAATACCACTGTCTAAAGAGTCGGCCTTTCTCACCACATTCATTACGCCATTTGGCAGATACCACTTCAACCGTTTGCCATTTGGTATTTCCAGTGCTCCTGAACATTTCCAAAACATGATGGTGACTGAGGTTACAGCGGGTCTCGACGGAGTCGTCTGTCACATGGACGATATCCTGGTCTGGGGATCCACCAAGGAGCAGCACGACGCAAGACTGCACGCTGTCTTGAAGTGCGCGGAGAAAGCAGGCGTTACGTTGAATATGTCAAAATGTGAGTTTGGCAAAAGAGAGGTCAAATTTCTTGGGTTTATTGTTTCAGCAGAAGGAATGAGGCCAGATCCAGACAAAACCCAAGCTGTTCAGGACATGAAAGAGCCAAGCAACGTGAGTGAGCTCAGGAGCTTTCTCGGAATGGTGAACCAGCTGGGGAAGTTCATTCCGAACCTTTCTGAAAAGGACAAACCATTGAGAGACTTGCTTTCAACAAAGAACATGTGGTACTGGGGGCATGAACAACAAAATGCGTTTTGCAACCTCAAACAAGAACTGCCCTCTGCTCCTGTATTGCAGCTCTATGACCCAAACAAACCACAGAAAATATCTGCAGATGCCTCTTCATACGGATTGGGGGCAGTCATGCTACAGAAAGAGAGAGACGTGTGGTTACCAGTTGCTTACGCTTCCCGATCATTGACACCTACAGAGCAGCGCTACGCCCAGCTGGAAAAAGAAGCGCTGGCTCTCACGTGGGCCTGTGAAAGATTCAATGACTTTATCCTGGGTCTGCACTTTGAACTAGAAACTGATCATGAGCCACTAGTGAGCCTACTGGGAGGACAAGCTTTGGATGCGCTTCCACCGCGTATACAGAGATTTCGTATGCGCCTAATGAGGTACTCATACACTATAAAGCACATCCCTGGCAAAAGTCTCACCACTGCCGACACGCTCTCACGCTTACCGCTCACAAACAGTGTTACTCACACAGACACAGATCTTATGGAGGACACTAACATTTATGTTGACTCTGTGCTAGAGGGACTCCCTACAAGCAGCAAATATCTTGCAGATCTCCAAGAGCAACTGCAGTCCGACAGCGTCTGTTCACAAGTCATGAAATACTGCACAGAAGGCTGGCCGGATCGTAACCAGCTACAGGGAGCGGTGAAGCACTACTGGTCTGAGAGAGCCGTTTTGAGTGTGCATAACGGACTACTACTGAGAGGCACGAGGTTAGTTATCCCTGCTAACATGAGAAATGCAGTTTTGGATAAGATACATGAGGGCCACCAGGGGGTGGTTAAATGCAGAGAGCGCGCCCGTCAGGCTGTATGGTGGCCAGGTTTAAGCAACCAGATCAGTGAAGTTGTACTCAAATGTAGACAGTGCATACAGGAAAGAGTTAATGTGAGAGAGCCTTTAATGCCCACAGATTTACCAGAAAGGCCATGGCAGAAGTTGGGAGCTGATTTGTTCACGCTACAAGACAAAAACTACCTGTTATTAGTGGACTACTTCTCTAGGTATATAGAGATTGCCCAGCTCAGCCCAACTCGCTCTGCCAATGTCATTGTGCATTTAAAGTTTATGTTTGCACGTCACGGAATACCAGAGATACTGATCACGGATAACGGCCTGCAGTTTGCAAGTCAGGAAATGGAAGACTTTGCAAAGGAGTACTGTTTTGAGCACGTGACCAGTAGTCCCAGGCACCCCCAAAGTAACGGTGAGGCAGAAAGAGCTGTCAGAACAGTCAAAAATCTTATCAAGAAAGCCAGTGATCCATACAGAGCACTGTTAGCCTACAGAACCACAGCGTTGGCAAATGGCTACAGCCCAGCACAGCTTCTCATGGGGCGTAGGCTTCGTACCACCCTGCCAATGCTTCCAGAGGCCTTGCAGCCATGCGTGCCAAATCTGCAACAAATTCGTCACGTGGAAAAGGAGAGACGGATGAGGCAAACAGAATGTTTCAACAAAAGACACAGAACGAGAGATTTGGATAAACTGTTACCCGGAAACTCTGTTTGGATTACAGATGCAAAAGCACAGGGCACAGTGACATCTGTCCACAAAACTCCACGGTCTTATGTCATCAGTGGACCACAAGGAACACTGAGGAGGAATCGCAGCCATTTAGTGCCTATGCCTTCTCCAGAGAGCCAAATGGAGACTCCACAGGACGTCCAGTCTGAGGAAACCTCCACAGAAACTCAGACTCAGGAATGCACACCTGCCATCATGAGAACAAGATCAGGCAGAGAAGTGAAGAAACCACAAAGACTGGATCTGTAAAAATTATGTATTGCTATTTCTGAGATGCAGAGTTTGAGTTCTTGAAATGTTTAAAAAAATGTGATATAAGAGGCTTCTGCATAAAAATGTTCTCACGCATGGTACAAGTGTATAAAAAGAAAAGGGTTAGAAAAAGTTAGATCGCCCATCATAGTTAGTTGACCAAGGTGAGCAGGAATGATTTCATGTGGAAATGTATTTTGTTTTTCAGCTAAAGGGGTCAACTTGGCTTCAGTAAGGGGGATGTGGTGTAATCTAAGTATTACATATGTGGAGCCACTAGGGGGCGACACAGACCGGATGTTGTCAGGTGTACGGCATGATGGAGATTAATATGGCAGAGTTCGTGTGTTAATGTGTTGCAGCCAGTCAATAAAAGAGGCTCCGTGTTCACCCAAAGCAGCAGTCTTTATTTATAAAAGAACCCAACACAACATTCCTCCTCATAATTTAAAAATTAAATGTGGTTTATTAAATATTAGGTCTCTAACTCCCAAGTCTCTGTTACTCCGTGATCTGTTAATTGATCATCAGATTGATTTAATTTCCCTTACAGAGACTTGGTTAGGGCAAGAGGATTATGTTGGTTTAAATGAATCAACTCCCTCTGGTTATTTAAACTGTCAAAATCCCAGAAGTTCTGGTCATGGAGGAGGAGTAGCAACAATTTACCATTCCAAATTACTAGTTGATGTAAAGCCTTTGATTTTAACCTTTGATTTTACTATTTCTGACTATTTGGCTCCTAAAGAAAAATATTATTACAGTAGATGCCTCTCAGATGATGCTGTTACCAAATTTATGCAGATTGTTTCCTCTATGCCATGTGTCAACACAACGGAAATAAGCTATAGACAGCTTGCTCCTTCTGTAATTGATAACATGGTGGATAGTGTTACAGCTTCTCTGCATCAGACTCTAGACTTGGTGGCCCCCTTAAAAAAGAAAAAGTCTAATCAGAGATTTCTAACTCCTTGGTTCAACACAGAAACTCGTAGCTTAAAACAAAAGACTCGTCAATTAGAAAGAAAATGGTGCTCCACTAATTTAGATGAAATCTATTTAGCTTGGAGAATACATCTTTTAATTCATAAAAAATCTCTTAGAAAAGCTAGAACGAGTTATTACTCTGCATTAATAGAAGAGAACAAGAATAATCCCAGGTTTCTTTTCAGTACTGTAGCCAGGTTGACAAAGAGTCAGGACTCTGTCAATCCTAGCATTCCCTTAGAGCTTACTAGTCAGGACTTTATGAACTTTTTCAATAATAAAATTTCATCCATCAGAGATAAAATCAATCAGATTCTTCCCACAGTTAACTTAAATACTGTAACTACTACAACTCCTTCTATTGATGTCTGTCTTGATGAGTTTACTCCAATCGACCTTTGTGAGTTAGACAAAATAGTTTCCTCATCCAAACCTTCAACTTGTCTTTTAGACCCTATTCCTACCAGGTTATTTAAAGAAGTCTTCCCACTTATTGGTAGCTTTATTCTTCATATAATCAATTCTTCATTAACTTTAGACCATGTACCGCAGGCTTTTAAAACGGCTGTAATTAAACCCTTACTCAAAAAGCCAACGCTAGATCCAGGAGCTTTAGTTAACTATAAACCAATCTCTGATCTCCCTTTCATTTCAAAAATCTTAGAAAGAGTTGTTGCTATGCAATTATTTGACCACCTGCAGGGAAATGGTTTACTTGAAGAGTTTCAGTCTGGGTTTAGAATCCATCATAGTACTGAAACAGCCTTAGTGAAGGTCACTAACGACCTCCTCATCGCATCTGATAATGGACTGGTTTCTATACTTGTCCTTCTAGACCTTAGTGCAGCTTTTGATACTATCGATCATAATATTCTACTTGATAGATTAGAACACTATGTTGGACTTAATGGAACTTTGTTGCAGTGGTTTAGATCTTATTTATCTGATAGGTTCCAGTTTGTTCATGTAAATAATGAGTTTTCTTTCAACTCAAAGCTTAGTCATGGAGTTCCACAGGGATCTGTGCTAGGCCCTACTCTTTTTAATTTATATATGCTTCTGTTAGGCAACATTATTAGAATGCACTGTATACATTTTCATTGTTATGCAGACGACACACAATTATACTTGTCAATGAAGCCAGATGATAGTAATCAATTAGCCAAGTTGGAAGCCTGTCTTAAGGAAATCAAAGCTTGGATGACTTGTAATTTCCTGCTATTAAATTCAGATAAGACTGAAATCATTCTTGTTGGTCCAAAAAACCTTAGAAATTCCTTTCCAAATCAAACTTTCAGTTTGGGTGCAGTTACTCTTTCTCTTAATAGCTCTGTGAGGAACCTTGGAATTATTTTTGATCAGGATCTGTCCTTCAATTCACATATTAAATTTGTTTCTAAGACTGCCTTCTATCATTTGCATAATATTGCCAAGATTAGGAGCATCTTGTCTCAGAGTGATGCTGAGAAACTGATCCACGCTTTTGTTAGCTCGAGATTAGATTATTGTAATTCTTTATTATCAGGCTGTCCTAAAACATCTTTAAAAAGTCTTCAGCTGATCCAAAATGCTCCAGCAAGAGTTTTAACAGGTACTAGAAAGAGAGATCATATCTCTCCGGTTCTGGCCTCCCTTCATTGGCTTCCCATAGAGTTTAGAAGTAAGTTTAAAATCCTTCTTCTTACTTACAAAGCTCTAAACAATCAGGCCCCTTTTTATTTAAAAGATCTGATACTACAGTATTATCCTAGCAGAGCACTACGCTCCCAAAATGCAGGATTACTTGTAATACCTAGAATCTCCAAAAGTACAATGGGAGGCAGAGCCTTCAGTCATCAAGCTCCTCTCCTGTGGAACCAGCTGCCAATCTGGATTCGGGAGTCAGACTCTATCTCTGTTTTTAAGAATAGGTTTAAAACCTACCTTTTTGATATAGCCTACAATTAGGGAGGGATCATGTGTTTCTGAACCCTCCCTTAGTTATGCTGCTAATAGGTTTAGTCAGCCGGGGGACCTCCAGTAATGCACTGGGCCTCACTCCTTTCCTCACTCTCAATGAAATATTTTTTTTTGCTGGTCATTAACACTTGTTTGTTCTCTCCCATAGATTGAGTCCCCATCGTGCTGTTTGCTCTCTACATGTCTGTTCTTTTCTTCTTCTCTATCCCCTCACCCCCCAGCCAGTCGCAGCAGATGACTGCCCCTCCCTGAGCCTGGTTCTGCTGGAGGTTTCTTCCTGTTAAAAGGGAGTTTTTCCTCTCCACCGTCGCCAAGTGCTTGCTCACAGGGGATCGCCTGATTGCTGGGGTCTTTCTGCAGCTGTGGGGGTTCCCCCTACAGTTGATAGTGCTATGAGATGACTGTTGTTGTGAAATGGCGCTATATAAATAAAGTTGAATTGAATTCAATTGAATTGAAATTGAATTAAAATTGCTAAAATGCCCAATACTGAGGACCAGGCCCTCAAAGGAATTATAATGTGTTTTTTGCTTTTCATTAACTAGTAATTTGGAATGGTAAATTGTTGCTATTCCTCCTCCACCACCAGAACTTCTGGGATTTTGACAGTTTAAATAACCAGAGGGAGTTGATTCATTTAAACCAACATAATCCTCTTGTCTTAACCAAGTCTCTGTAAGGGATACTAAATCAGTCTTATGATCAATTAACAGATCATGGACTAGCAGAGACATGGGAGTTAGAGACCTAATATTTAGCAAACCACATTTAATTTTTAAATTATGAGGAGGAACAGAGGCCAACTCATTCAATTTAGAGGCTTCATGTTTAATTTGAGTTTTACCAACATTTTGTTTCATAACTTTGGGATGCTTATACATAATATTTTTATTTACTTTTGAGGGAGCAGACAATGATTCTCTGATGGGGAGGGCAGGGGTTAAGTTGAGGGGTGGTGGATGAAGAGGGGCTGCAGAGAGGCATGTAAGACTGCAACTCTGCTTCCTGGTCCCAACTCTGTGTTGTCAAGGTTTTGGAAATTTGGATAAAAATGATGCCAGATTGTTAGATAAAAGAGATGCACCATCCAAAGTGGGATGGACACTGTCTCGTCTAATAACAGATGGTTTTCCCCAAAATGAGCTCCAATTGTCTATGTAGCCCACATTGTTTGCAGGACACCACACAAACAGCCAGCAGTTGAAGGATGACAAGCAGCTAAACATGTTATCGCTGGTCAGATTGGGGAGGGGCCCAGAGAATACTACAGAGGCAGACATCGTTTTTGCTAAGTCACGCACCGATTCCACGTTAAGTTTTGTGACTTCCGACTGCCAGAGTTGAATGTCATTAATGCCGGCGTGGATAACAATTGTGGAGTATTTACAGTTACTTTTAGCCAGCATTTTCAAATTTGACTCGATGTTGCCTGCTCTGGCCCCAGGAATGCATCTGACTATGGCTGCTGGAGTTTCTAGGTTCACGTTTCTGACAACAGAGTCGCCAATGATCAGAGTTTTTTCCTCAGCAGGTGTGTCACTGAGCGGGGAAAGATGATTAGAAACATGAACAGATTGGCGGTTGACCGGGGCTTTGCGAGTAGGCTTCCTTCTCACCGTCACCCACCCAGTCTTCTCGTTGCTGAGGAGGACCGGAGGACCGCTAGCAGGCCACCCTATGCTAGGGAGCTCCGCTACAGCTAAGGGATGTCTGTCAAGATTAACTGGCGCAGACGGCATTTCAATGCAGTGGAACCGGGATTCCAAATCAGACAACCTCGCCTCAAG
The DNA here is from genome assembly GCA_020510985.1 of Pholidichthys leucotaenia. Taxonomy (NCBI): domain Eukaryota; kingdom Metazoa; phylum Chordata; class Actinopteri; order Cichliformes; family Pholidichthyidae; genus Pholidichthys; species Pholidichthys leucotaenia. Next base: position 140,261,514 of record CM035847.1, read on the forward strand.
CGCCTCAAAAAGACAACATTTATTACATTTACCGTTATCACTAAAAGAGGCAGAGGTGTAGCTAAACATCTGACAGAGAGAGCACACCAGAGGAGAAGGGGAAGGAGAGCTAGTAGCCATAGCTAGTGGCTAACCCAAAGCTAACAAAAACACCGATGAAAAGTGAACAGAAGGCTAAAGAGGGTGATTAGATGACACTGAGTGTGCACACAGGTGCAAGAGGCTTGATAAAGAGAAGTGAGAGCTAACGGTAGATGGAAAAAAGTGATTAAAATACAATTAAAGGCAAAATCCTCAGGAGAATGAGGAGAGCTAACCACACAGCAAACCACACAGACAGCCAGCAAAACAGGAAGTGACGATATGTTACCACAGGAAGCCGCCAGTAGGGGGGGTCCAGCTTTGGCCCAGTCCAGGCCCACTGAGGGTGCAGCCTTGGCCCAGTCTGGGTCCTCCATGGGTGCAGCTGTGTCCCAGTCCGGGACCTCCACAGCTGCAGCTCCGTTCCAGCCCGGATCCACCGTAGATGCTGCAATGTCCCAGTCCTGGACCACCGAGGGTGCTACAGGCCAGTCCGAGGGCATCGTGGTTCCCCCTCCTTGGCCTGACGCTGTCGTGGTCCCCTCCCCTCTGCTTGACGCCTTGGTGGTTACTCCTCCTGTGCCAGACACCGTTGTGGTTCCCCCTCCTGTGCCAGATGCTGTTGTGGTTCCCTCTCCTCACCCTGACATTGTCATGGTTTCCCCGACTCCTTCATCCTGCCTGCCATCAATTCTTCCTGTTCGGCAGCCGCTCCCTGGACCAGCCTTGCTTTTCAGCTGGCTGAAAAACTCTGGTTGACTGCCTGATGGAGTGAGCCATTGGGATGGGTGGCCCATATTCTCCGGCAGGTCACCCAACTTGTACCACCTCACCATCTGCCAGGCCTGGGACTTTGGTTGCCCACCTGAACTTTCTAGTTCTTTTGTCCGGGGGGCCTAAGTCATTGATTTTGACTGGTGTGGGTCCTGAGCAGGGTTGTTTCATTCCCTCTTCACCTGTTCCCCCCATCCCCCCTCCTTCCTCAGTGGAGCCCCTCATGCCGGATGCTGCCTGGCCCATCTGCAGGGGTGTTGGTCTCATGGGTCGCTCTCGCTTGGGTGGGTGGGGGCTTTATACCACTGCCTACAGCTGTGGTGTGGGCCCCGGCCTGTCCTGGTTGGGGTGGCCTTTGTGGCGCCTTCTGTGGTTACTGGCTGTGTGGTCTCCCAGCGTGGGGGGCTCCACAAGATGGTTGCCCCTTCATGTGGCGTCTCGATGCCGAGCAATGTCTCTTTTATTTTATATGCGTGTAAGAGAAGTAGGGGGTGAAGTTTGTGCCTGTGTGTGTTGTGTTTGTGGGTATGTTTATGGGAGGGTTGGAAGGGGTGGGGATGTATCATGTATAATATGTAACTAAATGTGTCTACTGTTTTTATCTATGTAAAGCACTTTGGGCAGCATCTAATGTTTAAAAAGTGCTATACAAATAAAGCTTGATTGATTGATTGATTGATTGATCACCCACCCTGGGTGGGTTATTATTGTGCTCCTGTTGGGGGGGCGGCTTCCTTCTTTTTCTTTTTTTTTGATGTTACCCTGGGGTGTCTGGGACCCCTTGAGAGGGGGGCTCTGTCACAAGCTGAGCACTGGAGGTTCTGCCATGCTCAGTCTCATGACTTTTTTCTCTGTATTTATATATTTGTTGTATTTTGTCCCTTGGGTTTCTGTATTTTCATATTGGTTCTTATTTTCTTGTTTATGTTATGGTTTTGTTACTCTCATTTTGTATTACATTGTATTTATTTCTGTCTGCATTTATTGATATTTTATTCTTTGTATTTTGGACTGTTGTGTTCTTTCTTTGGGTTGACAGCTGTCAAGTGGCGTTTCCCGGTTGTCCTCCATGTGGGCGTCACTCTGTCAGCTGTCAGCTCTCTTCGCTCTCCTCTCATTTCTTTGCAGCTGATCCTAATCGTCAATCATTGTTACCTTTTTGCCTGCTCATGTGACCCCACACCTGTCATCACTTGAGTTATTTGTTCTGACCCTATTTAAGGACTACATTTTCATTTCATTTTTGCATCAGTCTTAATGTTACTTTCTCCTCGCCACCAGAATCCCATCCCCCTTCTGGTGAGTCAGTCTGCTGTTTGATCTGTAAGTTTACCTTGTTACCTATTTGGAATTTTGTGTTCATGCACTTTGGAACTTTATGTTTTGTTAATAACTGCCACAAACTGCAGTCGGCGTCTGAGTCTGTCTTTCTCTGCCCTGAGGAGCCAATCATGACATTAACAGCCTAGAGTCAGTAAACAAATTCAATGCATGAAGCATGTATTAATAATCTCACTGTATTTCAGTCCCTGCAATATTTGGCGGGCTGTTTTTTTGATTGTTGCGGCCCAAAAACCCTGAATTTATGGGAGCTTTTCCAAAAATTTGTGATAAAAGTTGCAACATTTTTTAGAGGCTTTTTGCACTGAAAGTTGAGTGAGTAAGTAGATTTTAAAGTAACTGCTTTTTCTATAGTTATCCCCTGCCGGTCAAAGCCCAAAGGGATTGAAGAACCCTATGGGCGAAAACCAAGGAGGGATTAATGTTTTGGGTCCGTCCGTCCGTCTGTCCCACTATTGTGAAATAAACGCCTCCTACAGTTTTGGTCCGATTGTTTTGAAACTTGGTACCATGATTTGATATATACAGATGATGTGCATATTGCAATTTGGTTCTGATCGGATGATTTTTGCATGAATTGTAGCCCCTGACCTATGAACTCTTCTTTCACCTCAGTTCATAGACAGTAACTGTCTTGTGAAATCAACTCCTCTTACAGTTTTGCTCCGATTGTTTTGAAACTTGATACCATGGATTGAGATACTCTAATGATGTGCATATTGCAATTTCACTCTGACTGGATGACCTTGAGGTCAAAGGTCAGATGTCAGACTTTCCCCTAAATCTTCTAAACATAATAACAACTGAAAGAAATGATGTAGGCTTTTCAAATCGATACAGGAGTTGTATCTCAACAACAAAGAAAGCCAGGGCCACCAAACCTGGTACACAGGTTCACTCTGAGACCATAACCTCTGACTACAGGTTTGGGGTCAAAAGGTCAAAGGTCAAGGTTGACACTTCCTATGATTTCTTACTATAGAACATGGAAATCTCTCTAGGGTCACCATACTTGCTACACAGGTTCACCTCGGGATCCTGCCCTACAACTATGGGTTGTATACTTTGTTGTATATTTGTGGATGATGGGCTTATCATAATTTGATTCTGCCACAGTAATTATATTGAAAAGTTGAAAACTGCTCTCTGTCACTAAGTATTGGGATTGTCAAAGAAAATGAAGGCGGGGGATATTGCACTCGCCTCAGAGTGCTCTTGTTTACAATAATGCTATTCTATGTAACACCACAAGAAAAGCGCAGGATTGACAAAAATTTCCTGTTAAACAGTGATTTATTTAGAATTAAATGCTCAGTAAAATTGTCAAAAAACGACCAACATTGTATTCTTGCTGAGAGCTTAAATAAAAAAGATAAATAAAATAATTAGCCACTGCAGCCATTATAAATTGCATTTAATGCATGTTAGAGTATGGAGCAAATTATGACAGCACCTTCTTGAATCTTGAATATGAAAACTAAGACCCCTGAAAAATTTGAGGTCCCCTTCTGTGCTGAAATCCATAACGAACCAGATGTATCCGATGGGGACTCTGTGCTGACATTGTCCTGAAAATAGGAGACCCACATGCCCGGTACTCTTTGGAGGCATCCTCCTTTTATTTCTGACAAATCTGACAAATATGTAAACAACAAAAAAAAAATCCTCTGGTCAGCAGTGTTACCACTTCGCCCCTACACAAATTAAGTTGCATTTTAGCATATTATACAATAACTTAAAGCTAACATGCAAACTTTATTTGGTCACAGCATCACTTACTTCTCCTGTGGAACTTTGAAGCAAAAAGGGAGGAAGTAAGAGCGGGAAACACAATTTACAGGGGCCCCAAAACTGGACATAAGAGAACAGCAAATAAAACAAACGTTCCACTTACTGACCGTACAAGTAATAATGTCAGGTATAATAACTGGTACAGATTTTGTGTAATTATAGCATACATTTTGTGCAGTAACATTTAGTTCTGTTAAACTATTACCCCTATATAATGTATATAACTATATGTAACTGTATAATTGACCCCGTTACATTCACCCCCCTAGAATTACAAAAAAATTCTGGGCCATAAACTGTCCACATTCATAAACATTGGCCATAAAAAAACAAAAAACAACCACAGTAAAAAAAAACAATCAGCATCAAGAGTTCCCTTAGTCAAAGGGTAAGAGAAATAGAGCTCTGCTCAGTGCCTAGCAGGAACTCATAACACTCTGTAGACAAAGTAAGCTACGTTATACACCACACATTCAGACCAAAGAATGTGGTTTAAAGAAATTATGATTCTCTTCCTTTACTTGTTCATTACACAACATATAGAGTGGCCCAAAAGCATGCCATCAAAACAAACAAAAAAGAGAAACAAAGAAACAAAAACAGAAAACCCTGAGTATTACCCTCTGATTAACACATCCTACACATAGATAACTGCATGAGGGCTTGGCTCAACTCCTAAAACAGACTCAAACTGAGTCATGGACTCAGTCAAGCGACACACTGGCCTAATGACTCTGCCAAACCATGAAGTAAGTCGCTGTTGTGCATCAGGTACTTGGGGTACACTAGAATAGATAGGTGGTGTTTGTGGCAGAGGAACAGGAGAGGCTGTCTGGGAGTTGGTAGTAGTATCATCAGGGGCTGGGCAAGCAGTGACTGACAGAGGTGGTGGGTTATCAACATCAATAGCTCCATCAATGACAGATTGCTCATGTCATGGCCCCATGAGGTAGTGCGGTCATCATCCAAGTCACCGACAGCTGAGAGGGAACCAACAAGGGGCAGTGCAACAGTCTCGGCTGTCGTGTCCAACACAGGTGTCTCAGTCTCATGGCAAGCAGAAGGTGGAAGGGCATCCATCTCATCACAGGTGGGTATGGGCACAGGAGCAACATCATCATCTAAAATTCCATCAAGAGGCAAAAAGATGATTGGGAGCAAAAGGTTCCGATGAACAACACGCTCATTTTCATCCTGATCCTTGATGCGGTAGATGTGCAGAGCCAGCTTTGTGGCCACTATTGTGTAGACAGTAGGTTCCAATTTGTCAGAAAGCTTGCATTTTCCCCTCACACCTTTATTTGCCAGCAGAACCTGGTCACCGATTGACAGAGGTTGGCCCTTGATTTGTTTATTGTATAGGTCACTCTGATGCCTCTGTTCAGCTGTGCAGTTCTTTTGTGCCACTACCATAACATGTTGCAGATCATCCAAAAGTGACTTCACATATGTATCATAGTCACACACAGTCACATCATGGAGCATGTTCTTAAACAAGAAGTTGACTGGTAGCCTTAGCACCCTTCTGAACATCAAGTAGAAAGGTGCAAACCCAGTGGTCTCATGAACAGTGCAATTGTAAACAAAAGTCATGGTCTGTATCATCTGCGGCCATTTCTATTTGGAGGGAAGGGGCAGAGACCTCAGCATGTTTCTAAGAGTGCGGTTAAACCTTTCTGTCTCGCCGTTGCCCATCAGGTGATAAGGTGAGGTGTGTGATTTATCAACCCCTGATAAACGCAAGAGCTCGGCAACTTACTTTCAAAGCTCACACCTTGATCTGAATGCGGGTGCTGAGGGAAGCTGTAAATGCAGAAAAAGTTGCCCCACAGCTTTTATGCCACCCGCTTGGCAGTTTGATCCTGACATGGAAAGACATGCGCTAGCTTTGTAAAATGATCTGTGATCACTAACATGTCTACAAACTTATTATTGCTATCCTCAGCAGACCAAAAATCAATGCAAACCAGTTCCAACGGAGAAGAGATTTTAATGTTCTCAAGGGGTGCTTTAGCAGAAGGCTCAGGAGTCTTGCTAAGGATGCATCTATGGCAACACCTGACATGATTGCAGACATCTCTCTTTATATCATGCCAAAAGAAATGCTGGTGAGCCAGACAGAGAGTACAAGGCTGACCTTGATGACCTGCATGGTCATGAACACCAGCCAATGCATCAGCCCTCAGGGACTTGAGCACAACAAACTGAAACTGCTTCTGTTTAGTTAAGGGGTCTTTTGTGACCCTATAGACGATCCCATTCAAGATAGTTAGTTTGTCCGACTGCTTAAGAACTCTCAAGGTCAGCTGGCTCTCATTGCAGCGTTCATGTCTTGAAGACTTGTGCCCTCTCTCAACATGGACAGCAACCCTTGAAATGACTGGGTCCTGTCGCTGGTGCGACTGAAGGTCAGCAAGAGACGAGGAAGGCAAAATATCCTGGCCAGGAGGAACCAAGCTACTGAGTTGATCCGCAAGGTTGCTACACACTGCTTAGGAGTAGAGTCCCACTCCTCCAGAGAGGAAAGAAGAGTGGATACATCATCCTCAGACAGTGAACCATTGATGGAGACTGAGGTGAGAAGACCTCCCAATGACTGTGGTTGACAGGTGAGGTGGAAAGAACCCTGCACACATCTATCACTGACATCATGGGCTTTACTGAACAGCACAGAATACGGTTCAGACAACAAGTGTTCCTTTACAGGTTTCACAAATGGGTCTCTGTTGAGAGCATCTGCCATCACATTTAATTGACCAGGGACATGCTTGATCTCAAAGGAACTGGGGCCAGTTTGGAGACCCAACGCTGCTCACATGCATCAAGCTTTGGCTTGGTCAAGATATGCATGAGCGGGTTGTTGTCTGACCAGACAGTGATTCTGTGACCCTTGAGCCAGTGACTAAATTTGTCAGACTGCCCACTTTAAGGGCTAGGAACTCCAACCTGTGAGCGGGATAGTTGGCTTGACTGCGAGTGAGGGATTTGCTTGCAAAAGCAATGGGTCTGGTCTCTCCTCACCATCAGGCACCTGGGACAAGACGGCACCCAGACCATCAAGGGAGGCATCAGAGGAAAGGATGAAAGGCCTTTCAAAGTCCAGATGTGCCAATACCACACTATTGAGGAGTGCAGGCTTTAAACCCTCAAATGCTTCCTCACAAGCAGGAGTCCAATCCTGAGGAGTCAATTTCCAGAAAGTGCCTGCTGTCTGCCGGCAGAAGGAGCCCTTACCTCTCCTCTTCTGCCCTGCAGTTAATATGTAGAGCGGCTTAGGAGCAGCCTGGGATGAAATGCTGGTAATACAACACCATCCCAAGGAAAGAATGAACTTTTCTCTGTGATGGAGTGTAGCCATCATCTTCCATGAGGTCCTGCTTTCTAAAAGTTGAAATGACCTTGATTTTTTCCACATCAACAGAGACACCACTGCTATCTACCACGTATCCAAGAAACCTAACAGACCTTCAAAGAAAGTGGCACTTCTTTTGCGCCAACTTGAGGTTGCTGGCCCTGATCGAGAGAAGACCATGTCCAATCTCTTAACCACTTGCGCTCCGTTGTTCCGCGGGCGGGCAAGTCTCTGCGTCCTATGACGCATGAGGGCACACGAGAGCGCCCTCGTGCGCGCTTGGACGCATGACGCATGATGGTGGTGATGGTGATGTAGTAGCGTCCAAGCGCCACTCAAAAAAAAACTGCAGAGACAGCCGCGAACAGATTAGTTCATCTGATTGACCTCTCATTCGACTAATAAGAGCCTTGAATTGGGTTTCTGAAACCTTGAGGAGCCAATGAATGAAAATCTAGGAAGGAGGACCCGCCTACTGTGAACGCAGGAGCCAATTGAAGCACAGAAATTCAGGCAGGGTGAAGAGAGATTTACTGTTGCCACAGATGAAAACAAAGGACGCTGGACGAATCTAATACAGACCCAGCAGCATGGAGAACACCCACAAGTGGGACCTGCACTCATTCCAGCAGAATAGACGGAGGCCGACGACAAAAGTCGTAAATCATTCGCCAAAACGGCAATAATGGAATTATGTTGATCGAGATCCACGACCGGAGCAGCGTCGCATTCGTCTGACGCGTGGGAAGAGATGTTCGCCACGACTCTGCTGCTTTGAAGAGGTAAGGTGTTCTAAGCTAAATTATTATTTATCCCTGAAAACTGTAATCCAAAAATGACTTTTGACCGATCGGTAAATTACAACTGTACTGCGCACAAAGTACAAAGTGCATGCGCCGCGATAAACGGTTCATTTGCCGTGTTCGGACCGTGAACGCCCCCCCCCCCGCTGCAGAAGAGGAGCGGGGGGGGGGCGTTCACCATCCGAACGCCCCCCGGTCCGCGGGGGGAAGCATATCAGTCTATTCCATCATGTAGCGATGGCCCTCTTCTGTAGCGAGGGGGGGGGGGGCGTTCACGGTCCGTTCACGGTTCCCCCCCCCCCACACACACACAGTAGCGAGGGGGGGGGGAGCCGCTGTGAAAACATGCAAGGAGTGTAATCCGTCTGTAGCGAGGGCCGAAGTCGGTCCTTGGTAGCGGGGGGGGGAACGACCCCCCGCCCACACACACACACACAGACACAGCCCTGAGTGTGACCTTTCATTAGAGCCTAAAATGAAGATTCTACATTGAATTATTCAAAAGTTACAGACATTTTTCCAAACGGTGCCATTTGGCACAATTTGGCACAGTTCCAAAACGCCTGGGAACAGCCTGAGAACAAAGCTGTGTAAAATATTCATTTTTTGTGGTATTGTTACCAAATTTGGATCTCAGCTGGATAACACTTGGTTCTACATTTCTGTTGCATTTTCCAGCCGAATCGGACAGCTGTGTGTTATTTACAAGCATTTGTATCCAAAAAAACACTGTGTCCAATTTTTTTTTCTTCAAGTTCAGTATGTTTAGATGACTGTAACTCAGTGGCCGGAGCACATAGAGAGATTATGTTTTTTTTGCCAAAAAAATTCAAAGTGTTTTCTTTTAAATGAGACCAACCCCATGAAGATGCTGCAAAGGGTTGAATAACAGCTTTCGATTTACTTTGGGCACATTATTTTTTGGCATTTTTAGGAAAATTGCCCGGAGTGCAAGTGGTTAAGGGCTTCCTCCTCTTATGGGGCAAAGACTAGCAGGTCATCAAAATAGCATAGGAGACTGGAAAAGTTTAAGTCCCCAAAGACACTGATCATCATCCTCATAAAAGATATGGGACTGTTGCATAAGCCCTGTAGAAGCCTGTTGTACTCATAGAGGCCTAAGGGCGTCGTAAAGGCCGTGTACTGCCTGCCAGACTCATGGAGGGGGATGTTATAAAACCCTGGCGTGAGGTCCATGGTGCTGAAAAAGGCATTTCCACCAAGAGCAGCAAGGCAATCAACTTGGTGAGGTAGGGGGTGAGCGTCTTTCACAGTTTTGGCATTTAGCCAAAGAAAGTCAGTACAAATCTGCAATTCCCCCGACTTCTTCCAGACAAGTACAAGTGGTGAAACATATTCACTGACTGACTTGCTAATGATCCCTTTCAACTCCATCTCAGACAGCACCTGTCTCAGTTTATGATAGTGTGCTGGGGAGACGCAGCAATAGGGTAGACGGAAGGGGCGCTCATCAGTCAGATGAATACGATGGACAAACCCTTTTGCCTCCCCACAGTCCAGTCTGTCTCTCGAGAAAACATCTTCAAATCTGAGTACAAGGTCCTCTAGCCTTCATTTCCATTCATCTGACACTTCACAACCCTCGAGGTCAATGTCTGTTAAACCACAGTCCTTCAGATGCTGAAAAGGGTCAGAAGAGGCACTTAAATCAGAGCCAAGTTTGGTTGTCCTAGTCAGACTGAGACCTACAAACATCCTGAGATATTGGAAGGTCCTCGATAGAAATGCAAGGGAAGACATCGGCTACCTTTGCATGGCGATGCAGCGTCACAGAACTCTTTGTTGGGTTGAGGATCTTCATTGGCATCCAATGATCTCCCCACATGGGTGTCACAACCTACCCAACAATAATGTCTTTAGGTGTTGAACGGGAAGAGGTAGGCTCCACTATGACAGTGCTGCCAGGAGACAAAGGCACATTATTAGGCAACTTCCCCACACCAGATACTCTTGTTGTGGTGAAAGAGTGATAGCATGCTCCAACCTAACAGTACCAACCTTGTCTGGTGGCTCAGGACCAAACCAGTGGGTAATGCAGCGGCACAACTGAAGGTACTGCTCATATTCTGGGTCAGAAGTGCTTGAGTGAACAAGTTCCCAATACTTCTCATCTGATTTCAATGTTTGCATCATAGGCCTGATAACATTGCTCCCAATGGAAAGCTCATTGACATGGCTGTTTGACCCAGGAGACAGACACTGACACGAGTAGACTATTTTGACAATTATTTATTGAATTAGGTGTGTAATGTGTGTGAAGGTGTGAGTGAGTGTGATGCTGTGGAACCGCTGGGGCTGAGCGAGTCCCGCCGCGACCTGGCAACCCTGGAACACACAAGCACAGATAGATTAGTGCTGTTCGCAGTACAGAGGTGTAATGAAGAGTACTGCTTATTTGCAGGTGGCGCTGGAAGGCTCGCGCTGGCTCTGTGGCTCGCTGTGGCTCGGCATGAGTGACGCTGCGTGCTGTGGAGAGGTGGAGGAGTTCCGAGGAGGAGGAGGAGTGGCTCCGTTATCCGGGGAGACTAGTCCGCTGCCAGGGAGATCCACCTGTGCACAGGGGATTACACTTTGACAAGGTAAGTTACTTTGATTCTTACGTGGCGAAGCTTGGCGAGACTGCGTCGTGGATGCGCTGGCGAGAGGATGAGTCTGTGACGCGTTGCGTGGCGAAGTAGGCAGACGACTCCATGCTGAGCCATCAGAGACGCCGGCTTTTAAGGTCCGCTGATGATTGGCGGCAAGTGTGCGCGCAGCTGAGGCTGATGATGGCCCAGCGGCTGCCATGACAGTACTCCCCCCTCTAGAGGTGCCAGGCACCTAACCCATCTTACCTGGATGTGCCCGATGGAAATCACGGATGAGTTGTTTATCCAGAATCAGCGCTGGGTGAATCCAGGAATGGTGCTCAGGACCAAACCCCTCCCAGTCCACCAAATACTGAAGACCCCGACCCCGCCGACGGACATCCAAGATGGCAGTAACTCCCCAAGCCGGGTTGATCATTCTCGGGGGGGGGGATGCCGCGGGGGGGTGGGCACAGGGGGCCGGAGATGTAGGGCTTCACCTGGGAGACGTGAAAAGAGGGGCAGATGCGCATAGAAGGGGGTAGAGCTAGGCGCACAGTCACAGGGTTAATAATACGAGTAATCTCGTATGGACCGATGAAACGCTTAGTCAATTTGCGTTTCTTGGCCGGCACATTGATATTTCTTGTGGATAGCCAAACCTGCTGCCCCACCTGATAATCCGGCGCAGGTCTCCTATGATGGTTAGCCACCTGAATATTGTGTTCCGTAGTCTTGAGGAGGGCTCTGCGGGTGATGGTCCAAATCCGGCGGCAGCGTTTGGCATGAGCCTACACAGACGGAATGGCCACCTTCTTCTCTTCCTCTGGGAACAGCGGGGGGTCATACCCCAGAGATGCCTTGAACGGAGACACTCCCGTTGCTGAGGACACCGTGGCATTGTGTGCGTACTCAATCCAGGGCAGGAACGTACTCCAAGATGAAGAACAGGACGAGATGACGCAGTGGAGCGCAGCCTCCAGCTCCTGGTTGGCTCGCTCGCACTGACCATTACTCTGTGGGTGATACCCTGAAGAGACACTCGCCGTGGCCCCCAACGTTGTGCAGAACGCCTTCCAGACCTGGGAAACAAATTGCGGGCCCCGATCCGAGACGATGTCTGCAGGGATGCCGTGAAGGCGCACCACATGCTGAACCAGGAGGTCCGCCATCTCCCGGGCCAAGGGCAACCCCCGGAGTGGTACACAATGGGCGGCCTTGGAGAAGCGATCCACTATTGTCAGCACAGCAGTGAAATGGTCCGAAGGGGGCAGGCCTGCCCCAAAATCCAGGGCGACATGGGACCAGTGGTGAGAAGGGACCGGCAGAGGATGGAGAAGACCTGCCGGGAGGGAGGATGACGATTTCCCAGTAGTGCACTGAGCGCAGGCCCGGACATAGTTGGTCACATCCCTCCTCAGCCCTGGCCACCAGAAGGCTCTCTGGAGCAGGCTGACGGTGTGAGAGATTCCCGAATGACATGCCAACTTGGAGGCGTGGCCCCACTGGATAACTTCACCCCTGACCGACGAGGGGGCGAACAAACGGTCCCCACCCGAGAAAAAAAGCTGTGTAATATATTCATTTTTTGTGGTATTGTTACAAAATTTTGACCTCAGCTTGATAACACTTGGTTTTACATCTCTGTTGCATTTTCCAGCCAGTATCTGACAGCTGTGTGTTATTTGCAAGCATTTGTATCTAAAAAAACATTCTTTGGGTATGTTATTTTTAGGCGTTTTTAGGGAAATTGACCAGAGTTCAACAGGTTAATAGTGCTGCAATGTTTGCCTCCTTTTTCTCAGAGCTGTAAGGCATGCGCCATGGCCAAGAGTGGCACTTCCCTGGCCTAATAAAGTTCCAGAGCAGATATCTGCCTCCAGCCGTGGTGATTTTTGACTCACACAGACTGCTTTGCTACACTGGTGTCAGGAGTGGGATGCTAATGGAAGCTAGGCTAACAGATATAGAGGAACTCATTGCTCGCTGTGAGGCCATGGAAGGGCAACTACAAGAGAAGCCCACTGCAGCTACGAGACTACATGTGAGTGATTCTAACCCATGCATGATGAGCCAAAAAGGGGAAAGGATTGCTGGCCTTCCTGATGGAGCCAGCACACGTAGAAAAGCTGCAGGGGCCCACCAGCCAGTGAAAAAGCAGAGCCCTGTGACTCCATGCACGGAGACTTTTAGCAGTGCTATGCTAACGCCAACAACCTCGCCACCCAACCAAGCTAAGGTAAAGCTGCTACATTATAAAGGGGAACCACCACCAGAGACATACCTCACTCAAGTGCAGCTAGCTTCCCAGCTTAATGCATGGTCAGCAGAAGACACTGTAATCCAAATGGCACTAGCATTAGAGGGGAAGGCCTTACAAGTTCTCACCGACCTCCAACTGGGGGAGCGCTTCAGCTGGCCAGCGGTAGAGGGAGCCTTACAACGCTGATTTGGCCGCCATGTTTATGCTGATGATGCAAGAAACCAATGCCACAGCTGCCAGAGAGGGCTATAAGAACACCTGGGTGCTTATGCAGCTGACCTTCGCATGTATGCATGGCAGGGTTATCCACAAAGACCAAGAGGAGCTGTCCCTCCAAGCCTTTGTTTGGGGCCTGTGCTTGTTAAGGGAGCATATTCACCTGTTTGCACCAACCTCCTTGACGTCAGCCATCACCGAAGCTGAATGGGTCAAACACGTGCTATGTGGGGGTGATCGCCCACTGACTGCAAACCACAGAGCACACCAGGCAGATTATGAAAGCAGTGGAGTGCAGCTGATACCTCATCTCCACGGCGGCGATGCCGGGGCAGCAGGAAGGCATCTAAGCAGGACATGGAGGGCTGCTACCAGAGCAGGGAACCTGGTCACGTCGCCCAATACTGTTCAGCTCCTGCTCGATGGAAGCGACTCCCCCAGGCCCCTTTAAATTAAAGGACGGGGGCGCAGTGAGGGAACCGCTCCCCATTGATGAACTTCCCCCCCTCATTATGTCACACCAGTGACTAGGGCATTTGGGACGTTCTAATGGACTGTATGTGGACTGTAATCTGAACGACATCTAATGCAGAGCCCTGGAGGACAAAGGTTCCACACTCTCCCTGGTCCGCCCTGGGGTTCTACCGGGGACTGGGGGCAGAGGCCTGCGGGCTGGGAAGCCACAGGTTTTATTAAGCTAACCACAGTCACTGGGGCACGGATGACAGGGGAAAGAGACTGCTAAAGGTGACTGTTGCTGACTGCGCTGTTGATCACCAGTTCTAGTTAGCCAGAATACAAGACCCTTGTATCACTGGCCTGGACCTGCTGACCAAATTGGGGGCCATGGTGGATATATATATATATATATATATATACCCAGGGCGACACTCTATCTGGGTTTGGAAGCCGTGATACTCCACCCCACTTTAAAGGGGGGACTATGGCATGTCTCTGCATCACCACAGCCAGCTGAGGAGCCCCTGGCATGGCTACAGAGGGAGATGGGATCTGCAGCAGCAGCATCATCACTGCCCCAGTTGCCATCTCCAGAGACCACGCAGGCGATCAATGAGTTGTACCGCCAGAGCTATGAGGGTCTGAGCACCAAACAGTGACATCAACTGCGGGAGCTGCTGGACTCTTTCACCAACATCTTTGCTGCCCAAGATGAAGACTGTACACACACCAGCCTAGTACAGCATGACATTAATACCGGCGATGCTCACCCAATCTGCCTCCACCCTCATGGCCTGCCCCTCGCCAAGCAGGAGGCAGCAGAGCTTAAGATTAAAGAGATGGCAGCAACAGGGGTCATAGAACCCTCCAGTAGCCTGTGGGCAGCTCCAGCAGTTGTTGTGAAGAAGAAAGATGGTACATGGAGGTTCTGCATCGACTACCGCCTCCTCAACAAGGCCACGTACAAGGACTTTTATCCGCTACCACAGGTGGGCAACGCCCTCGACTGCATCACCGGTTCCAGCTGGTTCAGCTCCCTGGATCTCCGTAGGTGGAGCTGACACCGGAGGTCTGCCCTAAGACTGCATTCACCATCGGGGACAGCAAGGGCTGTGACAGCTTAGGGTTATGTTCTTTGGTCTCTGCAACATGTCTGCTACCTTTGAAAGACTGATGGAGAGGGTGCTGTCTGACATTCAATCAATCAATCAATCCATCAGATTTATATAGCGCTTTATCATAGACACTCAAAGACGCTTTACAGAAATTAAGGGTCATCCACCACCTGGATGGATGAAGCAGCCACAATACGGCGCCATCCCTTTTTAACCATTCACACACACATTCACGCCAAGGGCCACTTTAGAGTCTCCAATTAACCTAACCTGCATGTTTTTGGCATGTGGGAGGAAACCGGAGAAATCCCGGGGTAAACCCACGCATACACGGGGAGAACATGCAAACTCCACACAGATCACTGTTGGCCGGGGGCAGGGATCGAACCCACGTTCGATCCCTGCCTCCCTGGGGCTTCACATTCCCTTGAAGCCGGTACATAGTCTACCTCGATGACCTCCTCTCCCATGGTGGAGACTTCGAGGGTGCCCTGGCCAGCCTAAGGGATGTCTTCTACACCATCCAACAGGCTGGGCTTCACCTTTACCCAAAGAAATGCCACCTGCTCCAGTGTGAGACATCATTCTTAGGCCACATCATCAGTGCAACCGGGGTGGCCACCAATCCTACCATGGTTGCCGTGGTGAGGGACTGGCCTATCCTCGGGGAGCTGCGGAGCTTCCTGGAGCTGGCTTCTTACTACTGACGGTTTGTCAAGGACTTTGCCACCATCGCCAGGCCACTGCATCAGCTGGCGCAGAAGAGGCAAGCCTTCCAGTGGAGTAAGGACTGCTCCAATGCCTTTAGTCAGCTTTGATCAGCACTTGTGGAGGTGCCAGTTTATCCACTGTGGACACTGACGCCAATAATATGGGCCTCGGCGTGGTTCTGTCACAGGAGGGGGAACTAAGTGAGCAGGTTGTTGCCTACTACAGCCACGGTCTTTCCCAGGCAGAGAAGAATTACTGCGTGACCCGCCGGGAGTTGCTAGCTATGACCCAAGGACTCTGACATTTCCGACCCTACCTCTATGGCAAGAAGTTCATTTTGCGCACCGACCACACATCTCTCACATGGCTGCTCCACTTTAAAGAACCAGAGGAGCAGCTGGCCCGGTGGTTGGAAGTGCTACAGGACTACGACTTTGAGATTCATCACCGGGCTGGTCATCTTCTTGCCAATGCAGATGTGCTGTCCCAACAGCCCTGCCTGGAAGAGGAGTGCTGCTATTGCCGGCGAGTTGATGAGCAGTATGCTGCAGCTGGGGTGGTGGCAGCCTCACAGACTTCTTCATTGGATGAAGATGACCTCCCTGTTGGTGGAGGTTCAGTATCACCAGCTGCAGCTACTGACAACTGGGACTTCGCCGAACCCCAACAATTCAAGCAGGCATGGATGGGGGCAGGACAGCAACCAGCATGGATGGAAGCGGCAGCACTAGATCCTGAGATGAAGATGCTCTACTCTGGGTGGCCAAGCCTCACCAGCCAGGACGGCCTTCTCTATCGACGCTGGCAGGCTCCGGGGGATCACCGTGATGTCCTTTTGCTCCTGATGCCATGCCGGCTACGTCACAATGTTCTGCAGATTGTCCACGACTCTGTGGGGTTGGGCCATTTTGGGGTGGCCAAGACCCTGCATCGGCTCCGGTCCAGGTTCTAATGACCAGGTTGCCACCAGGACGTGGAGCTGTTTGTCCATCGATGTGACTTGTGCACAGCCAGAAAGGGCCCAACTCTGCACTCTCATACTCCACTGCAGCAGTATCAGGTGGGGGGGGGGGCAATTGAGCAAGTGGGTGTTGACATGCTAGGGCCCATCCCCACTCACTGATCAGGGGAACTGCTATGTCCTTGTGGCCATGGACTATTTCACTAAGTGGCCAGAGGCGTATGCAGCCCCAGATCAGAGCACAGCCACCGCTGCCGAACACCTTGTCAATGAGATGTTCTGCTGCTTCAGGATACCAGAGGAACTGCACAGCAACCAGGGGTGGATTTTTGAGACTCAGGTTTTTAGCCAGGTCTGCCAGCGGTCGGGCATCAAAAAGACCAGAACAACACCTCTGCATCCTCAGAGTGATAGGCTTGTTGAGCAGTTTAATCACCCCTAGAGCTTGGGATCTGCATTTACCTTTGGTCCTCTGGGCCTACCGCACTGCTGTCCAAGAATTGACAAAATGCACCCCTGCAAGCCTCATGTTTGGGCGGGAGCTCCGTATGCCTGTGGACCTGGTGTTTGGTAGACCTCCAGAACCAGAGTTAATGGTAGAGCTAGAACTGGACTACTTCGCCTTCCTCCAGAAAAGGTTACGGGAGGTGCATGAATTAGCCCGGCAGGCTCTTACTGAAGCAGGAACCAAGCAGAAGAGGGCCTATGACACCCGCTGTATGGGAACAGACTTTTCTCCAGGGGATCAGGTGTGGGTGTACAACCCTGAAAGTAAGAAAGGGTTGTCCCCTAAACTGATGAGCCAGTGGGTAGGACCTTGCATGGTGCTTCAGAAACTATCAGACGTGATGTACCAAGTACGGCTGGTCAAGTGGAGACGGGTGGTGGTGCTTCACAGGGATTGCCTTGCACCCTACCGACCCAAGGATCCTAGGGGTGAGAAGCCAGAAGCTTTAAACCAGTCTCAAACAGCCCAGCCTTCCCCCCAGGATGTGGGTGAACCAGCTAGACCAGAACGCCACCATTGGCAATTACCAGGACATTTTAGAGACTTTGTCATGGATACTTAGGTTGCTAGAGACAGCTAACCTCTTAGGTGGGGGCAGTGTGGCGTGTGGGGTTCTGTTTGATGTTATGTGTTCACCATGTTCAGGTATCTGTCATTGTTCAACAGTTATGTGTTTTCTGAGGGACCTTAAAAGCACCACAGGGGAGAGGGAGGGTGGAGCAGCAGGAAGTGAAGAGAGAGATTATTAGTGCTGAAATGTTTGCCTCCTTTTTTCAGAGCTGCAAGGCATGTGCCATGGCCAAGAGTGGCACTTCCCTGGCCTACTAAAGTTCCAGAGCAAATATCTGCCTCCAGCCATGGTGATTTTTGACTCACACAGTCTGCTTTGCTACAATATTATACAGTAACTTAAAGCTAACATGCAAAATTTATTTGGTCACAGTGTCACTTCCTTCTCCCGTGGAGCTTCCTAGCAAAAAGGGAAGAAGTAAGAGTGGGAGGCACAATTTATAGGGGCCCCGAAACTGGACATAGGGGAACAGCAAATAAAACAAACTGTGGTGGTTCGTTTTAACCCCACAACAGACTAAGGACAGACAACTCGCTACTCCTGGATTTTTCTGCTACACTGCTGTGATAATGTCACCTTTGATGCATTGTGTTCATGCGCCCTGTCCTTACTGTGACCTAGAGACTCAGATCAATATGTAGATGTGCCTGTTAGCCTCTTTGTCCTGCACCTAGAGCGAGGTCTAGCTAATCTGCCCATTGTGATGTATGTCTCACAAATGCAAATATCTCCTGCCTGTTCTGTTATCCCTTTGATCATACTAACTGTGGGGTATGTTCCTTTGATGTATTGTTATGGTCAAGTATTTAAGCTGCAACTCTGTAACGCAATCTCTCTCTCATTCACTCATTCTGATTTTGCATCTGCTGCGAGACACACACACGGTCTCCTATTTGAGAGCTGGAGGAACGAGGCTTCAGCCTGCTCACACTATGGGCTGGAGCCAAGTTCTGATGAAGGCCGGTGATAATAAAGCTATTTAAAAATCCAACGCTACCTTTATTTTATCATCCTCTTCACTGGTGACCCCGGAATGCACACGTTTTGTGCAAACGCGACCTTCTGATCTGAACAGCCACGCTGGCGACCCGAGACTGAAGAAAACGAGCGGCCAGCGAACGCAGCACCCGGGCATGAATGCTCCGTCACAGCGGCCTGACTGGTCTTCCCTCCCTGCGGCCTCAGGGAGACCTCGACGCAGAGCCCACGGCGGGCAAGCCGCTCTCAGGACATCAACCAAGACCGGGTAAGCGGCAGAGAACGTCATGGCGCACCCTCGCCGAGATCGGCACATCCACGCGGGACCGGCCGCGCAGCTCCTCCACATCAGAGCACATGCGGGCGACTCCCATGGCCGACGGAGCACATGTGGACCTGAACGCACCATGGCTAATCTGCAGCCACGGCTCATCAGAGATGTTTTTCGGCGCAGACTGCGCCGATCCCCACCATGTTTCTGCACCCTGACTTGCCACTCCAGCGGCCCACCCACGCACTGAACCCCCGCGCACGCATCGGGGAGTTACGAGGACGGCGCATCACGCACGGGACAAGTAACGGCTCCAGAGACCGCCATCATCCTCCGCTGCTGCTCACAGAAACTTCAGGGCTGCCCGTTCACCTGAAGCAAGCACGCAGCTCGCCACTGGATTTTTTAATGGTCTTAGCCACAGCACAAAGGGATTTCAGCCGTCAGCTGTTCCCGGGGGCTTTGGGGTTGCTTCAGCACCCAAAGCCAACAGTCCCTCTGCTTTGTTTACTTTTTTTTCTTACAGCCGCTCCTGCTTTTCTTCATGGCCACGAGAGGAGTCGGAGACTAATTTTTCTTCTTGTGAGATCTGCACGTGCAACGGGACAACCCTCGACGTCGCGGAGCAGCAAGCAATATTTGCGCGGCCCAGACGTTTTCATTGTCTCTGGCCGGCTTTTACTCCCCTCCCTCCCCCTCCACCTGCAGCGAGCTTCTCCCACAGCTCGTTCACACAGATGGATTATCGAGGTCGCGGCCCCCTGCCGCGTCCTCTAGGGGGGAGCGTGTGGCGGTTCATTTTAACCCCACAACAGACTAAGGACAGACAACTCGCTACTCCTGGTTTTTTCCGCTACACTGCTGTGATAATGTCACCTTTGATGCATTGTGTTCATGCGCCCTGTCCTTACTGTGACATAGAGACTCAGATCAATATGTAGATGTGCCTGTTAGTCTCTTTGTCCTGCACCTAGAGCGAGGTCTAGCTAATCTGCCCATTGTGATGTATGTCTCACAAATGCAAATATCTCCTGCCTGTTCTGTTATCCCTTTGATCATACTAACTGTGGGGTATGTTCCTTTGATGTATTGTTATGGTCAAGTATTTAAGCTGCAACTCTGTAACGCAATCTCTCTCTCATTCACTCATTCTGATTTTGCATCTGCTGCGAGACACACACACTGTCTCCTATTTGAGAGCTGGAGGAACGAGGCTTCAGCCTGCTCACACTATGGGCTGGAGCCAAGTTCTGATGAAGGCCGGTGATAAAAAAGCTATTTAAAAATCCAACGCTGCCTTTATTTTATCATCCTCTTCAAAACGTTCTGCTAATTGACTGTACAAGTAATAATGTCAGATATAATAACGGGCACACATTTTGTGTAATTATAACTTACATTTTGTGCATTAAAATTTAGTTCTATTAAACTTTTACCCCTATATAATGTATATAACTATATATAATTCTATAATTGACCCCATTATACAGGGATGGTTCCTCTACTGACAACCTCTTCGCTTCAGAATGTCTCAGCACAGGATGGATCTTGGAGTGGAAACCCAGTCTTCACAGATCTTAAGGGGACATGAAAAGGAGAATATATTTCAAAGTAAAATTAATAATCATATTTTTAAATCCGCACACCACAGTAGGGTTTAATAATTTAGTTTCTTTTATTTTTTGTTGTTTATATTTTAATTACAAATTAACTTTCAATGTTTGTTTGTTTCAGTTCATTTTCAGCGATTTGCTCATTTCATTTATCTTTTGTTATTATTAAAGACAAGAATAGAAAGGAGATGTATTTACCTTCTTAACATGTTTCGACTGTACACTGCAGCCTTCGTCAGAAGACATCTCCTTTCTATTCTTGTCTTTAATAAGAACAAAAGATAAATAATTAAAAGAAGACAAAATGAACCTACTTGAGCTATTTGTTCATTTCAGTTTAATTCTATTGAGTAAAAATGACTCGTACTGCAGCCTTTATTAATTCTGCCATTTTCATTTTATTGTGATTATTATGATTATCTTCAAATCTCTCAAGTGCTAGAAGTCCATAATTAAGCATGAGAGTGTCAGTGCGTGGGAATGGATGTGTGTGCTGGTCAGGAGGTGCTTGATTGAGGGGGTAGTGCCTCTTGGCTGCGTGGGGGAGGGGCAGCACCCCGTGGGGCTCTTGTGCCTTACTACCACCTTCCTTGGGTGTGGGGCGAGAAGGTCCCCGGGGTGTGCGGCGGTGGCGCTGGGGTAGGGGTGGGCCCGCTGTGGGGGTGTTTGGGGGGGCTTGGGCCAGGGACGCGGGCTGGTTTCCAGCCCGGGGATGGGGACGCTGACCTCCAGGCACCTGGGGCCCGGGAGCTGGAGCTGGCACTGGCCCCGCTTGTTGGCCACCTGTGCCCGGTGGGGGTTGGTGCTGTTGTCCTGCTTGCTTGGGGTTTCCGGTATGTTCCCTGACAAACTACTCACATGCACACTCTTATTTTGCGTGCGCTCTCATACACACGCACATGTATGCACACACATGTCTCTCCTTTAACAGGTCCACATATCAGACTTGTGTTGAGACCTCTTCAATGGAAGAAACAGTCTGTCTTCTGTTTGTTTCAGTTGTTAGTTTGTCTTCTTTGTTTGTTCCTGTCCCTTTTCTTTCCCCCTCCCCTCCCCACCCCTCCTTTCCCCATTCCACCCCTGTTGGGACCTTCATGGGTAAAACAATTTAAATAAAGTATTAAAAGTTATTACAAGAGGAGTTTATAAACAACATACAGTACATATACAATGGTGTGAAAAAAGTGTTTTCCCACTTCTTGATTTCTCATTTTTTTGTATGTCACACTTAAATATTTCAGATCATCAAACAGCTTTAAATATTAGACAAAGATAACACAAGTAAACACAAAATGCTGTTTTTGAATGAAGGTGTTTATGATTAAGGGAAAAAAATCCAAACCTACATTACTCCGGGATTTCTCCGGTTTCCTCCCACATGCCAAAAACATGCAAGTTAGGTTAATTGGCATCAAACTGGGGATTCTAAATTGTCCTTAGGTATGACTGTGAGAGTGAATGGTTGACTGTCTCTCTGTGTTGGCCCTGTGATGGACTGGCGATCTGTCCAGGGTGTACCCTGCCTCTCGCCCAAAGATGCTGGGATAGGCTCCAGCCCCCCCGCGACCCAAAAAGGATTAAGTGGAAGAAGATGAATGAAAGATGAATGAAAGTCACAGTTGTCACTGTAACATCATTTTGAACAAATGCTGTTACAGCTGTGTGTATTATATGTTTATTTAAATGTTTTTAACCATTAGGCATTAAAAGGCTTTCAACACATAAAATGAGAAAAATCAAGAAACAAACCTAGACATCTTTTGAAGGTCTTCTTTCAGTTGCTTCCACCATGGCCAAAACTGCCACATCTGAATGCAAATGTTAATAGTGGACATCCTAGAGGTACTAACCTGGCAAACTGCATAACACTGGAGCAAAGGTTGTGCTAGACTTTTTTGTTTTCTGTCATTTTCACAGACAGGCTTGTAAAAATTCTGTCATAATCAACTATTATCTGTCATTTTAATTGACATTAATTAGATTACCCTCACTGTAGTCTGTCAAATGACAGATGGTTTCAGAATTTTTAGTCATTGCTGAAAAAAATCTGTCAATGAAGGACAATTTTCAGTTAACACAACTTCTGCACTGGAGCTAAAATACTACCACTAAGTTCTAATACGTTGTTTTCAATGTACTTTGAATTAGTCTTTTCTACTGTTTGAAAATGTTAAGTTCGTACATAAGTTGTTAGTAGGTAACAGGAGAATTGCCCTGGGATAGTAAATGAAGCTGGTTGGAACACCAGTTATGGTGCCTGTCCACACTTCGTGCTTTCCAAGTATCATTCCATTTGAACCTTCCCAAAAGCTAAGTCAGCAAGAAACACTCCCACAATAGGCACAGCCCCATGAAGGAACATCCAATCAGAGGCACACCCAGGTCGGTGTCATTTGTTTTTTAAATTTTGCAAAAGTATTGAAACCATTTGTTCAAAAGGTGGTAACTTGCATAAATGCCCCATTTCCTAGCACTCCCCACAATATAAGTATTGGAATTATGCATTTATATATTTTAAATTCAAATTAATAGCTTGTTCAAATCCCTTTGACAAAGAGGAACAATTGAACTGCCATAGCCAAAATTAATCCGATTTAAAAATAAACTGCCAGCAGACCAGATTTGCCATTAAGAAGCTTGGTTACTGCCAATTTTGATTACAGGAATCAAGTAAAGCAATATGGTAGGCATGATTTCAGTTTTGGTTTACTATTGGAAAGTACCACAAGGGTTGTCACACAGAGCAAATCTACACCTTGAAAATAATTTCTCAAAACTTTGTGCTGTTGTTTTCCTGTCTATATCTCTTAGCTTTACCTTTACAATGGGTTGTCCTGAGGGGATTAAGGAAGTTTAGTGAGCAAAGATCTGTGAGAGTGAAGTGATGGCAAGGGGGATGCTTTTTGATTGACGCACTGCTGCATACTTCAGTTATGCTGAATGTGTTTTCATTACATTCTCATGGCATCAAACAGGCTCAGCTGAGACCAAGGGTGCAATCTTTGTCTCACTGAAACAGTGTGAGGCTTACAGTACATGATATGCTTCTCACATGTACTCCATTACTTAGGGAACTGATCATCTAGAATCTGCAAAATTTTCCTTTGTTTCAGACTATTTCATTGATGGTCAAAACAGCAAGCAGCAAACCTGTCATCACACATTAATCTTATTTGTCCAGAGAAAGAGATAAACAGAAAACCTACTGCACTTTAATAATGGACTGACATAAACTGGAAACAATGTTTAGATTATACTATATACAGTGGTGTGAAAAAAGTGTTTGCCCCTTTCTGATTTCTCATTTTTTTGTATGTTTATCACACTTAAATGTTTCAGATCATCAAGCAAATTTAAATATTAGACAAAGATAATACAAGTAAATACAAAATGCAGTTTTAAATGAAGGGGTTTATTATTAAGGGAGGAAAAATCCAAACCTACATTGCCCTGTGTGAAAAAGTGATTGCCCCCTAAGCCTAATAACTGGCTGGGCCACCCTTAGCAGCAACAACTGCAATCAAGTGTTTGCGATAACTGACAATGAGTCTTTTTCAGCTCTGTGAAGGAATTTTGGCCCACTCATCTTTGCAAAATTGTTGTAATTCAGCCACATTGGAGGGTTTTTGAGCATGAACTGCCTTTTTAAAGTCATGCCACAACATCTCAATCGAATTCAGGTCAGGAATTTGACTAGGCCACTCCAAAGTCTTCATTTTGTTTTTCTTAAGCTATTCAGAGGTGGACTTGCTGGTGTGTTTTGGATCATTGTCCTGCTGCAGAACCCAAGTGCACTTCAGCATGAGGTCATGAACAGATGGCCAGGCATTCTCCTTCAGGATTTTTTGGTAGACAGCAGAATTCATGGTTCCATTTACCACAGCAAGTCTTCCAGGTCCTGAAGCAGCAAAACAGCCCCAGACCATCACACTACCACCACCACATTTTACTGTTGGTATGATGTTCCTTTTCTGAAATGCTGTGTTACTTTTATGCCGGATGTAATGGGACACACACATCTTCCAAAAAGTTCAACTTCTGTCTTGTCAGTCCACAGAGTATTTTCCCAAAACTCTTGAGTATCATCAAGTTGTTTTCTGGCAAAACTGAAACGAGCCTTTATGTTCTTTTTGCTCACCAGTAATTTTCATCTTGGAACTCTGCCATTGTGCGCTTCAGCTTGAGGTCACGAACAGATGGCCAGGCATTCTCCTTCAGGATTTTTTGGTAGACAGCAGAATTCATGGTTCCATTTACCACAGCAAGTCTTCCAGGTCCTGAAGCAGCAAAACAGCCGCAGCCACACTACCAACATCATATTTTACTGCTGGAATGATGTTCCTTTTCTGAAATGCTGTGTTACTTTTACGCCAGATGTAATGGGACACACACCTTCCAAAAAGTTCAGCTTTTGTCTCATCAGTCTACAAAGTATTTTCTCCAAAGTCTTTGGGATCATCAAGATATTTTCTGGCAAAACTGAGACAAGCCTTTATGTTCTTTTTGCTCATCAGTGGTTTACGTCTTGGAACTCTACCATGTAGGCCATTTTTGCCCAGTCTCTTTTTTATGGTGGAGTCATGAACACTGACCTCAACTGAGGCAAGTGAGGCCTGCAGTTCTTTGGATGTTGTTGTGGGGTCTTTTGTGACCTCTTGGATGAGTCATCACTGCGCTCTTGGGATAATTTTGGTCAGTTGGCCACTCCTGGGAAGGTTCACCACTGTTCCATGCTTTTGCCATTTGTGGATAATGGCTCTCACTGTGGTTTGCTGGAGTCCCAAAGCTTTAGAAATGGATAGAAAATTGAACTCAGCTTTCAAAGATGTGATAAACCACAGTTTATCACATCCACAGTTATTTTCTGTTTTAACGGGGGGGGGGGGGCAACCACTTTTTCACATAGGGCCAAGAAGGTTTGGATTTTTATTTTTTTTTAACCTTTAATAATAAACACCTTCAATCAAAAACTGCATTTTGTGTTCACTTGTGTTATCTTTGTCTAATATTCAGATTTGTTTGATGATCTGAAACATTTAAGTGTGACAAAAAATGAGAAATCAGGAAGGGGGCAAACACTTTTTTCACACCACTGTATATGTGCTATGTAAAGCTCATTTTGGCAAAGTAAATCTGTTTGGCACAATAAGGGAAGCGGATTTCTGTTCTACTCGCCTAGCTGCCTGACAGGACAAGGGGAAAAAGAGAGAAAAAAGAAGTCCATAATTAAATGTGTCATTCAATACAAACATTACATGAAGGCAGCTGCCTCTATCATGAAGCCCTTAAGTCCTGACTAAAAACACATCCAACATTTTCATTATATTGTAATCTCATAAAATATACCTTTATTCTGCATTTATTTACAGTGCTTAACCAAGTTAATTACTGTATCTACAGTTTGTAAAAGAAAACACAACCATGCTGACTGAATTATTAATTTAACTGTTTGACCGTTTGAGGCACTCCGTTGCGCCATCAGCCTCCAGCCCCTCTAGTGGTCAAGGTATTTTCAAGAAAATATTCAGTTCAGATGTCAGAGATTTCCAAAGCTATAACTTGAAAGTGGTAAGAGATAATGTCTTACTGTCTATTAGAAAGATATAGAATATGATCCAAAGTTTGAGATAGGAGTAATTGTGTGCATCTAATTTGCATAATGCCAAGCTAGCCATATCGAATTACATAACTTTCAGTCAAAAGTGGACTTTGGACGTACAGTATTTACACAAAGAATGGTTTTGCTTTTTGTCACCGTTTTTTGTTTTGGGCATTTTGTTATCTTTTCTTCAAAGTATATGAACCAGAAAATCAGTACAATGTAAACAAACAAAGACATTCGTCACTTACCGCTGGCCAGGCGGCTCGTTTCGTCCTTTTGCGGCATCCTGGTCATTATTTTGTCTTCTCCTGGTCATTTTCGCTTTCTTTCCCACATCCAGAAACTTTATGATTATCCCACCTCAATTTCGCTTTTCTTCCGCCACAGTTTATCTTATATGATGACACAGAACCGGGGCAATTGTTCTGTCCAGTCACATGGCGCTGGGGTCGATGGCAGGTGAACATCAACCAGCTTCGCCCACCCTCTGTTATAATAAAATGTAGATACTTACCTTCATAAGCTAAATAATCTCTTTTTAGAATCATAGTTGGCAAATTTGGGAGCAAATGCCTTCTCCATCTTGCGATCAAGCACATCAACATTTGTTTACAAACTCTTCTTCTCTGGTGTCCAGAAGTGAGGTTTTTGGATGGTTAAATGGCTCCACAAGTCCTCCAAGGCAAGAGCAGTAAGTTATATGTGTCTGCCACCTTGTGAGGTGGAATACTTAGTGCAACTGGGGATTTATTATGGTTTATGGCCACGTCACATGACAGTTGCAGAACTGTGACACAGGCACTCCACAGCACTATCTGTCCATGAAACCAAGACTGACACAACAAATGGTTAAAACAAATAAACAAACAAACAAACAAACAAACAAACAAACAATCAATCAATCTCAGCAGTTCCAACAGTCTCCCTTTCTGTT
This sequence comes from Pholidichthys leucotaenia, assembly GCA_020510985.1. Classification (NCBI taxonomy): domain Eukaryota; kingdom Metazoa; phylum Chordata; class Actinopteri; order Cichliformes; family Pholidichthyidae; genus Pholidichthys; species Pholidichthys leucotaenia. The sequence goes on from CM035847.1 coordinate 140,288,446, forward strand.
TGGTCATTGACATTGACATTGATTTTTATTTGAACATTCTAAAAAAAAAGAAGAAAATTCAAAACAAAACAAAAAAGACAAGATAGAAATAAAATGTTTAAAAGGAGTGGGAAGAAGCCAACGCTTATATAGTCCCACCCCTTTTCCATACCCAACAAATTACAGTATCACTCATAATCATCATTATCCCACAACCACATTCACCACAATACACCCATAGTCAAATTATACAACAAAAATACACAACAATGACAGTCCATATTGACAACAATACCAACATCCAACAATATTACAACAACAATAAACATAGACTTCTGGCATGTTCAATACAAACACAGACAACACCATCACCTTCACAATCACCATAACACAACAACAACCTTCCCTCACTGAAGACACAATGTAACATCACTGCCCTTCATTCTCGTACTGCTCAAAAATCATTTTAAATATGTTGATTTAAATATATGGATGTTTGGACATTGCCTGTGTTTCTCCCCCAACCCATTCCACAATTTTACCCCGCACACAGACACACAAAAACTCTTCGGAGTAGATCTTACTAAGTGCATTTTGAATTTTGTATTCCCCCGTAAATTATATTTCCCTTCTCTCTCCCTGAAAAGATTTTGTATATTGTGTGGCAAGAGGTTTTTACTGACTTTAAACATTAATTGTGCTCTGTAATAATGAACCAGATCCAATAATTTCAATAACTTTGAATGTAAAAACAATAAATTAGTATGTTCGAGGTACCCAACTTTGTGTATAACACGGACTGCCCTTTTTTGTAATATTAACAATGAATTAAGTTTACTTTTATAACTGTTACCCCAAACCTCTATACAATAAGTCAGATATGGAAGTACTAATGAGCAATACAAGATATGAAGTGATTTATAATCTAGGACCTGCTTAATTTTATTTATAATTGCAATATTTTTTGCAACTTTGTTTTGTATGTATCTGACATGTGGTTTCCAACTAATTTTTTCATCCAGTATTACACCCAAAAACTTGATCTCCTTAACTTTTTCAATAACTACATTATCTATATGAATATGTATATCTTCTTTATTTTTACAATTACCAAATATCATTACCTTAGTTTTATCTACATTTAGTGATAATTTATTACAATCCATCCATTTTTTAAGCTTATTTAATTCATTATTTAGAGTATGGATTAGTTGATTAGAATTATTTCCAGAATAAAATATATTAGTATCATCAGCAAAAAAATATTATTTTTAATAATTTAGAAACTTGGAATATATCATTTATATATATGTTAAATAATTTGGGGCCCAATACTGACCCCTGGGGGACCCCACAGGCAGTTCCCATACACCCAGACAGATATTCTCCCATCTTCACAAATTGTTGTCTCTCAGATAGATAACTTGTAACCCATTTCAGAGCCATTCCCCTAATACCATACATTTGCAATTTATTAAGAAGTATTGAATGATTTATTGTATCAAATGTTTTTTAAAATCTATAAACACACCAATTGCATATTTTTCTTGATCTAATGCATTTATTATTTCCTCTGTTGCTTCCATTATCGCCAACGATGTTGTACTCTTGGCTCTAAACCCATATTGGTTCTGATTCAGCACATCTTGTTTATTTAAAAAAGTTTTCTAATCTGTTGTTGAAAAGTTTTCCCAGAATCTTTGAAAATTTGGGAGAAGTGATACTGGTCTGTAGTTTGTATATTGGTGTTTATTTCCTTGCTTGAATAATGGTATTACTTTTGCTATTTTCATTTTCTGCGGGAATGAGCCAGTTTGAAATGATAAATTACAAATATATGTGAATGGTTTTAATATACCATCAACAGTTCTTTTTACTAGTGCCATATCAATACCATCCCAATCAGTAGATAATTTATTTTTTACACTTTTCAACAACAGATTTTACCTCTAGTTCATCCACCGCTATAAGAAAAATTGACCGAGGGTTACTTCCAATCAAAGTCTCACTCACGGTGTCTCTTCCTTGGATTGGAATTTTTGCTGCCAACTCTGGCCCAACATTTACAAAAAATTTATTCATTTTATTTACTACCATATTCTTATCATAAATATCACCACAATTATCAGTAAAATACTCTGGATATATAATTTTCTTAGTTCCATTTTTCCTTAATTTATTTAATATATCCCAAACTCCTTTTATATTATTTTTATTTTCATTTAACATTTTCCTATAGTATATTTTTTTTACTAGTTCGTATTATTTCAGTTAATTTATTTTTATATGTTTTATATCTTTTTTCAGATTCTTTAGTTCTTAATTTAATGAAATTTTTATAGAGATAATTTTTCTTTTTACAAGCATTTTGTAACCCCTTGGTTAACCATGGGCAATTTTTGTATATGTGGTTTTTTTTTTATTAATTTCTTTAATTGGACAGTTTTTTATCATATAATGATTTAAATATATCAATAAATTTATCATATGCCAAGGCCACATTTTTCTCTCTATAGACAACATCCCAATTCTGTAACATTAAGTTTTCTTTTAAATCACTGATTCTGTCTTCTGTTCATATTCTTTTATAGATAATCTTTTTACATAGTTTATTATTACTCTCATTAGCCCCATAATTAACATCTAAAGAAACAAATACAGGCAGGTGGTCACTAATATCATTTATTATTATACCACTCACCATATTATATTCAATAACATTGGTAAAAATGTTGTCTATCAGGGTAGCACAGTGTGTCGTTATTCTCATAGGTTTTGTAATCTTTGGAAATAAGGTTAAGCTATACATTGTATCTAAGAAATCTTCAGTTGGTTTGTGTTGTTTTGTTTTCATTAAATCTATATTAAAGTCACCACAAATAAAGATATCTTTTTGTGTTATTTTTACATACATCTTTTCCATCCCATTTTTAAATTTTTCCATATCAGATTCCAGTGCTCTATATATACAACTTACTATTATATTTTTTCTTTTTTCCATCGTAATCTCAGTTGTTAAACATTCCATACTTTCATTCACTGCTGATGTCATGCTGTCCACTTTTTTACTTTTTAATTTTCTATCAACATAAAGTGCTACCCCACCACCACTTTTACATTTCCTATTTTGTGTGTACATCTCATGTCCATATAGTTCAAAATTTACATCTTTTTCTTCATTAATCCATGTTTCACTTATTGCAATAATCCTAAATGGTGTACTAAATTGATTTAAAAACTCCTTAATACTATCAAAGTTTGCATAGAGACTCCTACTATTAATATGTATTATTGTTAATGTTTGATCCAAATTCATAATTCCATTTAATTGTTGTTCTTCATAATAAACACACTTATTATTAATATGATTAAAATAGCTATTGTCTGGGTCAATATTTCCTAAAATGTCTTGTGGTTGCTGCTCAGTATTGACAAAGTTTCCAGCTTCAATTTGCCCCACTACACTTTCATCATCAAATGAGGAGGGATGATTGGTTAAAGTACTAATCATAAATTATGACAACCATGTACACCAAAAGGAAGAAAGGAAAAGAACACAAAATTTCCACTCATGATCCTACTGCACCGTTATTCCTGAATCAGGGCTAAGGTTTAAATCTGTCCAATTCCTCCATTTCTCTAATCATTATTACTTGAGCGTCTTCTGGAGTGCCAAGCAGTTTTATCCACACCTTACAGTTTCTTGTCCATGTCGACTGTATTTTTCCTTTTTTTCTGAGGGCCCTGGCTTGTCTAGCTATTTCGGAGTTCTTTTTTGTTAAGTGTTCATTTATGTAGACAGTCGTTCCTCTCAGTTTTTTTGCTTGTCGCAGAAGATCAGTTTTTGCTTTCCTACTGACAAATCGGATGATGATCGCTGGTTTTCCTTTACTGTTTTTTTGGGTAACATGTGGCAAGCCGAAATAGTCTCATTGTCCACAACAATGTTTTTAGAATTGAAAAAGGTTAATATCTGCTGCTCAAGAGTGTGTGATTCAGCCAGTGTCTCATCCTGCCCATCCTGATTACCAACTCCAGCTGTCACACATGCATAGGAGCGGTGTCTGGTGTTCAGACCGCTCACAATGACGTCATCCATTCTTGTATGTTGTTCTAATTCATCTACACATTTTTCTAAAAATTTAAAAATTTGGTCAAAATTTTGGTAAAACAGAATTTGGTCTGTTCACAAGTTTCAGCCAGTCTCCATGCATTCCATGCTGACCAAAGTTGTCCACTGCTTATAAGACAGCACCCCGGTTCACAACTCACATTTCCCAGACAGAAGCACATTCCTGCAGCTATGAAATCCTTCCTCACCTCTCTTACTTTCCTGACCTTGCACCATCTGACTTCCACTTGTAACCCAGTGCTAAAAACGTAAATAAAATTATAAGTATCGATACCGCTTTAAAAAAAAGGGGGACACTCATTATTTTGAAGATAAATATATAAATAAATAGAAGTTCATAAAATATACCCATAACTAGTTAAAAATATTTCTAAGGGGCTCTGATGGGGGTCCTAGTGTTTTTATTTGGTATATTGAGCAACCAATGGCTGCGTCGTTTGTTTGGCAGCATCAGCCAATGGGGTAACGCCAGCCAGTGGGGTCACGCGCTCCCTCGCACGGTCTTGGTGTAACTTGCAGATTGCTTCCAGTCACGGCAGAGGCACCGACCGAGAGAACGCGATCCCTTACTGAGACGGTGAGCTAACGTGCTAGTAGCAGCCTTTGCCTGGATAAAACTCTTGAGATTGGTAAGCCAAAACCAACATGAGAAACGAGATATTAGATTAGATTAGATTAGATTAGATTAGATTAGATTCAACTTTATTGTCATTACACATGTATGAATGCAAGGTAACAAAACACAGTTTAGCATCCAATCAGAAGTGCAAAGGACAGCAGTGCAGTATATACAGTAATTGACAATATGTGCAATTTAAGCAAATATATGCAAATATATGCAGCAGTGCAGAAAGTTAAGAGTACTGTTATGTGCAAATAATGTACAATAAGTTAGATGGGCAGTTATGTACAGGTGAGGATGGTAAGAGATGATGGTAAGAGAGTCAGCGGGGAACTAAGTTCAATAACGTGACAGCTGTTGGAAAGAAACTGTTCCTAAACCTGCTGGTTCTAGTCCGAAGGCTTCTGAAATGCCTTCTGAAGGGGAGAAGCTGGAACAGTCCATGAGCAGGATGATTGGAGTCCCTAAGAATGCTGCGTGCCCGGCGCAAACATCTTTTCCTGTAGACATCCTCTATAACTGGAAGTGGAGTCCCTGTGATGCGTTGGGCGGTTTTCACCACCTGCTGCAGTGCCTTACGGTCAGCGACAGAGCAGCTCCTATACCAGACTGTGACACAGTTGGTCAGGGTGCTCTCTATCACGCAGCGGTAGAAGTTGCCCAGGATGTCAGTTGACAGATGGTTCTTCTTCAGTGTCCTCAAGAAGAAGAGGCGCTGATGGGCCTTCTTGATCTGGCTGGTGGTGTTAACTGACCAGGACAGGTCCTCTGAGATGTGGGTCCCCAGGAATTTGAAGCTGGGGACACGTTCAACAGCTATGCCATTGATATTGATGGGGTCATGTGTCTCTCCCGTCTCCTTCCTGTAGTCCACTATGAGCTCCTTGGTTTTGCTGGTGTTAAGGAGCAGGTTATTGTCAGCGCACCAAGTAGCCAAGTGCTCAACCTCTGCCCTGTAATCTGACTCATTGTTGTCCCTGATGAGTCCGATCACCGTGGTGTCATCTGCAAACTTTATGATGGAATTGGATCCATACATAGGCCTGTAGTCATGGGTGAAGAGGGAGTAGAGGAATGGGCTGAGCACACAGCCCTGTGGTACACCAGTGTTGAGTGTGATGACGGAAGAACGGTTGGGGCCTGACCTAACATGCTGGGGTCTGTTGGTCAGAAAATCCATGATCCAGTTGCAGGTGGAGGTACTGATTCCCAGGACCCCAAGTTTAGTGATCAACTTGGAGGGGATAACTGTGTTGATTGCTGAGCTGAAGTCAACAAACAGCATTCTTACGTAGGTGTTCTTGTCATCCAGGTGTGAGAGTACATAGTGCAGCGCTGTAGAAACTGCATCCTCTGTACTCCTGTTGCTCCGGTAGACAAACTGGTGAGGGTCCAGTGTAGGGGGCAGGCATTTTTTGAGCTGTGCCAAGACCAGTCGCTCAAAGCACTTCATGACTATGGGCGTCAGTGCCACAGAGCGATAGTCATTTAGGCACGATGGTGTTGAATGTTCTGGCACTGGTACTATAGAAGTGGTCTTGAAGCACGCTGGTACCACGGCCTGGGCCAGGGACAGGTTGAAGATATCTGTGAAGACCCCTGCCAGCTGCTCAGCGCATGCCCTCAGCACACACCCAGGAATGCCATCAGGGCCAGCAGCCTTACGTACGTTGACATGACTCAGTGCACTACGGACGTCGGTGTGGGTGAGTGTGAGGTGGTGGAGGTCGTCAGAGGGTGGGAAATTGATGTTCTTTTCGTTATTGTCCTTGTCAAAACAAGCATAGAAGTCATTTAGCTCATTGAGAAAGGACACAGTCATGGCTATAGGTATGGAGTTGCTGGGCTTATAATCAGAGATAGCTTGAATGCCCTGCCACATGCGTCGGGGGTCAGAGTCCCCAAAATGTTCCTCCACCTTCAGCTTGTAGCTGTGCTTGGCCTTCTTGATGCCCCTCTTCAGATCCGCCCTGGATGAACTGTAGGCCTGTGCGTCACCAGATCTAAAGGCATTGTTACGTGCCTTTAGCAGAAGCCGCACTTCTCTGTTCATCCACGGCTTCTGACTTGGGTACGTGGTGATCTGTCTTTCCGTGGTGACACTGTCAATAGTGGTGTTGATATGGTCCAGGACTGAGTGGGTGTAAGAGTCGATGTTTATGTGGGAGCCCCAGGTAGCCTGAGAGGTGAACATACTCCAGTCTGTGTTCCTAAACTTTTCCTGGAGTACAGAGTCAACCCCCTCTGGCCACACTTTGATGGTCCTCACTGATGGCTTCACCCGGTTGATGAGCGGTACATACTTGGGGGCAATCAAATTCTAATACCTCGTTTGTTAAATTTTAAGATTTGAACCCAAAGGCTGTGAACTCACGTGAGCGCGGGAATCCTGTGAAGCACGTGTTGCTTAGCATGGTGAGTGCCATTCAGTGTGTATGTGGAATGCTAACCTCCGATGCTAATTCCGGCTAGGTTTTCCATAGGAGGAGGTTGTTTGTCAGAGCTGTAATGGTTAGCAAAGGTTCCATTTCACCTACTACTGACTGTTGCTTAAGAGTGAATATTATATCTGTGGTTTACAGGTGTTTGGATGTGTCAAGTTGTGCTAAATTGTTGTGCTAGCACTCTTTTCTTTTTTTTTTTTGTGATGTTAACTTGGTTCAGCACACTGCACAAACAATTACTGTCAAGAGCCTTCCAAGGCACTTCACTTATTATTTTTTCTTGGCACCATGTTGATGAAATCTGGATAATAGATGTGTCTATTTTATGCATATGTAGTAATATAAGAAAAATGATTTATTGTTGTACAACTTAGAAATATTTGAAACCTATGTGACAAGCTATAGAGCATAGCTTAAGTGTTGTGTTCTGACCTATTTTGTAGGTCAGGTTTCTTTTTTAACCTGGATTCAGAAGAACGTGGATCTCCAGATCTGGATGGCGAGCCGAAGCCCGAAACCTATTAACTGGTAGAGGTGATTCAGTTGGTCACCTGGAACTGATACAAAAGGACTGAACACACTGTAAATATATTTGGGGTATTTTATTTTATTTTATTTTTTTTATATTATTGTATTCACGAGCACTCTATATTTGTTTAAGTGTACACAACTTTAAAAAATACACATATTTGCAAGTTCCCATACTTCTGTGTGTGTCATCTGTTGCTACGCCCTCCAGGCTCCTACGAACTTAGAATCTATCTGACCTGGCCCAATTGCCCCTTCTGTCTAGGTGGTAAGGTTAAAGGTAACTACACTGCCATACCCAGTACTACCAAAAGGGTACAAGACTGCACCTAAAGTCACAGTAGGTGTTACAAAAAAAATCTGGCGAGCCAGTCAGAAGCCTGGAGCGTTGCGACAACAGATGTGGATTCTGTTTTGACCCTTTACCAAACAGTTCATATACTGTCAAAATGGATTTTGTTGCAAAATATAGTGTCAGAGTTCCAAATGCAGTCATTGTCAGTGGTGTTGTTGACAGAGAAAAAGACAAAGACATTTTTAAGTTCCTAGAGCAACATGGCACTATTCGCAGGGTACTTAGCATTGATGATAACTCGTCTGAATTTGACAAAAGTCACATTGTAGAGTTCGAGTTGGGGTTAGCTGTTGAAACATTAGTACCTGCGTTGCCGTATTTCTTTCCATCCACTGACAATCCTGATGTTAAGTATTGCATTCAAGCCTTGACTGATGTGTACACTAAAACTGTAGGGGGCAGTGTTACTGAGGCTTATCTTAGCAACCTGAGGGGTTTAGCTAAGTTAAGTGGAAAAGGTTTTGAAGAGGTGTTGCGGGAGGTTATGTCCACAATAGGGAAGTCTACTGAAGCTGCCGAGACAGCTAAAACTGTCTCTGTCAATGTTGATCCTGCTTTCCCTACTGTAGAACCCACACAAAGCGGAGTCTCTCCTCCACTCCAAGTTGAAGTGCCTCGCACCCCTAAAACCACTCAAGCACTCTTCCAAAGCCCACTTAGACCAAACTTAACACCTCAAATGTTGAGTCCAGCTGATTTTAACCCACCCGAGGTTCAGAAAATCGTAGTCGAGCATGTCATTAAAAATGCAGAGGAGCCGTCAAACGCCCGTTCCTCCTTGAGAATCAGAGCTTTCTCTGGCAAAACGCCAAGACCGTATACTGAAGCTGATTATGAAACATGGCGTTCACATGTTGACTTGATGATGGAAGATACTTCTTTGTCTGACTTGGAAAAATCTCGCAAGATCCTTGAAAGTCTTCTTGCTCCTGCGTCTGATGTCATTCGCCCTCTTGGGCCTGAAGCCACCTCTGCCGACTAACTTAAGCTTTTGGACTCAGCTTTTGGGACTGTTGAAGACGGTGAGGAACTGCTTGTGCGATTCATGAACACTTTCCAAGATTATGGAGAAAAACCCTCTGCATTCCCTCTGCATGCCTCTACAGTGCGTAGAGGTGGTCTAGAGCCACAGGAAGTGGACAAACAGCTTCTCAAGCAGTTTAACAGAGGCTGTTGGGATGATGATCTGCTAAAGGAGCTACAGCTGGAACTAAAAGATAAACATCCACCTGCGTATGCTTTTTTAAGCATTCTAAGTTATTGCTTCACCTTCGCACTGCTGAAAACAGACAGGAAGTTAAAAACACACGCATGAAAAAAACACTTGGGCACCACAAAACCAAAAGCAGCCTCCTACGAACGAACAGTCACTGAAACAAGTACAAATAGTGAAGTAGAGTCTGACAGTCTGAAAGAACTGAAAAAGCAAATCGCTGATCTAAAAAGCCAATTAGTTGCTGTCGTGAAACAAAAGAAACAAGCACCACCGAAAAAAGATCCAACTAAGAAATCTGAAAATAAAAAACCTGACCATGACAAACCTGGACACTTACCTTCGTCCAGCCATCCCAGTACTAGGCCCAAACTATGGTATTGCTTCTGCTGTGGTGAAGATGGGCATATTGTAGCCACTTGTGAGTCAGAGCCAAACCCTGCACTTGTAGCTGCAAAACGCAAAGAATTAAGAGTAAAAAGACAGATTTGGGACAGTCAGAACCCCACATCCTCTTTTAAACTGAAGTCTGCCCCTGTTGCGGGACAAACAGAGGCTAGTTCAGAGATGACCTGTCCCAAACCAAAAGCTCCATTCAAGACACGTGCTAAACTGAAGTCACACTCCAAAACAGACCCCTTTAACTTTCCTAATGGTCTAATTGGTACAAAAAGTACAGCACAAGTGAAAGTGAATGGCTGTACTGTGAGCTGTTTGTTAGATACAGGCTCCCAGGTGACTACTGTCCCTGAGTCCTATTACAGACAGTACTTATGCAACCATGAGATTAAGCCACTTTTTGAGCTGTTAGAAGTGGAGGGAGCTAATGGTCAGAGTGTACCTTACTTAGGCTACATTGAAATGCATGTCACTTTCCCAAAAGACTTTCTCGGTATTGAAGCCGAAGTGCCAACACTTGCCTTAGTGGTTCCCGATGTACGTGCAGCTGATCAGTCCTTAGTGTTAATAGGGACAAACACATTAGATGTACTTTATGAGCTGTACTCTGATGCATGTTCTGAACTGCAGCCAACCATGTCACTTGGTTATAAGGCAGTGTTAAAAGTCCTTGAGCTACGGCACAGACAGTCCCAAGACACTAGCCTTGGTTTAGTGACCATGCTCAACAAAGAGCCACAGTTAGTTCCTGCAAACCAAACAGTTGTTCTAGATGGTGCTGTAGCTGTGTCAGCCGGCAACAGTGAAATTTCTGTCTTGTTAAAACACCCGTTAATGTCAGCCTTACCTGGTGGTATCCTAGTAAAACCATGTCTCATAGACTTACCTGAAAGAGCACCTTATCTTGTTCCAGTTATACTTACCAATGAATTGGAACATGACGTGACAATCCCTCAGAAGTGTGTCGTTGGAGAAATTTGTGCATATCAACGAGTCCTATCGCAAGAACACTCCGTGGAAGTTACAAAGTCAAAAACTGAACAAAAGTCCACTCTGAAGTTCAACTTTGACTCTTCCCCCATTAGCGCTGAATGGAAAGAGCGCCTAACAGAAAAACTCAGTCAAATGCCCGAAGTATTTTTCAATTCAATTCAATTCAACTTTATTTATATAGCGCCATTTCACAACAACAGTCATCTCATAGCACTATCAACTGTAGGGGGGACCCCCACAGTTGCAGAAAGACCCCAGCAATCAGGCGATCCCCTGTGAGCAAGCACTTGGCGACGGTGGAGAGGAAAAACTCCCTTTTAACAGGAAGAAACCTCCAGCAGAACCAGGCTCAGGGAGGGGCAGTCATCTGCTGCGACTGGCTGGGGGGTGAGGGGATAGAGAAGAAGAAAAGAACAGACATGTAGAGAGCAAACAGCACGATGGGGACTCAATCTATGGGAGAGAACAAACAAATGTTAATGACCAGCAAAAAAAAAATATTTCATAGAGAGTGAGGAAAGGAGTGAGGCCCAGTGCATTACTGGAGGTCCCCCGGCTGACTAAACCTATTAGCAGCATAACTAAGGGAGGGTTCAGAAACACATGATCCCTCCCTAATTGTAGGCTAGATCAAAAAGGTAGGTTTTAGCCCTAATCTTAAAAACAGAGATCGAGTCTGACTCCCGAATCCAGATTGGCAGCTGATTCCACAGGAGAGGAGCTTGATAACTGAAGGCTCTGCCTCCCATTGTACTTTTGGAGATTCTAGGTATTACAAGTAATCCTGCATTTTGAGAGCGTAGTGCTCTGTTAGGATAATACGGTAGTATCAGATCTTTTAAATAAAAAGGAGCCTGATTGTTTAGAGCTTTGTAAGTAAGAAGAAGGATTTTAAACTTAATTCTAAACTCTATGGGAAGCCAATGAAGGGAGGCCAGAACCGGAGAGATATGATCTCTCTTTCTAGTACCTGTTAAAACTCTTGCTGCAGCATTTTGGATCAGCTGAAGACTTTTTAAAGATTTTTTAGGACAGCCTGATAATAAAGAATTACAATAATGTAATCTCGAGCTAACAAAAGCGTGGATCAGCTTCTCAGCATCACTCTGAGACAAGATGCTCCTAATCTTGGCAATATTACGCAAATGATAGAAGGCAGTCTTAGAAACAAATTTAATATGTGAATTGAAGGACAAATCCTGATCAAAAATAACTCCAAGGTTCCTCACAGAGCTATTAAGAGAAAGAGTAACTGCGTCCAAACTGAAAGTTTGATTTGGAAAGGAATTTCTAAGGTTTTTTGGACCAACAAGAATGACTTCAGTCTTATCTGAATTTAATAGCAGGAAATTACAAGTCATCCAAGCTTTGATTTCCTTAAGACAGGCTTCTAACTTGGCTAATTGATTAGTATCATCTGGCTTCATTGACAGGTATAATTGTGTGTCATCTGCATAACAATGAAAATGTATACAGTGCTTTCTAATAATGTTGCCTAACGGAAGCATATATAAACTAAAAAGAGTAGGGCCTAGCACAGATCCCTGTGGAACTCCATGACTAAGCTTTGAGCTGAAAGAAAACTCATCATTTACATGAACAAACTGGAACCTATCAGATAAATAAGATCTAAACCACTGCAACAAAGTTCCATTAAGTCCAACATAGTGTTCTAATCTATCAAGTAGAATATTATGATCAATAGTATCAAAAGCTGCACTAAGATCTAAAAGGACAAGTACAGAAACTAGTCCATTATCAGATGCAATGAGGAGGTCATTAGTGACCTTCGCTAAGGCTGTTTCAGTACTATGATGGATTCTAAACCCAGATTGAAACTCTTCAAGTAAACCATTTCCCTGCAGGTGGTCAAATAATTGCGTAGCAACAACTCTTTCTAAGATTTTTGAAATGAAAGGGAGATTAGAGATTGGTCTATAGTTAGCTAAAGCTCCTGGATCTAGCGTTGGCTTTTTGAGTAAGGGTTTAATTACAGCTGTTTTAAAAGCCTGCGGTACATGGCCTAAAGTTAATGAAGAATTGATTATATGAAGAATAAAGCTACCAATAAGTGGGAAGACTTCTTTAAATAACAAAACGATCTTGACTTTGGCAAAACGGATCAAGTGAAACACACAATCAAACTAGAAAAGCACTCGGAGAGCGCAGACCTCCGCCAAGCGCCACAGTTCCCCCCATACAGTGTTTGTGTATATTCAGATTCTTTGACCACGAAAACATATGACTAGCAATTGGATTGACAATGATAGGATTAGTGGTTCAGTAGTTATTCAGGAAAATGGCATTTTCCATAATGGCGGCCACAGTTCCCCCCATACAGTGTTTGTGTGTACGTTTTCAGATTCCTTGACCATGAAAACATATGACTAGCAATTGGATTGACAATGATAGGATTAGTGGTTCAGTAGTTATTCACGTAAATGGCATTTTCCGTAATGGCGGCCACAGTTCCCCCCATACAGTGTTTGTGTGTACGTTTTCAGATTCCTTGACCATGAAAACATATGACTAGCAATTGGATTGACAATGATAGGATTAGTGGTTCAGTAGTTATTCAGGAAAATGGCGTTTTCCGTAATGGCGGCCACAGTTCCCCCCATACAGTGTTTGTGTGTACGTTTTCAGATTCCTTGACCATGAAAACATATGACTAGCAATTGGATTGACAATGATAGGATTAGTGGTTCAGTAGTTATTCACGTAAATGGCATTTTCCGTAATGGCGGTTTTCTTCTGGACGGAGATCCGGATCACCACCAAAATTTAATCAGTTCTTCCTTGTACCATTTCCAACAATGCCTGAAAGTTTCATCGAAATCCGTCCAAAACTTTTTGAGTTATCTTGCTAACCAACAGACAGACAGACAGACAAGACAGACAGACAAACCCCGGCAAAAACATTACCTCCTTGGCGGAGGTAATTATCAGATGAAACACCGTTCAAACACAGAGCACGTCCCATACATCCAAATGACCCAGAAGCGGTCCGTAAGCATCTCAAAGAACTCCAACAAGCAGGCATGATAAGAGAGTCCACTTCCTCATTTTCTTCGCCTATTGTAGTGGTGCGAAAGAAAAATGGCGATGTTCGCCTTTGTATTGATTACAGGAAGCTTAACATGCAGACTGTAAAAGATACTTACGCCCTCCCCAACTTGTAGGAAAAGTTTTCCACCTTGACCGGTTCGCAGTGGTTCTCCGTCCTCGATTTAAAGTCGGGGTACTATCAAATTGAGGTAGAGGAGCTGGACAAACCAAAGACGGCGTTTATATGTCCCATGGGCTTTTGGGAATTCAATAGAATGCCCCAAGGCATTACAAACGCCCCCAGCACGTTCCAGCGCCTCATGGAGAAATGTATGGGCGACATGAATCTGCATGAGGTGATTGTGTTCCTTGATGATATCACTGTATTCTCCAAGATGCCCGAAGAACATGAGGCTTGCTTAATGAAAGTTCTTAATCGCCTAAAAGAGTACGGGCTTAAACTCTCCCCTGAGAAATGCAGATTTTTTCAAACTTCTGTCAGATACCTCGGTCACATTGTGTCCAGTAAGGGAGTTGAGACCGACCCCGAAAAAGTGAAAGCCCTAAGTACCTGGCCTGTGCCCCGTGATCTCAAGCAGCTCCGCTCATTCTTAGGCTTTTCAGGGTACTATAGGCGGTTCATTAAGAACTATTCCAGCATCGTTAAGCCCCTCACTGACTTAACATCAAGCTACCCTCCTTTGCCCAAAAGCACAAAGCCCAAAGCTAAGCCTGCCCAGTACCACAACCCAAAGACACTGTTTGGCGAGTGATGGACTTCTTCCTGTGATCTTGCATTCAAAACCATCATTGAAAAGCTCAGTACTGCGCCGGTCCTGGGTTTCGCTGACCCTCAGTTGCCATATACACTCCATACTGACGCCAGCACTATAGGGCTTGGCACCGCCCTCTATCAAGAGCAGGAGGGCCAGACTAGGGTCATAGCTTATGCAAGCCGGGGGTTGTCTAGAAGTGAGTCCCGTTACCCCACCCATAAATTAGAATTTTTGGCTCTAAAGTGGGCAGTAACGGAGAAGTTCACAGACTATTTATATGGCAATCATTTTACTGTCGTGACAGATAGTAACCCCCTGACGTATATTTTAACTACTACTAAGATGGATGCCATGAGTTATAGGTGTCTAGCTGCTCTGTCGACGTTTAACTTTAAGCTCCAATACAGAGCAGACAAGCTTAACTCAGATGCAGACGGCCTCTCTAGATGGCCACATGGTGAGTTACTTAATGACGCAGTGTCCCAAAAGGAGCTTGACCGCATACAGCAGTTCACTCAAACTCACTTGTCTCTTCCTGAAAGCAGTTTAAGTTCCAAGGTAGTGTCTGCTATATGTGAAAAACACCTGGTCTGTAGCTCTCCAGATAACACCTTCCCTTTGGTTCACGCGTTAGCCCTCTCTGTAGCCGCCATTCCAGATGGCTATGCCAATGAAGATGACTGTGGTGGTCTTCCAGTTGTACCCCACATGACTCCTGAACAGATCAAAAACGAACGAAGAACTGACCCCTGTTTAAGAGAAGCGATTGCACAAATTGAAACTGGGCAAAAAGTTCCACCAACTGTACGAACTGAACTTCCTGACATCAACTTGTTACTCCGAGAGCTCAGTCGACTTGAAATGTGCAATAATATCCTCTACCGCACTCGCCAAGATGGAGGAAATACTTACCAGCTCGTCTTACCTGAACAGCTCCGCGATTCAGTCTTTCAAAGCCTCCACTGTGACATGGGCCATTTAGGCACAGAGCGTACTTTGGATCTCGCCAGAACAAGGTTCTATTGGCCTCGTATGGCGGCAGATATTGAAAAGATGATCAAGACATGTAATCACTGCATAAGATGTAAAACCGCTCCAGAACGAGCTGCTCCGTTTGTCAATATCAAGTCCACCTGACCGCTCGAACTTGTCTGTATGGACTTCCGGTCCATTGAGCCCTATCAAAGTAACACAAAGGATGTGCTCGTGTTAACTGATCATTTCACGAAATATGCTATAGCCATCCCTACCAGCAATCAGAAAGCTCAGACTGTTGCAAAGGCACTTTGGGACAACTTTATAGTCCACTACGGGATACCCGAATGGTTACATAGTGATCAGGGTCCTGATTTTGAGTCCCATATTATAAAAGAACTTTGCAAAATCATGGGCATTCGCAAAATCCGGACGACACCCTATCACCCCAGAGGTAACCCAGTAGAACGTTTCAATAGAACGTTATTGAGCATGCTGGGTACTCTGGAGGAAAAGAACAAATCTCATTGGCACAGCTATGTAAAACCACTTGTACATGCGTACAATTGTACAAAAAAATGACACTACTGGTTTTGCCCCGTATGAGTTAATGTTCGATCGTCAGCCGAGATTGCCCATCGACCTTGCATTTGGGCTCCCGTTTCACAACAAAAGTTTCAAGTCACATTCCCAGTACACTGAAAAACTGAAGACAACTCTACAAGAAAGCTACAAACTAGCAACAGAAAATGCTAACAAGATGGCTGAAAGAAACAAAACAAGATTTGATATGCGAGTGAAACCCTCAAAACTAGAACCAGGTGACAGAGTTTTGGTACGTGCAGTCCGCCGCAGAGGAAAGCACAAATTAGCAGACAGGTGGGAAGCTGAAATTCACATTGGGGTGAACCAAGCAGGTGACTTGCCTGTTTACACTATAAAACCTGAGACAAAAGATGGTCCTGTTTGCACCGTTCACCGCGACCTCTTGCTTCTCTGTGGTTTTCTTGCCCCTGTTGAAGAAGAACCTGTCCAACCAAAACGTGTCTGCAAACCTAAGACTAGACAATCACCTGAACAAAGTGAGGAATGTGAGAATTCAGAACCAGAAAATGAGGATGTCTATTGGTACAGAAAAGGATCAATCCAAACGCCCATAAAGCTCACTCAAGTCTATGAAATTCCCCATCCTAAGACATTCTTTAAAGAAGACATTCCTGCTGAAACTCACTTACCTGAGAATGACAACCAAATAGAAAATGACAATTCACCTGGATGTGACAACTTACCTGGAAATGGCAATTCACCTGGATGTGACAACTTACCGAATGATGGAAGCCTGGAGGAAACTGAAACAAATGTGGAACAATCAAACAATGAGAATGAAACTGAAAGTGAAACCAACTTACTTGATAAAAGTACCTGTGATGAACCTGTGGAAGAAAAAGAATCTGAAGAGGAAATCCCAAAGACTGTGAGACCCTCCGAGAGGACAACCTCCCAGCCAGAAAGACTACAGTATAGTCAGTTGGGAAATCCTCTCGTAACTGTTGCCCAGTCCCTGTTTCAAGGACTAAACCTGGCTTTTACCAGAGCCTTAAGAGCCAGATCCTAAGATTATTCCCATGAACACTGGTTCTCTTGTCATTACTATCTAGCCAATCCCATGCAAAGGGACTTGCATGATTCTAAGGGGGGATAGTGTAACCCAGTGCTAAAAACGTAAATAAAATTATAAATATCGATACCGCTTTAACCCCTTGCACTCTGGTCAATTTCCCTAAAAACGCCAAAAAATAACGTACCCAAAGCAAATCAAAAGCTGTTCTTCAACCCTTTGCAGCATCTTCATGGGGTTGGTCTCATTTAAAAGAAAACACTTTGAATTTTTTGGCAAAACAGTCATAATCTCTCTAAGTGCTCCTGCCACTGAGTAACAGTCATCTAAACATACTGAACTTGAAGAAAATAAATTTCGCCTGGGTGTTTTTTTGGATACAAATGCTTGCAAATAACACACAGCTGTCAGATCCGGGCTGGAAAATGCAACAGAAATGTAGAACCAAGTGTTATCCAGCTGAGGACAAAATTTTGTAACAATACCACAAAAAATGAATATATTACACAGCTTTTTTCTTAGGTGGTTCCCAGGTGTTTTTGAACTGTGCCAAATTGTGCCAAATGGCACAGTTTGGAAAAACGTCTGTAACTTTTGAATGATTCAATATAGAAGCTTCATCTTGGGCTCTAATGAAAGGTGAAGGGCTGTGTGTGTGTGTGTGGGGGGGGGGGTTGTTTATTCATTCATTCATGAATGAATGAACAAACAAGCCCCCACACACAAAGAAGCATGGCATGTAAAAAATGTGTGGCTTTTTTTTACAAGAAAAAATAACCTACAGTGCACTAAAAATTATTCTAAAATATCTGTAATGTAGAAGATAACAACTCCCCCCCCAACCCCCCGCTACAGAGGACGGACATCGCCCATCGCTACATGACGGACCGCGGGGACGGTGCACCACGGTCTACTACGCACAGTTGTACTAAAATATCTGCAATATTTGCAATCCGCTACAGAAGAGTAGTGGGGGGGGGGGGGCGTTCACGGTCCGGACACGGCGCACGAACTGTGTCCAGTCCGTGCGCCATGGTACACGGTCCATGCGCCGCGGTCTACTACGCACAGTTGTAATTTACCGATCGGTCAAAAGTCATTTTGATTACAATTTTCAGGGATAAAGAATAATTTAGCTTATAACACTTACCTGTCCACAACAGCAGCGTAGCTGGCGAACTTCTCTTCCTCATTGTCAGATGAACATGACGCTGGTCCGCTTGTTACGGACTTGTGGTTCTGGTCACGCGACCCAGTCAAACCATAATTCCATTATTGCGGTTTTGCGCTTCCATGATTGTGGTTTTGGCGAACGATTTTTCAAAACAAATAAGAACAGTAGTAAGAAAAAAAGACTGGCAAATGCGTGTGTGTCACCCAGCGGCTTACACAAAACAGATTTTGCAAGGGAGGCACGCTTTCGAACTACTGTGCTTCAATTGGCTCGCTGTATTCGCAGCTGTTGGTAGGCGGGTCATTCTTGCTAGGTTTTCAGTCATTGGTTCTTCAAGGTTTCAGAAATCCAATTCAAGGCTCTTATTAGTCGAATGAGAGGTCAATCACATCTAAACCAATTAAAGCACTCCTTTGGCTTTCTGTTCGCGGCTGTGTCTGTAGTGGAAGAACAGAAATGCAGGGTTTTTTTTTTTTTCTCAGTGCGCACTAGGAAGCACAGTGTGCATCCTAGGGCACCCTCGTGTGCCCTAGGATGCAGAGATGTGACCGCCCACGGTACACCGGAGTGCAAGAGGTTAAAAAAAAAGGGGACACTCATTAGTTTGAAGATAAATATATAAATAAATATAAGTTCATAAAGTATACCCATAACTAGTTAAAAACATTTCTAAGGGGCTCTGATGGGGTTCCTAGTGTTTTTATTTGGTATATTGAGCAACCAATGGTTGCGTCGTTTGTTTGGCAGCATCAGCCAATGGGGTAACGCCAGCCAGTGGGGTCACGCGCTTCCTCGCTCGGACTTGGTGTAACTTGCAGATCGCTTCCAGTCACGGCAGAGGCACCGACCGAGAGAACGCGATCCCTTACTGAGACAGTGAGCTAACGTGCTAGTAGCAGCCTTTGCCCGGATAAAACTCTTCAGATTGGTAAGCCAAAACCAACATGAGAAACGAGATATTGCTCTATTATCAAATTCTAATACCTCGTTTGTTAAATTTTAAGATTTGAACCCAAAGGCTGTGAACTCACGTGAGCGCGGGAATCCTGTGAAGCACGTGTTGCTTAGCATAGTGAGTGCCATTCAGTGTGTATGTGGAATGCTAACCGCTAGCTTAAAATGCTAACCTCCGATGCTAATTCCGGCTAGGTTTTCCATAGGAGGAGGTTGTTTGTCAGAGCTGTAATGGTTAGCAAAGGTTCCATTTCACCTACTACTGACTGTTACTTAAGAGTGAATATTATATCTGTGGTTTACAGGTGTTTGGATGTGTCAAGTTGTGCTAAATTGTTGTGCTAGCACCCTTTTCTTTTTTTTTTGTGATGTTAACTTGGTTCAGCACACTGCACAGACAATTATTGTCAAGAGCCTTCCAAGGCACTTCACTTATTATTTTTTCTTGGCACCATGTTGATAAATCTGGATAATAGATGTGTCTATTTTATGCACATGTAGTAATATAAGAAAATTGATTTATTGTTGTACAACTTAGAAATATTTGAAACCTATGTAACAAGCTATAGAGCATAGCTTAAGTGTTGTGTTCTGACCTATTTTGTAGGTCAGGTTTCTTTTTTAACCTGGATTCAGAAGAACGTAGATCTCCAGATCTGGATGGCGAGCCGAAGCCCGAAACCTATTAACTGGTAGAAGTGATTCAACTGGTCACCTGGAACTGATACAAAAGGACTGAACACAATGTAAATATATTTGGGGTATTTTATTTTATTTTATTTTTTTTTATTATTGTATTCACGAGTGCTCTATGTTTGTTTAAGTGTACACAACTTTAAAAAATACACATATTTGCAAGTTACCATACTTCTGTGTGTGTCATCTGTTGTTACGCCCTCCAGGCTCCTACGAACTTAAAATCTATCTGACCTGGCCTAATTGCCCCTTCTGTCTAGGTGGTAAGGTTAAAGGTAACTACACTGCCATACCCAGTACTACCAAAAGGGTACAAGACTGCACCTAAAGTCACAGTAGGTGTTACACACTTCTTTCCATCCATGAAGTCATTATTGAAGTTCACATACTTCCAGGATGATGAAACGCTGATATCCAAGGTCATGTCGTGGCTTCTGATGGGATCTGCAGACTTCTACAGGCGAGGTCTCCACAGCTGCATAAAGTGATGGGAGAAGTGTGTGACCCTTGGTGGTATCTATGTATGTAAACAGTCGTGAAAAAATTAGGACACCCTTTATAAGCCTGTTTTTTTTTAACATATTTGGACATATGGATACTTTCTGTAAAATGTAATTCTAAACAATGAGGAATAAATTAGGACACCCCCCATCATTTTTAGGACACCCCCACACTCATTCCCACTTAAAATGGCTAAAATAAATGTTAAAAAAAATGCAAATTAAAACAAAAACAAGGTTAGACATAGATATGCGAACATTTCTTAATAAAGAACTGAATATTTAATGGGGTGTCCTAATTTTTTCATATAACTATATTGGTGTACAAATACACACACACACACACACACACACACACACACACACACACATATATATATATACACACTACTCACAAAAAGTCAAGCGTGAAATTTCAGGATGCACCTAAAATGCACTATAATTGTCACGATCCTGAGCACAGGTGGGTGCCATGCTCAGCCTCCAGTTCAGTTTAGTCCTTTTCTCTTTGTTTGCGTCTTTGTTTATGTTGTAGTTATTATGGTCTGAGGTATTTGGTCTCTGTTTATTTATGAGTTGTCTGTATTCTTAGTTTTGTCTTAATAGTCTTGTCTATTTGTTGTGAATCATTTTGTATCATGGCATAGTTATTTCCTTATTGGTTATCCTCATATGTTCCTTATTCATCCTCATTATTTATTCACTCTGGTCTGTGCTTTTATTTTGACGGCGGCCTGTGTATTTCCTGCTGTCAAACTCTGTTTTGCGGGCTGCACAGCTGTTGCTTTTTGTATTGATTATTTTCCTCACTCATGCACCCACACCTGCCATTCATTGATCACTTGTTCATTTTCCTATTTAAGGACACGGCAATGTTTCCCTTTGCCATGTCCTACTGTTTGTTTCCTCAGAGTTTCTATCTATACTCTGAGTGATTGTATTTTCCACAGAGGTGAACGGGTGCACTCCGGGTGCACTCCGCCTTGGACTTAATCCTTTATTTCTTCATTTTGGCGAAATGTGAGCCCGGGCGTCCCCGGGTGTGACTCCGTCTTGTTCTCTGCTCATTTTTCTCCAGCATGTCCGAGCACCTCAGCCTGGGTCCGTCCAGGCTGTTCTCTTTTCTCACCATCTCACTCTTCTGATCTTGCAGCTCACAGTTGGCGTTTGGTGTCCTCAGTTCTGCCCTTGAAAGGGGCGATTTATGACAGAAGGACATGGCCTAGTGTAGACACCAGCTGGTGTGAGTTTGCTTTTCCTTTTTTCACCTGCTATTTTGCTCACTGGCGGAAGAGGTGGTGGTGGAAGAGGAGGAGGAGGAGGAGGAGGAGGAGGAGGGAGGAAAGCTTCCTCAGAGCGGAAGGAGACGACGGATCTCCTGCAGGACAATGTGTGAGACAGCCAGAGCTGATCCACATTATGCCATCAGCATGCTGGGGCTTCATTAGCAGAGGGAGGTTGGCGGCTGGAAGCCCTAGTGTAAATGAACAGTGGGCGGCACAGTTCATCCAGGATTTTGTTTATGCAGCACTCGCCTCCCGATCGCCTAAGGAGGTTCCAAAGAATGTCGAGCCAGCAGCAGTTATCGTGGAGGCGCATCCAGGGCTGAAGAAGTACTCCAAGTTCGTGGAGCTGTTGACAACCGTCTCCACCCTCCAGTTGACATTTTGCGGGTTTGTGAGAGGCTTACCTCTGCCTGTTCCTGAGCCAATGAGAGAGCATCCCCTGAAACAGATATGCCCAGCCCCTCGCCAACACTCAGCTGCATCCCCTCGGAGGAACTCAGCAGCAGCCTCCTCTTTTTTTCAGAGTTTTTCTTTATCGGCTGTCCGGTCAGCCTCCTCCTCCTCACCTGCTGCTGCCCCCCCATCCTCCATGATGTCACCTCCCGCAGCTAAGTATTTGGCAGTCAGCATGCTTGCACACCTGGCTCATCCATTTTCTACAATGAGGCCTGCGTCTGCTGTAGCTTCTGAGAGAAAAAATTCTGGGTCATCTGCAGCAGCCGCTACCACACCACAAGAATTAAGCCAAGTACATTTTCATTTTCAAACACTTCTTGATGAAATGCCTTGTCTTATTGCCGGTGGTGAGACTAAGTGACAGCAGCCTAATTTAGCTGAGTCCTCATCATTTGCTGCTGCTATTTTATCCTCACCTGTTACTCCTGTGTCCCCTCCTGTTTTCCCTGAATGTCCGCCAGTCCTGAGAGAGAGCCGCCGGATGCCGGAGGGGCCTGCGGCCCTGGGAGATTCCATTCCTGCCCCACAGCCACGTCCTGGACAGGAGAAGAGCACCCCCTGTGCCCTGAAGACTGAGCTGACAAGAGAGTGTCCCCTGACTTCAGCTGCACGGGTCTCTGCACCAGGGATGAGGCAACCTCCAGCATCAGCCACCACGCTGGGAGCTCCACCAGTGTCGGCCGCCATGTTTGGAGGTCATTCAGCAGCAGATCCCATCACGCCCTGGGAGATAAGGCAAGGGTGTTTTCATTTTCCTGCACATAAAAATGAAATGTCTTGCCTTATTCCTGGTGATGAGGCTCAGCATCTGCAGCCCACATTAACTGAGTCCTTACTGCCTGCTGCTGCCACTGGTTCCTCACCTGGATCTCCCATGTATCTTCCTGTGTTCCCTGAGTGTTCACCAGTCCTGGGATGGAGCTGCTGGATGAGAGAGGAGCCTGTGGCCCTGGAAGATTCCGTTCCAGGCCCGCAGCCACATCCCGGATGGGAGAAGAACACTACCTGTGTCTTGAAACTTGAGCCGACAGGAAAGTGTCCCCTGATTTCAGCAGCATGGGAGCTGGCATCATCAGTGAGACAACCTCCAGCTTTAGCCGCCACGCCGGGAATTCCACTTGCATCGGTCGCCACGCCTGGAGGTCCTTGGGCTGCATCCACCATCATGCCTGCTGCTGGGGTCGCTGCAGCAGAGTCACCAGAGTCCTGGACGGCGGTGGAGCTCGAGTCAAGTTCTCTGTTCAGTTACTCCACTATTAGCCTTAAAGAAATCTTGTCTTGCTCATGACAGGGAGAATCAGCTGCAGATGTCCTCTGCTCCTGAGTTCTCCTCGCCGGGCTCCGCTGCTGCCAGTAATAGTGTTCCGGTGTCCATTTTTTCCTTCCCGTCCGAGGTGGCTGTGTCGGGAGTAGATGTCCAGAGGAGCAGGTTCAAGACATCCCAGCCTGTGTTGCCAGAGTCCTGGACAGTGGTGGAGCTCGAGTCCAGGCAAATACTCTGTTCTGTGTTAACATCAACAGATCTAGAGAAGTTTTGTCTGGCTGATGGTGAGGAGAATCAGCTGCAGATGTCCTATGCTCCTGAGCTCTCCTTGCCGGGCTCCACTGCTGCTGGTAATGTTCTGGTATTTCTTTCTTTTTCCCCGTCGGAGGTGACCATGCCGGGGCCGGAGCGCCAGATGTCTGGAGTCGAGACGTCCCAGCCTAATTCATCGGAGTCCTGAACGGTGGTGGAGCTCAAGCTCAGGCAAGTTCTCTTTTTTGTTTTCACTATAAGTGTATTAGAGAGATTTTGCTTGGATCTTGGTAGGGAGGACCAGTTGCAGCCGCCAACTGCACCTGTGTTCTCCTTGCCAGGCACCACTGTTACCAGTGACTGAACCGGTGTCTGCTTTCTCTCTTTCTGAGCCTCCATTTCCGCCAGAGGTCACCGTGGGTCCTCCATCTCTGTCAGAGGTCGCCATGGGTCCTCCATCTCCGTCAGAGGTCGCCATGGGTCCTCCATCTCTGTCACAGGTCGCCGTGGGTCCTCCATTTCCGTCAGAGGTCACTGTGGGCCTTCCATCTCCGCCCAAGGTCACCATGGGTCTGCTTCTGCCCGAGGCCGCCGTGAGTCCTCTGCCTCTGCCCAAGGTCGCCGTGGATCCTCTGCTTCCACCTGAGGTCACCGAAGATCCTTTGTCTCCGCCTGAGGTCATTGAGGGTCCTGCACCTCCACCCAAGGTTGCTGAAGATCCTCCACCCGAGGTCGTTGAGGGTTCTCCGTCTCTGCCCAAGGTCGTTGTGGGTTCCCCACCTTTACCTGACGTCTCCGCTGATGGGCCTTCCCCCTCATCTGGTCCATTTGCAAGTCAGCCAACTTGGTCAGCCATCTATTCACCTGGTCCCTTCGATAGTCAGCTGCCATCACCATCTGAGGTTGCGACTGGCCAGCGGTCTTCTTCAGGGGTCAGCGCTCTCCTACTATGAGTCCACATGACCATGCCTTGGCCCCTGTAGCCTGCAAGGAGCACATGTTCCAATTGCCGCCTCCAAGTGGGGGGGGGGTGTCGTATTCTGCTGTCTGTTGGTTCAGAGATGCTGGGAGGCCACCCGGCAGATTACGTCTTTTGCTTGGGTGGTTTAGAGACTCTGGGAGGCCACCCGACACCTTCCATCTCTTGACCTGGTGGCCTTTGGACTCTAGCAGACCACCTGAACTGTGTCAATTTTCCCTCTGTTTCTTTGGTATTCTACTGCTACCTGTTGTACAGTGTTGTGAGTCATGATTTTTTTTGTTTGTTTTCTGGTGTGTTTCAGTCCCTCCATGCCTGGGTTCCCCCTCCTCCCTCCCAGGGTGGTTGACTTTTTCTTGTTGGGGGGGTGGGGTCTTCTTTGTGGGTGGGTCGTCTTTTCTTTTTTGATGATGCATCAGGGTGTCTGGGACCACCCTTGGGCGGGGGGGGGGGGGGCTGTCACAATCCTCCGCACAGGTGGGTGCCGTGCTCAGCCTCCAGTTCAGTTTAGTCCTTTTCTGGTTTTGCTTTTGGAGAGAGCTAGGTGAGTTTAAATACCTGGGGTCAACCATCCAAAGCAATGGAAAATGCACAAGAGAGGTGAAGAAGAGAGTGCAGTCAGGGTGGGGTGAGTAGAGACAAGTGTCAGGGTTGATTTGTGACTGAAAGATAGCAGCAAAAGTGAAAGGGAAGATTTACAAGGTAATGAGACCTGCTATGATGTATGGTTTGGGAATGGTAGCACTGACAAAAAAACAGGAGGCGGAGCTGGAGGTGGCAGAGTTGAAGATGCTAAGATTTTCACTGGAAGTGACTGGGAGGGACAAGATTAGAAATGAGTATATCAGAGGGACAGCTCATGTTGAGCAGTTTAAAGACAAAGCAAGAGAGGCAAGGCTGAGATGTTTGGACATGTGTAGAGGAGGGATAGTGGCTATATTTGACAAAGGTTGTTGAAGATGGGGCTGCCAGGCAGGAGGGAATGAGGAAGACCACAGAAAAGATTCAGGGATGTAGTGAAGGAGGACATGGAGAGGGTTGGTGTTACAGAGGAAGAAGTAAAGGATAGGGTGAGATGGAGGCAAGTTGACCTACTGTCTACTGAGGCATGGCATTCCACTCTTCTAGAAGGGCGGCCCTCAGGTCATTGAGGTTGTGGGATGCAGGGTTAAGAGCCTCTACACGGTGACTCAGCTGATCCCATAGGTTTTCTATGGGATTCAGATTTGGAGAAAGTGCAGACCACTCCATTTGAAGTACTCCAGCCTCGAGAAGCCATTCCTAATGATGCGACCTTGATGAGCTGGGGCATTGTCATCCATGAAGAGGAAATTAGGCCTGTGTTGTTCATGCAAGGACACAATGACTGAATTAATGATGTTATTCAGGTAGTATTGGCTTTTGACCGTACCATTCACAAGGTGTAAGGCAGTTCTGTATTGACTAGACACACTTGCCCAGACTGTAACACCCCACCACCAAAGGCTCATCTGGTGACAACAGTGGCTGATGCATAGTGCTCTCCTTGATGTCGCCAATATCGTTGGCAGCCATCATTTCTGCTTAACGTGAATCGACTTTCATTAGAGAACAGCAATGAGGCCCACTGGTCCCTTGTCCAGCGTAAATGCTCCCTGGCCCATGCAAGACGATGACGCCTGTGCCTAGTGGTGTTGTCAGGTACCCTTGCAGGTCGTCTAGCACACAGATCACACTAATGTAAATGGTTTTGATTGGTCTGACGTGACACCTCGGTGTCTCTCACTTTTTAAATGTGCCTGGAGTTGTTGAGTGGCATTCATCATCTGGTTTTGGCACTGTTCACAATAAAGCGGTCATCAGCGTGGGATGTGGCCAAAAGACGTCCACTACTGTGCCTGTCTGTGACTCTTCCAGTCCAGTGTTTCCTCTGGCTTAAAGACCTTGGCACAGTGGCAACATATTTTTCGGGAGGGGGGGGGGGCAGAAAGCACATGACACTATTGGAACCGGAATATGTTAATCTTCTACCATTTATTTCTTTTTAAAAATTTTGCACAGTAACAGTAATTTTGCATGTGGAACTTACCATTTGAAGTATTGTACAACCGAGGCTTCACTGTTGGAATATTGGGCCAGTTGGGGTCCCACCCAAACGTCCTGTGTTTGGACTTTTTACTGGTGTTATCCTTCTTTCCTTCCTCTGCTGTCACCTCTCCTGGACCCTCTGCCTGAACACTTTCCTCTGCTTGGCTCCTCTCTTCTGTCTCATCTTGCCCTCTCTTCCCTCATTTCCACCAAATAAGAACCAGTGCTAGTTCGGTTCTGGTGCTTGTGCCGGTGCTTAACCAGTTCAACTGTAGTATCTCATAAGAACCAGTTGGTTTTCCACTGACATGAAGCTAGTTGGGGATTATGTCAGGGCTACGTCATTATGTAGTGTGAAACGTCATTATGCAACCCCACAGAACACCACAGAAGAAGAAGTCAAAAGAGGAGAAGAAGTAGCGCTAACTTGTCAACATGGAGGAGTTGTCTCTTTGGGAGTGCTGCTTTTATTATCCCAAACCTGTATTACCATCCAAAAACAGTTTTATTCTTAATTGCAGAGAACGGTGGCTACGTTTAAGGAGACCGGTAATTATCAATATTTCAATTATCAGTCGTTGTTCACTCAAGTCTGTAACTCAACTAGCTAGCATTGACTACTCTTTTAAACATTATATTTATATCAATTCTGTAATAGGTGGTGTTCAGGCACATTACGAGATGGAGGTCACCTGTTATGTCATGCCAAAAAGTAATCAGCTGCCAAAACAATGATCGTCAGGTGCCATATTGTTGTTATGGGGTTATATTAGCCGTTAAATATATATTTCAGCAGGTAAACAGTACTTAGTTAGGTATAATAAGATATATTTAACACTTATGATGCATTTTGAGCCCAAAGCAAACTTGATCTAGGAGTAAAAGCAATTAAAATAATGCTGTCATAAGGTTACATGGAAAAATGCATAGATTTACTGGATACATGTAGATACTATATCAATATACAGTATATTCTATGTACCTCCATAACGATGAGGTTTTTGCACATAAATATTGCAATCACTTGCAATCTGATAAATTCTATATGTTGTTATCCAAACTGCAACACTTTGGCCAACACTATATATTTTTCAGATGCGATAAAACCTCAAAACATTTACACACATTGTAGGTGGACTGAGAACAGGCAGTACACCTTTAACAAGCGGACACTCCTTGCTCCTGTAGATGGTGATCGCTTTTTGGCACACGACACCGGATTTCACCACCCAGCCGACCCCATGCAGAAGTGGCTGATGAAACACTTTTTGGACACAGGCAGACTTACCCCTGAACAACATAACTATAACTACTGGATGAGCCATGCACGTTCAGTTGTGGAAATGGCTTTCGGCGTCTTGAAAGGATGATGGAGGTCCCTCCTGACAAGGAATGACTGCAAACTGGAGCTGAGCAAGAAAATGGTGCTCACCTGCTGCATACTTGATATTTGTGAGGAACATGGTGACAACTTTGGACTCCCAGACACATGATCACAGTCAGCCTCCAGTTCAACCACTACCTGACCATGCCAGTGTAGAAGGGGATGACATTAGGGCAGCTTTAATGGAGTACTTTAACAGTGGGGAGCAATAACCTGTTTAGCGCCTACCATATCATTTACAAAATGATGATATGATATGAAGTAGTGCAAAAGCATTAATGAAGAACTAAAAAAGCACTCGAAGAGCGCAGACCTCCGCCAAGCACCACAGTTCCCCCCATACAGTGTTTGTGTGTACGTTTTCAGATTCCTTGACCATGAAAACATATGACTAGCAATTGGATTGACAATGATAGAATTAGTGGTTCAGTAGTTATTCACGAAAATGGCATTTTCCGTAATGGCGGTTTTCTTCTGGACGGTGATCCGGATCATCCCCAAAATTTAATCAGTTCTTCCTTGTATCATTTCCAACAACGCCTGAAAGTTTCATCGAAATCCGTCCAAAACTTTTTGAGTTATCTTGCTAACCAACAGACAAACAGACAGACAAACAGACAAACCCCGGCAAAAACATAACCTCCTGGCAGAGGTAATAAAAAAATTCAGCTGACAATCGGTCCTCAGTTTCCTCTGTTTTGACGTATTTATGGCGTATGTATATATTTTATAGGCACATTTAGAATTGTTAAAGGTATACACCTTATGTTCTTGTATGTAATCTATTCTTTTTAAAGTACTGATTCAAGTTTTTATTCATGTAGGGGTAATAAGAGACAGACTCTAAAGTGTACAAGTTAAAAGTACTTTCCCCAGAAATGATCTTGTCCAGAGCTGATAGAATGTCATGTGGTACGTTGTCAACAGAATATAAACTCATTATTTATCATTTTTGAAGTTGGCAACTCGGAACATTTTCCACAGAAAAAGTGCATAGATTTAAAGTTTGTTGCTGCTTTTTCTTTAGAAAATGTGAAAAAAGTTGTCAAAAATATGTGAGTGAAGTCCACAAATACCTGATATATTTTCAAATACCTGATAAAATTAACATAAGTGCAGTAATTCAGTACTTGCACTTTCACTTCCCACCACTAAAATGTTATAGTGATTTGCATTGTTTATCCTAAATAGCTTTACATTTCATGCATATGTTTGGTGTGAGGATAATTAATGTGGAAGCAGAAAAACAATGAAAGAAAGCTTTTATTTATAAAATGTGCAAAAACTTAAGACTGCTACATATGAAATATTATGTACACACAGCCCAAAATATCAGTGCTGTGATAGTTACTTTTTTTTACAGTCCCTCAAGCACAGACACAACACATCCCATCAGTCCAGCAAGAGTATTGGTGCTGTCCTCCATCTTCTGGATGCTTTGCAGCAAAGCAGACGTCAGCAGCTCATCCCTCCTGCTCTGCTCCTGCAGTCTCTCATCTGACCTCTCCAGGTAGACAAGAAGGAGGTCCATGTTTGTGTCCCGCTTCCGTTTCCCTGTTTTAAAGTACAAAAATAAGAAGCAACATAAAATAACCACACACTGAAAAATGCAGGAATCGTCAATCCAAGATTGAATATGTCTATTTTTTTTTTTGTGTGTGTGTGTGTGTGTGTGTGTGTGTGTGTGTGTGTGTGTGTGTATTTTATTGATCCCCAGAGGGGAAATTCAGGACATCCACCTGGATGGATGAGGCAGCCACGGTACGGCGCTATCCCTTCACCATTCACTATTTCCTGTGGAACCAGTTACCAATCTGGGTTTGGGAGTCAGACTCGATCTCTGTTTTTAAGAACAGGGTAAAAACCTTCCTCTTCAATATAGCCTACGGTTAGGGAGGGATCTTGTGTCTCTTAACCCCCCCCCCCCCTTTGTTTTGCTGTTAATAGATTTAGACTGCCGGGTGACCTCCAATAATGTACTTGGCTTCTCTCCGTTAATGTTTGCTCTCTTTATGTCTGTCCTTTTCATCTTCTCTATCCCCTCACCCCCCAGCCAGTCGCAGCAGATGACTGCCCCTTCCTGAGCCTGGTTCTGCTAGAGGTTTCTTCCTGTTAAATGGGAGATTTTCCTCTCCACCGTCGCTAAGTGCTTGCTCACAGGGGATCATCTGATTGCTGGGGTCTTTCTACAATTGTGGGGCTTTCCCCACATTTGAAAGTATTATGAAATGACTGTTGTTGTGATATAGCGTTATATAAATAAAGTTGAATTGAATTGAACATCCATTTACTGTTAGCGGCATCACAACATTCAATTCAAGTGTACAGCCGTGGACAAAATTGTTGGTACCCCTCTGTTAATGAAAGAAAAACCCACAATGGTCACACAAATAACTTGAATCTGACAAAAGTGGAAATAAATAACAATTCTATGAAAATTAACCAGTGAAAATCAGACAATGCTTTTGAATTGTGGTTCAACAGAATTACTTTAACCTCTTGCGCTCTGTTGTACCGCGGACGGGCAAGTCTCTGCGTCCTAGAGCGCACGAGGGCGCTCTCGTGCGCTCTAGAACGCATGATGGAGATTGTGATGTAGGTGTATGGTGTCCAATCGCGCACTGAAAATAAAAGCTGCAGACACAGCCGCGAACAGATTAGTTCATCTGATTGACCTCTCATTCGACTAATAAGAGCCTTGAATTGGATTTCTGAAACCTTGAAGAACCAATGACTGAAAACCTAGCCAGAAGGACCCACCTCCCAACGCTGTGAATGCAGTGAGCCAATTGAAGCAGAGAAGTTCGCAAGCTGTTTTTTTTAAGGCTGGGTGAAGACTGACTGCTGCAGCGGATCAAAAAAGGACCCGCAGGAAGAACCCCACAGACCCAGCAGCACGGAGACCATCCACAAATGCAACCTGTGTGACAGGGAATGCCATTCGCACATCGGCATGTTCGGCCACAGGCGGTGCTTATTTTGTTTTGGTTCCAGCAGAGTAGACGTTATGATTTTTTCCATGGTCATAGACCGACGAAGGCTGACGATGAAGGCTGAGTGACACACACGCCTTCGCCAGTCTTTTTTAAATTACTACTGTTATTTGTTTTGAAAAATCTTTCGCCAAAAACCGCAATCATGGAAGCACAAAACCGCAATAATGGAATTATGTTTTGATCGGGTCGCGAGACCAGACCCACGAGCGGACCAGCGTCGCGTTCGTCTGACAGTGAGGAAGAGAAGTTCGCCAGGACTCTGCTGCTGTGAAGAGGTAAGGTGTTATAAGCTAAATTATTATTTATCCCTGAAAATTGTAATCCAAAATGACTTTTGACCGGTACAAGGGGTTGCTCGCCGCGTACAGACTGTGAACGCCCCCCCCCCACTATTCTTCTGTAGCGAGGGGGGGGGAGCCGCGGTGACTGCGCTGCTGTCCCACATCGCCACATGAGGCTAATCCGTTGTGTAGCGATGGCCGATGTCCATCCTCTGTAGTGAGGGGGGGGAAAACCCCCCCCCCACACACACACACAGACAGCCCTGAGTGTGACCTTTCATTAGAGCCCAAAATGAAGCTTCTACATTGAATCATTCAAAAGTTACAGACGTTTTTCCAAACTGTGCCATTTGGCACAATTTGGCACAGTTCCAAAACGCCTGGGAACTACCTGAGTATAAAGCTGTGTAATATATTCATTTTTTGTGGTATTGTTACAAAATTTGGACCTCAGCTGGATAACACTTGGTTCTACATTTCTGTTGTATTTTCCAGCCCGGATCTGAAGCTGTGTGTTATTTGCAAGCATTTGTATCCAAAAAAAACACCCAGGCCAAATTTATTTTCTTCAAGTTCACTATGTTTAGATGACTGTAACTCAGTGGCCGGAGCACTTAGATAGATTATGACTGTTTTGCCAAAAAATTCAAAGTGTTTTCTTTTAAAACCATTTGCACTCCGTTGTTCCGCGGGCGGGCAAGTCTCTGCGTCCTAGGGCGCACGAGGGCGCACGAGAGCGCACTCGTGCGCGCTCGGACGCATGGCGCATGATAGAGATACTGATGGTGGTGATGTAGGTGGTGTGGCCTCCAAGCGCCACTGAAAAAAAAAGCTGCAGTCACAGCCGCGAACAGATTAGTTCATCTGATTGACCTCTCATTCGACTAATAAGAGCCTTGAATTGGGTTTTTGAAACCATGAAGAGCCAATGAATGAAAACCTAGGAAGGAGGACCCGCCTACTGTGAATGCAGGAGCCAATTGAAGCACAGAAATTCGGGCTGGTGAAGAGATATTTACTGTTGCAGCAGATGAAAACAAAGGACGCTGGACGAACCTGCTGCAGACCCAGGCTCACCCAGCAGCATGGAGAGCACCCACAAGTGGGACCTGCACTCATTCCAGCAGAATAGACGTTTAGGATTCTCTTCTGTCATCATAGACCGACGGAGGCCGACGACAAAGGTCGTAAATCATTCACCAAAACCGCAATATTGGAATTATGTTTTGATCGGGATCCACGAGCGGACCAGCGTCGCGTTCGTCTGACAATGGGGAAGAGAAGTTCGCCAGGACTCTGCTGCTGTGAAGAGGTAAGGTGTTATAAGCTAAACTATTATTTCTCCCTGAAAACTGTAATCCAAAAATGACTTTTGACCGATCGGTAAATTACAACTGTACTGCGCACGAAGTACGAAGTGCGTGCGCCGCAATAAACGGTTCATTTGCCGTGTTCGGACCGTGAACGCCCCCCCCCCCCCGCTGCAGAAGAGGAGCGGGGGGGGCGTTCACGGTCCGAATGCCCCCCCGGTCCGCGGGGGGAAGCATATGAGTCTATTCCGTCATGTAGCGATGGCCGTCTTCTGTAGCGAGGGGGGGGGGGGGCGACAACCCCACACACACACACACACACACAGTAGCGAGGGGGGGGGAGCCGCTGTGAAAACATGCAAGGAGTGTAATCCGTCATGTAGCGAGGGCCGAACTCCGTCTTTTGTAGCGGGGGGGGGGCAACCCCCCCCCACACACACACAGAGCCCTGAATGTGACCTTTCATTAGAGCCCAAAATGAAGATTCTACATTGAATCATTCAAAAGTTACAGACGTTTTTCCAAACTGTGCCATTTGGCACAATTTGGCACAGTTCCAAAACGCCTGGGAACTACCTGAGAACAAAGCTGTGTAAAATATTCATTTTTTGTGGTATTGTTACCAAATTTGGATCTCAGCTTGAGAACACTTGATTCTACATTTCTGTTGCATTTTCCAGCCGGATCGGACAGCTGTGTGTTATTTGCAAGCATTTGTATCAAAAAAAACACCGTGTCCAAATTTATTTTTTTAAAGTTCAGTATGTTTAGATGACTGTAACTCAGTGGCCGGAGCACCTAGAGAGATTATGTTTTTTTTGCCAAAAAATTCAAAGTGTTTTCATTGAAATGAGACCAACCCCATAAAGATGCTGCAAAGGGTTGAATAACAGCTTTCGATTTACTTTGGGCACGTTTTTTTTTTGGCATTTTTAGGAAAATTGTCCGGAGTGCAAGGGGTTAAATGAGACCAACCCCATGAAGATGCTGCAAAGGGTTGAAGAACAGCTTTTGATTTAATTTGGGCACATTAATTTTTGCCGTTTTTAGGGAAATTGACCGGAGTGCAAGGGGTTAAAAAACAATCTCATGAAACAGGCCTGGACAAAAATGATGGCACCCCTAGAAAAGATTGAAAATAATGTGACCATAGGGACATGTTCAACCAAGATGTGTCCTCTAATTAACATCACATGTGTCTACAAACTTGTAATCAGTCAGTCGGCCTATTTAAAGGGTGACAAGTAGACACTAGCTGTTTGGTGAGATGGTGTGCACCACACTAAACATGGACCAGAGGAAGCAAAGGAGAGAGTTGTCTCAGGAGATTAGAAAGAAAATTATAGACAAGCATGTTAAAGGTAAAGGCTATAAGACCATCTCCAAGCAGCTTGATGTTCCTGTGACTACAGTTGCACATATTATTCAGAAATTTAAGATCCACGGGACTGTAACCAACTTCCCTGGACGTGGCCACAGGAGGAGACGAATAATACGAATGGTAACAAAAGAGCCCAGAACAACCTCTAAACACATTCATGGTGAACTCCAAGGTCAAAGTACATCAGTGTCAGATGGCACCATCCGACGTTGTTTGAGCCAAAGTGGACTTCATGGGAGTTCCAAGGAGGACACCACTGTTGAAAACAAATCATAAAAAAGTCAGACTGGAATTTGCCAAACTGCATGTTGACAAGCCACAAAGCTTCTGGGAGAATATCCTATGGACAGACGAGACAAAACTGGAACTTTTTGGCAAGGCACATCACCTCTATGTTCACAGATGCAAAAATGAAGCATACCAAGAAAAGAACATTGTCCCTACTGTGAAACATGGAGGAGGTTCTGTTATGCTCTGGGGCCGCTTTGCTGCATCTGGCACAGGGTGTCTTGAATCTGTACAGGGTTCAATGAAATCTCAAGACTATCAAGGTATTCTAGAGAGAAATGTGCTGCCCAGTGTCAGACAGCTTGGTCTCAGTCGCAGGTCATGGGTCTTGCAACAGGACAATGACCCAAAACACACAGATAAAAACACCCAAGAATGGCTAAGAGAGAAACATTGGACTATTCTAAAGTGACCTTCTATGAGCCCTGATCTAAATCCTATTGAACATCTGTGGAAGGAGCTGAAACATGCCGTCTGGAGAAGGCACCCTTCAAACCTGAGACAACTGGAGCAGTTTGCTCATGAGGAGTGGGCCAAAATACCTGCTGAGAGGTGCAGAAGTCTCATTGACAGTTACAGAAATTGTTTGATTGCAGTGATTGCCTCAAAAGGTTGTACAACAAAATATTAAGTTAAGAGTACCATCATTTTTGTCCAGGCCTGTTTCATGATTTTGTTTTTTAAAATAATTTTGTTGAACCACAATTCAAAAGCATTGTCTGATTTTCATTGGTTAATTTTCATAGACTTTTTATTTATTACCACTGTTGTCAGATTCAAGTTATTTCTGTGACCACTGTGGGTTTTTCTTTCATTAACAGAGGGGTACCAACAATTTTGTCCACATGTGTATCACCTTATTCTTAGCCCCCATGATGCCTTGCGTGAATTGTGGACGCAACTTCTGGTACTAGTTTAGAACATATGGTGGTCACTAGTGATGGCCAAATGAGGCTTTCTGGAGGACCTGAGGCCTTTCACTCTTTCCTTTTAATCATTCTGATCTAGCCTTAATAGTGTCAGCCTCTAAACCAACTACCTGTCTTTTAGACTCAATCCCTGCTAGACTAGTGAAGGAATCGCTATCTTTGATTAGTCCATCTCTTTTGAACATAATTAATATGTCCCTATTGACAGGACATGTACCACAGTCATTTAAAGTGGCAGTAATTAAACCTCTACTTAAAAAACCTTGGCTTGATTCTGGGATTTTGGCCCATTATAGACCAGTATCTAACCTCCCCTACTTTTTCAAGATCCTCGAAAAAGTAGTCACCAATCAACTATGCACCTTTTTAGAAAAAAATTCTATATTTGAGAAATTTCAGTCAGGTTTTAGGAAATATCACAGCACAGAGACAGCCTTAGTGAAAGTTACTGATGACATCCTTATGGCATTTGACAAAAGACTTGTCTCCGTCCTTGTTTTATTGGACTTCAGCGCTGCCTTTGATACCATTGACCACCATATTCTGCTAGAGAGACTTGAACAGCAAATTGGTTTGAATGGAACAACACTAAGATGGTTCCAGTCTTATCTATCAGACCATTCCCAGTTTGTTCATGTCCATAACAAGTCTCCTACTCAGACCATGGTTAGCTATGGAGTTCCGCAGGGATCAGTACTTGGACCAGTACTGTTTACATTATACATGCTGCCTTTGGGAGACATTATGAGGAAGCATTCTATTCATTTTCATTGTTATGCTGACGATGCTCAATTGTATTTATCCATCAATCCAGATGATCCCAGCCAGTTGGGTTTACTCCAGGAGTGTCTTAAGGATATCAAAACCTTGATGAACTACAACTTTCTATTGCTGAAAACATATAAAACTGAAGTCACTGTTCCTGGCCCCAAACATGCTAGAAGTACTCTTTTTAGCAAGATAACAACACTAGATGGCATTGCACTGGCTTCTACATCTTCTGTTAGGAATCGTGGAGTTGTCTTTGACCAAGATGTGTCTTTCAGCTCTCAATATACAGCAAACCATTAAGACTGCCTTCTTCCATCTGCGTAATATTTCTAAAATTAGGTCCATCCTGTCTCATAAAGATGCAGAGAAACTTGTCCACGCCTTTATCACCTCTAGACTTGACTATTGTAACTCACTTTTATCAGGTTGCCCAATTAAGTCCATAAAGTTTCTCCAACTTATTCAAAATGCAGCTGCACATATCCTTATGAGAACAGGGAGAAGAGATCACATTACTCCAGTCTTAGTGTCTTTACATTGGCTTGCAATAAAATATAGAATTGAATTCAAGATATTGCTCTTAACCTATAAAGCTCTGAATGGTATGGTTCCTTCTTACCTGCAAGAACTCTTAATTCCCTATCATCCAACCAGAGCTCTGCACTTCCGAAAGTCCAAACTACTAGTGGTCCCCAAGGTATCTAGAAGTACAGTTAGGCCCAAAAATATTTGGACAGTGACCCAAGTTTTGTTATTTTAGCTGTTTACGAAAACATATTCAGGATACAATTATATAATCAATATGGGCTTAAAGTGCAGACTCTCAGCTGTAATGTGAGAGTATTCGCATCCAAATTGGAGCAAGGGTTTAGGAATTACAGCTCTTTAATATGCAGCCGCCTCTTTTTCAAGGGACCAAAAGTAATTAGACAATTGGCTCAGAAGGCTGCAAAAAAAAAAAAAAATAACAAGGCTGCATGGGCTCTTCCCTCGTTAACATGTCATCAATTAAGCAGTTAAAAGGTCTGGAGTTGATTCCAGGTGTGGCGTTTGCATTTGGAAGCTGTTGCTGTGAACACAAAACATGCGGTCAAAGGAGCTCTCAGTGGAGGTGAAACAGACCATCCTGAGGCTGAAAAAAAAAGAAATCCATCAGGGAGATAGCAGAAATGTTAGGAGTGGCCAAATCAACAGTTTGGTACATTCTGAGAAAAAAAGAGTGCACTGGTGAGCTTGGAAACTCAAAAAGGCCTGGACGTCCACGGAAGACAACAGTGGTGGATGATCGCAGAATCCTTTCCATGGTGAAGAACAACCCCTTCACAACATCCACTCAAGTGAAGAACACTCTCCAGGAAGTAGGTGAATCAGTATCTAAGTCTACCATAAAGAGAAGACTTCAGGAGAGTAAATACAAAGGATTCACCACAAGGTGCAAACCATTAATCAGCCTCAAAAATAGAAAGGCCAGAATTGACTTTGCCAAAAAACACCTGAAGAAGCCAGCCCAGTTCTGGAACAGCATTCTTTAGACAGATGAGACTAAGATCAACCTGTACCAGAATGATGGGAAGAAGAAAGTTTGGAGAAGAATTGGAACAGCTCATGATCCAAAGCACACCACATCTTCTGTAAAACATGGTGGAGGCAGTGTGATGGCATGGGCATGCATGGCTTCCAATGGCACTGGGTCACTTGTGTTTATTGATGATGTGACAAAAGACAGAAGCAGCCGGATGAATTCTGAAGTGTATAGGGATATACTTTCTGCTCAGATTCAGCCAAATGCAGCAAAGTTGATTGGACGGCGCTTCACAGTACAGATGGACAATGATCCAAAACATACTGCAAAAGCAACCCAGGAGTTTAACCCCTTGCACTCTGGTCAATTTCCCTAAAAACGCCAAAAAATAACATACCCAAAGTAAATCAAAAGCTGTTCTTCAACCCTTTGCAGCATCTTCATGGAGTTGGTCTCATTTAAAACACTATGAATTTTTTGGCAAAACAGTCATAATCTCTCTAAGTGCTCCGGCCACTGAGTAACAGTCATCTAAACATACTGAACTTGAAGAAAATAAATTTGGACACGGTGTTTTTTTGGATACAAATGCTTGCAAATAACACACAGCTTCAGATGCAGGCTGGAAAATGCAACAGAAATGTAGAACCAAGTGTTATCCAGCTGAGGTCAAAATTTTGTAACAATACCACAAAAAATGAATATATTACACAGCTTTTTTCTTAGGTTGTTCCCAGGCATTTTTGAACTGTGCCAAATTGTGCCAAATGGCACAGTTTGGAAAAACATCTGTAACTTTTGAATGATTCAATATAGAAGCTTGATGTTGGGCTCTAATAAAAGGTGACACTCAGGGCTGTGTGTGTGTGTGTGTGTGTGGGGGGGGGTTGTCTCCGCCCTTGCTACGGAGGATGGACATCGCCCGGTGCGCCGCGGTACACGGTGCGCCGCGGTCTACTACGCACAGTTGTAATTTACCGATCGGTCAAAAGTCATTTTTGATTACAATTTTCAGGGATAAAGAATAATTTAGCTTATAACACTTACCTGTTCACAACAGCAGCGTAGCTGGCAAACTTCTCTTCTTCATTGTCAGACAAACATGAAGCTGGTCCGCTTGTTACGGACTCGTGGTTCTGGTCATGCGATCCGGTCAAATCATAATTCCATTATTGCGGTTTTGCGCTTCTATGATTGTGGTTTTGGCGAACGATTTTTCAAAACAAATAAGAACAGTAATAAGAAAAAAAGACTGACGAACGCCTGTGTGTCACCCAGCCTTACACAAAACAGCTTTCGAACTTCTGTGCTTCAATTGGCTGGCTGTATTCGCAGCCGTTGGTAGGCGGGTCCTTCTTGCTAGGTTTTCAGTCATTGGTTCTTCAAGGTTTCAGAAACCCAATTCAAGGCTCTTATTAGTCGAATGAGAGGTCAATCACATCTAAACCAATCAAAGCACTCCTTTCGCTTTCTGTTCGCGGCTGTGTCTGTAGTGGAAGAACGGAAATGCAGGTGTTTTTTTTGTTTTTTTTCAGTGCCTCCTAGGACGCACAGTGTGCGTACTAGGACGCCCTTGTGCATCCTAGGACGCAGAGACGTGCCCGTCCGCGGTACACCGAAGTGCAACAGGTTAAAGCAAAGAAGTGGAATATTCTGCAATGGCCGAGTCAATCACCAGATCTCAACCCAATCGAGCATGCATTTCACTTGCTCAAGACAAAACTTAAGGCAGAAAGACCCACAAACAAGCAACAACTGAAGACAGCTGCAGTAAAGGCCTGGCAAAGCATCACAAAGGAGAAAACCCAGCATTTGGTGATGTCCATGGGTTCCAGACTTCAAGCAGTCATTGCCTGAAGAAGATTCTCAACAAAATATTGAAAAGTAACATTTTACTTAGGGTTATGTTTATTTGTCCAATTACTTTTGAGCCCCTGAAATGAGGAGCGTTTGTATAAAAATAGCTACAATTCCTACATGTTTAATCATATATTTTTGTTCAGCCCCTTGAATTAAACCTTAAAGTCTGCACTTCAATTCCGTTGTAGTTGTTTCATTTCAAATCCAATGTGGTGGCATGCAGAGCCCAAATCATGAAGATTGTGTCACTGTCCAGATATTTCTGGGCCTAACTGTAGATTGGGAGGTAGAGCTTTCAGCTATTAAGCTCCCTTCCTGTGGAACCATCTTCCCAGTTCAGTTCGGGAGGCAGACACTCTCTCTTTACTCAAAAGCAAGTTGAAATCTTTTCTCTTTGATAAGGCCTTTAGTTAGAAATGCTGCCCCTGCCAGGCCTTCACTCGCATGTGCAGCCTGGCCAAGCTTGGTACTGGACTGTTTGGCTTTGAATGTTGTATTTGTATGTTTGTTTTGAATGTAGCTCCTCAACCAAGCCGGTCGAGGCGGCTGGCTGCCCTCTATGAGCTATGGTTCCGCCCGAGGCTTCTGCCCGTTAAAGGGAAGTTTTTCCTCGCCTGTGTCGCCGCAGTGCTTGCTCTTAGGCGTCTCTGCCGGGTTCTATAAACTAAGAGTGTGGCCTAAACCCACTCTTTTCTGTAAAGTGCCTTGAGATGACCTGTGTTGTGATTTGGTGCTATATAAATAAATTAAATTGAACTGAATTTCATCAAATTGGTTCACGTAGGCAAGGCCTCATGTGGGACTTCATTTTCTCTACCAGGCCATCTAGTGGACGAAATGTATACAACATGCTAATTTTTACAAGGGTATTGTTGGTTTAATGTGTATTTTTTCAATTTCAATAAATGCTGTCTTTTAAGAAATATCAATGATAATAAGGCAGAAAAATAATAAAACTGAGGTGACTACAGTGAATGTGCTTGTGCTACTTATCCATTTTTTTTAAAGCAAATAATAACTTTTCAACAGTCATACTGTCTTTCTCAGTACATTCATCTCTGTCCTTATTGTCATGCAGGGCACAATAGTGCTTCAGCATAATGATGTGTTATTGTTGTATCCAAGCTCTGAAACACAACAGACACTTCACTGTGCAAATAAAAATAAATTATTAGAAGGACCCAGCTGGGACTTGATCCCCAATTTTCCAAATGTAGGAGACATATTTTACCTGTAAGCTATTACTTAGCCGTGAGTACTTGAGGCTTTCTTGAACACTTGAGCCTTTCATCAAAATGGTTCACATAGCCGAGGCCTCGTGTGGAACTTCATTTGCTCTACTCGGCCATGTAGTCGACAAAGTATACAGCATGCAGATTTTTACAATGTGTATTTTTCAATTTCAATAAATGTGCTGTCTTTTTAGAAAAGAGGTCTTCAACTCCCACCTCCGGAAGAACTTCAACCACAATCCGAGGGAGTCTGGAGACATGGAGTCTGAATGGGCCATGTTCTCCACCTCTATTGTTGAAGCGGTGGCCCAGAGCTGCGGCTGCAAGGTCGTCAGGGCATCTCGTGGTGGCAACCCCCGAACCAAGTGGTGGACACCAGTGGTGAGGGGGGCCATTAAGCTGAAGAAGGAGTCCTATCAGGCTTGGTTGGCTTGTGGGACTCCCGAAGCAGCTGAGGTGTACCGGCAGGCCAAGCGGAGTGCAGCTCGGGTGGTTGCTGAACCAAAAACCTGGGTATGGGAGGAGTTCGGTGAGGCCATGGAACAAGACTTTCAGTTGGCCACGAAGAGATTCTGGGAAACTGTCCGGCGGCTCAGGAGGGGGAAGCAGCTCCCTGTCCACACTGTGTATGGTGTGGATGGGGCGCTGCTGACTTCGACTGGGGATATCGTCGGGCGGTGGGAGGAATACTTTGAGGATCTCCTCAATCCCACTGATACGCCTTCCACAGAGGAAGCAGGGCTTGTGGACGAGGGGGACGACTTGCCTACCACAGGGGCTGAGGTTGCCAAGGTGGTTGAAAATCTCCTTGGTGGCCGGGTCACGGGGGTGGACGAGGTTCACCCTGAGTACCTCAAGGCCCTGGATGTTGTAGGGCTGTCATGGTTGACACACCTCTGCAACATTGCGTGGAGGTTGGGGACAGTGCCTTTGGCATGGCAAACTGGGGTGGTGGTTCCTCTCTTCAAAAAAGGGGACCGGAGGGTGTGCTCCAACTTTAGAGGGATCACACTCCTCAGCCTCCCTGGGAAGGTCTATGCCAAGGTACTGGAGAGGAGAGTCCGGCCGTTGGTCGAACCTCGGATTCAGGAGGAGCAATGTGGTTTTCGTCCTGGCCGTGGCACATCGGACCAGCTCTTTACCCTCTCGAGAATTCTCGAGGGTTCGTGGGAGTTTGCCCAACCAGTTTACATGTGTTTTGTGGACTTGGAGAAGCCATTCGACTGTGTCCCTCATGGTTTTTTGTGGGTGGTGCTTTGGGAGTATGGGGTATCGGGCTTGTTGTTACAAGTTATTCAGTTTCTGTAAGACCGTTGTGAGAGTTTGGTTCATATTGCCAACACTTGGTAGGACTCATTCCCAGTGAGAGTTGGACTCCGCCAGGGCTGCCCTTTGTCACCGATCCTGTTCATAATTTTTATGGACAGGATTTCTAGGCACAGCCAGGGAATGGAAGGTGTCATGGTTGGTGACCACAGGATCTCATCTCTGTTGTTTGCAGATGATGTTGTCCTGTTGGCTTCATCCAGCAATGACCTACAGTTCTTGCTGGGATGGTTTGCCGCTGAGGGTGAAGCAGCTGGGATGAGAATCAGCACCTCCAAGTCCGAGTCCATGGTCCTCAGCCGGAAAAAAGTGGATTGTCCTCTCCGGGTTGGGGACAGGCTCCTGCCCCAAGTGGAGGAGTTTAAGTATCTCGAGGTCTTATTCACGAGTGAGGGGAGAATGGAGCGAGATACTGACAGACGGATCGGAGTGTGTGAAGAGGGAGTTGAGTTCTAAGGCAAAGCTGTCGATTTACCAGTCAATCTACGTTCCTACTCTCACCTATGTTCACGAGCTTTGGGTAATGACCGAAAGAACGAGATTGCGGATACAAGCGGCTGAAATAAGCTTTCTCCGCAGGATTGCTGGACTCACCCTCAGAGATAGGGTGAGGAGCTCAGTCATCCGGGAGGGGCTCAGAGTAGAACCGCTGCTCCTCCACATTGAAAGGAGCCAGTTGAGGTGATATGGACATCTGATTAGGATGCCTCCAGGACGCCTCCCATTTGAGGTGTTTTGGGCACATCCCACTGGGAGGAGACCCCGGGGCAGACCCACGACTCGGTGGAGAGACTATGTCTCCCAGCTGGTCTGGGAACGCCTTGGTATCCCCTCTGAAGAGCTGGAGCAGGTGGCTGGGGAGAGGGAAGTCTGGGCTTCTCTGCTTGAGCTGCTTCCTCGGAATGCGTGAATACACAATTTCACGTGTGCTTGCCTCTTTCCATTGACTTTGTATGCATTCACACCGCTCGTTTGCATTTGGTGTGAAGGCACCTTAAGTATTAGTTCAATATTCTTTCTTATTCTGTTGTCAAACAAGGCGAAAGAAAAATCCATCCATCCATCCATCCATCTTCTACCGCTTTTCCGGAGGTCCGGGTCGCGGAGGCAGCAGTTCAAGCAGAGAAGCCCAGACTTCCCTCTCCCCAGCCACCTGCTCCAGCTCTTCAGAGGGGATACCAAGGCATTCCCAGACCAGCTGGGAGACATAGTCTCTCCACCGAGTCCTGGGTCTGCCCCGGGGTCTCCTCCCAGTGGGACGTACCTGAAACACCTCAAGTGGGAGGCGTCCAGGAGGCATCCTAATCAGATGCCCATACCACCTCAACTGACTCCTTTCAATGTGGAGGAGCAGCGGTTCTACTCTGAGCCTCTCCCGGATGACTGAGCTCCTCACCCTATCTCTGAGGGTGAGCCCAGCAATCCTACGGAGAAAGCTCATTTCAGCCGCTTGTATCCGCAATCTCGTTCTTTCGGTCATTACCCAAAGCTCGTGACCATAGGTGAGAGTAGGAACGTAGATTGACTGGTAAATCGACAGCTTTGTCTTAGAACTAAGCTCCCTCTTCACCACAACAGACTGGTACAACGTCCGCATCACTGCAGCTGCTGCTCCAATCCGTCTGTCGATCTCTCGCTCCATTTTCCCCTCACTCGTGAACAAGACCCCAAGATACTTAAACTCCTCCACTTGGGGCAGGAGCCTGTCCCCAACCCGGAGAGGACAATCCACCTTTTTCCGACTGAGGACCATGGACTCGGACTTGGAGGTGCTGATTCTCATCCCAGCCGCTTCACACTCAGCGGCAAACCGTCCCAGCAAGAGCTGTAGGTCATTGCTGGATGAAGCCAACAGGACAACATCATCTGCAAACAACAGAGATGAGATCCTGTGGTCACCAAGCATGACACCCTCCATTCCCTGGCTGCGCCTAGAAATCCTGTCCATAAAAATTATGAACAGGATCGGTGACAAAGGGCAGCCCTGGCGGAGTCCAACTCTCACTGGGAATGACTCCGACCAAGTGTTGGCAATACGAACCAAACTCTCACAACGGTCGTACAGAGACCGAATAGCTCGTAACAACAAGCCCGATACCCCATACTCCCGAAGCACCCCCCACAAAAATCCACGAGGGACGCGGTCAAATGCCTTCTCCAAGTCCACAAAACACATGTAAACTGGTTGGGCAAAC
Source organism: Pholidichthys leucotaenia (assembly GCA_020510985.1). NCBI lineage: Eukaryota > Metazoa > Chordata > Actinopteri > Cichliformes > Pholidichthyidae > Pholidichthys > Pholidichthys leucotaenia. The sequence goes on from CM035847.1 coordinate 140,332,631, forward strand.
TCCCACGAACCCTCAAGAATTCTCGAGAGGGTAAAGAGCTGGTCCGACGTGCCACGGCCAGGACGAAAACCACATTGCTCCTCCTGAATCCGAGGTTCGACCAACGGCCGGACTCTCCTCTCCAGTACCTTGGCATAGACCTTCCCAGGGAGGCTGAGGAGTGTGATCCCTCTAAAGTTGGAGCACACCCTCCGGTCCCCTTTTTTGAAGAGAGGAACCACCACCCCGGTTTGCCATGCCAAAGGCACTGCCCCCGACCTCCACGCAATGTTACAGAGGCGTGTCAACCATGACAACCCAACAACATCCAGGGCCTTGAGGTACTCAGGGCGAATCTCGTCCACCCCCGGGGCCCGGCCACCAAGGAGATTTTTAACCACCTTGGCGACCTCAGCCCCTGTGATAGGCGAGTCATCCCCCTCGTCCCCAAACCCTGCTTCCTCTGTGGAAGGCGTATCAGTGGGATTGAGGAGATCCTCGAAGTATTCCTTCCACCGCCCGACGATATCCCCAGTTGAAGTCAACAGTGTCCCATCCGCACCATACACAGTGTGGACGGGGAGCTGCTTTCCCCTCCTGAGCCGCCGAACAGTTTGCCAGAATCTCTTTGAAGCCGACCGAAAGTCTTGTTCCATGGCCTCACCGAACTCCTCCCATACCCGGGTTTTTGCTTCAGCAACCACCCGAGCTGCACTCCGCTTGGCCTGCCGGTACACCTCAGCTGCTTCGGGAGTCCCACAAGCGAACCAAACTTGATAGGACTCCTTCTTCAGCTTAATGGCCCCCCTCACCACTGGTGTCCACCACTTGGTTCGGGGGTTGCCACCACGAGATGCACCGACCACCTTGCGGCCGCAGCTCTGGGCTGCCGCTTCAACAATAGAGGTGGAGAACATGGCCCATTCAGACTCCATGTCTCCAGACTCCCTCGGAATGTGGATGAAGTTCTTCCGGAGGTGGGAGTTGAAGACCTCCCGGACAGGGGCCTCAGCCAGACGCTCCCAGCACACCCTCACTATACGTTTGGGTCTACCAGGTCTGAATGGCTTCCTCCCCTGCCATCGGATCCAACTCACCACCAGGTGGTGATCAGTTGACAGCTCTGCACCTCTCTTTACTCGGGTGTCCAAGACATACGGTCGCAGGTCTGATGATACGATAACAAAATCGATCATCGACCTGCGACCTAGGGTGTCCTGGTGCCAGGTGCACATATGGACACCCTTATGCTTGAACATGGTGTTCGTTATAGACAGACTGTGGTTAGCACAGAAGTCCAATAACTGAACACCACTCGGGTTCAGATCGGGCAGGCCATTCCTCCCAATCACCCCCCTCCAGGTTTCACTGTCGTTGCCCACGTGCGCATTGAAGTCCCCCAGTAGGACAATGGAGTCTCCAGGAGGAGTACCCTCCAGCACCCCAGTCACAGATTCCAAAAAGGGTGGGTACTCTGAAACATCATTTGGTGCATAGGCACAAATGATGGTCAGGACCCGTTTCCCAACCCGAAGGCGCAGGGAAGCAACCCTTTCGTCCACCGGGGAAAACTTCAATATAGAGGCAGCAAGGTGGGGCGATACAAGAATACCCACCCCTGCTCGTCGCCTCTCGCCCGGGGCAACTCCAGAAAAGGCCAAGCTCCAGCCCCTCTCCAGGAGACTGGTTCCGGAACCGGAGCTGTGTGTTGAGGTGAGGCCGACTATATCTAGCCGGTATCGCTCAACCTCGTACACCAGCTCAGGCTCCTTCCCCACCAGAGAGGTGACATTCCACGTACCAAAAGCCAGTTTAGAAAGCTTGGGATCAGTCCGCCAAGGTCTCCGCCTTTGACCGTCACCTAATCCACATAGCACCGGACCCCCATGATCCCTCCTGCAGGTGGTGGACCCACTGGAGGGCGGACCCATGTAACTCCTTCGGGCTGAGCCCGGCCGGGTCCCATGGGTGGAAACCCGGCCACCAGACGCTAGCCTTCGAGCCCCTCCCCCAGGCCTGGCTCCAGGGTGGGGCCCCGGTAACCCCATACCGGGCGGGGTACACTGAATCCTTGATATACAATTTATCATGAGAGTCTGTTGGATCGTTCTTAGTCTGGCCCTTCACCCAGGACCAGTTTGTCTTGGGAGACCCTATCAGAGGCAAATTGCCCCCGGACAACATAGCTCCTGGGATCACTGGGGCACGCGAAAAATATTTTTTAAAAATCACTTGCATATACAGGAAACAATCTTCAAAAGTTGCTACTTATTTTTATTATTTTTGCTGCTACTACTACAATTGTTATTATTATTAGTAGTAGTAGTGGTAGAATTAACTATTATTACTGCCATTATTATTACTAGTACATACCCGTGCATACCCGTCCATGCCCATAGAAACCAAGTATAAGCAAGTATTTCTGCATGCCCATTGCTGAAGGGTCTCCTCCTGTCTCAGACGGCCGTGTTGTTCACAGTCATGCCTGTGGCGTACTGCTGGAACCTGAGGTGTTATCATGTTCACGGCATCTTTTCTGACGTGCAGCTGTTCTCCTCATTCTTGACATAACGTTCGGCTCAGGAGACGCACACACACAGGCTCAGAGTAGTTCAAACTATTTATTAACAACAGGGATGTTTGGGTGCGTGTCTGCGGAATGTTAATGTGTTGGTGGTGGCGTCTGCTTCGGACCCAGAGGCAGGAGACCGTTCAGCCGGCAACCCTATGGGAGAAATTGGACACAGGGTGATGAGCACACACCAACACAGGAGGAGAATAGGCGAGGGAGAGAAGCTTACTTGTTTGGGCAGATGACTGGCGCTTCAAGGATGGAAGCCCGGGAGACAGCCACCTGCAGGGCTCGGTGCAGCAGCGAGGAGAGACGAGGGACGGGATTGTCCGCCGCCGAGGAATCCACCTGTGCACAGGGGAGCAAACTGGAGAGATGAGGTAAGTGATCTTCTTACCGGAAAAGAGGATGCTGAAGAGAATGTGGTAGAAGTCCATGCAAGGGAAATGAAGTCTACGGCTTCAGGCCGACGCTCAGGGTGAGGCGGCTTTTATCCTTCGCCGCTGACGAGTAGCAGGTGCGTGGGCAGGTGGCGCCGCTGATGAATGGCGCGGCGTGACAATTCTATTGCTCTCCATCTGGTGGGTCTTTTTCTTCTTCGTTTAGACCACTGGTTGATGGATAGGTGCGTCGTAATTCCAGTTCATGGGCAGGATTATGAAAATAGATCTGAGCAAAAAGTGGTTTTCGACCCTGTCCAGGAAGGCCCGTGCATGCCTGTAGAAACCAAGAAACCGGAGCACCCGGAGAAAAAATCAGCGCTTTGCTTGGCATTTTACACATTTGTAGTGTAGACTGGCATTCTTCAAGGTTACACATTTTTACTGTGTCAGCACCTCTTTAAAAACGACATTGCTGAAAAAGCGACGCTTTTGCTTAGTTTTTTCATCTTGAGCAACAATATGAAGACTGCTTGATCTGGCAATGCTGCTTGTGGCAACGTAGAATTGGCCATGGCTGCAGAAATGTGTTGTGCAGAAAACATGAACACGCTGTAAAGACTGGCCCTGTGACTTATTCACCTTGACAATTTTGAGCCGTAAGTCATCATAAAGACACATTAGTCTAGGCATCGTGAGTGATGGTCTATATGACATCATAAAGAGACATTTGTCTATATGACGGCATCGCGAGTCCTATGTTGCCTGATATCATCGGATCATCATAGGACATCATACAAGATAAGATAAGCCTTTATTAGTCCCACAACGGGGAAATTCCAGGATTGCAACAGCACAGGGATAGCAACACTCAGAGCAACAATCAGAAGGCAAGAAAAAAAGCAAGCAAGCAAGAGCAGCTAATATACATATGTACATATTACTATAAAATATATATATACACACACACAGACACACAGTGCAGAGCATTGTAGCTGGATGGAATAAATATATGAATATATAAACACACAGTGCGGGGCATTGTAGCTAGATGGAATAAATATGTAGATATATAAACACCCACAGTACGGAGCATTGCAGCTAGGTGGAATAAATATGTAAATATATAAACCCACACAGTGCGGAGCAATGTAGCTAGATGGAATAATATGTAGATATATAAACACACAGTGCGGAGCATTGTAGCTAGATGGAATAAATATATAGATATATAAATATAAACACACCCAGTGTGGAGCATTGTAGCTAGATGGAATAAATATGTAAATATATAAACACACACAGTGCAGAGCATTGTTGCTAGATGGGATGAAACAGCATAACCGTCTACTTAGTTATCCTACATGGTATGATTATGTGCCCATACATATTCTCACCCTCCATAGCAACCGGTATTTTCCTAGTTGTATGCCGGAGGGGACCATTGTGTAAGTCTGTTGCATCTTTTGCATTCAAAAAACTATTAGTTTGTTACGTCTTTTGCTATCTCTGCGAGCAGCCCTGCTTAGGTTGTACAGTCTGACAGCCGTTGGTAGGAAGGACCTGCGAAATCTCTCGGTTGTGCACCTGGGATGATGTAGTCTGCTGCTAAATGAGCTCCTCAGTGCATTCAGTATGTCCTGCATAGGGTGGAACTCGGACTCCAGCAGAGATGACAGTTTAGCCACCATCCTTCTCTCTCCTATCTCCTCCACCGGATCAAGGCGCTGCCCCAGGACAGAGCTAGCTTTCTTGATCAGTTTGTTCAGTCTCTTCCTATCGGCTGCAGTAATGCCACTGCCCCAGCAGACCACTCCAAAAGTGATGGCTGATGCCACCACCGTGTCATAGAATGTCTTCAGCAGCGCCCCTTGTACACCAAAAGACCTGAGTCTCCTCAGCAGGAACAGCCTGCGCTGTCCCTTCTTGTAGAGTGTGTCAGTATTGTGTGACCAGTCTAGTCTATTGTTCAGATGAACACCCAGGTACTTATAGGATGTCACCATCTCGATGTCTGTTCCTTGTATATTTACTGGTGCTCTGAGGGGTTGCCCATGCCTGCGGCAGTCCACCACCAGCTCCTTAGTTTTCCTCGCATTGATCTGGAGGCAGTTCCGATAGCACCAGTCCACGAAGTCCTGGATAAGCCCTCTGTACTCAGCTTCATCTCCATTGGAGATGAGGCCAATGATCGCAGAGTCATCAGAGAACTTCTGTAGATGGCAGTGTGTTGTGTTGTGTGAGAAGTCCGCAGTATACAGAGTGAACAGGAAGGGAGCCAGCACCGTTCCCTGGGGGGCCCCCGTGCTACCGATGATCATGTCGGACACACAGTCCCGGGTTCTCACAAACTGAGGCCGGTTCGTGAGGTAGTCCAGGATCCATGATGACAGGTGCTGGTCCACCCCTGCGCGCAGCAGCTTGTCCTTCAGGATCATCGGTTGGATGGTGCTGAAAGCACTGGAGAAGTCAAAGAACATGATCCTCACCATATTCCCGGGCTTCTCCAGGTGGGACAGAGAACGGTGAAGGAGGAAGATCACCGCATCCTCCACCCCAATGCCATGCTGGTAGGCGAACTGGAGTGGATCCATCGCTGGTTCCACCAGGGGGCGGAGGTGAGCAAGGAGCAGTCTCTCCAGGGTCTTCATCAAGTGGGACGTCAAGGCCACCGGTCTGTAGCTGTTCAGGTCTTTGGGGTGGGAAGTTTTTGGTACAGGTACCACACAAGATGTTTTCCACAGCTGTGGTACCCTCCCCAGCTTCAGGCTCAGGTTGAAGATGTACGTCACAATCCCACACAGCTGGTCTGCACAGGACTTGAGGAGCTTTGCGCTGATGCCGTCCGGTCCCGACGCCTTCCTCGCCTTGATCTTCCTCAGCTCCGTCCTCACCTGGGTCCTGGTCAGGGTCAGGATGGGGGGCTGTGTGTTGGGAGTGGGGGGGTGTTGGTGGAGTGGGGAGTGGGCAGCAGGACTTGATGTCTTTAGAGGCAGCAGTGGTTGTTGTGCAGTCAGGGGGGTGGGCGGTTGGTCAAACCTATTGAAAAACAGATTCAGGTTGTTCGCCCACTCCCTGCCCCCCGTGGCCTGGGGGGAGGTATTCTGGAGCCCAGAGATGGTTTTGAGGTTTCTCCAGACCCCGCTGATGTCGCTCTGTTGCAGCTTGTCCTCCATCTTCTTCCTGAAGCTGTCCTTGCCTTCTCTGATCTTTCTCCTCAGCTCCCTCTGTACGGACTTCAGCATCTCCCTATTCCCCGACCTGAAGATCCTCTTCTTCTCTCTCAGAAGTGTTTTAATCTCAGGGTTGATCCAGGGTTTGTTGTTTGAGCAACACCGTATGGTCTTGGTGGGAACGGATTTGTCCACACAGAAGCTGAGGTAGTCCGTGAAGGTGTGAGTGAGGCCATCGATGTCCTCACCATGTGGATCGCAGAGCTGCTTCCAGGCGGTGGCTTCAAAACAGCCCTTTAGAGTGTCCATTGTCTCCTCAGACCATAACTCCACTGTGCGCATGGCCGGAGGTTGTCTGTGCACTAGGGGTTTGTACACCGGCTGGAGATGAACCAAGTTGTGATCCGATCTCCCGAGTGGGGGGAGATGTGATTAGGTGTACGCCTCCTTAGTGTTTGTGTAGAATAAGTCCAGTGTTTTATTGTCTCTAGTGTGGCATGTGACATACTGGGTGAACGTGGGTAGAATGGGAGACAGTGAAACATGGTTGAAATCGCCTGAGATGAGGAGAAGAGCATCTGGGTGTTCTGTCTGCAGCCTGCTGGTTACTGAATGGATGACGTCACGCGCTGTCCCAGCATTCGCCGTCGGATTTGCATAAACAACAATGCAGATCACGTGTGAGTGTTCTCTCGGGAGATATGTAGGCCGCATGCTAACAGCTAGCAACTCAATGTCTTTGCTGCAGTGTCGTTGTTTAACAGTGATATGTCCCGGTCTGCACCAGTTGTTGTTAACATACATTATCACTCCACCGCCCCTTGCTTTGCCACTGTCTGGTGTTCGGTCTGCCCGTATCATGTGGAAACCCTCCAGCTCAATGTTAGCATCTGCTGCTAGTTCAGTTAGCCACGTCTCAGAAAACAAAAGGAGAGAGCACTCCCGATATGTGCTATCGTAACGGCAGATAGCCGCTAGCTCATCTACCTTTCCCAGTAACGACCGTACATTTCCCATGACAGCAGATGGAAGGGAGGGTCTGTACCTTATATTTTTTGTCCTCCGCCTTACTCCAGCTCAGCAGCCGCGGCGTTTTCGCCTCAGTTCTCTCGGTATATCGAGTTTTTCCAATGGGACCGGGTGGCGGTTGAATGCTAGCAGCTCTTCCCTGCTGTATCGTATCCTGCTATAAACAGTAGCTCCGTCCACCGGCTCAGGAGACATTTGGGACAATCTGTGTGTCCGTGATATAAGTGGAGTGAAAAAAAGACGGATCAAAAAGAGAGAGGAAGGGAAAAAGACTCGGAATCGAGCCGCTGTTGCAAAGGGCGGCCGACTCGTGTGGCGCCGGGAGAAAAAAAAAATATGCCGACGTCATAGGGTGTTGTATGATGTGCTATGTCTATATGATGTCATATAGACATCATATCTTGTAGGGTCATCGTAGGACATCATGCATCATAGGACAGCATGCAGACATCATAGGCTGTCCTATGATGTGCTCTGTCAATGTGTCGCCATATAGGCGTCATGTCTTTATGACGGCATCGTGAGTCCTATGATGCCTGAGATCATAGGATCATCATAGGACATCAGGCAGACATCATAGGCTGTCCTATGATGTCCTATAAACGTGACAGACACACACACAGATTTCTTGAATTGATAGTGATGAAGACAGGCTTGATGTCCTATGATGCAGACATAATAGGAACATCATAGGCTCTCCTATGATGACATCATGGGGACACCATAGACACATCATAGGCCGTCCTATGATGGAAGGCAGGCTTGATGTATATGACATCATAAAGACATGAAGGCAGGCTTGATGTCCTATGATGCAGACATGATAGGGACATCATAAGACTATGATGTTCCTATGATCGTGACAGACACACACACACAAACAGACTTTATACAGTGACATCATAGGACTTAGGACATCATAGGACTCACTGTATGAAGGCAGGATTGATGTATATGACATCATAGGCTCTCCTATGAGGCAGACATCATAGGCCCTATGATGTCTGCATCATAGGGCCTATGATGCAGACATCATAGGCCCTATGATGTCTGCATAGGGCCTATGATGTCCCTATGATGTCCCTATGACATAGGGACATCATAGGCCGTCCTATGATAGAAGGCAGGCTTGATGTATATGACATTAATTAAATCACCCTTATTGTCATTCAACTGTACAACCAATCATGTACAGTAGAACGAAATTGTGTTTTACCTATCTACTGTGTTAATCACACACACCCCAAGAGCAGAATCAGAGGGCCGCTGCCATGCAAGGCGCCACCACAAATTTCCCTTCTCCATTCCATTATTGCTGAGCACCAATCTGGACGGCAGGAAGTTCCACTTTTATATGGTCTTCGGCATGACCCGGCCGGGATTTGAACCCCTGCCTCCCGGGTGTGGGGCGGATGCTCTACCAACTGAGCCACCACTCATCATAAAGACACGCCTCGAAACACGCCTCGAAACACGCCTCGCCAAATATTTCCTGGATAAGATCGGATCACCATTCGGAGCACTGGTCCCTGCCTGCCCATCACTAGTGGTCACTGAAACGGGACACTTCCTTGTTAAAAAACAATGACTTTGGCATCAGAAATGTGGAACACGGCCCCTTGCACCTCAAAACAGTAACATAATCATACCACTTCCACGATTATTGAGGGATGGAAAGATGATCTTAAAAAGTGGCCTTGTACACAGTAGCTCCGCAAGCGCCGCTAGCGCCGCTGCTAACATGCTAACGATGTAAACAATATTTTAGCTAAGCTAAAAACTCGCATTTGATCGGTCGGGAGTTATGTCTTCCGCAAAACCATAGGTATTTTTATAAAGTACAATTTCTAAGCTTTAAAATGATACGGTACCAGACACTCTGGGGTTTTCTGGGACTTTGCCACTAGCAACTAAAGAAAAGTGTGATGAATTATGACACCTCATTGCCTGCTGCTCGTAATGGCACGGGACACATTTAACACCGTGCTTGGGTGTTTTAAATTTGGGGTAAAACGTCAGATCTGTGACATTCATACAAGTGAAAACAGACCTGGCTCTTGTCTTGGTGTCTGTACCACCAATCTCATGAACAATCCTTTAGTTTTCAGCGCATGACCTTGTAGCAGACAAAAAATGCATATTGTAGAGACTAGGGTGAGTCAGACAGCGTCTCAGCCAGGATGCAGTGGTTAAACATAAGAGGACAATAGTCAGGGGCGTCATGGGGAGTTGGCAAGAAGAGGGAGACGGGGGTTCAAGTGGAATGTATTGTGTTGTTAGATGTCATGCAGTGTGATGTGAAATGTCATGCAGAGGGGAGATGATCTGTTCGGATATAAGGAGAAACTGTGCTTGGCTGTATCATGCTTTTTCTGTGTATGACTGATGTGAGAGTGTTAATAAACTTTGTCTGTTCGTAAACCTGCATCATTTCCCACACTCTCCACACTGGTGACCCTGGACGTATTATGGAACACGAGGCAAGAACCCCGGAGTCGGCCCGGACAGGAAGCCCCAGCAACGTGGCAAGCATCCCACAGACGGCCCGGACGGGAACCCCCAGCAACACGTGCGCTGTTTCAGTCAAACTACCAGACTTTTGGCAGCACAACCCGCGCTCTTGGTTCCACCACACCGAGGCCCAGTTCGCCCTCCGCGGGAATAACGGCAGCCAACATCAAATTTTACTATGTGGTTGCAGAGCTGGACGCTCGCACAGCTCAGCAGGTAGCGAGCCTGCTCAACCAGCCCCCAGCCCACAGCAGATACGAGGCTGTCAAAGCTGCGCTGACCCGGCGCTACACGCTCTCAGACTGTGAGAGCGCAGAGAGGCTCCTGAGGCGTTCCGAGTTAGGAGATGGTTCGGCTGTCGATCTGATGGAGAAGATGTTGGCGTTAATGGGCACGGATGATGGGCATTTTCTGTTTGCCCACCTTTTCCTCCGGAACCTTCCAACAGAGGCGAGAGCGGTTCTGGCCAATTCGCCGTTGCTGGCCGCGCGTGACTACCGGGTGCTAGCCCAGGAGGCAGACCGGATCATCCTCACCACCAGAGCGCTCACAGTCAATGCGGCCGCGTCGGAGCCCAGCGAGACAACCAGAGGAGGCGAGGAGCCACCGACGGTAGCGGCAGCGAGGGCCAAGGAGCACCAGAGAGACACACTCTGCTTCTATCACCACCGCTTCTGAGAGAACGCACGCAGATGTGCGCCGCCGTGCCAATTCAAGTGCTTGGGAAATGCCAAGGCCGGCAGTCGGTAGCAGCTGCGACCGCCGGTGAAGAAAACAAGCTGCTCTACGTGACGGACTCGCGCTCAGGGAGGCGTTTCCTCGTGGACACTGGAGCCCAGAAGAGCATCATCCTGCCAACCTACGCCGACCAGCTGGCAGGACCTAGCGGCCCCGGGCTGGTGGCAGTAAATGGCTCGGGCATTAAGACCTTTGGTGAGAGAACGCTGGCTTTATCTCTACACGGCCGTACATACGAGTGGACTTTTGTCATAGCAGCACTGAGTTTCCCAATCCTGGGAGCTGATTTTCTGTGTGCGCATGGTTTACTAGTTGATGTTGCTAACAGACGCTTGGTTAATGCACTGTCCTTTGACTCTCTCCCCTGTACAGCTCGAGGGGCCAGGCCAGTAACACAAGCCAACGTCACAGCTCCAGGCGGTAAGTTCCACACACTGCTCACTCAGTTCCCAGCACTCACGGTCCTGACATTTTCGGCGGCCATCGCTAAACACAGGGTGGAGCACTTTATCACCACCACCGGGCCGCCCGTTTTCACATGACCTCGGCGCTTGGACGCAGCTAAACTGGCCATAGCGCGCGAGGAGTTTGCCAACCTGGAAAGGTTGGGCATCATCAGGCGATCGAACAGCCCATGGGCATCCCCGCTACACATGGTCCCTAAGGCTGAGGGGTCGTGGCGACCGTGCGGTGATTTCCGCAGGTTGAATAACGCCACAGCACACGACCGCTACCCGATTCCCCACATTCAGGATTTTTCCGTTCACCTCGCCGGAGCACGCATTTTTTCTAAAATAGACCTGGTCCACGGTTACCACCAGGTCCCAGTGCGCGCGGAGGACATACCCAAAATAGAGGTAATAACTCCGTTTGGCTTGTTCGAGTTTCTGCGCATGCCATTCGGATTAAAAGGAGCGGCACAGATGTTCCAGCGCATGATGGACGCGGTGCTGCGCGATCTCCCGTTTGTGTTCGTCTACCTGGATGATATCCTGGTCGCCAGTGCGTCCGAAGATGAACACGTAACCCACCTCAGGACGGTTTTCCAGAGGTTGGAGGAGCACGGGTTAATAATCGACCCGGTGAAATGCCAGTTCAGCTTGACGGGGATTGATTTTTTGGGGCACCGCGTATCACCGGAGGGAGCGATACCCTTGCCCGACAAAGTGCGAGCTGTGGCGAACTTTCCCTGCCTTCAGATGGTCAGGGCGCTGCAGGAATTTTTGGGGATGGTTAACTTTTATAACCGTTTCCTCCCCCGTGCAGCTCAACTCATGCAGCCATTGTACGCCGCGCTCAAGAAACGGAAACCCGTGGATGGAGTCGAATGGACTCCGGAGCGAGAGCAGGTGTACTCTGAGGTTAAAACAGCCCTGGCAAACACCGCACTGTTGGCGCACCCAGACCCGGCGGCCCGGATAGCGCTCACTACCGACGCCTCAGACATGGCCATAGCGGCCGTCGTGGAGCAATGTGTCACTGGTTCTTGGCAGCCGCTCGCTTTTTTCAGCAGGGCTTTGCGTGACAGTGAGCGTAAATACAGCGCGTTCGACAGGGAGTTGCTGGCTCTCCACCTGGCCATATGCCACTTCCAGTTCTGGCTGGAAGGGCGCAGCTTCACCGCGTTCATGGACCACAAGCCGCTGACGTTCGCGATGGCCAAGGTTTCGGAACCATGGTCGGGCCGGCAGCAGAGACAGCTGGCCACGATCTCGGAGTTTACGACCGATATTCAGCATGTGTCGGGTAAACTGAATGTGGTGGCGGACTGCCTCTCGCGTGCGGTTGTGGCCCTGGTCTGCGTAGGGATAGATTATACAGCCATGGCCGCAGAGCAGATTAGCGATACGGACGTGTGCGCGCTCCAGTCTGGACCAACAGGGTTAAGGCTGGAGAGCACAGTACTGCAAGACGGCAAGTCCCCCCTAATCTGCGATGTCTCCACGGGACGCCCACGCCCGGTGGTCCCAGTCATTTGGCGCTGCCGCGTATTTGAGTCAGTTCACGCTCTGGTGCACCCAGGAGTGCGTGCGTCAGTCAAAATGGTGAGAGAGAAATTTGTGTGGCCAGGCTTGCACAAACAAGTGAAAGAGTGGGCGGCAGGCTGCGTAGCATGCCAACGAGGCAAAGTGCACAGACACACGAAGGCTCCTTTGGAGCCGTTTAGTATACCGGCTAAAAGATTCGACCATGTTCACGTGGACCTCGTGGGCCCCCTCCCGCCATCGCAGGGGTGCACACACCTTCTGACAGTGGTGGACCACACCACACGCAGGCCAGAAGCAGTCCCACTGGCGTCAACCACGTCCGTGGAGGTGGCGCACGCTTTTTTGACTACATGGGTGGCGCGTTTTGGAATCCCGTCGGACATCACTTCCGATAGGGGCCCTCAGTTTGTTTCCAAACTTTGGTCCGCGATGGCCTGCAGCCTGGGTGTTGCAATTCACCGCACAACCGCGTACAACCCACAGGCAAATGGGTTATGCAAGCGTTTTCACAGGTCACTCAAAGCAGCACTCAGGGCTTCGTTGACGGATGCAAATTGGGTTGACCGGTTGCCGTGGGTTTTATTGGGGTTGCATTCTGCACCAAAAGAGGATTTGGAGGCTTCCCCGGCTGAGCTGTTTTTTTCTCAACCACTGCGGCTGCCCGGGGGATTTTTGCCAGATAATCCCACGCCGGACAACTGCCCGTCTCAGCATTTGCAGCATAGTGCAGACACAGGCATGCTGCCCGGCCTGGCCCACCACTGTTGTCCACGCGCTTTTGTGCCAAAAACTTTGAAGAACGCGGAGTTCGTGTTCGTCAGACACGATACCCCCCGCCCTCCATTGCGCTCACCCTATGATGGCCCGTTCAGAGTGCTGGAAACAGGGGACAAGCATTTTTTGTTAGACTTGGGGGATCGTCGGGATAAAATATGCATAGACAGATTTAAGCCCGCCTTTGTAGTGGCGGACGAGCAAGTACTGCTGGCTCGGGCCCCTCGGCGTGGAAGATCCCCACTGAGAGCTCCCCAGGCAAATGATTCACCAGGACAGCCACACGGGCAAAGCGGATTCCCTCCCCCCTCGCCATGGCACACCCACCGTCAGACGCACGTCCAGCAGCCCCCCGCCGGCACAGTGACCCCGTTACAGCAGATATGGGAGGAGACTGAAGCCCAAAAGACATGCGGACTGAAACGCTGTCTGGGTGGTGGTGGTGTAGCAGACACAAAATGCATATTGTAGAGACTAGGGTGAGTCAGACAGCGTCTCAGCCAGGATGCAGTGGTTAAACATAAGAGGACAATAGTCAGGGGCGTCATGGGGAGTTGGCAAGAAGAGGGAGACAGAGGTTCAAGGGGAATGTATTGTGTTGTTAGATGTCATGCAGTGTGATGTGAAATGTCATGCAGAGGTGAGATGATCTATTGGGATATAAGGAGAAGCTGTGCTTGGCTGTGTCATGCTTTTTCTGCGTATGACTGATGTGAGAGTGTTAATAAACTTCGTCTGTTCGTAAACCTGCCTCCTCATTTCCCACACTCTCCACAACCTACTCATTGCTGTAGAAGATACAGATTCAGCTGTGCTTATCTGTGAGGAGCGTCACACAACTAATCATTCAAAAATACAAAAACTACAAGTGCTGATATTAGCTGCCACTTGAGTGGAAAACACGTATATGGACTATACATTAAAATGAATTTGAAAACCTTTTAAAAACGCTATTTTAAATGCCCCTGCTACTCCACTGAAACTGACTGATTTGACACTGGGTCAAACGAAACCGGAAGTTCTGTCCACAATCGCTCCTCCAGCAGCACCCCCAGGAATAAGGTGAATAATTGATTTAATTCACTCCCTCCTTTGTGTGAATGGGTCATGATCTGAACATACAGTATTACCTAATCTGGTCTGATGAGAAGAGGAGGACAGGCTTGGTGCTGGTCAAGGTGAGCTGGACACCACAGATCTGGGTGGTTCTTCCTCCTCATCCAGGTGTGATAAATCTGTAAATACAAAAAAAAAAAAAAGTGTTTTAGTTTGTGCAGTGTACAACTTCAGCCTTCCATTAAATGTGCAGACATAGAAGGCAGTTTTATTTAGTATCAATATTATCAAAGCTTACATGTCTGATTATAGAAAAAATAGGAATCGAATAGGCTTTATTGTCATTGTACAGTTGTACAGTACAATGAAACTGTAGGTGCTCCACCAGGCTACTGTACAATAAAATAAGAGAAGGATTAGATAACAAAAGGTTACAGAACACACGATTAAACACACGAGTGAAATAAAAAAAATGGCCAGAGATTATGGAAATATTACCAAAATAGTAAAAATGATGACGTTACTAGCGTCTTTGGGAGAAAAATTTCCCATATACACAATGCAAAGCACCCATTCATACACAGTATTGACACCACAAAAAAGTATATTTTGCACTGGATATCTTTATAAGAAAAGGATTCTGTAAGATGCAAAGATTTTTGTTCTAGTTTTCTCAAACGAGCATTTCTTTATGACGAGGAGAAATGTTTGGCCGTGTTAACAGCACTGTTAGCTTGTTAGCATAGCTAACGAAAATTCTATAGACACAAGAGTGAGTAAAAATATCTGCACTTTATATACAGTATATAGATTCATTAACTTTTGGCATTTTAAAGACAATACACTTACCAGTGTGGGGAGACTTGAATAACGAAACCGAATTGCCTTTAATTCCAGTTTATTTCAAGTAACCATTCCACTGTCTGCTCTCATTCCTGAGCAGCGAACAAAGAGGGTGAACACACCAAAGTTCTCCCTTTTAAACATTCTCACATCAAACCATTTCCCTCGCAGGGGAAATCACACATCTAAATCAAAATCTCTTTATTCACATTCATTAACCTTTTATTTACATAACTCCCCCTTCTCTCCTCTCGAGCCTCAGCGGTCAGGAAGTCTTCTGTCCCCTGTCCTCCGCAGGGGGTCCAGGCTCTGTGGCTCCGCACCGCAGGGGGCTGGCTCTCCTTCATCGTGAGGTTAAATCACATATGCAGTGTCCAACATATACATGTCTAACAACACAGCCATATAACCCCCCCCAAACGATGAAGAACAGACTAATTCCTAAAATTTAATAGCACCTTACTCACTACTGAATAATCAACACCAGCATTCAGTCTGTGTGCCGCTTGGGCTTCAGCCGTCTGCCGAATCTGCTGTGAGTTGGCCCCGCCTTGCCTGCGGCGCTTTTCTGCTTCGGCTCTGTTGACTGAGGAAGAGAGTGATTTGTGAAGAGACTGAGGAAGAGAGTGAGGCAGGCCCCCTTTGCGGGGGCCTGCCTCGTCGAGGCGCCACTGCGACCGGTACAGACACGTCCTTCATGACAAAAGCAGGTTTTAGTCTGTCAATACTGACTGTCTCTTTTCTGTCTCCAAAATCTAGCACAAATTGCTTATCACCTGCCTCCAGCACTCGAAATGGCCCTTCGTAAGGTGGTTTGAGCGTTGCTTTTAGGGCTTCGCGCCTGACAAAAACGAAGTCGGCATTTTTCAAAGCCTTGGGGACGAAAACTCGTGGAAAAGCGTGATGAACTGGACCCGGGAGCGTGTCTGCTCCCGTGCCGACTAACGGTCCCAGAGCAGAGAGAGGTGGGGGCTCTGGGTGCTCTGGTAAAAACTTGCCCGGCAGCCTCAGAGTTTGTGCGAATACCAGCTCCGCTGGGGAGGCGTCTAAGTCCTCTTTAGGCGCAGAACGCAACCCTAATAAAACCCATGGCAGTTTATTTACCCACTCTGCATCCGTGAGCGACGCTCTGAGTGCTGCCTTCAAAGACCTATGAAAACGCTTGCATAAACCATTGGCCTGAGGGTGGTAAGCCGTAGTGCGGTGAATTTTGGCTCCTAAGCCGTTGGCCATCGCTGACCACAGCTCAGAGATGAATTGCGGTCCTCTATCGGACGTAATGTCCGACGGAACCCCGAAGCGCGCCACCCAAGCCGTTAAAAAAACGCGAGCCACCTCCGCGGCCGTGGTCGTCGCAAGTGGGACCACTTCTGGCCAACGTGTGGTGCGGTCCACCATTGTCAAAAGATACGTGAACCCCTGTGATGCCGGTAGGGGGCCCACAAGGTCGACGTGCACATGGTCGAACCTTCTGGCCGGAATTCGGAACGGTTCTAACGGGGCTCTTGTGTGCTTGTGAATTTTGGCCCGTTGACAGGAAATGCAGGTTTTTGCCCATTCCTTCACGTGCTTGCGCAGGTACGGCCAAACAAACTTTTCCGCCACTAGTTTCACCGACGCGCGCACCCCCGGGTGCGCCAGTGAGTGGACCGAGTCAAAAACACGGCGGCGCCACGTGGCCGGAACCACCGGACGCGGGCGCCCCGTCGACATGTCGCAGATCAGGGGGGGCATACCGGTTTGTAAACACTTGCTCTCCAGCCTCAACCCTGTTGGTCCAGACTGGAGCGCGCGCACGTCTGCGTCCGCCCCCTGGTCCGCTGCCATGGCTGCGTAATCTATACTCACGTGCACCGGGGCTGCGCGCGCCACCGTGCCGCTCTCCTGCGGCGCGGTCACGGTGGCCCGTTCTGCCTCTGCGCGTGTTGGAGTCGTGAACACGCGCGAGAGACAATCTGCTACTACATTGAATTTGCCCGCGACGTGCCTAATGTCAGTGGTAAATTCCGAGATTGCGGCCAGCTGCCTCTGCTGCCTGCCGGACCACGGGTCTGAAATTTTGGCCATGGCGTATGTGAGCGGCTTGTGGTCCACATAAGCGGTGAAGCACCGTCCTTCCAGCCAGAACTGGAAATGACGAATAGCCAAATGCAGCGCCAACAGTTCTCTGTCGAACGCGCTGTATTTTCGTTCAGCCGCGCTTAAAGATTTGCTAAAGAAAGCCAAAGGCTGCCAAACTCCGGCTACCTGTTGCTCAATAACGGCCCCTATGGCTAAATCTGAAGCGTCTGTCGTCAGCGCGATACGTGCTGCAGGGTCTGGGTGGGCCAGGAGCGCAGCGTCAGCCAAGGCTTTTTTAACATCTGTGAACGCGCGCTCCCGCTCCGGGGACCATTCGACCGCCTGGGTCGGTTTTTGTTTTTTGAGCGCGGCATATAACGGTTGCATGATTTGAGCTGCGTGGGGCAGGAATCGGTTATAAAAATTCACCATCCCCAAGAATTCCTGTAGTGATTTGACCGTTTGTGGACGGGGAAAATCCGCTACCGCGCGTACTTTATCTGGTAACGGAACCGCTCCCTCCGGGGAGACGCGGTGACCCAAAAAATCGATCCGCTCGACGCCGAACTGGCACTTGGCTGGGTTAACTATTAAGCCGTGCTCTCCCAGCCTCCTAAAAACTGCTGTGAGGTGCGTTTCGTGTTCGTCCTCTGAAGTACTCGCGACCAAAATGTCGTCGAGGTACACAAACACGAAAGGGAGATCGCGTAACACGGCATCCATCATCCGCTGAAATGTTTGCGCCGCCCCTTTGAGACCAAACGGCATGCGTAAAAATTCGAAAAGTCCGAACGGGGTTATTACCGCTGTTTTAGGAATGTCCTCCGGTTGGACTGGGACTTGGTGATAGCCGCGAACTAGATCAATCTTTGAAAAAATGCGCGCCCCCGCCAGGTGCACCGAAAAATCCTGAATGTGCGGGATGGGATAACGATCGTGCGCCGTAGCGTTGTTTAGCCTGCGGTAATCCCCGCACGGTCTCCAGGAGCCATCGGCTTTCGGTACCATGTGCAGCGGCGAAGCCCACGGGCTCTTCGACCTACGAACGATGCCCAGCCTCTCCAGGCTGGCGAACTCCTCGCGCCCAATGGCGAGCTTAACTGCATCCAAGCGCCGAGCTTTTGCAAACACGGGAGGAACAGACGTGGGGATAAAGTGTTTCACCCCGTGCTTCGCGACGGTCGCCGAAAAAGTGGGCACAGTGAGCGCTGGAAATTGGGTGAGGAGTGTGTGAAACTTACCACCTGCTGTAGCGACATGGGTCTGTACTGGTGGCGGGGACACTCGAGCTGAACAGGGGAGAGAGTAAAAAGAGAGTGCATTTACCAGCCGTCTATTAGCAAGATCAACTAACAGATTGTGTGAACACAAAAAATCCGCGCCCAACATGTTGAAACTCACCGCCGCTATTACAAAAGTCCATTCATATGTGCGGCCATGTAAGCACAAAGGCAAGGTCCTTCTCCCGTAGGTGTTGATGTTCGAGCCATTTGCTGCTGTAGCTCCGCTACCGTGGGGTCCAGCCACCCGGTCCGCGTATGTTGGGGTGATGAAGCTCACTTGTGCTCCGGTGTCGATGAGGAACTCTCGTCCGGAGCGCACATCCGTGATGTAGAGCAGCTTGCTGCGTTCTCTGAGGGTCGAAGCTGCTAGCGACCCCCGGTCTTGCCGTTTCCCGAACTCCTGAAGTTGCAGGGCGGCACACACCTGCGTGCCTTCTCTGCGAACCTCCGATGGTAAAAGCAGAGATCTTCTCCTCCGCTGTGTCGTGTCTGCGCCTCTGCCGCCGGGCTATTGGCTCCACCTCGTCGCGGCCGTGCTGCCGCCGTCGTCGGCCAGTCTGGGTCTGCCGCCTCTGGCTCCCCGCTGTCTCGGGTCGCCGCTGTGGTTGCTTGCCCGCCGCAGGCGTCCAGGATCCCATCTGCTTCCTGGGCCAGCTCCCGGAACTCCTCCAGGGTGTGACACTTTTTGCCGGCCAGCGTGCTTCTCGCATGCGCCGGGAGGTTGGAGAGGAAGATGAACTGAAAAATGAAATCATCGTTGTCCAACCCTCTCAGCTGTATCATCTCCTCCATCAGGGCGCTCGGCCTGTGTCCTCCTTGGTCTAGCAAAGACAGGATCCTCCTCGCCCTCACTTCAGCCGAGGGGGTGAAAAACTTGATGAGGGTGGATTTCAGCTTGCCGTACCTGTCGGTCGCGGGTGGCTGCTCCACCAAGCTCTGCACGCACCGAGCTGTGCTGTTGTCCAGTTTAGCGATGACATGGTGGAACTTAGTGTCATCCACCGTTACTCCTGCGAGCGCGAACTGCGACTCTGCTTGCAGAAACCACGACCGTGGGTTATCCTGCCAGAAATCAGGCAGCTTAACGGCCACTGCGCTCGCCAGCTCTGAGCGCTGTGAGTCCGGGACCCTGAGAACTTCTTCGTTCATTCTCAACGTCGTCAGTCACCAATGTGGGGAGACTTGAATAACGAAACCGAATTGCCTTTAATTCCAGTTTTTTTTTTTTTCAGAATCAGAATCAGGTTTATTGCCATTGTTCATGTAGTACACAAACTAGGAATTTGTCTCGGTACAATGCTGCAACATTAAACATGATAAGATAAGAGAAATAAACTATACATGTAATAAAGTGTAGGATAAGATTAAGTGATACTGGTCAACAGTTAAAATATATATTAGCCAGCAGCAGATACTGTGGAGAACTATATAGTGCAGTCGGTAATGCAGGAAGAAAACAGTGATGATTGACATGAGTCTGGTTGAGCTGCTGTACATGGTGCACGAGAGTCAATAAGTCACTTAGTGTTCAGCAGTCTAATGGCAGAGGGGAAGAAGCTGTTCATGTGACGGGAGGTTTTAGTCTGGATGGACCGAAGTCTTCTACCAGAGGGGAGGGGGGCAAACAGTACGTGACCAGGGTGTGAGGGATCGGCTATGATCCGGCCAGCACGCCTCCGGGTCCTGGAGATGTACAGATCCTGGAGAGATGGGAGCTTGCAGCCGATCACCTTCTCAGCAGTGCGCACAACGTGCTGCAGCCTTAGTCTGTCCCTGGCAGTGGCTCCTGCGTACCACACGGTTATGGAGGTGGTGAGGATGGACTCGATGATGGCTGTGTAGAACTGCACTAACATCTTGGTGGGTAGCTTGAGCTTCCTCAGCTGCCGCAGGAAGAACATCCTCTGCTGGGCTTTTTTGTTGAGTGAGCTGATGGTCAGCTCCCATTTGAGGTCCCTGGTGATGGTAGTGCCTAGGAAGCGGAAGGAATCAGCAGTGGTGATGGGAGAGCCTGAGAGGGTGAGGGGGGGCAGAGGAGTAGTGACTTTCCTGAAGTCTACAATCATCTCCACTGTCTTCAGAGCGTTCAGCTGCAGGTTGTTATTGCTGCACCAGGACGCCAGCTGGGCCACCTCTCTCCTGTAGGCGGACTCGTCGCCATTGGAGATGAGCCCGATGAGGGTGGTGTCGTCCGCAAACTTGATCAACTTGACAGACTGGTGGCTGGAGGTGCAGGAGTTGGTGTAAAGGGACAAGAGTAGGGGGGAAAGTACACAGCCCTGGGGTGATCCGGTGCTGATGCTAGTATAGTCTGAGACAGTCTTTCCCAGCCGCACATGCTGCCTCCGGTCCGTCAGGAAGTCGATGATCCACCTGCAGAGGGAGTCAGGCATGTTGAGCAGGGACAGCTTGTCCCGGAGCAGAGCGGGGCGGATGGTGTTGAATGCGGAGCTGAAGTCCACAAACAGGATCCTGGCGTAGGTTCCCGGGGAGTCCAGGTGCTGCAGGATGGAGTGGAGGGCCAGGTTGACTGCATCGTCTACAGACCTGTTGGCTCGGTAGGCAAACTGCAGCGGGTCCAGGAGAAGGGTGGTGATGGACTTGAGGTGGGACAGGACCAGGCGCTCAAAGGACTTCATGACTACAGAGGTGAGCGCTACAGGTCTGTAGTCATTAAGTCCAGTGATCCGTGGAATCTTGGGGACAGGGATGATGGTGGAGGATTTGAGGCAGGACGGCACGTGGCATAACTTAAGGGAGGTGTTAAAAATGTCTGTGAATACAGGAGCCAGCTGTTTCGCACAGAGTCTCAGGGTGGAGGGAGACACGCCGTCTGGGCCGGGGGCCTTGCGCGGGTTCAGTCTGGAGAACTGTTTGAGCACATCCTGCTCACTGATGATAAGGGGAGGGGGGGAGGAGGGGGGGTGCCTTAAATGAAGTAGGGAATGTGGAGGCTGTGGAGCTGGAGGGAGGGGGGGAGTTGGACACAGATGACGAGGTGTCAAAACGGGCATAGTGTTGGGACAGTCTTTGACAAAGGGCTTTGTCATCCTGACCTTTAGGAGCCTTAGGTCGATAGTTGGTGATTTGCCTCAGTCCTCTCCACACGGAAGCCGAATCATTAGCAGTGAACTGCTGCTGGAGTCTCTCTGAGTATAGAGATTTAGCCCTCTTCAGCTCTCTGTTAAACCGGTATTTAACCTCCCTGTAGCAGTCCCTGTCTCCACTTTTCAGCGCTGCTTCCTTCTCCTTCCTGATCTGTCTGAGCTTAGCTGTGAACCAGGGTTTGTCATTAGAGTAACTCACCCTGGTGCGTGATGGAAGAATGTTCTCTTCACAAAAGTGGATATATGAGTTCACAGTGTCCGTGTACTCATCCAGATCATGCGTGGCTCCTTTAAGCATGCCCCAGTCAGATATTTCCATGCACGTTTCCAGCTTCTCCTCAGCATCACTGGTCCGTATCTTCGTAGTGCTCACAACAGGTTTAGTGAGCTTCAATCTCTGTCTGTATGTGGGAATGAGGTGAACCATCACGTGATCAGATAATCCCAGCGCAGCTCGAGGAACAGCGCGATATGCGTCTTTCACTGTGGTGTAACAGTGATCCAGTGTGTTTAATCCTCTGGTGGGGCATTTAATAAACTGTTTGTAGCGGGGGAGATCGTGGCTCAGATTGCACTGATTAAAGTCGCCAGCCACAATAATCAGCGAGTGTGGAAAACTCCGCTCTGTGTGTT
The DNA here is from genome assembly GCA_020510985.1 of Pholidichthys leucotaenia. Lineage (NCBI taxonomy): Eukaryota > Metazoa > Chordata > Actinopteri > Cichliformes > Pholidichthyidae > Pholidichthys > Pholidichthys leucotaenia. The sequence continues at coordinate 140,354,758 of CM035847.1, forward strand.
GAATGTGATCCGCGAGCACGCGCTGAGCTTCGCGCGTGTCCGCGTCGGGAGGGGCGTACACAGCGATCATTATGAAAGAAGAAAACTCCCGCGGGGAATAGAAGGGCTTGCAATTGATAACAAGAAATTCCAAGGCAGGAGAACAGTGTTTGGAAATTACCGTTACATCAGAGCACCAGCTGCAGTTGATGTAGAAGCAGACTCCGCCTCCTGTGGTCTTGCCGGAAAGCTCTGTGTCACGATCAGCACGGAAGAGCTGAAAGCCGTCGAGGTGCAGCGCGCTGTCCGGTATATTTTCCCGGAGCCAGGTCTCAGTAAAGCAGAGGACAGCTGAGGAGGCGAGGTCCTTAAAACGCATCAGCAGTCTCAGTTCATCTACCTTGTTAGAGAGAGAGTTGGTATTGGACAGGAATATGCCAGGCAGCGCCGTTCGCGAGCCTCTCCTGCGAAGTCGTACGAGAGCGCCCGCTCGTCTTCCTCTCTTCCGCCGTCTCACTTTCCGAGCCAAACAATAAACCAGATCGGCGGCAGGGGCTAGAAAAACTGGGAGGAGGTCCGTGGGGGTGAAAGTCCTGATATTTAGAAGTTCTTCACGGGTATAAGTGCAAGCAGACACACAATTGACAAACAAAAACAAACAAAGAGCGCAGCGAAGCACCATGTCAACCGCTGTGGGCGCCATCAGTTTATTTCAAGTAACCATTCCACTGTCTGCTCTCATTCCTGAGCAGCGAACAAAGAGGGTGAACACACCAAAGTTCTCCCTTTTAAACATTCTCACATCAAACCATTTCCCTCGCAGGGGAAATCACACATCTAAATCAAAATCTCTTTATTCACATTCATTAACCTTTTATTTACATAACTCCCCCTTCTCTCCTCTCGAGCCTCAGCGGTCAGGAAGTCTTCTGTCCCCTGTCCTCCGCAGGGGGTCCAGGCTCTGTGGCTCCGCACCGCAGGGGGCTGGCTCTCCTTCATCGTGAGGTTAAATCACATATGCAGTGTCCAACATATACATGTCTAACAACACAGCCATAACCAGTAGTGTTTTGAGCAGTTTGTTGTACGGACTCATCCATGGCAGTTAGGATGGCCCAGTTGGCTGGCCTATCCCCAAAAACAGTTCATCAGATGAGTGGCCCCCTCCAGCTTATCTTGTACTTCTGCTCATGTCCATAGAGCCAGGGACAGAGCCAGGAAATGTGTCTTCTCTTTGCTCCAGATCTGTTTGGTTTTGGAATCCACCGCTTGCTCTGCTGTTTGGAATGCAACATGACGGTCAGTAATGTTTTGAAGCTGGTCAGTTAACCACGCCCACGGCAGTGGACGCTAACATCAACTGGTTCTTAGCGCTGGCCCAGCTAGCAGTTGGGGCCAGGTTAGCACCACTTTTGAGAGCCTGGGACTATTGCTTAGCCAGTGAAATAACAAAGAACTGGTGCCAAGTCAGGCTCTGGCTCCAGTTAAGCACTGGAACCATCTTGGTGGAAAAGGCCTGTCTGAGCAATGTCTAATTCAAATCAAATCAAATCAAATCAAATCAACTTTTATTGTCATGTTGCTGTACATACAACTGTAGTGCAGGCAAGATGAAATTACGTTTCTCTAGGCATCCATATAAGTAAAAAGAACATAATTTAAGACACACTCACACACCCCCTCACCCCCCACCCCAACACAGCCATTCACACATCCCTGAGACATACTTGAAACTAACTAGAACTATATACATTACATATAATATACATAATGTCCATAAGGTGCAGTAGTATGTATGAAAGATTCCGGATCATCTGTTCAGCATCCTAACAGCTTGTGGAAGGAAGCTGTTAATCAGTCTGGTGGTTCTGCCTCTCATGCTCCGGAATCGTTTGCCAGATGGCAGCAGTTCAAAGTGTTTATGCAGAGGGTGAGAGTGATCCTTGACAAAGTTCAGTGCCTTGCTCCTACAACGGTTCTGAAAAAGTTCTTGGACAGAGGGGAGGGGAACTCCAGTTACCCTCTCAGCTCCCTTAATTATCCTCTGCAGGGCTTTTTTGTCTGGCATACTGCAGCTGGAGTACCATGTTGCAATGCAATACGTCAGAACACTCTCCACCACACCGCTGTAGAAGGTCCTGAGGATGCAGATGGGGACAGAGGCCTGTTTGAGTTTCCTCAAGAAGTGCAGTCTCTGCTGGGCCTGCTTCCTGATCCCCAAGGAATTCTTGCTCCAGGTCAGGTCCTGCGAGATCTGCACTCCGAGGAACTTGATGTTCTCCACTCTCTCCACCAAACGGCTGCTGATGCTGAGAGGGATGTGTTCAGGCTGTGACCGCCGGAAGTCGATAATCATCTCCTTTGTTTTGTCCACATTGAGCACCAGATTGCTCTTCCTGCACCAGCCCTCCAGGTCTCTAACTTCTTCCTTGTACATTGATTCCTCATCCCTCTGAATAAGTCCCACCACTGTGGTGTCGTCCACAAACTTAATAATCTGGTTCCCCTCATGTCTGGATACACAGTCATGTGTTAGAAGTGTGAACAACAGTGGACTGAGTACACAGCCTTGAGGGGATCCGGTGCTCAGCTTGATAGAGTTGGAGATGATGTGTGTTGAATGCTGAACTGAAATCAATGTACAGGAATCTGGCATAGGTGTCTTTCTGATCCAGGTGAGTGATGACAGAGTGCAGGGTGGTGACTATAGCATCCTCCGTGGAGCGATTTGAGCGATACACAAACTGGAGCGGGTCATGTGATGCAGGGAGGCAGGCTGTGATGTGTGATTTGACAAGCCATTCAAAACACTTCATCACAATTGGTGTCAGTGCAACAGGACGATAGTCATTCAGACAGGACACAACTGGTTTCTTTGCCACCGGTACTATGGTAGAGGTCTTAAAGCATCTGGGAACGATGGCCTGACTCAGGGAGATGTTATAAATGTCAGTCAGGACATCCGCCAACTCGCTCGCGCAGACTCGGAGCACACATCCAGGGATGTTGTCCGGACCTGCAGCTTTACGTGGGTTGATCCTAATTAGGGTCCTCCGTGTATCCGCTGCGTTGATGATGATAGCTGGCCCAACAGATGGTGGAGATGGGCCAGCCCTCCCTCTGATTGCCGGGTTTGATGCTTCAAAAAGTGCAAAGAAGTTGTTGAGCCTGTCTGGAAGCAAAGCATCATCATCATCGACCCCCTGCCTAGACTTATAATCCGTCAGCGCCCAAACTCCCTGCCACATCAGTTTGGTGTTCCTTGTGTCACAGAGGTGTCCCTGGATTTTCTCCGCATAGGCATGTTTCGCTGTCTTAATCCCCTTTGAGAGCGCAGATCTGGCTGAGCGGAGAGCGATCCTGTCCTTCGCTCTGATGGCTGCATCTCTGGCTGTGAGCAGCGAGCGCACCTCTGCAGTCATCCAGGGTTTATAGTTGCAGGTTTGCAGTTGCAGTTGTAGTTGCAGGGTTTATAGTTTCAGGTTCTCTCTCTGTCTATGGTGGCATACAAGCAGGTGAGAAAATATCAAGTGTCATGTTAATTAAAAGTAGAAAACCAAAAGTTTCTAGATAGATAGATAGGTACAAAGAGCACCCACTTAAAAACTTGAGTAATGACTTCAGTCTTGAAGATTTGAGGTTTTTCTCCAAAATTTATAACAATTTTCTTATAGTTTTCTACTTTTCTTTGTAAATTTATCTAAATTTGAAACCATTTTCCTCAAATTTGTAACTTCCTCTTGTAGAATTGACTTTTCTTGTACATTTGAGACTTTATTGTAAATTTGTGGATTATTTTATGGCTAATTTTTGTCTATTTTTGAAAATGAAATTACTGTTTTGTTTTGTTTTGTTTTTTTTGGGGGGGGTATAAATTTGAAACAGACTGTGGTAAAATTTTGACCTTTTTTCCTCATACAATTTACACTTTTGACCATAATTTTGCAGAGCCAGGACAAAACAATAATTGAACTCTGATTTCAAAGAAAAAAAATATCTAATGAAATAAATTAACTTAAATTACCAAACCTGTTATTTCTGTTATAATATGTCTATATATTTATAGCTTTTTAGAACTCTCCTCACCACCCAGACACGAGGAAAAACCTCCCTTATTCTGAAATCCAAATGCTGACACGTTTAGCTTGTCTGGTGGCTGCTGACAGATTAAAGTCAATGACTTTGTGAATTTTGGCCATCTTATCTTGCTAGGTACATAATAGTGAACATGAATTATTAGTTAATAAAGATAAGGACCTATAAGGATAAGGACCTGTACTTATATAGCGTTTTTCTAGTCTCAAAGACCACTCAAAGCACTTCACTAGTACTAACCCTCTATTCTAAGGGCCTATAGGAGTCATATCTAGGGACAATTTAGAACGACCAATTAACCTAACATGCATGTCTTTGGATTGTGGGAGGAAACCGGAGCCCCTGGAGTAAACCAACGCAGCACAGGGAGAACATGCAAACTCCACACAGAAAGGTTCCTACCCCTGCCAGCCTGGGGATTCCAACCTGGAACCTTCTAGCTGTTAGGCAACAGTGCTAACCACTGCACCTAATATTGTAGTAGCTGGTGAAATAAATCCTCAGCGATTCAGTCACTCTTGCCTTTCCCTGCATACGTTCTGGTTGAGGGAGAGGTTGAAGATGGATGTGAGAACGTCAGTCAGCTCGGCAGCACATGCTCTGAGGGCCTGCCCAGGGATGTTGTCTGGTCCGGCTGCCTTGAGGGGGTTGATATTCCTCAGTGCTTTGTTTACCTGGCCTGATGAGACTTTTAGTGAAGGGGGAGGGTGTGTGTGTGCGTGACTCCTCTCTGCACTGTAGCTGATGGTCTCAAAGTGGGTGTAAAAGATATTGAGATCGTCCGGCAGGTTGTCTGTGGAGCTAGTGGTGTTGCCGTTGGTCCTCTTGTAGTCTGTGATGTGTTGTAGGCCTTGCCACATGTGCCCCGGGTCAGGAGTGGAGGAGAGGCTGTCCAGCTTTTCCCTGTACTGCCTCTTGGCTGTTGTTATAGCCCTCCTTAGTCCATGCTTTGCAGTTTTGTACTTGACCTCACTGTTTGATTTAAATGCAAGCACGCAGCATCTGACGTACCTGACTGTTGATCCAGGGCTTCTGGTTGGGGAACTTCCTGACTTGTATGGTGGGTACAATGGTGTCAACACACATGCTGATGTCGTCGTCGGCCTCCGTTGGTCTATGATGACCATGGAAGAGAATCCTAAACGTCTACTCTGCTGGAACAGCACCGCCTGTGGCTGAACAGGCCGATGCGAGAATGGCAGTCCCTGTCACACAGGTCGCACTTGTGGGTGGTCTCCGTGTTGCTGGTTCTGTGGCGGTTCTTCCTGCGGGTTCTTTTCTCATCTGCTGCAGCAGTCAGTCTCTCTTCACCTGCCTTGAGCTGTCTGGTCAGGGTGCCTCTCCATTTGGAACAGTCCGTTGTAAGGTCCTCCCAGCACTCTGTGTTGATCTCCAGGGCCTTCATGTCTCTCTTGCAGACGTCTCTAAAGCGCAGCTGTGGGTGGCCAACGTCTCTCCTGCCAGTCGCCAGTTCTCTGTAGAGGACATCTTTGGGGATTCTGCCATCCTCCATACGGTGAACGTGGCCTATCCAGCGGAGCCTGCACTGCCTGAGTAGAGTGAACATGGAGGGAAGGCCGGCGCGGGACAGAACTTCTGTGTTGGGCACTTTGTCCTGCCAGGATATGTCCAGGATGTGGTGAATGCAGCGCAAGTGGAAGGAGTTCAGTCTCTTTTCCTGCCGTGCGTATGTTGTCCACGTCTCACTCCCATAGAGCAGTGTGCTGATGATGCAGGCGTTGTACACTGCCATCTTCATCTTGACAGAGAGTTTGGGATTCTCCCACACTTGTGTGATGAAGCGAGCGAGTGTGAAGGCTGATTTTCCAATCCTCTTGTTGATCTTGGTATCAAGGGAGAGGTTGTTGCTGATTGTGGACCCTAGGTACGTGAACTTATTCACGACCTCCAGCTCGTAGTTGTCGATGGTAATGGTTGGTGGTGCTTCCGTGCCTTGCGCCAAGACGTTAGTCTTCTTCAGGCTGATGGTAAGCCCAAAGTCCTTGCATGCCTGGGAGAAGCGGTCCATCAGGGTCTGAAGCTCCTGCTGTGTGTGGGTTGCGACTGCAGCGTCGTCTGCGAACAGCATGTCTCTGATTAGAGCCTCGCGTACTTTGGTTCTGGCTTTCAGGCGGGCGAGGTTGAAAAGCCTGCCGTCAGATCTTGTGTGCAGGTACATTCCCTCTGTTGCTGTGCTGAAGGCATGCCTCAGGAGCATAGCAAAGAAAATCCCAAAGAGGGTTGGCGCAAGTACACAGCCCTGTTTCACTCCGCTGCGTATGTTGAATGGCTCTGAGACATTGCCGTCGTGCTGCACTATCCCCTGCATGTTGGTGTGAAACGATTCGATGAGGCTTTGCAACTTTGGTGGGCATCCTATCTTTGGCAGGATCTTGAAAAGACCCTCTCTGCTGACCAGAACGAATGCTTTGGTGAGGTTGATGAAGGCGATGTACAGGGGCATGTTCTGTTCTCTGCATTTCTCCTGGAGTTGGCGGTTGGAAAATATCATGTCTACCGTCAATCGCTCCGCGCGGAAGCCACACTGAGACTCGGGGTAGACACGTTTGGCAAGCTTCTTTAGACGAACGAGAACAACTCGTGCGTAGACTTTGCCAACAACGCTGAGGAGGGAGATGCCCCTGTAGTTGTTGCAGTCGCTTCTCTTCCCTTTGTTTTTGTAGAGGGTGATGATCTTGGCATCCCTCATGTCCTGTGGTATGGCACCTTCCTTCCAGCACTGGCAGAGGACGTCATGCAATGGCAGCAGTAGGGCGGTCTTGCAGTGCTTGATCAGGTCGGGGGGTATGCCGTCGTTGCCGGGTGCCTTGCCAGCGGCCAAGCTATCAATGGCCTTGCTGAGTCCATCGATGGTTGGCTTGGCATCAAGTTCATCCATGGATGGCAGGCAGTCGATGGCATCAAGGGCTGACGGTGTCACGGTGTTCTGTCTGGAGTAGAGGTCGGAGTAGTGTTCCACCCATCTCTCCATCTGCTTGTTCTTTTCTGTGATCATCTCCCCAGTGGAGGATTTGAGGGGGGGCGTCTTGCTCTGAGCCGGACCAAGTGCTTTCTTGATGCCATCGTACATACCACAGATGTTCCCTGTTATGGCAGCGGTTTGAATGTCTTGGCTGAGCTGAGTCCAGTACTCGTTGGCACAGCGCCGAGCAGTCTGCTGAACTTTGCTTCTCGCAGCCCTGAGAAACATCCTGATGTACCCAGTCACACACTCAGCATAGTCCTGTATGTTTACAGAAGACTCCTTCCGGGTGGCTGCAACTTTAAACACATTCCAGTCTGTACAGGCAAAACTGTCTTGCAGGGTGCTCTCAGCCTCTGGAGTCCAGCATTTAATTTGTTTAATAACAGGGTGTGGAGTGTGTGAAATAAGAGGCTGACTCATGGCAGACGGTTTATTACACACTTCACATCTCTCAAGCACAGAACAGACTGACTCATTTCAGCAGGCACTCTCTTTTTACCCAAATCTCTCCTCACAAGTTTCATGGCATTTCTCCACACACAACATGACATTTGCATTACACTGCATTCTACCCCCTACGTCCTTGACTCCTTCCTGCTATCTCGCCAGGAACCTCCTGAGCATTGTTCCCCCATGCTTATCCACTGTCTCTTGTCTGAGATGCTAAATAATCTGACTCCCCCAAGGTGCTACACTTCCCCCCCAGCATCTTAGATAGAACTAGAAAAGCACTCGGAGAGCACAGACCTCCGCCAAGTGCTACAGTTCCCCCATACAGTGTTTGTGTGTACGTTTTCAGATTCCTTGACCATGAAAACATATGACTAGCAATTGGATTGACAATGATAGGGTTAGTGGTTGAGTAGTTATTCACGAAAATGACATTTTCCGTAATGGCGGCCACAGTTCCGCCCATACAGTGTTTGTGTGTATGTTTTCAGATTCCTTGGCCACGAAAACATATGACTAGCAATTGGACTAGCAATTGGATTGACAATGATAGGATTAGTGGTTCAGTAGTTATTCACGAAAATGGCATTTTCCGTAATGGCGGCCACAGTTCCCCCCATACAGTGTTTGTGTGTACGTTTTCAGATTCCTTGACCATGAAAACATATGACTAGCAATTGGATTGACAATGATAGGATTATTGGTTCAGTAGTCATTCACGAAAATGGCATTTTCCGTAATGGCGGTTTTCTTCTGGACGGTGATCTGGATCATCCCCAAAATTTAATCAGTTCTTCCTTGTACCATTTCCAACAACGCCTGAAAGTTTCATCAAAATCCGTCTAAAACTTTTTGAGTTATCTTGCTAACCAACAGACAGACAAACAGACAAACAGACAGACAGACAAACCCCGGCAAAAACATAACCTCCTGGCGGAGATAACAATAGAACATCAGTCCACATGCCGTTTGGGCTTCCGTCTCCTCCCATATCTGCTGTAACTGGGGTTTACTGCCTCCGTGGCACTGCTGTGCCGGTGGGGGGCTGCTGGGAGTGTGTCTGACTGCGGGTGGGCCGTGATGGGGGGGGGGGGACTTCTGTCTGTCCGTGTGGCTGCTCTGGTGAATCGTTTCCCTGGGGAGCTCTCCGTGGGGGTCTTCCACGCCGAGGGGCCCTAGCCAACAGCACTTGCTCGTCCGCCACAACGAAAGCGGGTTTGAGTCTGTCTATGCCAATTTTTTCCCGCCTACCCCCCAAGTCTAGCAAAAAATGCTTATCCCCTGTTTCCAACACTCTGAACGGTCCATCATAGGGTGGGCGCAATGGAGGGCAGTGGGCGTCGTGTCTGACGAACACGAACTCTGCGCTCTTCAAAGTTTTAGGCACAAAAACATGCGAAAAACTGTGGTGGGCAGGGCCCGGCAGCGTGCCTGTGTTTGCGCTACGCTGCAAAAGCTGAGACGGGGAGCTACCCGGTGCGGGATTATCTGGTAGAAATTCCCCGGGCAGCCGTAGGGGCTGCGCAAAAACGAGCTCTGCCGGGGAAGCTTCCAAATCCTCTTTTGGCGCGGAGCGCAACCCCAATAAGACCCACGGCAGCCTGTCTACCCAATTTGCATCCGTCAGTGAAGCCCTGAGCGCTGCTTTCAGTGATCTATGAAAACGCTTGCATAAACCATTGGCCTGTGGGTTGTATGTGGTTGTGCGGTGAATTGTAACACCCAGGCTGCGGGCCATCGCGGACAAGAGTTCGGAAACAAATTGAGGGCCCCTGTCAGACGTAATGTCCGACGGGACTCCAAAACGCGCCACCCATGCTGTTAAAAAAGCGCGTGCTACGTCCGCGGACGTGGTTTCCATCAGCAGGACTGCTTCTGGCCAGCGCGTGGTGCGGTCCACTACTGTCAGGAGGTGCGTGCACCCTTGTGATGGCGGGAGGGGGCCCACAAGGTCCATGTGAACATGGTCGAACCTCTTAGCCGGGATACGAAACGGCTCCAAGGGAGCCTTCGTGTGTCTGTGTACCTTGGCTCGTTGGCACGCCATGCAAGCCGCAGCCCACTCTTTTACTTGTTTGCGTAGGCTCGGCCACACAAACTTCTCTCCCACCATTTTGACCGACGCGCCAGAGTGTGAACCGACTCAAACACGCGGCGGCGCCACGCGACTGGGACCACCGGACGCGGGCGTCCCGTGGAGACATTGCAGATTGGGGACGGCCGCCGTCTTGCAGCACCCTGCTCTCCAGCCTTAACACTGTTGGTCCAGAATGGAGAGCGCGCACGTCTGCATCGCTAATCTGCTCCACATGGCTGCGTAATCTATCCCCACGTAGACCGGGGCCACCACGGCGCGAGAGGCAGTCCGCCACCACATTCAGTTTAGCCAACACATGCTGAATATCGGTAGTAAAGTCTGAGATCACGGCCAGCTGTCTCTGCTGCCGGCCCGACCATGGTTCTGAAACCTTGGCCATCGCAAATGTTAGCGGCTTGTGGTCCACGAACGCGGTGAAGCTGCACCCTTCCAGCCAGAACTGGAAGTGGCGTATGGCCAGGTGGAGAGCCAGCAACTCCCTGTCAAACACGCTGTATTTACGTTCGCTGTCGCGCAAAGTTCTGCTGAAAAAGGCGAGTGGCTGCCAAGCACCGGCCACGCGCTGCTCCACGACAGCCCCTATGGCCATGTCTGAAGCATCGGTGGTGAGCGCTATCCGGGCCACCGGGTCCGGATGTGCCAGCAGTGCGGCGTTCGCCAAGGCTGCTTTAACTTCTGAGAACGCCTGCTCTCGCTCCGGGGCCCATTCGACCCTATCCACGGGTTTCTGTTTCTTGAGCGCGGCATACAATGGTTGCATGAGCTGCGCCGCACAGGGAAGGAAACGGTTATAAAAGTTCACCATTCCCAAAAATTCCTGCAGCGCCCTGACCGTCTGAGGCCGGGGAAAATCCGCCACGGTGCGCACTTTGTCGGGCAGCGGGATCGCTCCTTCTGGAGAGACGCGGTGCCCCAAAAAAATCAATCTTTGTCGCGCCGAACTGGCATTTCCCCGGGTTGATTATTAACCCGTACTCCTCCACCCTCCGGAAAACCGTCGTGAGGTGGGTTTCGTGTTCGTCTTCGGACACACTGGGAGATCGCTCAGCACTGCATCCATCATGCACTGGAATGTCTGTGCCGCTCCTTTTAACCCGAATGGCATGCGCAGGAACTCGAATAAACCGAACGGAGTTATTACCGCTGTTTTGGGTACGTCTTCCGCGCGCACTGGTACTTGGTGGTAACCACGGACCAGATCTATTTTAGAAAAAATGTGCGCTCCGGCGAGGTGAACGGAAAAATCCTGTATGTGGGGAATTGGGTAGCGGTTGTGCGCTGTGGCGTTGTTCAACCTGCGGAAATCACCGCATGGTCGCCACGATCCCTCAGCCTTAGGGACCATGTGTAGCGGGGATGCCCATGGGCTGTTTGAACGCCTGATGATGCCCACCCTTTCCAGGTTGGCGAACTCCTCGCGCGCTATGGCCAGTTTAGCTGCATCCAAGCACCGAGGTCTTGCAACAACTGGCAGCCCGGTGGTGGTGATAAAGTGTTCCACCCCATGTTTAGCGATGGCCGCCGAAAACGTCGGGACCGTGAGTGCTGGGAACTGAGAGAGCAGTGCGTGGAACTTACCGCCTGGAGCTGTGATGTTGGCTTGTGCTGTTGGCCGGGTCACTCGAGCTATACAGGGGAGAGAGTCAAAGGACAGTGCATTAACCAGGTGCCTCTTAGCAACATCAACCAGTAAACCATGTGCACACAGAAAATCAGCCCCCAGGATATGGTAATTCAGTGCTGCTACGACAAAAGTCCACTCGTATGTACGGCTGTGTAGAGATAAGATCAGTGTCCTCTCACCAAAGGTCTTAATATCCGAGCCGTTTGCTGCCAACATCTCGGGACCGCTAGGTCCTGCCAGCCGGTCGGCGTAGGTTGGCAGGATGAAACTCTTCTGGGCTCCAGTGTCCACGAGGGAACGCCTCCCCAAGCGTGCATCCGTCAAGTAGAGCAGCTTGTTCTCTTCACCGAGGGTCGCAGTTGCTACCGACCGCAGGCCTCGGCGTTTTCCCGAGCGCTTGAATTGGCACGGTTGCGCACATCTGCGTGCATTCTCTCCGAAGCGGGGGTGGTAGAAGCAGAGCGTGTCTCTCTGGCGCTCCTTGTCCCCCGCTGCCTCTACCGTCGGTGGCTCCTCGCCTCCTCTGGTCGTCTCGCTGGGCTCCGCCACTGCCGCATTGACTGTGATCGCCCTGGTGGTGAGGATGATCCGGTCTGCCTCCTGGGCTAGCACACGGTAGTCACGCGCGGCCAGCAACGGCGAATTGGCCAGAACCGCTCCCGCCACTGTTGGAAGGTTCCGGAGGAAGAGGTGGGCAAACAGAAAGTGTCCGTCGTCCGTGCCCATTAACGCCAGCATCTTCTCAATCAGGTCTACGGCCGAACCATCTCCTAACTCGGCCTGCGTCAGGAGCCTATCCGCTCTCTCACAGTCCGAGAGTGTGTAGCGCCGGGTGAGCGCAGCCTTGAGCGCCTCGTATTTGTTGCTGGCTGGAGGCTGATCGAGCAGGCTCGCTACCTGCTGAGCTGTGCGGGCGTCCAGCGCTGTGACTACATGGTAGAATTTGGTGTCGTCTGCCGTTACTCCCCAGAGGGTGAACTGGGCCTCGGTGTGGTGGAACCAAGAGCGCGGGTTGTGCTGCCAGAAATCTGGTAGCTTGACTGAAACCACACACGCGTGGCTGAGGTTCCAGTCCGGGCTGTCTGTGGGATGGCTGCTGCCTCGCTGGAGCTTCCTGACCGGCCCGGCTCCGGGGTTCTTGCCTCGTGTTCCATAATACGTCTTGGGTCACCAGTGTGGAGTGTGTGAAATAAGAGGCTGACTCATGGCAGACGGTTTATTACACACTTCACATCTCTCAAGCACAGAACAGACGGACTCATTTCAGCAGGCACTCTCTTTTTACCCAAATCTCTCCTCACAAGTTTCATGGCATTTCTCCATACACAACATGACATTTGCATTACACTGCATTCAACCCCCTACGTCCTTTACTCCTTCCTGCTATCTCGCCAGGAACCTCCTGAGCATTGTTCTCCCATGCTTATCCACTGTCTCTTGTCTGAGATGCTAAATAATCTGACTCCCCCAAGGTGCTACAAGGGTTTGTTTGTTTCAGCTTTTGTCTGTAGGCTGGGTATATAAATAGGGAGATGTGATCTGACTGTCCAAAGTGGGGGTGGGGTACCGCTCTGTATAGACCTCATATGTTGGTGTAAATATGATCCAGTGTGTTCTTATCGCGGGTGGGAATGTCCACATGCTGGTAATATTTGGGAAGTACAATCCGTAAATTGAGCTGGTTAAAGTCACCAGCAATAATAAAAACAGCATTGGGATGTGTCGTCTCTACTGCACTGATGACGTCTTGTAGTTTGCATAGCGCTACTGTGTAATTGCTTCGCAGACAGATGTAAACAGCGGTCAAAAACCCGGCAGTGAATTCCCTCGGTAGATAATACGGATGGCATTTCAGCAGTAAAAACTCCACATCAGGAAACAGTCTGTACCACACCACGAGTTGTTTATAAACACACACACACACACACACACACACACACACACACACACACACACACACACACACGCACACACACACACACACACACACACACACACACATGCTCCCTCCCCCGTTTTACCCCAGGATTCAGTTCGGTCTGCCCGGTGTGTTGAGTGAGTCTGTAGTTGAATGACGCACTCAGGGACTCTGTCTGAGAGCTAGGTTTCACAGAAAATTAGGGCGCAGCACTCTCTTATGTCCTGCTGTGTCATGAATGCTCCTACGGAGCAGATGGACAGACCCACACGCAGGTTGTGTCAGTGCAATTTATTACAAAAGGGAAAAAATTCACAGTGCTCCAACCAGCCTAATTTGGCGAGCAACATAAGAATAAACACAGCACTCTTCCAAACCTACTGGTGTGCGGAAAGGAAAAAACATAGATTCCCCAAAGCACTCTGACATACAAACTAACTGGTAAGCGCTGGGTTTCTTAAAGAGAGGGTTTTCACCAGAGCAGGCAAAGCTCTGGTGAGGATGAGTGACAATACAAAATAGCTGCAAGGCAGAGTGAAAATGGCAGAGCTTAAATATACACAGAGAAATGGGCAACAGGTGCGAGCATCGAGCTGGCATGAACTAATTACTCAACTGCTCTCAGCTGAGGAAGAGTAGGCAGAGAGCAGAGAGAGGGGAAAATTAGCAGGTGACCTGAGGAACAATCACTCGCAGCTGATGGACTGAAACCAGACTGCGTGTGAAAAGGTGGCTGTGTCTGGAATGGAGGAAAAGGGGCTCGTAACATCAAAACAACATAACAAAACTAACAGAAGAATAATAATGAACAGAAAAACACTCAAAACTACAAAGGAACTCTGAGCACTGGGAACAGACACTCAGACATATGACATGCTGGTCTTCAATCCTTACTCTTATTTTGTCTAGCTTGTTTTCCAGAGACCGTACGTTAGTTAGCAGGAGGCTAGGCAGTGGTGGACGTCTAGCGTGGGCTTTTAGCCTAGCATGTAGCCCTCCTCTCTTACCTCGCCTACAACGCCACCTCCGACATGCTCTCTTAGGATCAGCATGCTCACTTGGGCTTGGTGCTTCGGGGCCTTCCTGGGGGTGGTGACAATCGCTGCGTGGTCACACAATGCATTGCAGATCGGGTGGTATGAAGCCAGTAAATTCCGTATGACTGCTTGTCTTGGCGATGTCCAGTAGTGTCCATCGGTCGTACATAAGCAGTGCATGACCTTTATGCACTGTAGAAAGAGCAGCAAACATGCAAAAAAGGAGAAAAAGTCGGCATTCGAGAACGGAACAAGCAAAGACGTCTGCCTCAGTGGGCGCCATCTTGCATCATGAATAATAATTAATAATCAATTTATTGTACTATTTGGCTGTTGTGTTCTACAATTTAACCACCCTCATGGCCTTTTGGTTAGAAACTTCATAAATACTGTAGATGGTCAAAGGGTATTGGCGAGGGACCACAGCAAAATATACACAGAAATTGATACAAACCATTCATTGTGACTGGATTAAGTATTGATTCAGTACTGGTCAAAGGAATGTCCAGAGCTTTGTGTGTTTAGATAGGGAGTGTTTCAAAATTTGGGAAGCTGCCAAACTGAAACTCATCTCAGTTAAGCATCTCATTCATGAAATGCTCATTGCATTGCTAGAAATACAGTGGATATAAAAAAGTCTATACTGTGGAGAGAGGAATAATCAGGCAGAGCGGTCCAGGGCAGAGTAGGCTTTATTAATTTCTCTTTCACATTCACCAGAATCAGAAACATCAAAAAGACTGACAGGTCGCAGGCACCTCTCCTTTTATATCACACAACTCACTCAGTCACCTGTGGTGCTGCATTAACATGAAAGCCTTTGCAATTCCCCATTCTCTTTGTCACTGTTCACATCAACCCACCAACCCCCGCATCAACACACCAACCCCCCATGACCATTCCGTCTGAGTGGAAACATACTGCATGGATTCCCACAACACACCCCTTTTCAAATGCCAGGTTTTTGTGATGTCAACAAATGAGACCAAGATCAATCATTTCAGAACTTTTACCACCATTTGTGACCTACAAACCGTACAACCCAACTGAAGAAACAAACCCAAATCTTTAAAGGGGAAAAATAATAAAAAAAAAAAAAACTTACAATAACCTGGGGGGGGGGGGGGGCGCGGTGGCACAGTGGTTAGCACTGCGGCAGCACAGAAACTCACCTTTGGCTGGGGGATCCTGGGTTCGATCCCACCCCCCGACCAACAGTGATCTGTGTGGAGTTTGCATGTTCTCCCCGTGTCTGCCTGGGTTTACTCCGGGATTTCTCCGGTTTCCTCCCACATGTCAAAAACATGCAAGTTAGGTTAATTGGCATCAAACTGGGGATTCTAAATTGTCCTTAGGTATGACTGTGAGAGTGAATGGTTGTCTGTCTCTCTGTGTTGGCCTTGTGATGGACTGGCGATCTGTCCAGGGTGTACCCTGCCTCTTGCCCAAAGATGCTGGGATAGGCTCCAGCTCCCCCGCGACCCGAAAAGGATTAAGCGGAAGAAGATGAATGACAATAACCTGGTTGCATACAGACGTGGACAAAATTGTTGGTACCCCTCTGTAAATGAAAGAAAAACCCACAATGGTCACAGAAATAACTTGAAGCTGACAAAAGTGGTAATAAATAAAAATTCTATGAAAATTAACCAATGAAAATCACACAATGCTTTTGAATTGTGGTTCAACAGAATTATTTTAAAAAAACTAACTCATCACTAACTCTAGGTACCCCTAGAAAAGATTGAAAATAATGTGACCATAGAATCAGAATCAGAATCAGAATCAGCTTTATTGGCCAAGTATGCACAGCACATACAAGGAATTTGACTTTGGCTAAAAACTTGCTCTCGTTGTTCAGGTGGAGGATTTAAATAAGATTTAAATAAGGATTCAATGACAACAGAGTATGTACAGTAAATTACAGTCTGTCCACGTTCCTATAAAAGGATGCAAATATATACAGGAATATATGCAGTTATTTACTCAGACCATCCACACTTTGCAGAAATATATGAAAAAATATACAGTCACACAGTATTTCAATGTGAACTCAGATTCAGTGATATAATGTGAATGAAGTAAAAAGCAGTGTGAGAGTTATGTGCAATGTAAGAATGGATGAAAAGTCATGAGTACAGCAACAGGTAGGACTAGGTGAATGTTAGGAGTTCATCAGAGTGATGGCTTGAGGAAAGAAACTGTTCCTGTGACGGGTGGTTTTGACCTTCAGTGATCTGTAACGACGACCAGAAGATAGAAGTTCAAACAGTTTGTGGCCGGGGTGTGACGGGTCAGCACAGATGTTTCCCGCCCGTTTCCTGGTTATGGACCGATATAAGTTCTCAGTGGAGGGTAGGTCGGTACCAATGATCCTCTCCGCAGACTTAATGATCCGCTGCAGTCTGGTCTTGTCCTGTTTAGTGGCAGATCCAAACCAGACAGTGATGGAAAAGCAGAGGACAGACTGGATGATGGCGGTGTAGAAGACAACCAGCAGCTCCTGAGGCAAATCAAACTTCTTGAGCTGACGCAGAAAAAACAACCTCTGCTGGGCCTTTTTCCAGACAGTGTCAATATGGGAGGACCACTTCAGGTTCCGGGAGATTGTGGTACCCAGAAACTTGAAGGAGTCCACAGTGGACACTGTGCTGTTGACGATGGTGAGTGGGGGGAATGAAGGAGGGTGTCGCCTGAAATCCACAGTCATCTCCACCGTTTGGGCTGGGTTAAGTTCAAGATGGTTCTGGCCGCACCAGAGGATCAGCTGCTCCACCTCCCGCCTGTATGCAGACTCATCACCATCCCGGATCAAACCATGGGACATAGGGACATGTTCAACCAAGATGTGTCCTATAATTAATATCACAGGTGCCTACAAACTTGCAATCAGTCAGTCGGACTATTTAAAGGGTGACAAGCAGTCAATTCAATTCAATTCAATTCAACTTTATTTATATAGCGCCATTTCACAACAACAGTCATCTCATAGCACTATCAACTGAAGGGGGGACCCCCACAGTTGCAGAAAGACCCCAGCAATCAGTCACTGTGTTGTTTGTTGACATGGTGTGTACCACACTAAACATGGACCAGAAGAAGCAAAGGAGAGAGTTGTCTCAGGAGATTAGAAAGAAAATTATAGACAAGCATGTTAAAGGTAAAGGCCATAAGACCATCTCCAAGCAGCTTGATGTTCCTGTGACTACAGGTGCACATATTGTTCAGAAATTTAAGATCCACAGGACTGTAGCCAACCTCCCTGGATGTGGCCGCAGGAGGAGACGGATAATACGAATGGTAACAAAAGAGCCCAGAGCAATCTCTAAACACATTCAAGGTGAACTCCAAGGTCAAGGTACATCAGTGTCAGATTGCACCATCCGTCGTTGTTTGAGCCAAAGTGGACTTCATGGGAGACGACCAAGGAGGACACCACTGTTGAAAACAAATCATAAAAAAGCCAGACTGGAATTTGCCAAACTGCATGTTGACAAGCCACAAAGATAAGATAAGATAAGATAAGATAAGATAAGATAAGATAAGATAAGCTTTATTGTCCCTCAAGGGGAAATTTGTCTTGGGCTGGTAACCCGTGCTGCAACCACACAATCCACACATACACAATGGATGTAGTACATAATGAATGAAATGAAACCCAATAAATAATACAAGTACATACATACATAAATATATAACAGCAGTCATTAAGAACAGGAGTTATAAGTGTCCCTGACCTATTTATCTGAGTTTAAAAGTTTTACTGACGTCGGGATAAATGAGTTCTTGTATCTATTGAACCTGCACTTGGGGACTCTGTATCTCCTCCCTGAGGGCAGCCGCACATATTCATTGTTTAGCACATGGCTCATGTCACTGATTATTTTAAGAGATAAGATAAGATAAGATAAGATAAGCCTTTATTAGTCCCACAACGGGGAAATTCCAGGATTGCAACAGCACAGGGATAGCAACACTCAGAGCAACAATCAGAAGGCAAGAAAAAAAACAAAAAAAACCCAAAAAAAACAAGCAAGCAAGAGCAGCTAATATACATATGTACGTATTACTATAAAATATATATATATACACACACACACAGACACACAGTGCAGAGCATTGTAGCTGGATGGAATAAATATATGAATATATGAACACACAGTGCAGAGCATTGTAGCTAGATGGAATAAATATGTAAATATATAAACACCCACAGTACGGAGCATTGCAGCTAGGTGGAATAAATATGCAAGTATATAAACACACACAGTGCGGAGCAATGTAGCTAGATGGAATAATATGTAGATATATAAATATATAAACACACCCAGTGCTGAGCATTGTAGCTAGATGGAATAAATATGTAAATATATAAACACACACAGTGCAGAGCATTGTTGCTAGATGGAATGAAACAGCATAACCGTCTACTTAGTTATCCTACATGGTATGATTATGTGCCCATACATATTCTCACCCTCCATAGCGACCGGTAAGTTCCTAGTTGTATGCCGGAGGGGACCATTGTGTAAGTCTACAAGAGAGCTTGTCTACAGGCTGCCTGGTCGTGTAAGATCTGCATGGGTAAATATTCTTTAACTCCAATAATTTTCCATGCTGTATGAATTAAACGCAACACTCTGTTCTTAAGTTCAAGCTGTAATGCTGTATCTAATACAGCTCTCCAACACAGCCTGGTAAAATATTAGCATAATCCTTTTATCAACGCCATGTATTCTTAATCTACGCAAGAAATGCAGCTGCTGTTGTAGTCTACTGCAGAGGTAATCAATATGTGTGCTCCAGGTTAATGAATTGTCAATAAATACTCCCAAATATTTATAGGAACTAACCTGTGTTATAGTGTGGTTGTGGATGACCACAGGCCTGTGGTCACCAACGCCCCGAGGGTCAAACACCATCTCCTTTGTTTTATCAGTATTCAAAATGAGATAACTGTCATCACACCAATTGACAAACCTCTGAATTTCTATAAAATAGCTTGACAGATCATGAGTCTTTTGAAGTAGTGATAAAATAGCAGTGTCATCAGAAAATTTAATAATTTGATTGCCTGGGTAGACACTTCTGCACTCATCAGTGTACTAGGTGAACAAAAATGGTGAACTAACACAGCCTTGGGGAGCTCCTGTGCTGAGGGTTCTGGATTTAGATAAAGTTCCATTTACACTAACTTGCTGTTTACGATAAGTTAAAAATGAGTGGTACTGTCACTAACGGACACAAATTGGGTAAATAAACTTCCCTGGGTTTTATTGGGGTTGCGTGCAGCACCTAAAGAGGATTTAGATGCTTCTCCTGCAGATTTAGTTTTTGCCCAGCCTATCAGACTCCCAGGAGAATTTTTACCAGAGAACCCAGAACCAGGACACCTTCCAGTCCCAAGGTTTTTAGGCAGCAGTGGACCGGACTCCCTCCACGGTCCAGCTCATCACTCTTTTCCACGAGTTTTTGTTCCTCAAACTTTAAAAAACGCTGAGTTCGTTTTTGTTAAGCATGAAGCCATTAAACCAACGTTACGCCCAGTTTACGATGGCCCGTTCAGAGTGCTGGAAAATGGTGACAAACACTTTGTGCTTGATTATGGGGACAGAAAGGAAGTGGTCAGTGTTGACAGACTCAAACCTGCTTTCTTGCTGAGAGACGAACCTGCACAGTTGGCACGAGCACCTCGGCGTGGTAGACCCCCCAGAGGAAAAGTCTCAGCCCCCAGGCAGGGAACAAATAATCTCTTTCCTTCCCACAATGCAGATTCACCACGAGAATCTGTCCCGCTGGGACACCTAAGCCAACCTACAGCAGTTTTGGGAGAAGAATAAAGCCCAGACAGCACAGGGACTGATACCAACCACCCCGCAATTATTCACTAATTGTGCTACAACAGTTTAAGGCTACTTATGATTTCACTATGCTGTTATGTTTACCACTGAACTTTCTTAGGAGCATGGCTGCTAGAAAACTTCTCCTGTGGCAACAGTTGTAACAAGTAGTATTTCATAGTTATTATCTTAGACTGTGATTCTTTCTGTGTCCTTTCCTAGTGTTTGGGGGGCCTGTGGTATATATGACTCTTATATCCCATATCTACATATGTTAGAACAAGTGGAAATGTTTTGTGACAGCATATGTAAGGAACTTCACACCTGGAAAGGACAAAGGATCTCCCCCGCCGGGTTAAAGTCAATGGACCTCCCAAGACGTGGCGGCGGAGATGGACTTGACACCTTTACCCCCTAAGGCGACAGGAGGAGTTCCCATCACCTCCCAAGACAAGGAGAGGAGATAGCAGAACAATGGGGGGGGGGGGGTTAAGATAACGTGGGGATGTCAGCTTTTTCAATGTGTGGCTCTGATGTCAGCTTTTTCAATGTGTGGCTCTATGTGTGCTTGTATTTAACCAGCGAGCGGAGCAGAGATCACTCTCTTGCCTTCTGCCAAGCTCTACACATGATGAGACTCGATAGAAGAGCTATTCATTAAAAACCCTGTTTTTAATACAAAAATCGCCTCGTTATTTCAGCTCCTCTACAGTACCATTTAATAATGACAGGATGCACTTTAAAATCATTTAACCTCTTAATTAAAAGGTGTGGCTGCAGTGTGTTAAAAGCTGAACTAAAATCAGTCAATAAAAGATGTGCATATGAGGTTGTCTCCTCCAAATGTTTAAACACAGAATGAGTTAAGGTTAAAATGGCATCCTCTGTACTTCTATTATTTTTATAAGCAAACTGCAGAGGATCCAAAAGTCCTCCAAAATCAGTTTTCAGAATGTCAATGACAATCTTCTCGAGGCACTTCATTACCAGTGAGGTCAGTGCAACAGGACGATAGTCATTATTCTCTTTGCAGCTTGCTTTTTTTGGTACAGGAATTATAATAGAGCTTTTCCAAATTACTGGGACAGAACACGTATCTAAAGACTTCTGGTAGATGGGACTCCAGGCTTCTGCTAGCTCCTCACTACATGACTTCAGTAAGTGCCCAGAGATCCCGTCTGGTCCAGATGCCTTCCTGGGGCACATACGTGAGAAAAATCTTTCCACAACATGCTGGTCAACTATAATTTTTGCAGAGCCTAATACTGATATAGCATCCAGAGCAGCTTTTTGTTCATGAGAAAAATCTCTAGTCTCAAATCTGCAAAAGAAATTATTCAACTTGTTTGCCTTTTCTTCCTCATTCATTACATTAATGCAGGTTTTGGATGGAGTCATCTTTGTCATTACTTTAACTGAGTCCCACAGTTTCCTAGAACTTTTTCCTAGGCATTCAGATTCAAATTTCTTCCTCGTCTCATCTCTAGCTGTTCTTAGTTTGTAATTAATTTCTTTCTGTATATTTTTCACACTTAACATGTCCCCATTCTTAAAAGCAATCTTTTTCTGTACTATGCACAGCTTTAATTCCTTGAAAATATAAGACTTATTATTGGGGTACATAGTGATTACTTTCTGAGGTAAAACATTTTCTGTGTACTCAGTTATGGTATCTGTGACCTCCTCCAACTCCAAGTTATGGAAGAGTCCCCAGTCAGTACAAGAAAAACAACCTCTCAAAGTTTCTATGCCTTCATTGTCCCATATGAAGATTGTCTTTGTCTGTGATTTGCTGCTTTTAAGCAAGGACTTGTAAGTAGGAATCAGATGAACAGCATTATGGTCTGAGGACCCCAGGGCGGGCTTAACCCTTGCTATATAGGCATTTTTTACGTTCCCATAGCATTTGACCAAAATATTTTTCCCCCTTGTACTGCAGTTCACATATTGGCTGAAGCCAGGCAGTGCCGCATCCAGTTTGCAGTGATTAAAATCCCCTAAAATCAAACAAGGTGCTTCAGGAGTGCGTTCCAGTTGTCTGTGTACACCGTCCACGATAGCATTCGCCGCATTGAAAGCGTTCCCACTGGGCGGGATATAAACGGTGCATAATAAAAATGTTTCCAAATTCGCGGGGGAGATAAAAGGGTCTCAGGCTTAAGCACAGCAGTTCTATGTCCGTGGTACAAAGCGATTCTCTCGTAGTGAACTGTGAGCACCATTTGTTCTTAACATACACACAAATACCTCCTCCTTTGATCTTACCGGAGAGCGCGTCCCTGTCCTGCCGCACCAGGGAGAAGCCGTCCATGGATAGGAGTGAGTCGGGTACGTCCTCCTGAAGCCACGATTCCGTGAAAACGAGCAGGCGTGACTCCCGGTACTCATATAGGAACCTGGTGTTGATTTTGAGTTCCTCCATTTTGCTCTTCAGTGAGCGGACATTACAGAGCAACATGGATGGCAGTGGGGGCCTGTTCTCTCTCCTCCGCAGTCTCTGTCGTACTCCGCCACGTTTCCCTCTCTTCCGCGACCGGCTTCTACGTCCTCCCGTCGGATTTCATAAGAGCTCCCTAGGCAGGAAGGGTGCCGAGACGTGGCTGGAACGAAGAAGCAGGAGCTGGTCTCGAGTATAGCTCAGGAGCGTGGTCGGCCTCAAGTCCCGATCCACTTGGGTACAGTGGCATATTATCCCGAGCAACCAGATCACAAGCAGTCCCTTTAGCAAAAACGTCATTATGATACTTAAAACTGAGCACAAACTGAGCACTAAAAACTAAGTACTACAGACATACACACACAGTAGCAGCACAGGGTAGCCTGGGTCACAGCAGAACAGCGCCACCAGCAGCGTCCATGTTGGAAAAAAAAAAAAAAAAACTTCTGGGAGAATGTCCTATGGACAGACGAGACAAAACTGGAACTTTTTGGCAAGGCACATCACACTTCACTTCACAGACGCAAAAATGAAGCATACCAAGAAAAGAACATTGTCCCTACTGTGAAATATGGAGGAGGTTCTGTTATGTTCTGGGGCTGCTTTGCTGCATCTGGCACAGGGTGTCTTGAATCTGTGCAGGGTACAATGAAATCTCAAGACTATCAAGGTATTCTAGAGAGAAATGTGCTGCCCAGTGTCAGACAGCTTGGTCTCAGCTCAGGTCATGGGTCAGCTCAGGTCTCAGTCACAGGTCATGGGTCTTGCAACAGGATAATGACCCAAAACACACAACTAAAAACACCCAAGAATGGCTAAGAGCGAAACATTGGACTTTTCTGAAGTGGCCTTCTATGAGCCCTGATCTAAATCCTATTGAACATCTGTGGGAGGAGCTGAAACATGCCGTCTGGAGAAGGCACCCTTCAAACCTGAGACAAGTGGAGCAGTTTGCTTATGAGGAGTGGGCCAAAATAGCTGCTGAGAGGTGCAGAAGTCTCACTGACAGTTACAGAAATCGTTTGATTGCAGTTTATTTATTTATTTATTTAGCGAATGCAAAGTCCTTAAGCCAAGCAATTGCCTCCTGGTTTGCTGTATGGAGGGTGTGTAATCCTCCTTCCAGTCTTTGGAGCGGGCAAGCCTCTATGATGTGTTCCATTGTTTGCTCCTCTCCACATGCGCACAGTGGGCTAGGGCTACTGCCCCATCTGTGAAGGCTGGCCAAGCAGGGGCCATGTCCAGTCCTGAAGCGATTGAGTGTAGACCACTGTCTCCTTGGGAGGTTGGTGCCCGGGACCTGTTGGTTGGGGTTTATCACCAGCTGTTTGTTTGGGACCTCCTTGGTCTCCCATTCCTCTTGCCAAGCTGTCTGGATGGTAAAGTCAGCTGGGGGAGGGTTTTTCCAAATCGGCCGTCTGGATGAAAGTCGGGCAGTGGGTGGAGTGTAGATATCTGCGTGGATTGGTAAGTGAGGAGAATCTTTAACTTTTTGGAGCATCCTTTGAGTTAATGCTGCTCGCCGGATGTGTGGAGGGGCTATGTTTGACAGTACAGAGAGCCAGGGGAGTGGTGTTGAGCGGATTGTTCCAGTTATAGTTCTCATGGTTGTGTTGAGCTGGGTGTCTACATGGTGTGTGTAAGATGACCTGGACCAGACAGGGGCACAATATTCTGCTACAGAGTATGAAAGGGCCAGTGCTGAGGTGCGCAGGGTGGAGACTGCCGCCCCCCATTTTGCACCAGCGAGCTTGCAGAGCAGGTTGTTTCGTACCTTCACCTTAGCAGCCGTCCCCTTTAGATGTTCCTTGAAGGATAAGGTCCTATCAAGGGTCACTCCAAGATAAGTTGGATTTGGGGCATGCTTAAGCTTGAGTCCGCTCAGGTGGATGTTTAGTTCTCTGGCAGCTTTTGCATTGTGGAGATGGAATACACTGGAGACGGTTTTTGCTGGGCTTGGTTTTAGGCGCCAGATTTTGCAGAACTGGTCCAGTTTGGCAGTTTGATTGCAGTGATTGTCTCAAAAGGTTGTGCAACAAAATATTAAGTTAAGGGTACCATCATTTTTGTCCAGGCATGTTTCATGATTTTGTTTTTTAAAATAATTCTGTTGAACCACAATTCAAAAGCATTGTCTGATTTTCATTGGTTAATTTTCATAGAATTTTTATTTATTACCACTTTTGTCAGATTCAAGTTATTTCTGTGACCATTGTGGGTTTTTCTTTCATTAACAGAGGGGTACCAACAATTTTGTCCACAGCTGTAAATATGCACGCTGTGTTACAACGGAATGTGGCTGTTTTCAGAATTAACCACATTCAAACTAATCACATTCAAACTCACGTTAAATGGGAGTCAGCACACACCTGCCACCATTTAAAGTGCCCCTGATTAACCCCAAATAAAGTTCATTTGTTGTAATTCCTGACATTTTTGTTGTCACATCTTACAGCACAAGCCATGGTCCGCAGAGAGCTTCAAAAGCATCAGAGACATTGCATTGTTCAAAGGTATACAGTCAGTCAGGATTTCGTTGCATTGTTTTTTTTAGCAATGGAATGACAATAAAGGCACTTTGACTTTGACAAGGGTACAAAAGAATTTCCAGGGCATTAAATATACCATGGGACACAGTGAAGACAATCATCATCAAGTGGAGAAAATATGGCACAACAGTGACATTATAGAGAACTGGACGTCCCCCTCCAAAATTGATGAAAAGACAAAAAGAAAACTGGTCAGGGAGGCTGCCAAGAAGCTGGCAGCAACATTGAAGGAGCTGCAGGAATTTCTGGCAAGTACTGGCTGTTTAATACATGTGATAACACTCTCCCATCTTCTTCATATATCTGGGCTACGGGGTAGGGTGGCAAGATGGAAGCATTATCTTACGAAGAAAAACACCCAAGCCTGGCTACATTTTGCAAAAACACATTTGAAATCTTCCAAACGCATGTGGGAAAATGTGTTATGGTCCGATGAAACCAAGTTTGAACTTTTTGGCCATAAATCCAAAAGGTGTATTTGATTTGATTTTTTTGATTTTTGATTGTGTATACTTTATTGATCCCCAGAGGGGAAATTGAGGGCATACACCTAGATGGATGAAGCAGCCACGGTACGGCGCTATCCCTTAACCATTCACACACATTCACACCTAGGGCCACTTTAGAGTTTCCAATTAACCTAACCTGCATGTTTTTAGTCAAGGTGGAGGGAATTATGAGCAGTTCCAAATGAACAGTTCTGTTTTGGCACAAAATCTTCAGGCTTCTGATAGTAAGCTGAAGATAAAGAGGAACATCATCTTACAGCATGACAATGACCTAAAGCACACATCCAAATCAACAAAAGAATGGCTTCACCAGAAGAAGATTAAGGTTTTGGAATGGCCCAGCCAGAGTCCAGACCTGAATCTGATTGAACATCTGTGGGGTCATCTGAAGAGGGCTGTGCACGGAGATGCCCTCGCGATCTGACAGTTTTGGAGTGTTTTTGTAAAGAAGAGTGGGCAAATATTGCCACATCAAGATGTGCCACGCTGATGGACTCCTGCCCAAAAAGACTGAGTGCTGTAATAAAAGCCAAAGGTGCTGCAACAAAGTATTAGTTTAAGGGTGTGCATATTAATACAACCAGGTTATAATAAGTCCCCCCCGCCCCTTAAAAGATTTCAGTTTGTTTTTCAATTGGGTTATACAGGTTATAGGTCACATTAATGGTTGGAAAAGTTTTGGAATGATTTATCTTGGTCTCAATTTTCACATCACAAAAACCTGACATTTGAATAGGGATGTGTAGACTTTTTATATCCACTGTACAGTTGATGCAGTTTTTGGAATTCAGCAGAATCACAATACAGGTTTCATTATGAGGAAATCTATCAAACAATACATTTGATTTTAAATCTGAGGGAAAAATATAATTCAGAACATAAACAATACAATTTCTCTTTCTTTATAAACTTTACATTCATTAATGGAGAAATGTGAATAACTGAAATTTATTCAATTCAATTCAATTCAACTTTATTTATATAGCGCCATTTCACAACAACAGTCATCTCATAGCACTTTCAACTGTAGGGGGGACCCCCACAGTTGAATGCCCCACATGGATGCCAAAAAGTTGAACCTTCTGGACTATTTATGGGAAAGAAGCATACATATTCCTTTAGAGAAATTATCTCATATACTCATCAATGCACTTCAGTGAATTTGAAATGCATTACACTCATCCAAGTTGTAGTCATTTATTTATTTTTTTTTTTGTCTTCATAGTGCAATATGTCAGAGGGAGGGATTTCTTCACCATACCTTTTATATTCAAGATTGCTGCCATCAAGGGAAAACAAAACAAGCAGGAAAATAGGCAAAGGATGTAAGTGCTCCTTTCCTGGATCCATACCAGAGAGGTGGTAAATCATAATCCCTGAGCTGAAAACTTAATTCACCACACCTATCAAAATCTATAGGATCAGAGGCCAGAGGTCCAACTATTTACTACATGTGAGCTCCCCCTTTTTTCTTCTTCATTCCTTTTCTTTCAGCATAAAAAATGGACAAGTGAAAGTAAAATACACATGGATAATCCTCTGTCTTTCCAAAAAGGAAATTATTATATTATCTAAGAGTACTTCCTGAAGAGAAGGAAATGCACAAGATTTTTAGGCCTGTGTCTTGATCTAAGAAAAACATAAGAAGACGCACACTGACATAAAATAAATGCCTTTCCACAGCCCCCTTTCTCTCCAAAGCTCAGCCCCTCCTTGTGCATTATGATTTGCAGTATATCTCAAAGCAGTCTTTTCACCATAAAAGAAAGAAAGAAAAAGGGGGGGAAAAAAGAAAAAAAATTGGAAACATCACAAAAATCCTTTTGGAAAGAGACATGAAGGGAGGAAATTGCACTGATTTAAGCTCAGCTTCTTTTGGCATCTGTCTGCCTCCTTCATTTTTTTTTTTTTTTTTTTTTTTTTTTGAAAGTGAGGATGTTTGTTCCACAGCTGCTGGTCTAGATATAGTCCTCTCAGAGTGCTTTCTTTATTTCTCATCATATCCACAGTAAGCTGGTGAGTGCTAGGGATGGGGAGTATCCTCAGTATATTATAAAAGAAATGAACTCTGGATGCAATTCTTCATGTGGAGAACCTAATACAAAACTTTTGATGAAAATTAGAAATATGGTCACCCCCACAGAGGCTACTATAATATTGCATAAGACTTATCAGATAACTTTGATTTAGTGTGCTTGTTTTTTGTTTGTTTGTTTTGTTTTTTACTGGCACCCTTTTGTCCTGCTCCATCTCCTCTTGTGAGCTCCGTTGTCACTTCAGTGTCACAGTAAAACCTGGAGGGGAATAACTGGAAGGAATGGCTTGCCTAATCTGGACCCCAGTGGTGTTCAGTTGTTGGACTTCTGTGCTAATTACAGTTTGACCATAATGAACACCGTGTACATATTTTTTGCATTAATGATACACTCTTAGAAAAAACATGCTTATTAGATCGAAAATGAGTTGCTCGGTTTGTCCACATAGGAGCACCCATTTAGTTCCTGGTAGAACCTTTTTACAGTTAAAAGGTTTCCTCAGACCCTTTCTACCTAGATCCAAACTTGAAAGGGTTACACCTTGAACATTCTGTGAAGGATTTCACCTAGAGCCCTCAGTGATGGTTTCACTTGGCACCACTTAGAATTTTGAAAGGGTTTAACCTTGAACCCACCTAAGGTGCCGCCATGAACCCTTTTATTGTTTCAAGGGTTCCATCGTTAACCCAGATGAGAAGTTCTGCCAAGAACCTTTTATGTTAAAAAATGAGTTCCACTAAGTACCCTTTAGGAGTGAAAAGTTTCATCTTGTAAGGGCTAGAGGTTCTCTGTGCCCTTACTCTTTCTCGGTCCCTCTGATTAGCACTCTCCTGCAGCCTTGATCACCACCTGTGGCTAATCAGAGAGACCTTGAAATACGACGCTCTCCCTTCAGTCTGTCTGGTCACGTTCAACTTTCTGCCAAGCACACATCCTAGCCTTGTGAATATTTCTGAAAGAATCTGTCTTGTTTTGCTGTGCTCTGACCTCTGCTTGCTCTAGACCTTGTGCCTGCCTGACGACTTAGATTCTTGCCAGCCTCATATATGTCTACCATCCTCTGACCCCCCCCCCCCCACACACACACACTCTTGGACTTTGCATTCACCTTACAGACTGCATCAGCTGTTTCTCGGATTGTGCACATTTCCCCTCACCCCCAAGTAAGTGGACTTACCACCGTGTATTCAGTGCTTCCTCACCTTCTTCCCCCTCACGCAGGCCTGGCCAGCCTGCCTCCAGCCTGCCTCCAGCCTCTTCCCCATCATTCTCCCTGCAGCTCCTCTTCACTGGTTATCCCCTCTCCCCGGCTACCAACATTCCAGTTCAGAGGATCTTCTACCTGCTCCCTGCTGCAGACCCTGTAAGCACAAATGCAGTATTAAGATCAGTATCAAAATCTATTTGCTCATACTTACCCCTGTTTATGCTCTCTCCCCTCAGGGTTGCCAGATCCTCGCTGCACTGTACATATTTCCACTATTATTGTAATAAAGATCATTGTTTCACTCAGCCAACTGTTTCCAGCTGTGTTACTTTTGGATCTAAGCTTCTGTACCTTGTTACAGCTGGAACCTAAAAATAGTAACTCTTTACATTTCCAAAACTTCATCCAGAGCCAATATCAGGAGCTCCATGTAGAACCCTTATGTCTCAAGGGACTCATGCAGAGCCTGCCGAGGAGCCTATAAAAAAGTCCTTAAAGGTCTGATGACACAATTTTGACATTTTTTAGCATGTTGTGTAAACCCAAAAGTTGTTGTCGATGATCAATATAATATTTACAACCACGCCTGCATAAGCTAGTTATTGTGGCTTATATTAATCATATATTCCATGCCTACATATGTATAGACATACTAGAATGTTTAGTGATTACATATGTGGAATGACATCACGCCTATGAACAGGACAAGAGGCCTCAACCGCCAGCGAGGATCAAAGAGCAGACAGAGTCGCAGCGGTGGAGACCGGATCGATCTCCCTGACCACCCAGGGTCAGGTGGAGGAGACGGAGGACAATGGAGGGGGAATTATGTTAATGCGGGATGTCAGCTTTGATATGCAATGTCTTTTGTTGAGTGTGGGTATAAGTATGAAGGTCTGACTGCGTTCAACCTCTTATTCTGCTTCTGCACCGAGATGAGACATGTTAGGGAGGTGAAGCTGATATTAAACTTTGATTTATAAAGTCACATCGCTTCTTCATTTCTAACTCCCTACACTGGTGACCAGACGTGAGGATGGAACAGAGACGTTCTCCTGCGATTAACTCATCAGAGGTGACCCAGGCAAGCGCCAGTGCCCATGCAGACAAACGCTGCCACGTCAAGATGTGCGCGGAGCATAATCCAACAGCCGCCTGCCCATGACAAATACAGAGAACTTAAGGCGACCATCGTCGAGAACTTCGTCCCCTCAGCCGAGGAGAGAGCAGAGAAGATCCTGGCGATCTACGGCCACAGAGGATGCACACCCAAGGCCCTCATGGAGGACATGCTGCAGCTCAAGGAAAAGGACAACGACAACTTCCTCTTCCAACACATCTTCCTCAGCACTCTGCCGCCACACATGAGAGGGACGCTGGTCAACATGCGGTGCAGCACCCAGCAGGACTTCCGCGCGCTGGCCCGAGAAGCGCAGCGGCTCATCAACGCCTGCGGGGAACAGATGGCCACAGCAGCATCCGCAGATCTCAGCGCGGAAGCCCAGAGCAGCGGAGAACCACAGGCAACCGAGCAGAGCCCGCCCACCATGGCGGCAACACAACCAAGGCGCAGCAAGCGGAACGACATCTGCTATTACCACCACCGTTTCGCCGAGAGGGTATACAAATGCGTGCCCCCCTGCAAATTCAAAAAGGTCGGGAAACGCCAAAGCCGAGAACCATTAACAGCTGCGGCTCTCGGCGAAAAAAATAAGCTGCTTTATGTGACTGACGGACACACCGGGAGACAGTTCCTGATCGACACCGGAGCTTAGCTGAGTTTTATCACCCCTTCCCACGCAGACCGGGCCATGGGTCCCCGGGGAAATGGAGCGATGGCAGCCAACGGGTCAATCATCGACACCTTCGGTGAAAGGAACCTGCCTCTTTGCATCCACGGCCGCAACTATAGATGGACATTTATTGTAGTGGCGGTGAGTTTTAACTTGTTGGGCGCTGACTTTTTGTGTGTACATGGGTTGTTAGTCGATCTAGCAAATAGGCGCTTGGTTAATGCACTGTCATTTGCTTCTATCCCCTGCTCAGCTCGAGTTTCTCCACCACCCGTGCAGGCCAGCGTCACAACAGCAGGAGGTAAGTTTGACCAACTCCTCACCCAATTTCCAGCACTCACAGTTCCAAAATTTTCAGCGACAGTAGCAAAACACGGGGTTGAACACTTCATCCCCACAACAGGCCCACCCGTGTTCGCCAAAGCTCGGCACTTAGACGCGACCAAGCTCGCCATAGCATGGGACGAGTTTGCCACCCTGGAAAAATTAGGCATTATTAGACGCTCGAAAAGCCCCTGGGCATCGCCACTCCACATGGTCCCGAAAACCGACGGTTCTTGGAGACCTTGCGGCGATTACCGCAGACTAAACAATGCGACAGCGCATGACCGCTACCCAATTCCTCACATCCAAGATTTTTCACTACATCTGGCGGGTGCGTGCATTTTTTCTAAAATAGACCTGGTCCGCGGCTATCACCAAGTCCCCGTTCAAACAGAAGACATTCCTAAAACGGCTGTAATAACCCCTTTCGGTCTTTTTGAATTTTTGCGGATGCCGTTCGGCCTCAAAGGCGCTGCTCAAACCTTTCAGCGTATGATGGACGCGGTATTACACGACCTCCCCTTCGTGTTCGTCTACCTCGACGATATGCTGGTAGCCAGCCCGTCAGAGGAAGAACACAAACAACACCTCACTACAGTTTTTCAGAGACTAGAAGAGCACGGGTTAATAATCAACCCAGCCAAATGCAAATTTGGCGTGTCACAAATTGATTTTTTGGGATACAGAGTTTCACCGAAGGGGGCAGTCCCATTGCCAGACAAAGTCCGCGCGGTAAAACATTTTCCACGACCACAAACGGTCAAATCGCTGCAAGAATTTTTGGGAATGGTGAATTTTTACAACCGTTTCCTCCCCCACGCAGCTCAACTCATGCAGCCCCTGTATGCCACGCTCAGAAAACAAAAGCCTTCCAACGCGGTCGAATAGACCCCGGAGCATGAACACGCCTTCGCGGAAGTAAAAAGTGCTCTAGCGAATGCCACATTGTTGGTTCACCCCGATCCCTCGGCCCGCATAGCGTTAACCACAGACGCTTCAGACCTGGCCATAGGGGCAGTCGTGGAGCAACATGTTGGCGGAACCTGGCAACCTTTAGCATTTTTTAGCAAATCTTTAAACCAAACCGAGAGTAAGCACAGCACTTTTGACAGGGAGCTGCTAGCGCTTCATTTATCCATCCGCCACTTCCAGTTCTGGTTAGAAGGGCGGCGCTTCACGGCTTTTGTAGACCACAAACCGCTCACTTTTGTGATGGCTAAAATTTCAGAACCATGGTCAGGAAGGCAACAAAGACAGCTAGCTGCAATTTCAGAGTTCACCACAGACATTCGACATGTGGCAGGCAAACTTAATGTGGTAGCAGACTGCCTCTCTTGCGCTGTGACATCGCCAGAGCACGAGGAGACAGATTATACTACCTCAGCCGCAGAACTCTTCGCCAACGTGGACGCGTACGCGGCCCCAATTCACGTAGGGATAGATTACGCAGCCATGGCAGAGGAACAAAGCAGCGACGCGGACGTGCGCGCGCTCCTGTCTGGACCAACAGGGTTAAGACTGGAGGAAAGGGGTTTACGTGACGGTGTACCCCCCCAATCTGCAACGTTTCAACCGGCCGACCTCGCCCGGTAGTCCCAGCTGCATGGCGCCGCAGCATTTTCGACTCGGTTCACTCCCTCACGCACCCAGGGGTGCGCACCTTGGTTAAAATGGTCGCAGAAAAGTTTGTTTGGCCGGGCCTACGCAAAAATGTAAAGGAATGGGCAAAAACTTGCATGTCTTGTCAGCGTGCCAAAATACACAAACACACAAAAGCTCCTCTAGAGCCTTTTCGAATCCCAGCCAGAAGGTTTGACCACGTTCATGTCGACCTCGTTGGACCACTACCTTCGTCTCAGGGTTTCACACACCTGTTAACGATGATAGACCGTACTACGCGCTGGCCTGAGGCGGTCCCTTTGGCGTCAACCACAGCTGCGGAAGTCGCTCGCGTTTTTTTAACAAACTGGGTGGCACGTTTCGGCATCCCATCGGACATCACGTCCGATAGGGGGCCTCAATTTGTCTCAGAGCTTTTGTCAGCCATGGCCAGCAGCTTAGGGGTGACAATTCACCGCACCACCGCATATCACCCTCAGGCTAATGGGTTATGCGAGCGTTTTCACAGATCTTTAAAGGCCGCCCTCAGGGCCTCACTAACGGATACAGATTGGGTGAATAAACTTCCCTGGGTTTTATTAGGGTTGCGTTCTGCGCCTAAAGAGGATCTAGATGCCTCCCCAGCAGAATTAGTTTTTGCACAACCTCTCAGACTCCCAGGTGAGTTTTTACCAGAGAACCCAGAGCCCGGGCATCTTCCAGCCCTGAGGCCTTTAGGCAGCACCGGACCGGACACTCTCCCCGGACCGGCACATCACTCTTTTCCACGGGTTTTTGTCCCCCAAGCTTTAAAAAACGCCGAGTTCGTTTTTGTTAGGCACGAAGCTTTAAAATCAACCCTCCGTGCACCATACAACGGACCATTCAGAGTGCTGGAACCTGGTGATAAGCATTTTGTGCTTGAGTTAGGGGACAGAAAAGAAACAGTCAGCATTGACAGACTTAAACCTGCCTTCTTGTTGAGAGACGAACCTGCGCGGGTGGCGAGAGCACCTCGGCGGGGTAGACCCCCCAAGAAAAAAAACTCAGCCCCCCTGCAGGGAACAAATAACCACTCTCCTCCCCAAGCTGCAGATTCCTTACAGGAGGGTCCCACCACGACGCCAAAGCGGACCCACAGCAGATTCGGGAGAAGATTAAAACCCAGACGGCACAGGGACTGATACAAATTGACCAAGAGTTGTTAACTGTGTTATCAGATTGTGCCGTGACCATTCTAAGGATGATTTGTGATATTACTATACTGTTGTTGTTACCACTGAATTCTCTACAGGAGCATGACTGCTGGAAAGATTTCTCCTCGTTTTCCCTGTCAAGAGGTTAACAGTATAATATGTCATAGAGATTATCTTAAACTGTAAACTTAATTTGATTGTCCTTTTCTTAGTCGTTTGGGGGGGGGGCTGTGGCTTATATTAATCATATATTCCATACCTACATATGTATAGACATACTAGAATGTTTAGTGATTACATATGTGGAATGACCTCACGCCTATGAACAGGACAAGAGGTCTCAACCGCCAGCGAGGATCAAAGAGCAGACAGAGTCGCAGCGGTGGAGACCGGATCGATCTCCCTGACCACCCAGGGTCAGGTGGAGGAGACGGAGGACAATGGAGGGGGGGTTATGTTAATGCGGGATGTCAGCTTTGATATGCAATGTCTTTTGTTGAGTGTGGGTATAAGTATGAAGGTCTGACTGCGTTCGACCTCTTATTCTGCTTCTGCACCGAGATGAGACATGTTAAGGAGGTGAAGCTGATATTAAAGTTTGATTTATAAAGTCACATCGCTTCTTCATTTCTAACTCCCTACAGTTATCATCAAAAAAATGCAGTCGCTGACTGGACTGTGGTGCCACCCACTGAAGGGTGGCAACACCATGACATAAGCGACAGAACCAATACCGGTGTTGTTGACTGGAATGACAGCAGCTTTGTAGCTCACAGTTTCTCTGGTTTCTTGTTTTAATTTTACGGCTATGCCTTCGCGTTGTGTCGCAGGCTTAGATAAACAGCAGGCCGTGAAAGACCACATCACACGCTTCAGCTCCAACTGTCATAAGCCTCCTCGTGCGCTACTCGGGTGCTTTTACGCAGGAGGAGCGCATGAGGAGGGGAAGGATTAATGGCTTTACGTGCAGCTATGACCTACTTTCTGTGATCACATGCTGACACTCCCCGGTCCAGCCATGTCCCCTGTCTCATTACCATCAGCTGATTCAAACTCCCGCTGATCATGTTTCCTGGTCCTCGCCCAGGTGCTTCTCATCACACCATCACCAGCAGTGTGTGTACTTGGTGGCCGTTTGCCAGTCACACACTGCTGGTCCATAGTATTGTCATCTGTGCTGTTAGTCTGCCAGTATTTTCAGCACTCTCATGACGTTAGTCACTCCTTGTTCGCTGTGGTTCTCATGCATCCTTGAAGCAATGTCGGCTCTGAGGCGCACCTGTGGCTAACACGTCTCCTCTCATTCATTCTCTGGGCGATGCCGGCCCCCGAACGCCATCAGTAAGTGTGTTTGTGTTTTTTGTACGTCTTCACCTTTTTGGGAATTGTCTGTTTTTCTGTATTAAATGTGCTGTGGTGAACCCTGCAAGTAAATCCTCGTTATTTCATCCTCCCTCTCCGTGCCCTGCGTAAGAGCGCACGGAGGGTCATGATGAATGGATTTATGCACAGAATTCACCACAGCACATGTATTGAACATAAGAATGATACAACAGTTCCCAAAAAGGTGAAGACTTACAAAAATAAACAGAAACACTTACAGCTGTCGTTCGGGGCTGACATCGCCCAGCGAACATGGAGAGGAGACATGTTAACCACAGTTGCGCCCCAAGGCCGACATCGCTTCAAGGGGCGCAACAGAACCACTGCTGTGTGGAGTGGCTAACATGTCGTGATAGTGTTGGCAATATTGGCTGGCTGACAACATGGCAGATGATGCACACAAAACATGAACAGCTGACTGTCAAAGAGAGAGGGCGCGTGGTCGGACCGGCGAATCTTGGACAGTGCCCACCTGAAAGTGGGTCAAAACGCATATAAAACACATGTACAAAACAAAAACAACAAGAACTCAAAATATAATCCATAATAAACCCGATGCTTGAGCCACAGAGAATACACTGCTATGATTTTATTGAAAAATCGGGTTTAAATGATATTTATGAACAAATAATTTGTTGCAATATCTGTAACAAAAGCACAACACTCGGTGTTCCCCTGCTGTGTGTTTGTCACTGCTGCTGCGGCGGGCATGTGTGCCTCTCCACCGTCACTCTCTGAGTCTGACTCATTTGGCACAATGCCCACTTGCACGGCTCAAACCTATACGGTCTGATGCCCCCAGATTCTTCATTATCATCCTATTCTTCTGAACTATAATCGTCTGAAGATTGGACAACAGAAACCAATTCCAGACTACATGTGCTGGAACCATTGTCGATGTTTTCAACCGCTTCCATCCTGTGTGTACAATGGGCAGCCAAGCGCCGTGTTCTGTTGATGACATTACAACATGGCCAAGGGGTTTTCCAGCCACTGACGCAATTGGTGACGTGGCGCTTATGGAAACGTTGGATATTCATGTGAAAAAAAGTCTGTTTGACTTAGAACTGCACAGACCAACCTATTCTGTCATATTGTATTATGTGTTGAAAAATTAGATTAAATCAAAAACGTGTCATCAGACCTTTAAAGGTTCTTCTGATAAAACTACAGTGTTTTTAAGGTTCTGTACTGCTTTAAATTCATCAGGTAAGGGAAGAATATACTCAAATGCAGCACTCTAATTTTCTCTATTAATCTTTTTACATAGTTTTTATTTGAACCAATTAGGGTGGGCA
This sequence comes from Pholidichthys leucotaenia, assembly GCA_020510985.1. Taxonomy (NCBI): domain Eukaryota; kingdom Metazoa; phylum Chordata; class Actinopteri; order Cichliformes; family Pholidichthyidae; genus Pholidichthys; species Pholidichthys leucotaenia. Next base: position 140,391,116 of record CM035847.1, read on the forward strand.
CATATAGTGTCAAATCAGCTCAGCCAGAGTGAGCTTTTGGCTTGATGGTTTGCAACATTGTGACCTACCAGATCAGCATTCAGTCCCAAGGTTTAAAATTATTATTCACTTCACTAATCAAACTTCAATCACTTACATTTATAAATAAATATATAAAAAAATGAAAATACATAAAAAGAAACTGTAGTACTTCTCAGTGTAACATGCAGAGATACCTCTATAGTAAGAAATGTTCAAAACTTGTTAAACATTTAAATCACTGAAGTTGAGTATCTCCAAATAGTCATGCACTCAACAATCTTTCAAGGACTCTTCTAAAAGGGTTCATTGGATCAAAGAATTTCTTTCTGGCACCACTTTGATGCAGTGAATCCTTGAAATAAGCGTTGCCCCTCAAAAGGGTTTGGTTTTTTTTAGAGACAAATGTTTCTGGATAGAACCATTGCTTTTCAAGAAGAACCCTCTTGAAACCCATTTAGAGTATACTGTAACTAATTTTACACAGCTGTCAGTCCATATTTTAAAAAGTAGGAAAGCTATGTGGTTACAGGGTTTGATGGCGTGATACTGAAACTAACAAGAATCACAAGGAGGCATGAGACATTTTTTTTCTTACAGGTTCAGATCTCTAAATATGGAAAACAAGATACAGTATGTAGTAAACAGGGCTTGACATTAGCACCTACCTACTGACAAACTGCTGGCAAACTTTAGAAATGACATGTCAGTGAATGTTACTCGCCACTATAACGGGTGGCAAAAAAGTCACCAATTTATTATATAAAAATAACAAATTTGGAAGGATAGGGCATAAATTTATGACAAAATTACGCAAATTTAACAAAAGTTAAAAAAAAATCACCATCAGCAAGTTACAAGTCTATAGGGGAAAAAAGCTGCCAAACTGAAAGAAAACATCAAAAATGTAAAATTGCAAATTTTTTCGTTCTGAGAAAATGTGCATACATAGACACAGAAAAAAAAAATATGTGCAGTGGATACGTGGCATTTACAGCTTTAAGAAATGTGTGTGGGGGGGGGGGGGTCGTGAGGGACCTTGTGATTCAATTGGGATCATGATACTTGTGTCATGATATGACCCTATCACAATTCAACAATAATCACGATATGGAGTATTGTGACACCATAGCATTCAAATTTTTTCACCCTTTTCAGCCTCAAATCATGTCTTAAAGAAAAACTGCTGACATCTCTTTCATATAATATTCTTGGGGCTTCATTTTCTACAGAGATGTGTCTCTGCACACACAAAGGGTGGTGGACGGTGCTATTAGAAATAAACTCCCACTCTTGGTATGTTTAGCTGACTCTGTGGACTCTTAAAAAGCAGCTGATAGCTTTTTTGTTCAGGGAGGCTCTCCACTGAGTTTAAATTTACCTGCTTTTTAATGGTACGTCTGACATTTTAAAATTATTTTAATCTTGTGTTTTAACTGTCACACATAACCCCTAGTGGTCAAGAGCGGTAATGATTTTTTGTCAAGAAAATAGTTCAGATTTCCAAGGCAATAACTTGAACAGTTGCAAGAGATAATGATTTACTGTCAATTAGAAAGATGTAGAATATGATCCAAAGTTTCAGATAGGAATAAATTTACACATCTAATTTGCATAATGTTGCAGCAGCTTTATAAATTACATAACTCAGTCAAAAGTGGACTTTGGACATATTTACACAAAGAATGGTTCAATTTTTTTTTGACACCATTTTGTCTACAGGGGTATGTTTTTATCTTATCTTCAAAGTATATGAACCAGAAAATCAGTACAGTGAAAAAAAAAAAAAAATGTCACTTACCGGTGGCCCGTGGGGTGTGTGTGTGTGTGTGTGTGGGAGGGCTCGCTCGCTCGTGTGGTTGGTCCGTTTTCGCCCATCGTGGTCGTTGTTTTGCATTTTGTCGGTCATTTACACTCTTTATCACATCTAAAAACTCCTCTGATTATCCCACGTGAATTTTGTTTGTATTACGTGGCTATTTTTCCTGTATGATGCAGTTTTCTGTTACGATCCATGACAAGCATGGCGGCCATATTGGTCTTGTGAGCTCAAAGCAGGAAAAGGAAGAATAATAATGAGTATTTCTTCCTCTTTGCTGTATCCCATGTCAGCCATGATTCCTCCAATGCATGCCTGCCACCTTCTGAACTGCCAGATCAGTACAGTTCAGTACAAATCCACAGTACAGCCGGGGACGTCAGAGTGAGTTAACAGGCACAGCTGCTGCGCTGTGCCACTGGGGGCGCATGACCTGTCCATGAAATGTGGCCAGTTAAAAGGTTAACTTGTTATTGTATTTTTAAAATTATTTTCATCTATCAAATTCCTTTTATTCTATTTTATTGTACAGTGCTTTGTGACTATATGTCTCTGAAAAGCACTTGATAAATAAACTTACTTTTTCTCCAAGAGCTCCTTGCAAACTCCATGCCGGTGTGTTTTCAGCTTAGCCATTACTAATGTTCCTCCGAGATGTGTGCTTGGCCACATGTTTATTTTATGCAGCGCTTTTTGGGGATTGTGTGTCATGTCAAGGTCTTTCTTTCCATGTTTGTTATAAGATCCAAAAAAGGCCAGACATTTGAGCTAACTTTGAGATAAATGCTTCCTAACTTTCAAAGCTTACTGCAAATCTCGTGAGATGTGGTCTATATTAATCATATATTCCATAACCTACATATGTTGAAGCATGTGGAAATGTTTAGTAATTACATATGTAAAGAACTTCACACCTCTGAAAGGACAAAGGCTCTCAACCGCCGAGTGAAGAACAAAGACGTTCCCAGACACGGCGGAGGAGACCGGAGGAGCCACCCTCACCCCCTAAGGCGAGGAGAGGAAATACCAAGACAATGGGGGGATTAAGATAATGAGGGATGTGTCTTTGTTATGCATGTCTTTTGTTGTGTGCAAGTATAAAGCCAGTGAGCCAGAGACATTCTGTCACTTTTTTCCTTCTGCCACTCTGCACCAGATGAGACTTGTTAGGAGAGCTGATTATTAAACTTTGGTTTATAAATCAAATCGCCTCATCATTTCCAAGCTCTTCTACACTGGTGACCCCGACGCGAGTATGGACCTGAGGCATACCCCCGCAATCGACTCATCCATGGCGACCCAGGCAGACGCCAGCGACCACGCAGACGGGGGAACAGATGGACAACTGTTCCCCCCGGCAGAAGAGATTGAGAGGGCTCAACCGAGCACCAGCACCGCCATGAGAGCCGAGGCAAGGCACTCTCACCCGGCGGACACAGCAGTGATGGTATACACGAATGCCGTCGCTGTCAACCTGCCAGACTTCTGGCAAGAAGACCCCGCCTCGTGGTTTCAGCAGGCTGAAGCCCAGTTTACACTGGCGGGCATCACGGCTGACGATACCAAATTCTACCATATCGTCTCCAAACTCGACGCCGCCACTTCGAAGTGTGTGCGGAGCATGATCCGGCGGCCACCGGCCCGGGACAAATATGAGACGCTCAAAGCAACCATTGTGGCGAATTACGTCCCATCAGCGGAAGAGAGAGCCGAGAAGATCCTGGCGGTCTACGGCCACAGAGGGTGCAAACCTAAGGCCCTCATGGAGGATTTGCTACAGCTCAAAGAAGAGGACAATGACAACTTCCTCTTCCAATTTATATTCCTCAGCACGCTGCCGCCACACATGAGAGGGACACTCGCCAACATGAAATGCAACAACCACCAAGGTTCTCGGCGAGAAGAATAAGCTGTTGTACGTGACGGATGGACACACAGGCAGGCAGTTCCTCATCGACACAGGAGCTCCGCTGAGTTTCGTCACACCCTCCCATGCAGATCGAGCCACGGGCACCCGGGGCAACGGAGCCGTGGCAGCCAACGGCTCTAACATCGACACGTTCGGCGAAAAGAGCCTGCACCTCCTCATCCACGGCCGCAACTACAGATGGACATTTGTTGTAGCGGCGGTGAGTTTTAACTTGTTAGGCGCAGATTTTTTGTGTGCACATGGGTTATTAGTGGATCTAGCAAATAGGCGCTTGGTTAATGCACTGTCCTTTGCTTCTATTCCATGCTCAGCCCGAGTTTCTCCACCACCTGTGCAGGCTAACGTCACCACGGCAGGAGGTAAGTTTGAGCAACTCCTCACCCAATTTCCAGCACTCACAATTCCCAAATTCTCAGCCACCGTGGCTAAACACGGGGTTGAACACTTTATTCCCACAACGGGACCACCCGTATTTGCCAAAGCTCGCCGCTTAGACGCGACCAAGCTCAACATAGCACGGGACGAGTTTACAACCCTTGAAAAATTTGGCATTGTTAGACGCTCGAAGAGCCCCTGGGCCTCACCACTTCACATGGTTCCGAAATCCGACGGTTCTTGGAGACCGTGCGGAGATTACCGCAGATTAAACAACGCTACAGCGCATGACCGTTACCCAATTCCTCACATTCAAGATTTTTCACTACATCTGGCGGGTGCGCGCATTTTTTCAAAAATAGACTTAGTCCACGGTTATCACCAAGTCCCAGTCCGAGCAAAGGACATTCCTAAAACAGCGGTAATAACCCCTTTCGGCCTTTTTGAATTTCTGCGAATGCCTTTCGGCCTCAAAGGCGCTGCTCAAACTTTTCAACGAATGATGGACACGGTCCTACGCGACCTTCCTTTTGTCTTCGTCTACCTCGACGACATGCTGGTAGTCAGCTCGTCTGAGGAAGAACACGAACAGCACCTCACTACGGTTTTTCAGAGGCTAGAAGAGCATGGGCTAATAATCAATCCAGCCAAATGCAAATTCTGCGTGTCACAAACTGATTTTTTAGAACACAAAGTCTCTCCGAAGGGGGCAGTTCCACTTCCAGACAAAGTTCACGCGATAGAAAGTTTCCCACGGCCACAAACGGTCAAATCGCTACAGGAATTTTTAGGAATGGTTAATTTTTACAACCGTTTCCTCCCCCACGCAGCCCAGCTCATGCAGCCCCTATATGACGCGTTCAGAAAAAAGAAAGCTTCCAACGCGGTCGAATGGACCCCAGAGCGCGAACGCGCTTTTGCGGAAGTAAAAAGCGCCCTAGCTAACGCCACATTGTTAGTTCACCCAGATCCCTTGGCCCGCATCGTGCTAACCACAGACGCTTCGGACCTGGCTATAGGGGCAGTTGTAGAACAACTTGTCAGCGGGGTCTGGCAACCTTTAGCATTCTTTAGCAAATCGCTAAACCAAACTGAGCGTAAATACAGCACTTTTGACAGGGAGCTGCTAGCGCTTCATTTGTCCATCCGCCACTTCCAGTTCTGGTTAGAAGGGCGGAGTTTCACGGCTTTTGTAGACCATAAACCGCTCACCTTTGCTATGGCTAAAATTTCAGAACCATGGTCAGGCAGGCAACAAAGACAGCTAGCTGCGATTTCAGAGTTCACCACAGACATTCGACACGTGGCAGGCAAACTTAACGTAGTAGCAGACTGTCTCTCTCGCGCTGTGACACCACCAGAGCTTGAGGAGACAGATTATACTGCCTCAGCAGCAGAACTCTTCACTAACGCAGACACATACGCAGCACCTATCCAGGCAGGGATAGATTATGCAGCCATGGCGGAGGAACAAAGCGGTGACGCGGACGTGCGCGCACTCCTGTCTGGACCAACAGGGTTAAGGCTGGAGAAAAAGGGTTTACGCGACGGCGTGCCCCCCCAATATGCGATGTTTCAACCGGCCGACCTCGCCCGTTAGTACCAGCTACATGGCGCCGCCGTATTTTTGACGCAATTCACTCCCTCGCGCACCCAGGTGTGCGTGCCTCGGTTAAAATGGTCGCCGAAAAGTTTGTGTGGCCAGGCCTGCGCAAAAACATAAAAGAATGGGCAAAAACTTGCATTTCTTGTCAACGCGCCAAAATACACAGACACACAAAAGCCCCTCTGGAGCTTTTTCCAATCCCTGCTAGAAGATTCGACCACGTTCATGTCGACCTCGTGGGGCCACTACCTTCCTCCCAAGGATTCACACACCTGTTAACAATGATAGACCGCACCACACGCTGGCCACAGGCAGTCCCTCTAGCAGCAACCACAGCGGAGGAAGTCGCTCGCGTTTTTTTGACAAACTGGGTAGCACGTTTCGGCGTCCCATCGGACATCACGTCCGATAGGGGGCCTCAATTTGTCTCAGAGCTCTGGTCAGCCATGTCCAACAGCTTAGGGGCAACAATTCATCGCACCACCGCTTACCACCCTCAGGCTAATGGGTTATGCGAGCGTTTTCACAGGTCTTTAAAGGCTGCCCTCAGAGCCTCACTAACGGACACAAATTGGGTAAATAAACTTCCCTGGGTTTTATTGGGGTTGCGTGCTGCACCTAAAGAGGATCTAGACGCCTCTCCTGCAGAACTAGTCGTTGCACAACCTCTCAGGCTTCCAGGTGAATTTTTACCAGAGAACCCAGAGCCAGGGCACCTTCCAGTCCCAAGGTTTTTAGGCAGCAACGGACCGGACTCTCTCCCCGGTCCAGCTCATCACTCCTTCCCACGGGTTTTTGTCCCTCAAGCTTTAAAAAATGCTGAGTTTGTTTTTGTTAGGCATGAAGCTTTAAAACCAACTTTCCGCCCAGCATACGATGTGCCATTCAGAGTGCTGGAACATGGTGATAAACACTTTGTGCTTGATTTTGGGGATAGAAAAGAAACAGTCAGCATTGACAGACTTAAGCCTGCCTTCTTGTTGAAAGACGAGCCTGCACAGTTGGCGAGAGCACTTCGGCGGGGTAGACCCCCCAAGAGAAAAGACTCAGCCCCCTGGCAGGGAACAATTAACCACTCTCCTTCCCACACTGCAGATTCCTCACAAGAAGGTCCCAGCAGGGCGCCTAAACCAACCTACAGCAGTTTTGGGAGAAGATTAAAACCCAGACAGCACAGGGACTGATGCAAACCACTCCACAATTGTTCACTAATTGTGCTGCAACAGTTTAGGACTGACTTATGATTTTACTATGCTGTTATGATTACCACTGAACTCTCTTAGGAGCATGGCTGCTGGAAAGTTTCTTCTGTGGCTGACATAACGCACGGCCCAGGAGACACACACGCAGGCTCAGGATAGATTCAACAGCTTTATTAGCAACAGGGAAGTGTATGGCTGCGTGTCTGTGGAATAAGAATGTATTGGTGGTGGCGTCTGCGTCAGGCACGGGGGCAGGAGGCCGTACAGCCGGACAACCCTGTGGGAGAGAGCAGAGGGAGAAGGGTAACGGGCACCACACCAATACAGGGAAATGATGATGATAGCTGGCTTACTTGGTTGTGACAGGTGGCTGGCGTCGACAAGGGCGGAGCCCGGGAGACAGTGACCTGCGGTTCCTGTGGCAGCAGCGTAGAGCCAACGGCGAGGTGATGAAGTCCGCCGCCGGGGATGTCCACCTGTGCACAGGGGAAAGCTAGAGGACAGAGGTAAGGGGAGCTTACCCAGGATATCTTCGCTAGTAGGTTTGAGACCCGTAGTAGCAAAGGGGCTGAAGTAGAGAGACGGCTTCAGGCCAAAGCCCAGGGCAGAGTGGATTAAATACCTCGCCGCTGACGAGGAGCAGGTGTGCGCGCGGCTGGCGCCGCTGATGAGCGGCGAGTCATAACAGTACTCCCCCCTCTAGCAGCGCCTCCTGGCGATGGTTTTTCCGGGTGCGCTCAATGAAACTCAGAAATGAGTGACCGGTCCAACACCAGCAAGGAAGGCACCCACTGTCTCCACTCGGGTCCATAGCCCTCCCAATCCACCAGGTACTGCAATCCGCGACCCCGGCGTCGGGCGTCCAAGATGTCAGCGACGGTCCAGGCCGGATGGCCACGAATTATCCGGGGAGCGGGGTGCGCCGCAGGTGGAGGGCAGAGGGGGTCAGAGACCACTGGTTTGATTTTGGAGACGTGGAAGGTGGAATGGATGCGGAGGGAGGAGGGAATAGCCACACGCACAGCCACCGGGTTGATAATCCTGGTTATGGGATAAGGGCCGATGAACCGTTGAGCCAGCTTTCTCCTCTCACCCTTTAGGTTTACGTCCTGTGTGGATACCCAAACTTGCTGTCCCACCTGGTAGGCAGGTGCAGGTCTCCTATGTCGGTCCGCCGTAGACTTATTGCGCTCTGCCGTGCGTAAAAGCGCATTACGCGCCGTGGACCAAAGGGAACGGCACCGCCTCAGATGTGCCTGGACAGAGGGAACAGCCAACTCGCCCTCCTGCGCGGGGAACAGGGGTGGATCATAGCCCAAGGATGCTTTAAAGGGCGACATCCCGATGGCCGTAGAGCGAGAGGTGTTGTGGGCGTACTCCACCCAGGCGAGATGAGAACTCCAGGACGTGGGTTTAGATGAAGTTACGCAGCGGAGCGTAGCCTCCAGCTCCTGATTTGTCTGCTCACACTGCCCGTTAGACTGGGGGTGATGGCCGGAGGAGAGGCTTACCTTGGCTCCCAGGGCATTGCAAAATGACCTCCAGACGCCCGAAGAAAACTGGGGGCCGCGGTCGGAGACCACGTCGACCGGGATTCCATGCAGTCTGACCACGTGCTGGATGAGGAGGTCCGCCGTCTCCAAGGCTGAGGGAAGTCCACGTAGGGGCACGAAGTGGGCGGCCTTGGAAAAACGGTCAACGATGGTCAGAACTGTGTCAAAGTTGTTGGAGACAGGGAGCCCGGTGACGAAGTCCAGAGCGATGTGCGACCAGGGCCTACCAGGGACGGGCAGGGGCTGGAGCAGACCCGCAGGGGGGGCGTTACCTGACTTATTGGCAGCACAGACGGGGCAGACCCGGACGTAACGGGCGGCATCCTTCCGCAGACCTGGCCACCAAAAGGATCGCTGGAGAAGGTCGATCATCCGCGAAGCTCCAGGATGGCAGGTGAGCTTGGAGGTATGGAGCCAGTGTATAACGTCCCCCCAGACGGCAGATGGCACGAAGAGCCTCCCCTCCGGTCCGCTGCCAGGGTCCGGTTCCGATTCCTGCGCCCTCCGGATCTTGTCTTCTATGTCCCATGTAACAGCCCCCACGATGCACGACCTGGGCAAGATGGTATGAGCAACGTCATCTGCGGCCTCCGGGGCAAATTGCCTGGAGAGGGCGTCGGGTAGGCCGTTCTTGGAGCCAGGCCTATATGTGATGCTGAACTTAAACCTTGCAAAGAACAGGGACCAACGCGCCTGGCGGGCGTTCAGACACTTGGCAGATCTCAGGTACTCCAGGTTCTTGTGGTCAGTGAGGACCACAAAAGGCAAGGCTGCCCCCTCCAGCCAGTGACGCCATTCTTGAAGGGCAAGCTTGATGGCAAGAAGCTCTCTGTCCCCCACGTCGTAATTTCGTTCCGCCGGGGACAGGCGCCGAGAGAAGAAGGCGCAGGGTCGCTTGACTCCATTGGCTGGGGACCGCTGGGACAACACCGCCCCCACCCCTGTGTCCGAAGCGTCCACCTCCACAATGCACTGCAGCGCGGGATCGACCTGGCTGAGGACCCGGGAGGAGGAGAACTCCGTCTTCAGCGCCTGGAAGGCCGAAGCGGCCTCTTCAGTCCACCGGAACGGGGTCTTAGGAGAGGTGAGGCGGGTCACGGGTCCGACGATGGCTCCAAAGTTCGGGACAAAGCGGCGGCAGAAATTGGCGAACCTGATGAACTGCTGAACCTGCTTTCGAGAGGTTGGTGTGGGCCAATCCACCACTGCTTTGATCTTCGCTGGGTCCGGAAGTACCTGGTCATGGGAGATGACGAACCCCAGGAAGGAAGTTGTTTTGGCGTAGAATTCGCATTTTTCCGCCTTGACGTACAGACGGTTCTCCAGCAGTCTCTGCAGGACCCGCCTCACGTGGACCCGGTGTTCATCCCTGGACCTGGAAAAGCTGAGAATGTCGTCCAGGTAGACGAATACGAACAGGCCGATGAAGTCCCGGAGGACGTCATTGATGAGGCGCTGAAAGACGGCTGGAGCGTTGGTCAACCCAAACGGCATCACGAGATATTCAAAATGCCCGTTTGGGGTTCGGAAGGCGGTTTTCCACTCATCTCCCTCCCGGATCCGGACGAGGTGGTAAGCGCTGCGGAGATCCAGCTTAGTAAACCAGGTCGCCCCCTGGAGGGAGTGGAAGGCAGTGTCCATAAGGGGCAGGGTGTACCGGTCCTTCTCCGTGATATCGTTTAGAGCCCGATAGTCGATACAAGGACAAAGAGATCCGTCCTTCTTTCCAACGAAGAAGAACCCTGCACCTACTGGAGAGGAGGACAGTCGGATGATCCCAGCACTGAGCGACTCCTTCAAGTAGCTGTTCATTGCCTCCTTCTCCGGCGCTGACAGACTGTAGAGGCGTCCTGAGGGTAAGGGCGCCCCCTGGCGGATGTTAATGGCACAGTCGTAGGGCCGGTGAGGAGGTAGAGACATCGCCTTGGATTTACTGAAAACGGCATCCAGGTCGTGGAACTCTGAGGGCACTAGGGTGAGATCCGGGGGCGTGGTGTCCTGAGCTGTGGGAGGCGAGGACGGGGCGCAGGCCGCGGATTGGAGGCAGGTACCCATGCAGAAAGTGCTCCATGCTGAGACCTTCCCAGTCTTCCAGTCCAAGGCGGGGTTGTGGAGGCGGAGCCAGGGATAACCGAGGATGACAGGTGTTACTGAGGTGGGCAGGACATAAAAGGAGATATCCTCCCGATGGTTTCCAGAGATGATCACCGGGACAGGGGATGTTTGGTGAGTTACCTTTCCCAGGGAAACTCGGGAGAGATTAACCAGGGCGAGAGGAGTATCGAGGGGGTGACAGTGGATGCCCAGTCGGGTTGCCAGGCTTTGTGAAATAAAGCTACCCTCCGCACCTGAATCCACCAGTGCATGTGTGAGATGCCCAGTGAGGTTGTGACAGAAGCGGATGGGCAGCGTCAAATGTGTGAGGGGATTTAACCGATTAGCGTCCGCGAGGCCCCCTACAGTGACTTGCGGACCACCTCGTTTGGCTTTTCCCGGACAATTTTCCACCGTGTGCTGGCTACCTCCGCAATACATGCAGAGGCCCAGGTCACGACGGTGCTGTTTCTCCGCCAGGGGGAGCTTTGTCCGGCCCATCACCATTGGTTCCGACTCCTCGGAGACCTCCGGCGGCGGTAACGCCAGGTGGCGAGCTTGGAGCAGATGTGCAGAGGCACCCCGCGAGTGAGAAAACTGCTTCCGCTCGGAGGTGCGCTCGCGCAGCCTGTTATCCAAGCTGATGGTGAGAGAAATCAGCTCCGCCAGCGTCTCCGGGGTATCCCGTCCAGCCAGCTCATCCCTCAGACCGGAGTTTAGACTGCGGAGGAAGATGCCGCAGAGCGTGCGCTCTTCCCAGCCAACTTCCTCCGCGGTAACCCGGAAGTCGATCGCGTATTCGGCCGCCGATCGGCTCCCCTGTTGGAGTCCGAGAAGACGGTCGACCTGGACACTGTCCAAACACGAATGATCGAACACTTCCAGAAATTGTCGCACCAACTGGCCATAGGTGAGGGTAGCGTAGCTGGACTTCACCATAATGGCGTAAGCCCAGGTAAGCGCACGACCCTCAAGGAGATTTCCTATATAACCAATTCTGCTATGGTCTGAGGGAAAATCTCCGGGAACGCGAAGAAACACGGACTCACACTGCATTATAAAACCCCGAGCTCCACCCAGCTTACCGCTGAAGCAAGCAGGAGTGGGGATTGGTGTGAGCCGTGTTGGCGCACCCGGAGCAGGCTGGACGGCCACCAGAGCTGCAGGAGCCATGCCACCCGGACGAGCCGAGGGGAACGGCTGCTGGGGGTCCAAGCAGTCCAATCGGTTAGTGATGTTAATTAATTGATTTAATATCACCTGTTGCTGATAGGCTATTGAATCCACCCGAGCCTCGAGGGTGGAAAGACGGCGTGCGAGCCCACTGTCTGCCGAGCCGCTCTGCTGAAGCCGTACTGACATAACGCACGGCCCAGGAGACACACACGCAGGCTCAGGATAGATTCAACAGCTTTATTAGAAACAGGGAAATGTATGGCTGCGTGTCTGTGGAATAAGAATGTATTGGTGGTGGCGTCTGCGTCAGGCACGGGGGCAGGAGGCCGTACAGCCGGACAACCCTGTGGGAGAGAGCAGAGGGAGAAGGGTAACGGGCACCACACCAATACAGGGAAATGATGATGATAGCTGGCTTACTTGGTTGTGACAGGTGGCTGGCGTCGACAAGGGCGGAGCCCGGGAGACAGTGACCTGCGGTACCTGTGGCAGCAGCGTAGAGCCAACGGCGAGGTGATAAAGTCCACCGCCGGGGATGTCCACCTGTGCACAGGGGAAAGCTAGAGGACAGAGGTAAGGGGAGCTTACCCAGGATATCTTTGCTAGTAGGTTTGAGACCCGTAGTAGCAAAGGGGCCGAAGTAGAGAGACGCCTTCAGGCCGAAGCCCAGGGCAGAGTGGATTAAATACCTCACCGCTGACGAGGAGCAGGTGTGCGCGCGGCTGGCGCCGCTGATGAGCGGCGAGTCATAACAGTGGCAAGAGATGTAACACTTAGTATGTCATAGTAATTATCTTAGACTGTGAACCTTTCTATTGTCCTTTCTTAGTTGTTTGGGGGGCCTGTGGTCTATATTAATCATATATTCCATAACCTACATATGTTGAAGCATGTGGAAATGTTTAGTAATTACATATGTAAAGAACTTCACACCTCTGAAAGGACAAAGGCTCTCAACCGCCGAGTGAAGAACAAAGACGTTCCCAGACACGGCGGAGGAGACCGGAGGAGCCACCCTCACCCCCTAAGGCGAGAATCAGAATCAGAATCAGAATCAGAATCAGAATTAGAATCAGATTTATTGCCATTGTTCATGTAGTACACAAACTAGGAATTTGTCTCGGTGCCATGCTGCAACATTAAAAACATGATGAGATAAAGAGATAAACTAAAAAAACCAAAGGACTAAAAACGTGTAATAAGTGTAGAAAAATAAGTAATAATAATAATAAAAATAATAATAATAATAATAATAGTAATAATGAGTAATACTAGTCAAGGCAGTTTTAAATAAATTAGCAAGTAGCAGATAATATGGGGTACCACAGTGCAGTTGATAATGCAACAGAAAAACAGTGATGAATGTCATGAGTCTGGTTGAGCTGCTGTACATAGTGCACAAGAGTCAATAAGTCACTTAATGTTCAGAAGTCTGATGGCAGAGGGGAAAAAGCTATTCATGTGCCGGGAGGTTTTAGTCCGAATGGACCGAAGTCTTCTACCTGAGGGGAGGGGGGCAAACAGTACGTGACCAGGGTGTGAAGGATCGGCTATGATCCGGCCAGCACGCCTCCGGGTCCTGGAGATGTACAGGTCCTGAAGAGATGGGAGCTTGCAGCCGATCACCTTCTCAGCAGTGCGCACGAGGAGAGGAAATACCAAGATAATGGGGGGATTAAGATAATGAGGGATGTCAGCCTTTGTTATGCATGTCTTTTGTTGTGTGCAAGTATAAAGCCAGTGAGCCGGAAACATTCTGTCTCTTTTTTCCTTCTGCCACTCTGCACCAGATGAGATTTGTTAGGAGAGCTGATTATTAAACTTTGGTTTATAAATCAAATCACCTCATCATTTCCAAGCTCTTCTACATGAGAAAACATATAACTTCCACTGACAATGGGAGCTTTTGGCCATCTGGCTGCAAATCTCGTGAGACAAGCTATGAATTCACTTTACTGGGTGCTTGCTTTGCGCCATCTAATGGACTGAAAATGCAATTGGCTGAATATTCAAGAGAGTATGCAATGTTTACATGAATGTGTATAATTATTAAAAGATTGATCCATGCGTTTAGGGATCGGTGCATCATTTAGTGTCAAATAACGCAATGCATCACTGAATCGATCTTTAATCCCATTCCTAACCAGCACCATAATGTTTGTCTTCCACTTTCTCTTCCTTTCTCTTTAATTCTCTTTCACCATTAGAGGTGACACCTAACCAAAACATTTTTCCTAACCTTATCCGTTAGAGAAGGTGATCCCTTAATCTAGTCTTTTCCTAACATGAACCATTAGTGGAGTGGGGAAAAACAAAACAAAACTGTCACTCATAGTTCAGCATGGGACTCGAACTCACTTCTTGTTGGTTGAACCCACAACTACCTGTGCGCCATCCCCTGTCCACCAATCAAATGAATGTTGGAAGCCGGACTAAAAGAGCTGTTGTTCTGCTCAAGCTCAATGAGTACGGTGTGTTATTTTCTTGTATACATTTGTGGATGCACGGTGAGTGAAGGTATGGACTCCATCTGTAAAATGCATCCAGGTACTTTTTGTGAGACTGGGTTGGAAAAGTCGCCAATTTATTATAATACATTGCATATTGTCAAAATATATGAAAAAATGTAAAAAGTAGCAAATTAACATAAAAATGTCAAATTTAAGACAGAAAGGAAATTTATAACAGCAAAGGTAAAAATTTAAATGCAAATAATTACGTATACCTGTTTGAGACATTTTCCCTTCCTGACTCATTGATTACACTGGTCAACACCAAATTTATTGTCTAAGTTTTTTTTAGCTGATTTAGGACAATTTTGATGTGCTGAACCCAAAAATCACATTGGTTTTGTTCAATCAGGTCAACTTTTTGAGTTATTACCACATGTTGTTTTATACATTTTTGTTTACATGTACAGGTATTTTCGCTTTATATGATGCAAAATTCTTTTTTATGTCTTGAATTCTCTGAATTTTGAACAATGATGACGTAACATTCAATATACATGTACTTACCTTTACATAAAGGTAAGTACATGCACCTTTATATAAAGGTAAGTACATGCACAGTACTAAGTACTAAGTAAGTACAAGTTTTTACTTAGCACCTGATCGAGAGAAATGGATGTCATTTTCAGATTCAGCGGTGCAAAATTGTCTTAAATCAGTTGACAAAACACAGACAACTTACAAAAAAAATATTTTTGTAACGCTGTGTTATTGCATGATCATTTGTAGAGTGAAATGGATATGTCTGTAAATGACTTAATAAACAGCTTTGGGTTGAGCTAAAACAGTACTTCTAGTATAGCCTGTCTCCCTTCAAACTGCGAGCTCTGTCAGGTTAACTTGTTGCATTAGAGCCACATTTCTGTTCCCTCCATGGTAAAAGTTATTTCTTCATGTTCAGGCTACAATCGTGGTCCATTCTTGGTCCATGCAAAAGCGACAGTTTCATTTCTTTGAAAAGAAGCTAACAATCCCTGCTCCATTCCTCTGAGCTAATGTTGCCAGAATTTATTTGACAAACTACTACCTTTGTCCATTCAAACAAGTGTAAAATGCAAATGCTTCCCTAATGTTATCTTAAAGACCTAACTGTAACATATCACCCAACTAGAACATTACCCTCTCAGAATGGAGGACTAGTAGCCATCGGGCTCCTCTCTAATGGAACCAATTAACAAGCCTGGATCAGACACTCTCACTGCTTCTATGATCAAGCTGAAAAAGCTTCCTCTGTGACAAATAGCAGACTTTGTATGTGTTGTATATACGTAAGCGTTAAAAACTCTATTACATCTACTTTTTTTCTCCCCTGGTCCATCCTGAGTCTGGTTCTGCCAGAGGTTTCTTCATGGAAGACATTCCTTTCCTCTGTTGCTTGCTTGCTTATAGGGGATCACTTGATTTTTTGGACTTCTCTGGGCTACTTCTCTTATGTGGAGAATTCTCATATAGCCCTACTCATTTTGAGATCTGTGTATCTATACTTCCGAGGTCAAGAAGATGTAAAGTTTAATTACCTCCGCCAAGGGAGGATGGAGGTAATGTTTTTAGTGGCGTTGGTTTGTTGGTTGGTTGGTTGGATGGATTGGCTGTTAGCAACATACTCAAAAAGTTATGAATGTATTTTGATGAAATTTTCAGGAAAGGTGTGTAATGGCACAGGGAACAGATGATTAGATTTTGTGTGTGATTCGGATCACAATGTGGATGCAGGAATTATATTCCACATGCCTCGACAACCTGGAATCCAAACACTGCAGAAAAAGTATTGGGGGCATGTCTACCAAACTCGTTTTTTCTGCTGTAGACAATTATTTTCTATTCATTCTCTATGTAGTCCAGTGTTACAGTGCAGAGTGCCCTCGGCGCTAAAACACTTTGAGTGATGGTCGCTTTTTGTTGTGGTGCTCAGGGCTGAAAAAAGTTCAACTTGTCAGACTACTGTACAGCTCCACTCATCGATATCAGATCTTTCTAAGCAGCCAATCAGAATTAAGGAAGGGCAAAATGGTAAATGGCGCTCACTTATATAGCACTTTTTCTCATCTCTAGATGACCAAAGCACTTTACAGATCCTGCTATCCACCATTCACACATTAATGGTGGAAAAGCTGCCATGCACTGGCGCTGGCTTGACCCACCAGGAGCAACTGGAGGTTCAGTGTCTTGCTCAAGGACACTTCGATTTTTAGACTGCAGACAGAGCGGGAATCGAACCCCTGACCCTCCAATCAGTAGTCGGCCGCACTACACCTGCGCCACAGCTGCCACAGGGTGGGACATAGGACACCGGTACAGGAAGACAACAACGGTAGGTGAAGATGGAAGAGGTGGAGGCTGAACTTTGCTGTATCAAACAACCTGGTACTCTTTGATCTGACACTAAAAAGATATCATGATCAAAATTTAAAACCAAACACTTGGAGGAGCATGGTCACATCTGCTGGTGTGCCAGGTGAGTGTTTGCGTCTTTGTCATAGTCATATTTCTTACAAGTTTGTTGCGGTGGATAATTCAAAGATTCAAAGATTTTATTTGTCAATATTAAAATACGTACAGGGCATACAGGAGAATTGAAATGGTGTTTCTCTCTCTTCAGTGATGTGTACAATATAAAAAAAAGAAAAAGGAACAAGGCTGGAAAAACAACAACAGCAGTCTATGTACAGTAATGCAACCTGTAGGGCAAATGGCGACAAAAGATAGACCCAGATTTGAATGTTCTCCCAAGCTCAGTTTCATGGCTTTTCTCTGTTTCCATATTTATCTGATGTGTGGTTATGCCGTTTGAGTATTATACTGCCTTCCATTTTCCTTGTTTTTGTCCAGTCTGTTCTGAGTTTGTTTATTTCTTTAATTGATTCTTTGGGCTGGCAGTTGGCAGGCAACTTCTCCTGGTCTGCACTTTGCGTGGGTGTTGCCTGTCACTCTGCCAGCCTAACTACTCCCCTCTCATTATTGTCAGCTGGTCTCAATTACTAGTTTTTGTTCCCTTCTCCTGCTCATGTGAACCCACACCGGTGATCATTCATGTTAATGGTTATTCTGCTATTTAAGGACTGCCTGTCTGCACTATTATTGCTGTACTATTGGATGTCATTGTGATTGTCTATCCGTACTTTCATTCGGATTGCTCACCTGTTCAACTCCCGCGTCTGCTGGGCGATGCCGGCCCTGGGACGCTAGCTGTAAGTTCTTCCATTATTTATATTTTGTATTTTTGCACAGTTTTTGGACTTTTGTTCTTTTCTTTAATAAAATGTCACGAGTGTATCCAACACTCTTGTGGATACAGTGTACTCTTCACTTCCGCCCTCCCAAGAGAGCAGACGCTTTTTTCTTCTCTCCTGCTGACTTTTCCTCCCCTCCTACTACTGGATCCCAGCTTGCTGTTGTCTGTCTGCGTCTAACTGCGACCGCCGAAAAGAAATTATGGAGTTAATAAGCTGGGCTTTGAACACAATTGACACTATTTTTCAACAAGGAAAAGTGCTCCGGGGGAAGCTGTCTGCCCCGCTGGAACGGCTCCAGTGGGCTATCTATGTGACACAGGTAATTGGAAAATGCTGTGTCTCTCTAATCTCTCTATCGAAGATATTGAAGATTTGTTTATCTTCGTAATCTTGGTGATTGGGATAATTCTGATTGGGACGGGAATTGTCTTGGTTTACCGCAAATTGCTGAAGATGGATTCAACCTATCAAAATGCTGGCCAGGCGAGGTGCATCCAACAAATTGAGAAACTGGAGAAGACCCTGATAGCGACTACTGGAGAACTGTCTCGTAAGGTGGATTACATCATGGGTTCGCTCAGGTCTTTCCACGACGAATTCAAAGCTGCGCAATGAAGGATTAATGTACTGAATCTACAGAAGAAATACAAGTCTTCTCTGTGATCAGTCCTATTTGGCATTATTATTTCCCCATGAAAATTCCTCCTGGCTGTCTGCAGACTGTGTTTTTTCAAAATCATGAGCACAAGGCCTTGGACAGCCAGCTGCAGCGCCAGATAAGACTGGGCGCCAGACAGACAAAACATCTTCTGCCAAGGGTCCTTGGGTCTCTCTTATTATCATCAACACTGCTCAACACCGCACACACATTGATTCATGAACTGATTAAAGATATACTGTACACTGCTCTCTTGTGTCTTGTGAAATTCTGAGTTGTTGCTCTGTGCTATTGAGAGATTTTTTTTCATTGTAATCATAATCTGCTTAAAAATAAGCTGTATTCTGATAACGAAGTTTTTTTTTCTCCTCCCCCCTTGTGTCGTTCCCTCCCTTCCCCTCCCTTCTTATCTATCTCTGTTTGATGAGGTGCCTATTATGGCTGCCGTGTCGTTGTGTCGCGCGCATGCGCACCAATGTCAAGTCAAGTTCCTCGTGTGTTTTTTACATGCTTGGCAATAAAGTTTATTCTGATTCTGATTCTGATTCTGAACACTTGAGTCTGTCTCTCTCCACCTCATAGAGGCACACATGACAGAAGAGTGCAGCCAGAAAAAAAAGGACTCAGCTGTACATTTGTGCATTTTTTTCTTTTTGTGTGCCTTTTTCATTCACCTGCCTGTGGGAGCTTGTGATGGATTCAGCAGGAAGGAAGAGAAGGTGGAGTCGGGATGAGTTGAGGTATGTGGCCATGGTCGAGGACATGACAGCCGCCGCTCGGAGCTGAAGATCCCTGGAAGATGTGATGTTGTATTGGGGTGGAGTGGCTAATCTGCTGAAGGTCAGACTCAGCGTGCACTTCCATCCCCAGGTGCTCGACCTCTATCTGTCTCAACTGCCGCCTATGCCTCCATCTCTTCCATCTACCCCGGGGTGGCAACGTTATCTCGCAGCTAACCGTCGGAGGAAGCCTTCCTCCTGTTCGACAGCCATTTCCCCCACATTGAGCATGACTATTCCCGCAGCAGGACTCCTCTCTCATTCTTCTTCATCAGCTGTTTCACCAGCCTCATCTCCCTCCGCAACTGTTGCAATCTCTGTCACCTCGACAAATCCTCCAGCTGCCGAGAGGTCCTCCAGGCTTCCCCCAGTAATGCCCACTTCCTTGTCAGCTGAGGTGGTCCTTCCACAATCCTCTGAGGGGCCCATAGACACGGAGAGGGATGACTGTTACAAGCTGCAGCAGATTCCATCGCCCACCGGGATGACAGGCAAGTTACATTCCATTCTATTCCTATTTTTTGATGACATGTCTTGCCTGATTCCTGGTAGGGAGACTCAGGAAATACAGTCCCCTGAGCTCTCCCCACCTGCTGCAGCCAACAATTCCTCACCTGTCCTCTCCGTGTCTCCTCTGGTTTTCCCTGAGTGTCCGCCGGCCCCAGAATCTAGCCGCTGGACAACGGAGGAGCCTGTGGCCCTGGAGGATCCAAATCCAGTGCCAGCATGGAGCCAACCCCCAGCTGCCACGCCGGAGGAGCCACCAGCGTGGGTTATTTTGTCTGGGGGCACCATGACTGCAACCACCATCATGCTTGCTGTGGAGGCCGCCGCAGCAGAGTCAGCAGCTGAGCTGGACCACCCAAGGGCTGAGCCCAAAGCGTCGCCATCACCTTGATCGTAAGAGTCCTGGACGGTGGTGGAGCTCGAACTCATGCAAGTGCTCTCTTTTATCTTCCTTCTCTCTGCTTTAGAGCAATCTTGCCTGACTCTTGGTGAGGATAGCCAGGTACAGCCGCCCGCTGCACGTGAGCTCACCTCGCCAGGCTCTGCCACTGCCAGTGACCCTGACCCCCCTTTTTTATATATTTCCTCTGAGCATCTTCCCAAGTTCACCAGAGACGATCCAGCGCAACCTGAAGTCTCCGTGGGTCCAGGTGCGCTACCTGAGGTCATTCAGGGTCCAGTCTTCACTGCTGAGAAGGCCATCGCAGATTCTCCATTCCAGCCTGGGACCTTGGTGGGTGCAGCTCCCCTTTTGCCCGAGGCTGTCGTGTGGGTTCCTCTTCATCCTGAGTCTCTGTGGGTGCTGCATCCCAGCCGGGGACCCTCGTGGGTGTTGTGCCCCAGTATGAGCCCGACGTGGGTGCTGCACTCCAGCATGGGCCTGCCATGGGAGCTACTCCTTCACCAGGGGTCCATCGAGGGTGCAGCATTGGTCCAATCCGGGCCCACCAAGGGTGCAGCGTTGGCCCAGCCGGAGTCCACTGAGGGTGCAGCATTGGCCCAGTCTGTAGCCACCAAGGATGCTGCAGTGCTCCAGCCCGGAGCCACCGCGAGTGCAACTTTTCCCCAGTCCGAGACCACTGAGGGCTTCGTGGTCCTCCCTGTTCATCAGCCAGATGCCATCGTGGGTGATAGTTTTCAAGACATGGTGCAGCTAATGCCGCGCTATTTTCGCACTCCGGAAAACATCATCGTAAGGGGAATTCAGTTCTGACAGCGCCACTAGCAGCAAGGAGAATCGGTGCAACACTTCATTGCCAATCTACGTCAGCTGGCAGGGGAGTGTCAGTTTGGGGCTTTGGAGGAAGAGATAGTCCGCGACCAACTGGTGGAGTACGTCCTTAGCTCCTCCGTGAGAGCACAGCTCCTAACATTCGCTGGTGAACTATCGCTGACCACGGCTGTGGAATTGGCGCAGCAGTACGAGACAGCAGACAGGCTGGCCAAAAATCTCGTCAAGAAGGAAATGCTGCAGAAGAAGGAACAACAGTGGAAGGCGCTGGCCGCGGACCTGGACAGCGAAGACAGCACGATTGATGAGGACTATGCCGCTACTGTCAAAGTTAGGTCCGCCTTGGGAACACCAAGGTGTTATGGCTGTGGGTCCGCTAGGCACCAATACAAGGTGAGAGAATGTCCAGCTAAAGGGAAGTGCTGTGGGAAGTACAGCCTATTTCATCATTTCGCCAGCGCCTGCAAAACTTTTGACCGAGGGGACCGGAGACCGGAGGGGGGCCCCACCAAAAAAGAACCTACAGTAGTTCATACAGATGCACTGAGTACGGACGGACGGATCTACTGTAATGTCAAATTGGACAGAGTCGAGGTACCGTTGTTAGTGGGCACGGGATCATCGATCTCCATACTAAATTGGGCCATGGTGAAGGCCTTGTTTCCACACTACCGGGTGAGCAAGTTAGAGGCGAGCTGTTATGGCTACGGTGGTAACCCATTCAACATCGTGGGTTCACTATGGCTGTCGGCAAAGTATAGATCAGCAGCAATGTGTGATGTCCATTTCGTGGTGTCCACCAAAGGGTCAAATCTAAAGGGGTGTGACATGTTTTATGGGCTTGGTTTCACAATAGCCAGCAGCATTGATGAGGAATGGTCTGACTGCGGACTGTGGGACCGGCCTTTTCCAGCGGTGGAGGATGGTGAAGTGTGGGACAGCGATTGGCCCGGGACAAAGGAAGAAGGGACGGACTAGCACCACGGGGCATCACCGCAGGGTGGTCCTAGTGCCAGAGTTCCCCTGGATAAGAGAACTGAACGACATGGAGGGACGCCCATAGTGGCAGATAGAGCTAGCGTGCCGGCACCTTCTGGTTCCTGAGTTCAGCCGAGTACTGCCGGAGAACAGGGCGCTGCTGTGGCTGCTTCACCGCAGGAAATGAAAGACAGTGGGGTGAGATCGAGTGGTGTGAGTTCCAGATGCACCTATGAGCAGGATCTGAGGTGGCTCTCGGACTGGGTCAGCGGGACTGTCCCACACCGAAGCGAAGCCCGGTCACAACATGACGAATCGAAGAAGCCAGTTAGAGCTCCCCTACATACTGGTGACAAGGTCCGCCCTATGGTTGAAGCTCGGCTCAGAGGGATCCACAGATCACGGGAGCAGCAGATGACCAGGGGTGGCTGTGGGTAGTGACGACCCGTGAGGATGGCTATTTGGGGCTGTCTGATGGATCCAGGAGGCACCCTAATGAGCTGCGGCTTGTAGGTGAGGACAGATGCCAGCGCAGCTCTTATCCAGTAAAGAAGAGGTGAAGACGCTCTGGGAGGGAGCAGCCAGACGGACATCCTAGGGTGGATCTCCATGGGGGTCCATGAGGTGACTTTAAAAAGGGGGGTTAGCGGCATGTTACATTGTTCTGAATAGTGTATTATCTTAGTTTCCTGAAGCTGCTTAGCCTATGAATGTGGTTGTTATTCCCGAGTAAGTGTGTGTGAAAAATAAAAAAAAAAAGAACAGAGTGTCAAATGCAAATTCCCTGACATTGTTTGTTTGGTTTGCCCGTGTTGTGGGGTGGGAGTGCTGAGGTGGGGGCCGCCATTAGGTAAATGTATATATTGTTTATTGGTGTTTAATGTTTGCTGTGTTATGACAATGTATATATGTTCGGGATTATTTTCTTTTAGCACACGACCATTTTATTTTCATAGATTATAATGGTTGAGGTGGCAGAATAATCTGCCTGGCCGTGTAGGGGGCGCCAGTAGTCCACCTGACCCCTCTAGGATTGTGTTGTAGTATGCATGGATAGGTTATATATTTATGTTGTGTATTTTGATGTTTAGAGTGTGAGTCGGGCCGTAAATTTTGGGGAGCGTACAACTGGTGTGCTTGCTATTTTTCTATGGGGGGGATGTTAGATATTATATTGGGTGTACCAATATGGCGGCATCCCGGGCGTAGTGGGAGGTGACATCCCGCCTTTTCAGCGGTGGCGTCACGGGGAGTATAAAGGGCCACAGCGGAAGAGGCTCTCCCTCTTTGCTGTGGACCCCTTGAACCTGTACGGAGTGACTCCTGTTGTTTAGTGTAAATAGTTAATAAAGGGTGTTAAACTGTCACCTTCGCCTCCTCCTTTGAACACCGGATTACAGACACAACACTAATGCTGTAAACAAATAAAAGCTCTGAGATAATATCGATGTCTCCACTGCAATAAAGTCGGCTGCATTTTTCTATTAAAAATCTTTTTTTTTTTTTTAGAATTAATTTTATGCAATATTGTAAATTTTTGAGAAACTGAATTTGGGGTTTTCTTGAGCTGCAAGCCATCAAAATTAAAAGAAATAAACACTTGAAATATATCATTCTGTTTGTAATGAATCTATATAATATAGGAGTTTCATTTTCTGAATTGAAATACTGAAATTAATTAACTTTTTGATGACATTCTAATTTATTGAGATGCACCTGTAAATGCCCCTGCTACTCCACTCTTACTGACTGATTTAGCGCTATGTCAGCCGAAATCGGAAGCTCCGCCCATAATCGTTCCTACAGTGGCACCCCCAGGAATAAGGTGGATACTTTAACAGTTAGACAACCACCTACAGTGTTATTTATGTGGAAAATTATATTTTAAATTGACAAACATCATATGTGTAACTCGTGGCAAAATTCAGTTGGATCAAAAGATGCAGTAATTTCTCATTTCAATCCACCTTATTCCTATGCCTCATGATGCCTTGCGTGAATAATGGTAGCAACTTCCGGTACTAGTTTAGAACATATGGTTGTCACTGAAACAGGACACTTTTCCTTGTTAAAAAACAATGACTTCGACATGAGAAATGCAGGAACACGGCCTCTTGCACCTCAAAACAGTAATATAATCATACCACTTCACACGACTATCAAGAGATGGGAAGATGACTTTAAAAAATTGCCCCATACACAGTAGCTCGGTTAGTTAGTGCTGCTGCTAAGATGGTAACACTGTAAACAAATGACCCGTGCTGGCAAAATGAGTCACTTTGAGGACATTTTCAAAACTGATGTAACAATATTTCCATATTCTATATTGAAAGACCTTCAAATTGATATTTAATTTGTAGGAAGTGCGCAAAAATTGACCCAGAAAAAGACGATTTGTTTATATTTTAGCTAGGTTGAAAACTTGCGTTCGATTTGTCGGGAGTTATGTCTTCTGCACAAAAATAGGTATTTTTAGAAAGTACGATTTCTAAGCTTTCCAATGATATCAGGCACTCATGGGGTTTTTCCGGGACTTGCCGCTGCCAAACAAAGAAAGAGTCATGATTTATGACTTCTCGTTGCCTGTACTCATAATGATGCAGTGCACATTCCGATCAGCACGTCTCCACCGCAATAAAGTCAGCTGCATTTTGTTAAAATATGCTGGACATAATCACATTTACGTTAGAGCAGACGTACGCCACAACACCGTGCTTGGATGTTGTCTGTCACTGTGTGGTGAGAATTCTCCATTTATCCAGTCTATGGCACAACCACGAACACCAGCAACAAGTACCAGAACTACGCCAAAACATTCAAAAAATACAAAAACTAGAAGAGCTGAAATTAGCTGTCACTTGAGTGCAAAACACGTATGTGGACTATACATTAAAATGAATTTGAAAAACTTTTAAAAATGCTATTTTAAATGCCACTGTTACTCCACTCTTACTGACTTTATTTATTTATTTATTTATTTATTTATTCAAGGCTGCCCATACTGCAATCCCACGAGGCTACCGACCCCTCTATGTCCCATGTTTGGACGGAGAAAGTGCTGCCCTCCTACAATCCTATCAAACATCAGGGGACCCAGAGATAGCAGACCATCTCATTGAATCGCTAAATACAGCCCGGCGAAAGAAATGGGAGGAGACAGTTGCTGACCGGAGCTTTACCCACTCTAGCAGGAAATGTTGGAGCCTCATCCGTCGCCTAGGAGCTGCACAGAAGCCCCCTAGCCAAAGCCGAGCATCCGTCACACCCAACCAAGTTGCATCCCACCTACTGACTATCGCCAAAGCACCCCAAGACAAAGACACCAGAAGAGCAGTTACAACTGAGCTAAAAAAACACCAAAAAATACCTGTAGAGGAAAGGAACCCTGAACCCTTCGAGGCTGCTGAACTGGAGAAAGTCCTACAGGGCCTGAAATGTGGAAAGGCAGCAGGATACGATAACATCTTCCCAGAATTCATGAAAAATCTTGGCCCCCGAGCCCTAACCTGGTTGACACAATTCTACACAAGGATCACACAAACAAACTCGATCCCAAAGAAATGGCGGACAGCAAAGGTCATTGCCATCCCAAAACCTGGCAAAGACCACAAACTACCAGCAAGCTACCGCCCAATCTCCCTACTCAGCGTTCCTTACAAAATCATGGAGCGCCTAATACTGCAATGCATTTCCCCAGAAATAGAGGATATTCTAAGTGTGGATCAAGCAGGTTTCCGCAAGGACCGCAGTACAGGAGAACAAGTACTGGTCCTAACCACCTTCATTGAAAATGGCTTCGAGAGCAGACTGAAGACAGGGGCTGTGTTTCTCGATCTCACAGCCACCTATGATACGGTCTGGCACAAAGGCCTCCTCCTGAAACTTATAAAGGCGATCCCTGCTTGGGCAACAGCAATTATAAAAACCCTGCTGACCAACCGAAGGTTCAGAGTCCACCTCAGTCAGAACACAAGTGCATGGAGAATGCAGAAAAACGGACTCCCACAAGGCTCAGTTCTAGCTCCAACTCTGTTCAACCTCTACATAAATGACCTGCCTACTACAAAATCCCGCAAATTCATCTATGCAGACGACATCTGTTTGGCATTCCAAGCACCAGACTTTGAACCACTGGAACGGGTGTTCACGGAAGATCTTGATAAACTGGACCAGTTCTGCAAAATCTGGCGCCTAAAACCAAGCCCAGCAAAAACCGTCTCCAGTGTATTCCATCTCCACAATGCAAAAGCTGCCAGAGAACTAAACATCCACCTGAGCGGACTCAAGCTTAAGCATGCCCCAAATCCAACTTATCTTGGAGTGACCCTTGATAGGATCTTATCCTTCAAGGAACATCTAAAGGGGACGGCTGCTAAGGTGAAAGTACGAAACAACCTGCTCTGCAAGCTCGCTGGTGCAAAATGGGGGGCGGCAGTCTCCACCCTGCGCACCTCAGCACTGGCCCTTTCATACTCTGTAGCAGAATATTGTGCCCCTGTCTGGTCCAGGTCATCTTACACACACCATGTAGACACCCAGCTCAACTCAACCATGAGAACTATAACTGGAACAATCCGCTCAACACCACTCCCCTGGCTCTCTGTACTGTCAAACATAGCCCCTCCACACATCCGGCGAGCAGCATTAACTCAAAGGATGCTCCAAAAAGTTAAAGATTTTCCTCACTTACCAATCCATGCAGATATCTACACCCCACCGACTGCCCGACTTTCATCCAGACGGCCGATCCCTCCCCCAGCTGACTTTACCATCCAGACAGCTTGGCAAGAGGAATGGGAGACCAAGGAGGTTCCAAACAAACAGCTGGTGATAAACCCCAACCAACAGGTCCCGGGCACCAACCTCCCAAGGAGACAGTGGTCTACACTCAATCGCTTCAGGACTGGACATGGCCCCTGCTTGGCCAGCCTTCACAGATGGGGCAGTAGCCCTAGCCCACTGTGCGCATGTGGAGAGGAGCAAACTATGGAACACAACATAGAGGCTTGCCCGCTCCAAAGACTGGAAGGAGGATTACACACCCTCCATACAGCAAACCAGGAGGCAACTGCTTGGCTTAAGGACTTTGCATTCGCTAAATAAATAATCTTACTGACTGATTTAACACTACGTCAGCCAAAACCGGAAGCTCCACCCATAATCGTTCCTACAGTGGCACCCCCAGGAATAAGGTGGATAGAGATTTTTTTTTCCAATTTAAAGGCCCATGTTTAGAAGTAGAGGGGGATGACTTAGGCTCTCGATCAAGGATGCACTGGACCTGGTTACAGTGTTGCCAGATGTACGATAATTAGCATATTTATTCGATAGTTTTAGGGCCTATACGATAGATCAATCCTTTTAAATACTTTTACTTTACAATACTTTTACTTTTTTGGTACAAAGACTGCTGTTGTTGTTTTTCTAGCTTTATTCCTTTTTCTTTTTTATATTGTGCACACCACTGAAGAGAGAGAGAAACACCATTTCAATTCTCCTGTATGTCCTGTACATATAGTAGTATTGACAAATAAAATCTTTGGATCTTTGAATCTTAAAGAAGGCCAAATATATGATACCTTTATGATATATGATACCAAATTTTATATATATGATACCAAATTTATGATACCTTTCTGTACACCCCCCAAAAAACGTCATTTTGATTTATGTGAACACCCACATATCACCAGAAACTGATCATAGCTGATCAGCTCATACCTGTCTTGCTCCTCCTTGTGCCAATCACATCAGCAGTGCATAGCTCACGTTTGTTTGCACAGCTGAAGTGGCATCACAACAAATTAAAAAAAAAACAAAAATCAGTGAACATGAGTTTGGATGAAAAAGTACTAAAAGAAAAAAGTCTGGTAGCACAGACACAGACACCGGTAAGAAAATAAAGCACCTCTGCCGGGCACAGCAGCTTTATCAGCCTGCATGGGAGTCAGACCCTAGGTTTAAGGATGGAAGCATGGTTTAGCTTAGTTTAGTTTAATTTTTATTTGAAAGGGACATTACATACTCATGAACATTAATACAAGTGTAAGTATGCCAGATTTAGCAATACTGCTAATTTGCATCTGTATTCCCCCGGCAGGTCACAAAAACACACAAACAAACAATCATAAATGAGCAGAACAACTGTAATGAAACTGTACAAAGTGGATATGCTAAAGTGCAAGAGTTAAGGTGTTACAAAACAAAACATTCAAATGTCACACAAGTGAAGTGTTGTGTATGTGTACACACACATGCACCCAAGCACCTCACAGCATATGTGTATATATATTGCAATGCTTCTTTAAAGTGTTTAATGTGGTGCATTCTCCGATTGCTGGTGGTATATTCTTCCAGATCTTAGCGCCCCTCACTGATAGCACAGATTGAGCAAATGTGGTGCGTCTGTAGGGGACCTCACACTCTCCTCTTGTAATTGCTCTGGTGGTTGTACCAATGACAGTTCTCAGTTTAACATACTCTCCCAAGGGGGGTTGTGCATAGCCATTTAATATTTTATAGCTTGAATAGGCAAATTTGAGAGTTTTATTATTTTCAAAAGACAGAAGATTGTATTTCTTGTAAATGTGACAGCAGCAATATGTAGGATCTTTCTTATCAAAGATTTTTATGGCTTTTTTGTATAAAGATTCAGTGGGTTTGATTATGGTTACACCAGTGAGTGACCAGTTGGTAAAACAGTAATGGATGTCTGAGAAGATCATTGCATGAAGAAACATTTTGGCTGCACTGTCAGCGATGGTCTAATTTGTTAAAAATTTCTTAGATTGAATTTGATTATGTTTGAGAATTTTTTGTTGTGTTTTTTAAAGGTTAATGAGGAGTCTAAAGTCACACCAAGGTACTTAAATTCCTGAACTAGTTGCAGCTCCTCCCCTTTTAAGAAAATGTTTAAGTTTGTAATATTTGATCATTGTTTGGTAAACATCATGCAACCAGGATTTTTTAATGTTTAGTAGGAGACATGAATTATTCAGCCAGTCATGGATTTGGGTCATCGCTCTTGTAAGAATACAGGCAGCTTCTTGTGTGTTTTTTGCAGGTGTGAATATTACTGTGTCATATGCATACATTTGTTTTTGAATGTTTCTGCATGCATTTGGTAAATTATTTATGTATAGGGAGAATAGTATTGGTCCAAAAATGGAGCCTTGTGGGACACCCATTTGACATTTCAAATATGGCAGTTTCACACTGTTGACTGTTACACATTGCTGTCTGTCGGTTAAATAGGATTTCATCTATTTGATAGCATGTTCTGAAAAATTAAACTGATTAAGTTTGGTTAAAAGGACGTTGTGGTCAATGGAGTCAAATGCCTTCTCCAGATCTAAAAACACAGCACCTACACAATTGCACTTATCTAAGAACGATTTAGTTTTCTCTAAAAACAAGCTTATTGCAGACTCTGTTGAGTGTTCAAACTGTTCGTAATGTGTGTGTGTGTGTGTGTGTGTGTGGGGGGGGGGGTTCCCAAAATTCAGATGTTCACATAATAGTGTGGCCACCCATTTTTCAATTATTTTGGTGATGACAAGTAAGATGCTGATTGGTCTGTAGATGTTTATATCAGTTTTACTCCCTGTTTTGAAAATTGGTCTGACCACCTACCTTCCAAGCAGTTGGGACATAGCATGTTTGATTGACAGATTGCTTAAATGAGTAATTGGACAAATGAGAGAGTCTTTATTTTCTTTTAAAAATTTGGTGTTAAGACCATGTTCATCTGTTGCTTTTGAGCTATTCAATGAGCTGATGATATTTGCGTCTTCATTTTCAATTGTTTCTAATATATTAAAAACTGATTGTGAGGGGTTAATAGGACTAGAATTATGATCAGGTGGATTAAATGAATTGGATATTTCTAGCACAGAGTTCATGAAAAAGTTGTTAAACTCTGTAGCAATGGTTGTGCAAAGAGGTGCAGTTCACTGTGTGGGTGGATGTGTTTAAATGTGACAATGCATAAAGCAGTTGTTTCATTCAAATGGCTGAGCCTCTGCATTTATTACTTAGGTTCCTGCAATGCCATACATATAGAATAGGTTTGTTTTTAAATACACTGTCCTAGTTTGTGATTTTTCAAGTTATTTTAGTACATATTGTAGTTTGGGTCCAAGTACAATAATTTTAAAGCGACTGGCAACTCTGCTAGTTTAATATGTAAGTGACGTCCCCTAGCAAGTCCCGAATAGTCAGTTTTACCTTCATTGGGCCTTTTATAAGAAAAGTGAGCTTTTTGATTTTTTTTTTTTTCAATAATCCAGTTACCAATAGATGCTTTTTAAAAGGTTAAAACCTACAAACACACAGTTTTTCAGTCACTGATGCACTTCAAAGAAAAGTATATGTTTCTAATTAAAGGATGGTTAAAAAAATGTATGCTATCTGAAGGTTATAGCATATGATTTGTAGTATTTCCATAGCTGTCAAGCCACTCAGCAGACCTTTTTAGTCCCCTAACATTTCATAGGCTTCAATGACATCCTGGTTATAGCCATGGTCTTCAGATTATGAATGTTTTTAGAAGGTGAAAATCCTGATTGAAAACAACTTTGTATTGACTTGGACAGTTCTTTCCTGTAAGATAAGATAAGCCTTTATTAGTCCCACAACGGGGAAATTCCAGGATTGCAACAGCACAGGGATAGCAACACTCAGAGCAACAATCAGAAGGCAAGAAAAAAAACAAGCAAGCAAGAGCAGCTAATATACATATGTACATATTACTATAAAATATATATATACACACACACACACAGACACACAGTGCAGAGCATTGTAGCTGGATGGAATAAATATATGAATATATGAACACACAGTGCAGAGCATTGTAGCTAGATGGAATAAATATGTAAATATATAAACACCCACAGTACGGAGCATTGCAGCTAGGTGGAATAAATATGCAAGTATATAAACACACACAGTGCGGAGCAATGTAGCTAGATGGAATAATATGTAGATATATAAAAACACAGTGCGGAGCATTGTAGCTAGATGGAATAAATATATAGATATATAAATATAAACACACCCAGTGCTGAGCATTGTAGCTAGATGGAATAAATATGTAAATATATAAACACACACAGTGCAGAGCATTGTTGCTAGGTGGGATGAAACAGCATAACCGTCTATTTAGTTATCCTACATGGTATGATTATGTGCCCATACATATTCTCACCCTCCATAGCGACCGGTATGTTCCTAGTTGTATGCCGGAGAGGACCATTGTGTAAGTCTATTGCATCTTTTGCATTCAAAAAAACTATTAGTTTGTTACGTCTTTTTGCTATCTCTGCGAGCAGCCCTGCTTAGGTTGTACAGTCTGACAGCCGTTGGTAGGAAGGACCTACGAAACCTCTCGGTTGTGCACCTGGGATGATGTAGTCTGCTGCTAAATGAGCTCCTCAGTGCATCCAGTATGTCCTGCATAGGGTGGAACTCGGACTCCAGCAGAGATGACAGTTTAGCCACCGTCCTTCTCTCTCCGATCTCCTCCATCGGATCAAGGCGCTGCCCCAGGACAGAGCTAGCTTTCTTAATCAGTTTGTTCAGTCTCTTCCTATCGGCTGCAGTAATGCCACTGCCCCAGCAGACCACTCCAAAAGTGATGGCTGATGCCACCACCGTGTCATAGAATGACTTCAGCAGCGCCCCTTGTACACCAAAAGACCGAAACAAGACCAATCAAAAAACAAACAAACAAACAAACAAAAACAGTGGCACATTCTTCTTTGCATAAAGGTTTCAGGTTTTTTCATACATACGAATGACTTTGGCATGGTCAAGTATTTTTCTCCGGTTGTCAAAGACATGCACAAAAAAATTAAATTAGAACAGGAAATATCACAAGGCCTAGTTTCAAAGTGCACAGTTTTAGCTACTGTCTGGAGTATTTTCCTATTTCTAACCCATTTCTTTCTCTGTGTCTTCACAGCTTTGGAAAGCTCAGTAGGATAAAGGCTCTGTGATTCCTTGCTACAGCAGAGGGCTTTGGTTTGATATGATTGATGGCTGCTTCTCTGCAGAGCTCATACAGCAAAAATCTTCATCCCCACCGTCTCAACAACAGTTGTATAAATTTTTGTGTTGTAAATCCTATCAGCATCCCGTTTTGTGTCCACACCAAATGTACGGCTGTACAGACTGGGCAAGCAAAGTCTATCTATCTATCTATCTAGACACATAACCTTTTTTTGTCACAGTCTGACATTAAATCAGACTAAACTTTTCTTGTTTTAGTCATGTTTTAGTCAGTTAGGATTACCAAAATTATTTAAGATAAGATAAGCCTTTATTAGTCCCACAATGGGGAAATTCCAGGATTGCAACAGCACAGGGATAGCAACACTCAGAGCAATAATTAAGAAGATACGAAAAATATAAATAAGAGCAGTGGATATACATACGTACACATAAATATATAAATATATATACAAAGTGCGGAGCATTGTAGCAAGATGGAATAAACAGCATAACCGTCCAGCGCGCTGCGCCTCGACGGCTTCCAGCTCTTCCGTGCTGATCGTGACACAGAGCTTTCCGGCAAGACCACAGGAGGCGGTGTCTGCTTCTACATCAACTGTAGCTGGTGCTCTGATGTAACGGAAATTTCCAAACACTGTTCTCCTGCCTTGGAATTTCTTGTTATCAACTGCAAGCCTTTTTATTCCCCACGGGAGTTTGCTTCTTTTATACTGATCGCTGTGTACGCCCCTCCCGACGCGGACACGCGCGAAGCTCAGCGCGTGCTCGCGGATCACATTCAACACACAGAGCGGAGTTTTCCAGACTCGCTGATTATTGTGGCTGGCGACTTTAATCAGTGCAATCTGAGCCACGATCTCCCCCGCTACAAACAGTTTATTAAATGCCCCACCAGAGGATTAAACACACTGGATCACTGTTACACCACAGTGAAAGACGCATATCACGCTGTCCCTCGAGCTGCGCTGGGATTATCTGATCACGTGATGGTTCACCTCATTCCCACATACAGACAGAGATTGAAGCTCACTAAACCTGTTGTGAGCACTACGAAGATACGGACCAGTGATGCTGAGGAGAAGCTGGAAACGTGCATGGAAATATCTGACTGGGGCATGCTTAAAGGAGCCACGCATGATCTGGATGAGTACACGGACACTGTGAACTCATATATCCACTTTTGTGAAGAGAACATTCTTCCATCACGCACCAGGGTGAGTTACTCTAATGACAAACCCTGGTTCACAGCTAAGCTCAGACAGATCAGGAAGGAGAAGGAAGCAGCGCTGAAAAGTGGAGATAGGGACTGCTACAGGGAGGTTAAATACCGGTTTAACAGAGAGCTGAAGAGGGCTAAATCTGTGTACTCAGAGAGACTCCAGCAGCAGTTCACTGCTAATGATTCGGCTTCCGTGTGGAGAGGACTGAGGCAGATCACCAACTATCGGCCTCAGGCTCCTAAAGGTCAGGATGACAAAGCCCTTTGTCAGAGACTGTCCCAACACTATGCCCGTTTTGACACCTCGTCATCTGTGTCCAACTCCCCCCCTCCCTCCAGCTCCACAGCCTCCACATTCCCTACTTCATTTAAGGCACCCCCCCCACCTCCCCCCCTCCCCTTATCATCAGTGAGCAGGATGTGCTCAAACAGTTCTCCAGACTGAACCCGCGCAAGGCCCCCGGCCCAGACGGCGTGTCTCCCTCCACCCTGAGACTCTGTGCGAAACAGCTGGCTCCTGTATTCACAGACATTTTTAACACCTCCCTTAAGTTATGCCACGTGCCGTCCTGCCTCAAATCCTCCACCATCATCCCTGTCCCCAAGAAGCCACGGATCACTGGACTTAATGACTACAGACCTGTAGCGCTCACCTCTGTAGTCATGAAGTCCTTTGAGCGCCTGGTCCTGTCCCACCTCAAGTCCATCACCACCCCTCTCCTGGACCCGCTGCAGTTTGCCTACCGAGCCAACAGGTCTGTAGACGATGCAGTCAACCTGGCCCTCCACTCCATCCTGCAGCACCTGGACTCCCCGGGAACCTACGCCAGGATCCTGTTTGTGGACTTCAGCTCCGCATTCAACACCATCCGCCCCGCTCTGCTCCGGGACAAGCTGTCCCTGCTCAACGTGCCTGACTCCCTCTGCAGGTGGATCATCGACTTCCTGACGGACCGGAGGCAGCATGTGCGGCTGGGAAAGACTGTCTCAGACTATACTAGCATCAGCACCGGATCACCCCAGGGCTGTGTACTTTCCCCCCTACTCTTCTCCCTTTACACCAACTCCTGCACCTCCAGCCACCAGTCTGTCAAGTTGATCAAGTTTGCGGACGACACCACCCTCATCGGGCTCATCTCCAACGGCGACGAGTCCGCCTACAGGAGAGAGGTGGCCCAGCTGGCGTCCTGGTGCAGCAATAACAACCTGCAGCTGAACGCTCTGAAGACAGTGGAGATGATTGTAGACTTCAGGAAAGTCACTACTCCTCTGCCCCCCCTCACCCTCTCAGGCTCTCCCATCACCACTGCTGATTCCTTCCGCTTCCTAGGCACTACCATCACCAGGGACCTCAAATGGGAGCTGACCATCAGCTCACTCATCAAAAAAGCCCAGCAGAGGATGTTCTTCCTGCGGCAGCTGAGGAAGCTCAAGCTACCCACCAAGATGTTAGTGCAGTTCTACACAGCCATCATCGAGTCCATCCTCACCACCTCCATAACCGTGTGGTACGCAGGAGCCACTGCCAGGGACAGACTAAGGCTGCAGCGCGTCGTGCGCACTGCTGAGAAGGTGATCGGCTGCAAGCTCCCATCTCTCCAGGATCTGTACATCTCCAGGACCCGGAGGCGTGCTGGCCGGATCATAGCCGATCCCTCACACCCTGGTCATGTACTGTTTGCCCCCCTCCCCTCTGGTAGAAGACTTCGGTCCATCCAGACTAAAACCTCCCGTCACATGAACAGCTTCTTCCCCTCTGCCATTAGACTGCTGAACACTAAGTGACTCTCGTGCACCATGTACAGCAGCTCAACCAGACTCATGTCAATCATCACTGTTTTCTTCCTGCATTACCGACTGCACTATATAGTTCTCCACAGTATCTGCTGCTGGCTAATATATATATATATTTTAACTGTTGACCAGTATCACTTAATCTTATCCTACACTTTATTACATGTATAGTTTATTTCTCTTATCTTATCATGTTTAATGTTGCAGCATTGTACCGAGACAAATTCCTAGTTTGTGTACTACATGAACAATGGCAATAAACCTGATTCTGATTCTGATTCTGATTCTGAGTTCTCCCACCTAAAAGATGAGAGAGGTCTCCAATTTTCATCATAGGTATACTTCAACTATGAGAGATAAAATGAGAAAAAAAATCCAGAAAATCACATTGAAGGATTTTTAATGAATTAATTGGTAAATTCCTCGGTAAAATAAATATTTGGTCACCTACAAACAAGCAAGATTTCTGGCTCTCACAGACCTGTAACTTCTTCTTTAAGAGGCTCCTCTGTCCTCTACTCATTACCTGTATTAATGGCACCTGTTTGAACTCGTTATCATTATAAAAGACACCTGTCCACAACCTCAAACAGTCAGACTCCAAACTCCACTATGGCCAAGACCAAAGAGTTGTCAAAGGACACCAGAAACAAAATTGTAGACCTGCACCAGGCTGGGAAGACTGAATCTGCAATAGGTAAGCAGCTTGGTGTGAAGAAATCAACTGTGGGAACAATTATTAGAAAATGGAAGACATACAAGACCACTGATAATCTCCCTTGATCTGGGGCTCCATGCAAGATGTCACCCCGTGGGGTCAAAATTATCACGAGAACGGTGAGCAAAAATCCCAGAACCACACGGGGGGACCTAGTGAATGACCTGCAGAGAGCTGGGACCAAAGTAACAAAGGCTACATCAGTAACACACTACGCCGCCAGGGACTCAAATCCTGCAGTGCCAGACGTGTCCCCCTGCTTAAGCCAGTACATGTCCAGGCCCGTCTGAAGTTTGCTAGAGAGCATTTGGATGATCCAGAAGAGGATTGCGAGAATATCATATGGTCAGATGAAACCAAAATAGAACTTTTTGGTAAAAACTCAACTTGTCGTGTTTGGAGGAGAAAGAACACCATACCTACTGTGAAGCATGGGAGTGGAAACATCATACTTTGGGGCTGTTTTTCTGCAAAGGGACCAGGACGACTGATCCGTGTAAAGGAAAGAATGAATGGGGCCATGTATCGTGAGATTTTGAGTGAAAACCTCCTTCCATCAGCAAGGGCATTGAAGATGAAACGTGGCTGGGTCTTTCAGCATGACAATGATCCCAAACACACCGGCAACGAAGGAGTGGCTTCGTAAGAAGCATTTCAAGGTCCTGGAGTGGCCTAGCCAGTCTCCAGATCTCAACTGCATAGAAAATCTTTGGAGGTAGTTGAAAGTCCGTGTTGCCCAGCGACAGCCCCAAAACATCACTGCTCTAGAGGAGATGTGCATGAAGGAATTGGCCAAAATACAAGCAACAGAGTGTGAAAACCTTGTGAAGACTTACAGAAAACGTTTGATCTCTGTCATTGCCAACAAAGGGTATATAACAAAGTATTGAGATGAACTTTTGTTATTGACCAAATACTTATTTTACCGAGGAATTTACCAATTAATTCTTTAAAAATCCTTCAATGTGATTTTCTGGATTTTTTTTTCTCATTTTGTCTCTCATAGTTGAGGTATACCTATGATGAAAATTGAAGACCTCTCTCATCTTTAAAGTGGGAGAACTTGCACAGTTGGTGGCTGACTAAATATTTTTTTGCCCCACTGTGTGTACCCATACATATTTTCACCCTCCGTAGTGACTGATATTGTCCTAGTTGTATACTGGAGGGGACCATTTGTGTAAGTCTGTTGTGTCTTTTGCATTCAATACTATTTCTATTTGCTAAAATAATTTTTATAGTGTAGCACCTTGGGGGAACCAGATTATCTAGCATCTCAGACAGGAGACAGTGGATAAGCATGGGAGAACAAAGAGCAGGAGGTTCCTGGTGAGATAGCAGGAAGGAGTCAAGGATGAAGGGGGTTGAATGCAGTGTGATGCAAATGTCATGTTGTGTGTGATGTAAATGCCATGAAACTTAAGAGGAGAGTTTCTGCTTAAATGTTCAGTCTGTTCTTTG
Source organism: Pholidichthys leucotaenia (assembly GCA_020510985.1). Classification (NCBI taxonomy): domain Eukaryota; kingdom Metazoa; phylum Chordata; class Actinopteri; order Cichliformes; family Pholidichthyidae; genus Pholidichthys; species Pholidichthys leucotaenia. The sequence continues at coordinate 140,427,991 of CM035847.1, forward strand.
CTTGTGTGATGTGAGTGTGTAATAAATTGTCTGAAATGAATCTGCCTCTGATTTCACACACTCCACAATATTTACTAAATATTTTTTTTTTTAGATATTTTTTATTACTTTCTTCAAAGTCAGAAGTTTACATACATTTCCTTAGTATTTGGTAGCATTGTCCTGTCTGACTTGGGTCAAAAGTTTGGGCATGCTTCCATAAGCTTCTTCTTCTTCTTCTTTTAGATTTGAGTGGCGGTTGGCAACCAGATTACAGGTGTATTACCGCCACTGACTTGATTATCATCACTCTATACCTTTATATAAGGAGTTCTTATAAGGAGTTCTGAATAACTCCTTACGTCTGAAAAAATTATCCGTCCTTGGACATTCAGTCTTGCTCACAATAGTTGGCTTGAATTTTGGTCAATTTCTCCTGACAGAACTGGTGTAACTGAGTCAGGTTTGTAGGCCACCTTGCCCGCACACATCTTTTCTGCTCTGCCCACAAATTTTCTATGGGATTAAGATCAGGACTTTCTGATGGCCACTCCAAAACATTAACTTTTTTGTCCTTAAGCCACTTTCTAACTCATTTGGCAGTATGCTTAGGCCCTAAGCATACTATAGGGCCTAAGCATTGTCTGTATGCTTAGGCCCTAAGCATACAGACAATGACCCTAAGCCTTAGGGTCATTGTCTGTCTTTTTTTTTTTTCTCTCATTTAACCTTTATACAGGGGAGATCCATTGAGAGGCAACCTCTCAAGGACATCCTGTTCACACTCAATTACATATTTACACCTGGGAGCTTCCCACTGCAACCACAGACTGACCTGTGACCACTGAGCAGCTCCACTGGAGCAGTTGGAGTTAAGAGCCTTGCTTAGTGGCACCACAGTGGGGTTAAGGAGGGTGGGGAAAACACTATGTCATCTGTCCGACCCAGAGCTCACCCTGCCAGTCAAGGGACCCTTCAGTCACCAGTCCACATCCCTAACCATTAAGCCACCACTGACCCAAACTGTCTTGAGATGTGGCTTTGATATTTCCACATAATGTTCCTGCCTCATGATGCCATCTGTTTTGTGAAGAGTGTGGTGTATGGGAAACGGCACTTTATTGTGAAGTGCAGTGTGGTGACGTGCACTTCCCGTCACGTCACCGCACTGCCCTATATAAGGGGTGGGCCACCATCTTGTGGTCTCTTTGACCAGTGTCCATCGCCAGGTGCCTGCCGTGTAACCACTACTTGAGTTCCATTAAAAAAGCTGCATTCACCAACTCCATCTTGCCTCATCCTTCACCCAGGTATTTTCCATACATAACATTTGGCGATCGAGGATTAACTCATGGAGGTGTGTATCACATCACTTCATCCCTTTCTCGAGCTTCCGGGCGAACCGCCGGTGCCTTGACCCAGGTGGATTGAGGGCTTCCAAATTTACATCACCGCGCTGTACCTCGGACAGCTCGACAAGCTTAGGGCACATGCGCTTCTTGTCCATAACCTGGGTATCAAGGGCCAGAGAGTCCTGCGGATACTCGGAGCGTTGGATTCCTTCGAGGACATTGTGGAGCTGCCAGCCAAACAGTTCCACACCCCGGATAGCGTGACTGTGGGGAGGATTCATTTTTGGCAGTGACATAAGCGGGTAGGTGAGCCTATCCACTAGTTTATTGCTGATTTAAGGCAGTTAGGTAGTGAATGCCGCTTTGGGCCATTGGAAGATGAAATGGTACATGACCAGCTTGCGGAGCACACGTGCAGCACCACATTGTGGTCTAGGCTTGAAATATATCACTCTGTGTGTAATGAATCTATATAATACATGGGTTTCACTTTCTGAAATGAGTGACAAAAAATATTGAACTTTTTCATGATATTCTAATTTTTTGAGATGTACAGTACCTGTATAAGTAAAATACTGCAGATAAAATAAATAGCAAATAAGTTAATGCTTGCTTAATAGTCTTATTGTAGCAGGGAAGAAACTATCAGCTGTGAGCAGCTTTGTAATCAGTTCACCTGCAGCTCAGCTCACACACCTGTCATTACTCACATCATTATGTCATCCACTATTTAAGCTCTACCTGCTCACTTATTCCTCGCTACGTCATTGTATGTTATCCTCCTGATCCTCTGTCCGTTTCCTTGAGGTGCTTTATTTACCTCCAGAGCTTGGCTCCGCTCTGAGGCACATGTAAGTCTTTGTCTCGTTCAACTGTTAATCCACTGTGGTGCTGTTTTTCCCTCCAGAGTCGTTTTCCCACTCTGAGGCACTACATGTTATATTTTCTCATTTTTCCTATATTTTCTCATTTGTCCTTTGTTAAATAAACACACGGCACCATCCAGCGCTTGGGCTCGTTTCTCTCTGCGCCTCATAGAGGCGCATATGACAGTCCTCGCTCGAGTGCTCCTGTATCTCTGCTCGAATGCTTCTGTATCCTTTTTCTCCTTAAAATTAAATTGTTTTTGCTGTATTAATTGAAAAAAAAAAAACTTAATTGAGGTAGTTTATGTTGTGATGTGAAGCTGTCCTCTCACTGCTCCATTGGCTGCACATTGCATTATGGAATACATTGGGAAATGTAGTGGCCATCCGTTCTACACTACTTTTCAAAATGCATTATGGGATATTTTGAGTGTACTATATTCAGTTCAATTAAATTCAATTCCATCCATCCATCTTCTTCTGCTTAATCCTTTTCGAGTCGCGGGGGGTGGGGGGTGGAGCCTATCCCAGCATCTTTGGGCGACAGGCAGAGGCAGGGTACACCCCGGACAGATCGCCAGCCATCATAGCGCCATTTCACAACAACAGTCATCTTATGGCACTTTCAACTGTAGGGGAAACCCCCACAATTGCAGAAAGACCCCAGCAATCAGGCGATCCCCTGTGAGCAAGCATTTGGTGACAGTGGAGAGGAAAAACTCCCTTTTAACAGGAAGAAACCTCCAGCAGAATCAGGTTCAGGGAGGGGCAGTCATCTGCTGCGGCTGGCTGGGGGGTGAGGGGATAGAGAAGAAGAAAAGAACAGACATGTAGAGAGCAAACGGCACAACTGGGACTTAATCTATGGGAGAGAACGAACAGATGTTAATGACCAGAAAAAAAATATTTTATTGAGAGTGAAGAAAGGAGTGAAGCCCAGTACATTGTTGGAAGTCCCCTGCTGTCTAAAGCTATTAGCAGCATAACTAAGGGAGGGTTCAGGGGCACATGATCCCTCCCTAATTATAGGCTATATCAAAAACGGAGGTTTTAACCCTATTCTTAAAAACAGAGATCAAGTCTGACTCCCAAATCCAGATTGGCAGCTGGTTCCACAGGAGAGGAGCTTAATAACAGAAAGCTCTGCCTCCCATTGTACTTTTGGAGATTCTAGTTATTAGAAGTAATCCTGCATTTTGGGAGCATAGTGCTCTGTTCGGGTAATAGGGTAGTATCAGATCTTTTAAAGAAAAAGGGGCCCGATTATTTAGAGATGAGTAAGTGAGAAGAAGGATTTTAAACTTAATTCTTAACTCTATGGGAAGCCAATGAAGGGAGGCCAGAACCGAAGAGATATGACCTCTCTTTCTAGTACCTGTTAAAACTCTTGCTGCAGCATTTTGGATCAACTAAAGACTTTTTAAAAATGTTTTAAGACAACCTGATAACAAAGAGGTTTTTTTTTTAATATTTACTTTTAATCTATCCGAAATAAAGATTCATTCATTCAAAAGAGTTACAATAATCTAATCTAGAGTTAACAAAAGCGTGGATTAGTTTCTCAGTATCACTCTGAGACAAGATGCTCCTAATCTTGGCAATATTATGCAAAAGATAGAAGGCTGTCTTAGAAACAAGTTTAATATGTGAATTGAAAAACAGATCTTGATCAAAAATAACTCCAAGGTTCCTCACAAAACTATTAAGAGAAAGATAAAACACATCCAAACTAAGAGTTGGATTTGGAAAGGTATTTCTAAGGTTTTTTGAACCAACTAGAATGACTTCAGTCTTATCTGAATTTAATAGCAGGAAATTACAAGTCATCCAAGCTTTGATTTCCTTAAGACAGGCCTCTAACTTGGCTAATTGATGACTTTCACCTGGCTTCACTGACAGGTATAATTGTGTGTCATCTGCATAACAATGAAAATGTATACAGTGCTTTCTAATAATGTTACCTAGCGGAATCATATATAAACTAAAAAGAATAGGGCCTTGCACAGATCCCTGTGGAACTCCATGACTGAGCTTTGAGTTGGAAGAAAACTCATTATTGACATGAACAAACTGGAACCTATCAGATAAATAAGATCTCCACTGCAACGAAGTTCCATTAAGTCCAACATGGTGTTCTAATCTATCAAGTAGAATATTATGATTAATAGTATCAAAAGCTGCACTAAGGTCTAAAATGAGCAGTACAGAAACAAGTCCAGTGTCAGATGCAATAAGCAGGTCATTAGTGACCTTCAATAAGGCTGTTTCAGTACTATGATGGATTCTAAGCCCAGATTGAAACTCTTCAAATAAACCATTTCCCTGCAAGTGGTCAAATAATTGCGTAGTAACAACACTTTCTTAGATTTTTGAAATGAAAGGCAGATTAGAGATTGGTCTATAGTTAGCTAAAACTCCTAGATCCAGCACTGGTTTTTTGAGTAAGGGTTTACTTACAGCAGTTTTAAAAGCCTGCAGTACATGGCCTTTGAAGAACTGATTATTTGAAGAACAGAGCTACCAATAAATGGGAAGACTTCTTTAAATAACCTGGTAGGAATAGGGTCTAAAAGACAAGTTGAAGGCTTAGATGAGTAAATTATTTTATCTAACTCTAAAAGGTCAATTGGAGTAAACTCATCCAAACAGATATCATTTGAAGGAGCTGTAGTAGTTAATGTATTTAAGTTAACGTTGGGAAGAATCTGACTGATTTTATCTCTGATAGATGAAATTTCATTATTGAAAAAGTTCATAAAGTTCTGACTAGTAAGCTCTAAGGGAATGCTAGGATTGACAGAGTCCTGACTCTTTGTTAGCCTGGCAACAGAGCTAAAATGAAACCTGGGATTATTCTTGTTCTCTTCTATTAATACGGAATAATAACTTGTTCTAGCTTTCCTAAGAGATTTTTTTTATAAACTAGAAGATGATTTCTCCAAGCTAAATAGATTTCATCTAATTTAGTGGAGCACCATTTTCTTTCTAATTGACGACTCTTCTGTTTTAAGCTACGAATTTCTGTGTTGAACCAAGGAGTTAGAAATCTCTTATTAGACTTCCTCTTTTTTAAAGGGGCCACCATTTCTAGAGTCTGATGCAGAGAAGCTGTAACACTATCTACCATGCTATCTATCAATTACAGAAGGAGCAAGCTCTCCGTAGCTTATCTCCATTGTGTTGACACATGGCATAGAGGAAATAATCTGCATAAATTTGGTAACAGCATCATCTAAGAGGCGTCTACTGTAGTAATATTTTGATTTAGGAGCCAAATAGTCAGAAATAGTAAGACCAAAGGTGAACAGACAATGGTCTGACAGTACAGGGTTACGAGGACACACTTCCAGATTTTCTATTTGTATGCCATATGTCAGAAGAAGGTCTAACATGTGATGGAGATAATGGGTAGAATTTCCTACTTTCTGAGAAAACCCCATCAAGTCTAATATTGAATTAAATGCCATATTAAGGCAATAACAATCTACATCTACAGGTATATTATAGTCCCCTACTACAATTATCTGATTTCAGCACTAAATCTGCTACGAATTTGACAAATTCAGATAAAAACTCTGAGTAGGCTTAGGGAGGATGATAAACTATGGCAAATAAAATTGGGTTTAACCTAAAATTACTAAAATGCCCAATACTGAGGACTAGGCCCTCAAAGGAATTATAACATGGCTTTTTTTGCTTTACATTAACTAGTAGTTTAGAATGATAAATTGTTGCTACTCCTCCTCCACAACCAGAACTTCTGGGATTTTGACAGTTTAAATAACCAGAGGGAGTGGATTCATTTAAACCAACATAATTGTCTTGCCCTAACCAAGTCTCTGTAAGGGATATTAAATAAGTCTGATGATCAATTAACAGATCATGGACTAGCAGAGTCATGGGAGTTAGAGACCTAATATTTAACAAACCACATTTAATTTTTAAATTATGAGGAGTAACAGAGGCCAAGTCATTAAATTTAGAGGCTTCATGTTTAATTTGAGTTTTACCAACTTTTTGTTTAATCACTTTGGGATGCTTATACATTATATTTTTATTTACTTTGGAGGGAGCAGACAATGATTCTCTGATGGGGAAGACATGAGCTAAGTTGAGGGCTGGCGGATGAAGAGGAGCTGCAGAAAGGCGTGTAAGACTGCGACTCTGCTTCCTGGTCCCGACTCTGAGTTGTCAAGGTTTTTGAAATTTGGATAAAAATGATGCCAGATTGTTAGATAAATGAGACACACCATCCAAAGTGGGATGGACGCTGTCTCGTCTAATAAGACCAGGTTTTCCCCAAAATGAGTTCCAATTGTCTATGTAGCCCACATCGTTTGCAGGACACCACACAGACAGACAGCGGTTGAAGGATGACAAGCGGCTAAACATGTCATCACTGGTCAGATTGGGGAGGGGCCCAGAGAATACTACAGAGGCAGACATCATTTTGGCAAAGTTACACACCGATTCCACACAAGTTTTTTGACTTCCGACTGCCGGAGTCGGATGTTGTTAATGCTGGCGTGGATAACAACTGTGGAGTATTTACAGTTACTTTTAGCCAGCATCTTCAAATTTGACTCAATGTTGCCTGCTCTGGCCCCGGAAATGCATTTGACTATGGCCGCTGGAGTCTCTATGTTCACGTTTCTGACTGAGAGTTTTTTCCTCAGCGGGTGTGTCGCTGAGCCTGGAAAAGCGATTAGAAATATGAACAGATTGGTGGTGAGCCAGGGGCTGGCCACTATGCTTCCTTCTCACTGTCACCCACCCATTCTCTCCTGGCTGCTCAGGAGAGGTGGAAGCCGGGGGACAGCTAGCAGGCCCTATACTAGGGTGCTCCACTGCAGTTAAGGGGAGTCCGTCATTATTAACTGGCACTGACAGTGTTTCAACACAGCGGAGCCGGGATTCCAAATTGCACCTCGCCTCGAGTGCCTCAAAAAGACAACATTTATTACATTTACCATTAACACTAAAATAGGCAGAGGTGTAGCTAAACATCTGACACAGAGACCACACCAGAGGAGAAAGGGAAGGAGAGCTAGTAGCCATAGCTAGTGGATAACCCAAAGCAAACACAAACACTGATGAAAGGTGAACAGAAGGCTAAAAAGGGTGATTAACTGACACTGAGTGCGCACACAGGTGCAAGAGGCTTGTTAAACAGAAGTGAGAGGTGATGGTAGATTGGAAAAAAGTGATTAATATAGAGTTAAGGGCAATAATCCTCAGGAGAGTGAGGAGAGCTAACCACAGAGCAAACCACACCGACAGCCAGCAACACCGGAAGTGACGATATGCTACCACAGGAAGCATCCAAGGACTGGACTGGCATATCCACCTTATTCCTGGAGGTGCCACTGTAGGAACAATTATGGGTGGAGCTTCCGGTTTCGGCTGACCTGGTGTTAAATCAGTCAGTAAGAGTGGAGTAGCAGGGGCATTTAAAATAGCATTTTTAAAAGTTTTTCAAATTCATTTTAATGTATAGTCCACATAAGTGTTTTGCACTCAAGTGGCAGCTAATTTCAGCTCTTCTAGTTTTTGTATTTTTTGAATGTTTTGGCGTAGTTATGGTACTTGTTGCTGGTGTTCGTGGTTGTGCCACAGACTGAATAAATGGAGGCTTCTCACCACATGGTGACAGACAATATCCAAGCACGGTGTTGTGGCGTACGTCTGCTCTAAGGTAAATTTGATTATCTCCAACATATTTTAATAAAATGCAGCCGACTTTATTGCAGTGGAGATGTGCTGGTTGGAATGCCTACCATGTCATTATGATCTACAGGCAACGAGAAGTCATAAATCATGACTCTTTCTTTGTTTGGTAGGGCAAGTCCAAGGAAAACCCCATGAGTGCCTGGTATCATTGGAAAGCTTAGAAATCACACTTTCTAAAAATACCTATGTTTTTGTGGAAGACACAACTCCCGACCAATCGAACACAAGTTTCCAACCTAGCTAAAATATAAACAAATTGTCTTTTTCTGCGTCAGTTTTTTGTGCACTCCCTACAAATTAAATATCATTTTGAAGGCCTTTCAATACAGAATATGGAAATAACGTTACATCAGTTTTGAAAATGTCCTCAAAGTGACTCATTTTGCCAGCATGGGTCTTTTGTTTACACTATTAACATCTTAGCAGCGGCGCTAACTAACGGGGCCACTGTGTCCAAGGCCACTTTTTAAGGTCATCTTTCCATCCCTCAATAGTCGTGGGAAGTGGTATGATTATATTACTGTTTTGAGGTGCAAGAGGCTGTGATCCTGCATTTCTGATGCCGAAGTCATTTTTTTTTAACAAGGAAAAGTTTCCCGTTTCAGTGACAACCATATGTTCTAAACTAGTACAGGAAGTTGCTACCATAATTCATGCAAGGCATCATGGGGCCTAGGAATAAGGTGGATAGTGATTGAAATTTTCGGTTAAGATTTCAAACAGCACTACAAAATGACTGCTTCACTATATAATACACTATATGGGGAACGAGTGAACATTTCAAACACAGAATTAGTGTTTTGCTGTTTGGATGCATGAGCTTGATTTGGACTGATCTCACTATTTCCATCACCATGGTGACAGAAGAATCTCTTAAAAATAACTATTAAATGCTATCCTAATGTACTTTTTTCCTTCTGCATAAGCTATGAAAAGCCTGTTGGTGCTATAACCTAAATACGCTATTAAGGCATAAAAAAATAAGGGTGATGGGAAGCCATTAAACCATTGCTACATGGTTTTCAGTATATGAGATCATAAGAGGCTGCAATGTAGTTTTAGGTCTCTCCATGCTGCCGTTTTGAACCATAAATGAAAGTAGAACAACAGTGTGGGAGCCAGCTGAGCTGTGGAGGCTCAACAATTTCATACTTCGAGTCTTGGTTTCATATTAAGCCAACACAACTTCTCAGCCTAACTCTTCTAGCTGTGTACCTGCCTTCCAGCCATTCATTTTCTCTCCAGAGAGCCTACTTCCCTGCATGTCACACTTCTAAGAGCCCTGCAATCATCTTAGTTTTATTTTTTTTCTCTCATTTCTGTTCTATTTATGATTTCCATGTGATAGACAAATTCCATGCCACTGCTCCTTCCCTTGTCTTTGAGTTGTTCTTTTAAAATGTTTTTTACATTTGAGGTTTCTTTATGCTTTCTTGGTTGCTATCTTCTCTGTTCCACTTATGCATCCCAGCAGTCTCAATTTCCTTTCCTCGGGTTATAATAGTCACACTGTGAAATCGCTCCAGCCCAGCCCCCTCCCCTCGCCCCTCTGTCCTCTTTCCCCTCTCCGAACATCTTTTGCTCCCTTCTCTGATCCCCTGCCTCCTTTACCACTTATAGCCAGTGTTAAATATTTATAACCTCATAGCTTGAGAAGTAGGTGGGGGCACAATGCTCTTCCTGGCCGATGATTGCTTGGGCGTTGCCAAGAACCAAACAAGGTGAGGCCTGTACCACAACGGTATCACTGAGTTGCAGCCCCCACAGAGCAGAAAAAGGGCTGCCCAATCTCCTCAAGAGCCCCTATGCTGAAATGATTAGACCGCAGGAAGTTGAACTTGACATTGCTGACACTAGGCCCCCCTTACCACATCCTGCCTCTGCATCCACCCACTCCATATGACAGCACCTCACTTTGCTGACACCTGACTCACGGTGGCAACCGATGGATGATTTGCATGTCCTCAAACGGTTCCAGAGGAAGAAGAAGCAAAAGATGCAAAAGAATCAAGAGAATGAATTTCTGAGTACAAAACAGGAATAATAATCAAGTAAGACACAGTTTGCCACAGAAGGGGAAGCAAGAGATATGTAAGTGTATGTTCCTAATAACAGTAGATGGTAAAACATTTATGAGAATAAATATAGTCACATTCAAGTATTCTTTACCTATTTAAAAATAGAAATTATTTAAGTGGTATATGAGTCTCATTTCATCATTTTAGGAGTGGTATTAAAGTGTTTATTCACTTAGCACTTGGTAATGAACAAGGCATAATAGTGGAAGAAGACAATCCAGTGATTAAGACAACATTCATGACAGAGCACTGCTGCCCTCCTGTGTTTTGGGGTAGAAAATGTAGAATCAAGAGGATGGGAATTGTTACTTTGACCCTCGGGAAAACATTGTGTTTCATTTTTGTAGGATAAGAATGTGAATTTTCCTTACAATAAGCATATACAGTACATATTTTAAAAATTTAAAATGTAAACTTAATAAATAAACAAATCATCAACAACAAACATTATCCACTGTTATTTAAACATACAGTAGATTTATTTGTATCATTTCAGATCTCAACAGCTTCAACAAAGCAACCATGGGAACAAGGCTACAGACAGCAATCCAGTGTCCATATTTCAGTAACAATGTGGTCACTGGACTCTTTAATGCTAAAAAGACAGTGACATTACAGGGAAAAAAATGCCCTCACATCGAAGAAACAGGGTTGTAACAGTCCCTCAGTCAGAGGCTCAGAATGGTTTTATCTCTCCATTTTTTGCTACCAAGAAAATAGGATGCATCACACTTTTCCAAAAAATAATACAGACACCTTGCACAGGTTAATAAGTTGTGACAAAAAAAGGATGACTATTTTGATGTACTCAGCTGTTTCATGGTAGCACACAGAGATGTGCTCAGGTACGGACTATTATTGCCTGGGCAACCAACAGTCCTTTTGTGACCCTTTGTCCAAACTGGAAACTTAAACTTAGAAAAAAGAGAACTTAACTTTAACTCAAATGAATACTACTGCACCATGGGTTTGTGGTTTACGCAGGAAAAAGAAGTCAATTGTCCAAACAATTTATGACCTTTTCTGAATGATTTATTTATTCCAAGAGCAGGCAAACAGAAGTTGCCATTCCTTCCTGCCTCTCTGATAAAAAAAACAAACAAAAAAAAACAAAACCATAGGCCCACCCAGGTGCATGCTGGTCCTATTCCTGCCTGCCTCACCTATATAACCTAGGTGGCCATGGTGTTACCCAAACAACCCAAAATAAGCCTAATTAACTATGCAAACAAACAAACAAACAAACAAACAAAATAAACAGAATTACAAAATAAAAACACTACCAAAATACTGTATAACTTATTTAATCCTAAACAAAACAAGCAAATTAAACTAAATATCAACCAATAACAAATAGCTCCAGCAAGTCAATTTGCTGTTTTTGTTAGAGTGGCCCTTCCAGGTGGGGGGGGGGGGGGGTGACTTAAAACAATAACTGCTGTTTCTCATTATAGTAGCCTATAATTGCTGATATACATTTACATTTTCCTGTTTTCTAATATATTTTCAGTGCTAGTGAAAAAATATGACTTTTATCCTTCTAAATTTGCAACACTTCTCATGAATTTGTAAATTCATGTTTTTTTTTTTCCTTATCATTTTGCTCTTGTATCAGTTTAGAGTAAAAGCCCCTCAAAATACGTGTGTCTGTGAATGTCCCTGGTAGCACAAGAAGTCTAGACAAATTTATGGGGCAGAAGAAATTGACTATTATTGTCAGGCATCTTTAAAACAAAAAGAAAAAAAAGAGCCATGTTCAGAATTAAGAGAAAGTAAGATGTAGAAAACATGGCATCTTGGGGATTTGTCTACTGATTAACTGACAACAAAAAAAAAGAGTCAAATGTAGGTACTGCAAAGCAACACATGAAATTCAGAAGCGTTAAAGCAGCAACCCAGCAACCATAGAGGAGATCAGTGCCTGATGACCCATCTGGGTTGAGAACTTGATCCAGAGCAACACAAAGATCCTCAAGGTCAGGGTGAGAGCAAAGTGGTTGTGTGGTTAAGTTCAAAGGGTGCCCATGGTCAAACAAGAAGGAAAAAAAGGCCAACCATAAACTAGTGAAACTGACGCAGAACATGGTAACATCATCAAGCACACAAAATACTCAGATGCTTGCTGCAACAAAACAAGGAAAACAAAGAACACCCCCCACACACACAAACACACACTGTAATTCAGCAGGAAACTTAAATTAAACCAGCACAGTAGAAAGATCATGTTACATTTGATAATGTGGATAAATGGGTATTTTTTTCACCCCAAAAAAGCTTGCACTTCTATTCTACTCATGTATCAAAAATCAGACTAAAATGATGACAGCCAGCATACAATGATGTACATGTTAAGGTGATGCAGCAAAAAAAATAAAAATAAATAAATAAATAAAAAAATTAAAAAAAATTGGAAAGGCACAAAATACGCCCGTTAAAAATGACAATAAAAGTGTGATTGTAATATGCTTTCTGCACATATTACCAGGAACATGTAAAGTTTTGTATTATGAAATAGTGAAGCAATTGTATCTCTTACACCATGATTCAGCTGCACAGCAATTATTACTGTAAGCTATACCCACAGTAAAACTCGATATTGCATCCAGCTTTAAGAGTGCTGAAATCATTGCGTATGTACTAGTTAAACCATAATATTCTTAAAGGAAATTGCATGAATCCATTTGCTCTGATTATTATTATTATTATTATTATTATTATTATTATTATTATTATTATTATTATTATGGCTATTCAGTCAGAATATTCTGAAATTAATATTAGACAAAAATACTGCAATAAGCAGCATCGGCAGACTAAGATGGTTGAAGTTTTAGGATTCCCCCAGATGATGTCCAATAGATGGTGAATATTATTCAACACTGACCCTGGCAAAAGCCTATCCATCCATCCATCCATCCATCCATCTATCCACTTTCAACTGCTTTTCTGGAGGTCCAGGTCTCCGAGGAAGCAGCTCAAGCAGACAAGCCCAGACTTCCCCGGCCACCTGCTCCAGCTCTTCAGAGAGGATACCAAGATGTTCCCAGACCAGCTGGGAGACATAGTCTCCCCTGGCAAAAGTGTGGAGCTTAAATTGTTTTCACACTCAACCACTCATTGAAGCAAACCAAAATGGCTTTTTTAAACCCTCCTTTTTTTCCTGTTTGATGTGGTCAAGGAAAAAAAGTGCTGGTCTCCACTGGCAATGTTTGAAATGGCAAAGTTTTGTATTCTTCTCACATTAAAATGGGTCCTGCTTGAAAATACTAGGTCAAAATATGCTAAAACTGATACTGTTCTTCTATTAAGACAAAGCAAAGAGATGTTTCATATCTTTGGTATGAAAGGTGGAAAGACATGAAATATGCTGTCTGGCCACTCAAATAGGTACAGTTTATTTATTTATTTTTTTTCTGGCACGTGAGGAGAGACGGCCATAACAGCAACAGCTCTCATGTCTTTGTGTCTTTATTTGTTTATTCTTGTGTATTCTAGTGTGTTTCTTTTTTATCAGGGCTTGGTAGTAAGACTCAGATTAATGAATGGACCAAGTTTTTCTATTTTTCTCCTGGTCTTTCTTTTAGTTTTCTTCCTCGGGGCAATGGAAAACAATAGTGGTGGGGGTGAACGCATTGTTTACATACAAGACCAGCTGATTGCACTGGGGAGGCCAGCACTGTTGCACGGAGCAAAGCCCCTGATCCCAGATGAGCTGAAGAGGAGACACCATGGGCAAAGGGCTGGAGTCAAGGTGAGGAGGAGGAGGAACCACAAGCCGGCGTTACCAATGTTCATCATGGATAACATGACGTCACTGAGGAACAAGGCAGATGAGCTCACGGCATTGGTCAGGATGCAAAAGGAATATTATGAGTGTAGTATCATGTGTTTTACAGAAATGTGGTTACACTCACACATCCCAGACAACAACGAAGTGATACCTGGCTTTAAATCTATCCGGTTGGACAGGGACGTTATTAGTAGCAGTAAAGGAGGGGAGAAGGATTGGAACTTCTTGTAAATGCGTGGTGGTGTAATCCCGGACACATGTATGTAAAGGAACATCTCTGCAGCCTGGACATTGAATTGCTTGCTGTGAGTATGCAATCTTATTATATGCCACGAGAGGTCACGTGTGCCATTGTAATTACTGTTTATATCCCTTTGTCAGCTGATGCAGCGGTGGGCTGTGACATCATTAGCTCCACTACTGCCACTTTACTGGCACAGCACCCCGATGCATTTATGGCCATCACAGGTGATTTTAATCACATCTCCCTGGGCAAAACACTACCAAACTTCCACCAGTTTGTTGACTATCCCACCAGATAAAATAAAAAACTTAATCTACTGCATGCCAATGCCAGAGATGCATACAGCACCACAGCTCTACCCCCACTTGGCAGATCCGATCACAACCTGATTCTGTTAACCCCAAGTACGTTCCCCTTGTGCAAAGGCGGCCTGCTTACACATGGACTGTGAGGAGGTGGACACAGGAGACTGCTAACGCACTACAGGACTGCTTCAAGATGACAGAATGGGACGTACTCTATGAACCACATGGGGTGGACATAGACAATATGACTGACTGCATCACAGAATACATCAGATTCCATGAAAACACAACCATGCCAGCTAAGACTGTGTGCTGTTTCCCCAACAAACCATGGATCACCAGTGACCTGAAAGCACTTCTTAATAAGAAGAACAGGGCTTTTAGGCCTGGAAAAAGAACTGAGGAGAGTGCAGCGTGAACTGAGAGAGATGCTGAGGATGTGTAAAGACAATTACAGGAGGAAGTTGGTGGATAAACTCCAGCAGAGCAATGTGAAGGATGTGTGGACTGGAATGAAACATGTCACTGGGTGTAAGGACAGAGACAGATCCTGAAGACCCGTGCCAACTAGCTGTCTCCAGCACTGAATCACCTCTACAACTTGAGCCTGAGTCTGGAGAGAGTACCTGTGCTGCCTGGTTTCTGTCCCCAAGTAGCCGTCTTCATCGGACCTGAATGACTATCGACCAGTTGCCCTCACATCTCATGTGATGAAGGTCCTGGAGAGACTTGTCTTAGCCCACCTGAGGCCGCAGGTGAAGATGTGGCTGGACCCTCTGCAGTTTGCAAATCAGCCCCACTTAGGAGTTGAAGACACTGTCATCTAGCTGCAGCAATGAACCCATTTGCACCTGGATGGTGGAGGAGACACTGTGAGAATCATGTTCTTTGATTTCTCCAGTGCCTTTAATTCCATTCAGCCACTGCTGCTGGGTGAGAAGTTGCGAGGGATGGGGGTTGACAGCTCTGTGATCTCCTGGATTACTGACTACCTGACAGGCAGGTCACAGTTTGTCCGGCTGGACAGTGTCTTGTCTGATGTGGTGGTTAGTGATATGGGAGCTCCACAGGGGTCCATGATTTCTCCTTTTCTCTTCACCTTATACACAAATGACTTTCAGTACAACACCGAGTCATGCCACCTGCAGAAATTCTCTGATGACCCGGGTGTTGTTGGATGTATAAGAGGGGGAGAGGAGGGGGAGTACAGGGCAGTGGTAGACAGATTTGTGGAGTGGACTGAGCAAAATCACCTGAGGCAGAACGTCAGCAAAACCAGAGAGATGGTGATTGACTTCAGGAAAAAGAAGACGCCTTCACAACCATTGCAGATTAGGGTGGAGGATGTGGAGGGAGTGGAGGACTACGAATACCTGGATGTGATGATCAGCAATGGACTGGACTGGGAATCTAACACCGATGTTGTGTACAAGAAGGGGATGAGCAGACTCTATTTTCTGAGGAAGCTTAGATCCTTCAGCGTGTGCAATAAGATGTTGGAGCTTTTCTACCAGGCCGTTGTTGTCAGCACCATCTTCTTTGCTGTTGGCTGTTGGGGTAGCAGTATCAGAGCCAGCGACACCAACAGACTTGACAAGATTATCAAGAAAGTTGGCTCTGTAATTGATCTCAGGCTGGAGATCTTTGAATCTGTAGTGGAGCAGACAACACTGGACAAACTGTTGTCCATCATGGACAATCCTGATCACCCCCTCCACCACACACTGGGCAGACAGTGGAGTACTTTCTCCAGCAGACTGGTACAGCTCTACTGCCAAACAGTCAGATACAGGAAATCTTTCCTGCCACATGTCATTTCACTGTACAGTAACTCACTCTAATTTTGAAGCTTGGTCATAACTATGCTGCCATACTGCACCTTACACTCTAATTGGCACCTCACATTTCACCCTGCACCAGATAGTCCTGCATCGTACAGCTAGTACGATCCATGTATCTATACAGGTCATCATCTATTCATCTGTGCTATATATAATGTTATCTAGGCAGTTTTGCTTTACCTGGGTAATTTCTTTTTCTATTATGCTGTGTGTGTTTCTGTCATTTTGGTCATCTACTGTTATAGTGTAATTTTCCAGTTTGGGATCAATAAAGTCTATCTATCTATCTTATCACTGGTTTGAATCTCCTTTATCTTCAGAAAAGCCTTAATTCTTCATTTCATACCTTCAACATTGAAGGGGACAACCTTCAACAACCCTCATGGATCGTCACCTTATCGTGGTGGGGGGTTTGCCTTCCCCAGTGATCCCAGGAGCTATGTTGTCCGGGGAAATTTGCCTCAGATAGGGTCACCCAAGACAAACTGGTCCTGGGTGAAGGGCCAGACTAAGAACGATCCAACAGACTCTCATGATAAATTCTAGATCAAGGATTCAGTGTACCCCGCCCGGTCTGGGGCTACCGGGGACCCACCCTGGAGCCAGGCCTGGGGGAGGGGCTCGATGGCTAGCATCTGGTGGCCGGGTTTCCACCCATGGGACCCAGCCAGGCTCAGCCCGAAGGAGTTACATGGGTCCGCCCTCCAGTGGGCTCACCACCTGCAGGAGGGATCATGGGGGTCCGGTGCTATGTGGATTAGGTGACGGTCAAAGGCGGAGACCTTGGCGAACTGATCCCAAGCTTTCTAAACTGGCTTTTGGTACGTGGAATGTCACCTCTCTGGTGGGGAAGGAGGCTGAGCTGGTGCACGAGGTTGAGACATACCGGCTAGATATAGTCGGCCTCACCTCAACACACAGCTCCGGTTCTGGAACCAGTCTCCTGGAGAGGGGCTGGAGCTTGGCCTTTTCTGGAGTTGCCCCGGGCAAGAGGCGACGAGCAGGGGTGGGTATTCTTGTATCCCCCACCTTGCTGCCTCTATATTGGAGTTTTCCCTGGTAGATGAAAGTGTTGCTTCCTTGCGCCTTCGGGTTTGGAAATGGGTCCTGACCATCATTTGTGCCTATGCACCAAATGATGTTTCAGAGTATCCACCCTTTTTGGAGTCTGTGACTGGGGTGCTGGAGGGTGCTCCTCTTGGAGACTCCATTGTCCTACTGGGGGACTTCAATGTGCAGGTGGGCAACGACAGTGAAACCTGGAGGGGAGTGATTGGGAAGAACGGCCTGCCCGATCTGAACCCGAGTGGTGTTCAGTTATTGGATTTCTGTGCTAACCACAGTTTGTCCATAACAAACACCATGTTCAAGCATAAGGGTGTCCATATGTGCACCTGGCACCAGGATACCCTAGGTCGGAGGTCAATGATCAATTTTGTTATTGTGTCATGAGACCTGCGACCGTATGTCTTGGACACTCGGGTAAAGAGAGGTGCAGAGCTGTCAACTGATCACCACCTGGTGGTGAGTTGGATCCGATGGCAGGGGAGGAAGCCATTCAGACCTGGTAGACCCAAATGTATAGTGAGGGTGTGCTGGGAATGTCTGGCTGAGGCCCCTGTCCGGGAGGTCTTCAACTCCCACCTCCGGAAAAACTTCAACCACATTCGGAGGGAGTCTGGAGACATGGAGTCTGAATGGGCCATGTTCTCCACCTCTGTTGTTGAAACGGTGGCCCAGAGCTGCGGCCGCAAGGTAGTCGGTGCATCTCGTGGTGGCAACCCCTGAACCAAGTGGTGCACACCAGTGGTGAGGGGGGCCATTAAGCTGAAGAAGGAGTTCTTGTCAAGCTTGGTTGGCTTGTGGGACTCCCAAAGCAGCTGAGGTGTACCGGCAGGCCAAGCGGCGTGCAGCTCGGGTGGTTGCTAAAGCAAAAACCCGGGTATGGGAGGAGTTCGGTGAGGCCATGGAACAAGACTTTTGGTCGGCCTCAAAGATATTCTGGAAAACTCTCCGGCGGCTCAGGAGGGGAAAGCAGCTCCCTGTCCACACTGTGTATGGTGCGGATGGGGCACTGTAGACTTCGACTGGGGATATCGTCGGGCGGTGGAAGGAATACTTCGAGGATCTCCTCAATCCCACTGATACGTCTTCCACAGAGGAAGCAGGGTTTGTGGACGAGGGGGACGACTCACCTATCACAGGGGCTGAGGTCGCCAAGGTGGTTAAAAATTTCCTTGGTGGCCGGGCCCCAGGGGTGGACGAGATTTGCCCTGAGTACCTCAAGGCCCTGGATGCTGTAGGGCTGTCATGGTTGACACGCCTCTGCAACATTGCGTGGAGGTCGGGGGCAGTGCCTTTGGCATGGCAAACCGGGGTGGTGGTTCCTCTCTTCAAAAAAGGGGACCGGAGGGTGTGCTCCAACTTTAGAGGGATCACAGTCCTCAACCTCCCTGGGAAGGTCTATGCCAAGGTACTGGAGAGGAGAGTCTGGCCGTTGGTCGAACCTTGGATTCAGGAGGAGCAATGTTGTTTTCATCCTGGCCGTGGCACATCGGACCAGCTCTTTACCCTCTCGAGAATTCTCGAGAGTTCGTGTTTGCCCAACCAGTTTACATGTGTTTTGTGGACTTGGAGAAGGCATTTGACCACGTCCCTCGTGGTTTTTTGTGGGGGGTGCTTCGGGAGTATGGGGTATCGGGCTTGTTGCTACGAGCTATTCGGTCTCTGTAAGACCGTTGTGAGAGTTTGGTTCGTATTACCAACACTCGGTCGGACTCATTCCCAGTGAGAGTTGCACTCCACCAGGGCTGCCCTTTGTCACCGATCCTGTTCATAATTTTTATGGACAGGATTTCTAGACGCAGCCAGGGAATGGAGGGCGTCATGCTTGGTGACCACATGATCTCATCTCTGTTGTTTGCAGATGATGTTGTCCTGTTGGCTTCATCCAGCAATGACTTACAGCAATTGCTGGGACGGTTTGCCGCTGAGTGTGAAGCGGCTGGGATGAGAATCAGCACCTCCAAGTCCGAGTCCATGGTCCTCAGCTGGAAAAAGGTGGATTGTCCTCTCTGGGTTGGGAACAGGCTCCTGCCCCAAGTGGAGGAGTTTAAGTATCTTAAGGTCTTATTCACAAGTGAGGGGAGAATGGAGCAAGAGATTGACAGAAAGATCGAAGCAGCATCTGCAGTGATGTGGACATTGTACCAGTCTGTTGTGGTGAAGGGGGAGTTGAGTTCTAAGGCAAAGCTGTCGATTTACCAGTCAATCTACGTTCCTACTCTCACCTATGGTCACAAGCTTTGGGTAATGATCGAAAGGACAACATTGCAGATACAAGTGGCTAAAATGAGCTTTCTCCGCAGGATTGCTGGACTCACCCTTAGAGATAGGGTGAGGAGCTCAGTCATCCAGGAGAGGCTCAGAGTAGAACCGCTGCTCCTCCACATTGAAAGGAGTCAGTTCAGGTGGTATGGGCATCTGATTAGGATGCCTCCTGGACGCCTCCCACTTGAGGTGTTTCAGGCATGTCCCATTGGGAGGAGACCCCGGGGCAGACCCAGGACTCGGTGGAGAGACTATGTCTCCCAGCTGGTCTGGGAACGCCTTGGTATCCTCTCTGAAGAGCTGGAGCAGGTGGCTGGGGAGAGGGAAGTCTGGGCTTCTCTGCTTAAACTGCTGCCTCCATGACCCGGACCTCCGGAAAAGCGGTAGAAGATGGATGGATGGATGGATGGAAAATGGTGCTGGAAACATTCCTGAGATGTTGGTCCATTCTGATATAGCATCACATCAGATTTGTTGGCTGCCCATCCATGATGGTCCATGCATCCATGCATTCTGTCATGCTGTTTGTGACGGAGTGTCGCCACTGTTATGGTCCTCTGTAATTGAATATTATATTATATGTGTAAAAGGATTTATAAACATGGATTGTATTGGATAAAATGCACATATAATTTGAGATTTGTTTTGAGTGAATTGAATTCCATTTGTGAGATAAATGTTAATGCTAATTATGTTAATTAGGTGAGGCAATTGAATAATCTTAAGACCACGTACCTTTGCCAGCATGTTTCCTGGTGGTGTCCAGGCAAAAGACTCCTCAGGGGTTTGAGTGCCCTTTAAAGGATGCCGGGGGAGGAAGTATATGATGGTTGAGTAGAGGGGGATTTAATATGTAAATAAGGGTTTAAACTATTTATTGTATTATTTATAGTGTTATGGTGTTTATTTATTCTGTAAATATGGTGGGAAATTATTTATGTATTTATGACTCTTTTAGATACTATTGGATATATGTGGGAATATGGAATATGTATCGTCTTACCTGGGATTTTGGTATGTTCTAATTAGTCTAATTACCTCACTAAGTATATTAACAGGTGTTGTTCATATGGTTTTGGGTTGGGTGTCGGATGTTCATGTAAGTTGTTGCCTGCAAATTATTAGGAATAAATGGGAAATTGCTTGTTGCAAACTTGTGGAAGTCTCACCCTTCTCTGGTGTGCCTTGACCACTCGGCAATCGTGACAGTTGGTGTCAGAAGTGGTTCGTACCCTGACAAATGGTGACAGAAGTGGTCCGTTTTCACAGCCGTGGTAAGAAGAAAAGCGCAGCCTGATGAGTGGTGTTAGGAATTTTCCACTCCCACCGTGGCTACTGAGGAAAGAAAGCAGAAGGTATGACAGTGGTGTCAGAATAAAACGGACTGTGTGACATTTGGTCAAGAAAGTGTTGCCAAAATTAAGAAGTGATAACACGGGATAGAAGGAGCGATGGCCAAAAGGAATATAAAGAAACAACAAGAGCAATTAGAGGACTTTGAAGCAAGTATGGCAACTGAGGAGAAGGGGGCCAGTGGACTGGACAAGCTGGAAGAATTGACGAGCTTGGTGAAGTCCCTGGTGCGTTCACTGATAGACAGAGATCGTTGGTTAGAGGAAGAAGCCTCTCTTCAAGAGCAAAGGTGGTAGACTATGCAGCATCAGATTCACCAGATGCAATCACAGGTGACGGAGGTGAGAGAGGAGTGTGGGAGCCGGGCTGGACGCAACGGTGACAACGACGCTTCGGGGGAAGACCCCAGGGTGACAGCCAGTCGGGTCGGCCTGCAGGAGGAGCTACTGCTGCAGGTGCAGCCGAGGACAACGCAGATGCACTGTGAGTCCAGGCTGAATCTGCTCTCTCCCGATGATGATTATCGAACATTATCTGGCGACGTTTGAGAGGACTGCTATGGTCTGCCGCTGGCGTAAAGAAGAGTGGGCTATTCAGTTGGTTCCTCTGCTCACAGGTAAAGCACAGAGTGTGTATGTGCTTATGGACATTGCAGACACAGAGGAATATGAGAAAGTGAAGGAAGCAGTTTTAACTAAATATGAAATAACACCCGACACCTATAGGAGAAGGTTTCGTGCCCTGGACATTCATCAGGACGAAAGCCCCCGTGACCTTTAAGTACGTTTAAAGGACTTGTTTCGTAAATGGATTAAACCAGAGACCTCAACAGTAAAAGACATCTCGGAACTGATGATCTTGGAGCAGTTTCTGCAGATGGTGGACCTGGAACTGGGAATCTGGATACGAGAGTAGGACCCGAAGACTGCAGAGGGGGCTGCTCATCTGGCGGAGGTCTTTCCGTCAGCCAGGTCTGGGAGCAGGAGACCTACTCTCAGCCATGTCGGCTCTTTCACCACACGGTGTAAGTTTAATGGGGTGAAAGGGGTGGTCAAGCTCAAAATAGACTGTATTCCAGTTAGGTCACAAATGGCAAATATAATGGTAGTAAAAAGTCACGTTTTGTCTCTAATCAAGATATATGCTGTTATCAGTGTAATAAAATCGGTCACACTCAGTATTCATGTCCAGCCACAAAGCAAAGTAAGCCTTCATTGTTATGCTCAGTTCCAAGACCCACTCTCTCAGCCCCAGTTCACAGAGAAATATATAAAACAACTGTTCTGCTTAATGGTCAGTGTGAAGAAGCCCTGATAGACTCAGGTTGTTTTCAAACTATTGCTCTGCCCAGTTTGGTCCCTAGGGATTTGTGGAATGAAACTACAGTAAATATCAGTTGTGTTCATGGGGATAAGATGTTGTACCCGACCGCTGAGGTCTATTTCACAGTAGGGAGGGGGGGGGGGGGTCAAACTTATCTCCTTCCTGAGGCTAATGTGCCGGATTTACCTTTTGCAGTTATTCTTGGCAATGATGTTCCAACTTTGTTGGATATCATACAACAGGTTAGGGACGAACAACAAACTGAGGAGGAAACAGGCAGGTGGTGCTATTGAACAGAGGCTAAATGCACCTGTGGAAAAAGATTGTAATATGGTCACAACTAGAGCCCAGAGGGCTGCCAATGTTCTCCAGGAATTGCCTTTTTATGATTCTGGGGTAGAGGCAGGCCCTATTAAGCAGCAAAAATCCAAGGCTCAGAGAAGAAGAGACAAGGTTTTAGCTACAGTTAAGAACTTGGGGAAAGAAACACCACAGCTAAGCCAGTCAGTAGACTTTGACATCCCTTCTGACATAGCTGTGCGGCAGAAAGCTGACCCAGAGCTAAAACCTTGGTTTGATAAAGTCTCTGAGATTGAGGGTGTGAAACAGGGCAGAGTGGACTGTTTGGCTGAGGCCGTGTATGTCAATAAGAATGGCATTTTGTATCAACAACAAGGTGAAGTTATGGCCATAGCTTTGCCACAAGGCCTCACACAAAAGGTTATGGAACTCGGACACGTTATTCCTTGGGCAGGTCATCTAGCATTCTAGAAAACATTACAAAGAATTGCTGGAAGGTTTGTGTGGCCGGGAATGTATACCCAGATTAAGGAGTTCTGTGCAACATGTGAAACATGTCAGATTACATCACCTAGGAGAGTAGCCCGTGCCCAACTGCAGCCATTACCAGTCATTGGAACACTGTTTGACAGAATAGGGATGGATATAGTTGGCCTCCTAGAGAGAAGCTCCTCGGGTAATAGATACATTGTGGTAATTTGTGACTATGCTACTCTGTACCCAGAAGCCTTCCCATTGAAATCTATCAAGGCTAGGCAGGTTGCCATCTGCCTCATTCAATTATTTTCAAGGGTAGGCATACCCAGAGAGGTCCTGACAGACTGTGGAACAAATTTCTTATCAAAACTGTTGCAGCAGGTTTATAAGCTGTTGGGTATTAAGAGAATTAAGACCACCTCATATCACCCTCAGACAGATGGATTGGTTGAGCAAGTTAACCAGACTTTGAAGAACATGCTGCGGAAATTTGTTTCTAATACGGGCTCGGATTGGGACCAATGGGTGCCGTACTTGTTGTTTGCTTATCGGGAGGTGCCCCAGGCTTCAACAGGATTCTCACCTTTTGAACTGCTATATGGTCGTCAGGTGAGGGGTCCACTGGATTTATTAAAGGAGCACTAGGAAAGTCCACCAAGTGATAAGGACAATGTGGTCTCATATGTCATTAAAATGAGAGAAAAACTGGATCAAATGACTGCTTTGGCTCAGGAGCACATGAGGACGGCACAGTCTAAACAAAAGACTTGGTATGACAAGAAGGCTAGAAAGAGGGTCTTTCACCCAAGTCAGCAGGTGTTGCTACTGCTGCCCTCTTGTGACAGTAAGCTGTTGGCACGATGGCAGGGGCCTTATGAAATTTCTAAGAAACTAAGTTCAATGACATATGAACTATATATTCCTGACAGAAAGACAAAACATCAGTGCTTTCATGTTAACTTGTTAAAGGAGTTTCAGCAGCCTGTTCATCAGCACTCAGCAGCCTGGTCATCAGCAGACGCATCATCAGCTCCTCATTTGTGCGATGGAAGTGGATGAGGAGAGAGAACAATCCTTTCCCACAGACGTGACAGAGCCTTGTTCATTTCAGGTGTCTCATTTGCAGGTTAATCATCAGAGAGGGTTAAAGGCACTATTAGATCCAAAATTGTTTCAGGAGGGACCTGGTTTCACCACATTTGTTCACCATAAAGTTCATTTAAAGGAAGAGGCTGTTCCCCGTAGAAAGTCTTATAGGATCCCTGAACGGTTGGTCCCTAAATTGAAGCAGGAAATTGACCTGATGTTGAAGCTGGGAGTGATTGAGGAGTCAGCTAGCGAATGGTGTAGCCCGATTGTGTTGGTCCCCAAAAAGGATTGCTCTTTGAAGTTCTGCATCGACTATAGAGACCTTAATACAGTCTCTAAGTTCGAGTTGTACTCCATGCCGTGTATTGATAAGCTATTAGAGAAAGTAAGCAGGGCTCAGGATCCTGGACTGCCTCACTAACCGGCCACAGTTTGTGAGAACCCGGGACTGTTTGTCCGACACGATCATCGGTAGCACGGAGGCCCCCCAGGGAACGGTTTTGGCTCCCTTCCTGTTTACCCTTTATACTGCGGACTTCTCACACAACACAACACACTGCCATCTACAGAAGTTCTCTGACGACTCTGCAATCGTCGGCCTCATCTCCAACGGAGATGAAGCTGAGTACAGAGGACTTATCCAGGACTTCGTGGACTGGTGCCATAGGAACTGCCTCCAGATCAATGCGAGGAAAACTAAGGAGCTGGTGGTGGACTGCCGCAGGCAAGAACAACCCCTCACGGCACCAGTAAACATACAGGGAACAGACATCGAGATGGTAACATCCTACAAGTACCTGGGTGTTCATCTGAACAATAAACTAGACTGGTCACACAATACCGACACACTCTACAAGAAGGGACAGCGCAGGCTGTTCCTACTGAGGAGACTCAGGTCTTTTGGTGTACAAGGGGTGCTGCTGAACACATTCTATGACATGGTGGAGGCATCAGCCATCACTTTTGGAGTGGTCTGCTGGGGCAGTGGCATTACAGCAGCCGATAGGAAGAGACTGAACAAGCTGATCAAGAAAGCTAGATCTGTCCTGGGGCAGCGCCCTGACCCAGTGGAGGAGATAGGAGAGAGAAGGATGGTGGCTAAACTGTCATCTCTGCTGGAGTCCGAGTCCCACTCTATGCAGGACATACTGAACGCACTGAGGAGTTCATTTAGCAGCAGACTACATCATCCTAGGTGCGCGACCGAGAGGTTTCGCAGGTCCTTCTTACCTACGGCAGTCAGGCTGTATAACCTAAGCAGGGCTGCTCGCAGAGATAGCAAAAAAAAAAAAAAAAACGTGACGACCTAATAGCACTGAATGCAAAAGACGCAATAGACTTACACAATGGTCCCCTCCAGTATATACAACTAGGACAGTATCGGTCGCTACGGAGGGTGACAATATGTTCAATTCAACTTATTTATATAGCGCCATTTCACAACAGTCATCTCATAGCACTATCAACTGTAGGGGGGAACCCCCACAGTTGCAGAAAGACCCCAGCAATCAGGCGATCCCCTGTGAGCAAGCACTTGGCGACGGTGGAGAGGAAAAACTCCCTTTTAACAGGAAGAAACCTCCAGCAGAACCAGGCTCAGGGAGGGGCAGTCATCTGCTGCGACTGGCTGGGGGGTGAGGGGATAGAGAAGATGAAAAGAACAGACATGTAGAGAGCAAACAGCACGATGGGGACTCAATCTATGGGAGAGAACAAACAGATGTTAATGACCAGCAAAAAAAAAAATATTTCATAGAGAGTGAGGAAAGGAGTGAGGCCCAGTGCATTACTGGAGGTCCCCCGGCTGACTAAACCTATTAGCAGCATAACTAAGGGAGGGTTCAGAAACACATGATCCCTCCCTAATTGTAGGCTATATCAAAAAGGTAGGTTTTAGCCCTATTCTTAAAAACAGAGATCGAGTCTGACTCCCGAATCCAGATTGGCAGCTGATTCCACAGGAGAGGAGCTTGATAACTGAAGGCTCTGCCTCCCATTGTACTTTTGGAGATTCTAGGTATTACAAGTAATCCTGCATTTTGGGAGCGTAGTGCTCTGTTAGGATAATATGGTAGTATCAGATCTTTTAAATAAAAAGGAGCCTGATTGTTTAGAGCTTTGTAAGTAAGAAGAAGGATTTTAAACTTAATTCTAAACTCTATGGGAAGCCAATGAAGGGAGGCCAGAACCGGAGAGATATGATCTCTCTTTCTAGTACCTGTTAAAACTCTTGCTGCAGCATTTTGGATCAGCTGAAGACTTTTTAAAGATGTTTTAGGACAGCCTGATAATAAAGAATTACAATAATCTAATCTCGAGCTAACAAAAGCGTGGATCAGTTTCTCAGCATCACTCCGAGACAAGATGCTCCTAATCTTGGCAATATTACGCAAATGATAGAAGGCAGTCTTAGAAACAAATTTAATATGTGAATTGAAGGACAAATCCTGATCAAAAATAACTCCAAGGTTCCTCACAGAGCTATTAAGAGAAAGAGTAACCCCATCCAAACTGAAAGTTTGATTTGGAAAGGAATTTCTAAGGTTTTTTGGACCAACAAGAATGACTTCAGTCTTATCTGAATTTAATAGCAGGAAATTACAAGTCATCCAAGCTTTGATTTCCTTAAGACAGGCTTCTAACTTGGCTAATTGATTACTATCATCTGGCTTCATTGACAGGTATAATTGTGTGTCATCTGCATAACAATGAAAATGTATACAGTGCTTTCTAATACTGTTGCCTAACAGAAGCATATATAAACTAAAAAGAGTAGGGTCTAGTACAGATCCCTGTGGAACTCCATGACTAAGCTTTGAGTTGAAAGAAAACTCATTATTGACATGAACAAACTGGAACCTATCAGATAAATAAGATCTAAACCATTGCAACGAAGTTCCATTAAGTCCAACATAGTGTTCTAATCTATCAAGTAGAATATTATGATCGATAGTATCAAAAGCTGCACTAAGGTCTAAAAGGACAAGTACAGAAACTAGTCCATTATCAGATGCAATGAGGAGGTCGTTAGTGACCTTCGCTAAGGCTGTTTCAGTACTATGATGGATTCTAAACCCAGATTGAAACTCTTCAAGTAAACCATTTCCCTGCAGGTGGTCAAATAATTGCGTAGCAACAACTCTTTCTAAGATTTTTGAAATGAAAGGGAGATTAGAGATTGGTCTATAGTTAGCTAAAGCTCCTAGATCTAGCGTTGGCTTTTTGAGTAAGGGTTTAATTACAGCCGTTTTAAAAGCCTGCGGTACATGGCCTAAAGTTAATGAAGAATTGATTATATGAAGAATAAAGCTACCAATAAGTGGGAAGACTTCTTTAAATAACCTGGTAGGAATAGGGTCTAAAAGACAAGTTGAAGGTTTGGATGAGGAAACTATTTTGTCTAACTCACAAAGGTCGATTGGAGTAAACTCATCAAGACAAACATCAATAGAAGGACTTGTAGTAGTTACAGTATTTAAGTTAACTGTGGGAAGAATCTGATTGATTTTTCTCTGATGGATGAAATTTTATTATTGAAAAAGTTCATAATAATGTATAATATATATAATAATATAATAACCCATATGTATGGGTACATATTCATACTATGTAGGATAACTAAGTAGACGGTTATGCTGTTTATTCCATCTCGCTACAATGCTTTGCACTTTGTATATATATTTATATATTGATGTGTATGTATGTATATCCACTGCTCTTATTTATATCTTCCATATCTTCTTAATTATTGCTCTGAGTGTTGCTATCCCTGTGCTGTTGCAATCCTGGAATTTCCCCATTGTGGGACTAATAAAGGCTTGTCTTATCTTATCTTATCTTATTTCCACGCTAGATCTAAGCAAGGGGTATTGGCAGGTGGCCTTGGCGCCTTAAACCAAAGAATTGACAGCCTTTAAAACACCTTATGGTAATTTTCAGTTCAAGGTTATGCCATTTGGCCTCCAGGGGGCACCTGCAACTTTACAGCGGCTCATGGACCAGGTATTGAGAGGGGTATCAGGCTTTGCAGCTGCCTATTTGGATGACGTAGTCATCTATAGTCAGACCTGGAAGGAACATTTACTACATCTTTGGCAGGTCCTTCATTTAGTTAAGATGGCAGGACTGACTATTAACCCACGCAAGTGTGCATTTGGACAGCAGCAGGTGGAGTACCTGGGACATGTGGTTGGTCAGGGGGTCATTAGACCACAAGTGGGTAAAGTGGATGTCATTCAGGCACACACTGTCACTTCCGCCTCCAAAGAGAGCAGACGCCTTTTTCCTTCTCTCTTGCTTCTGACTTTTTTTCCTTCCCCCCCAACTAACTGGATCCCAGCTTGCTGTTGTCTGTCTGCGTCTAACTGCTGACCGTCGAAAGAAATTATGGAATTAATAAGCTGGGCTTTGAACACAATTGACACTATTTTTTCAACAAGGAAAAGTGCTCCGGGGGAAGCTGTTTGCCCCGCAGGGACGGCTCCAGCGGGCTATTTACGGGACACAAGTAATTGGAGGATCTTGTGCCTGACTAATCTCTCTATCAAAGATATTGAAGATTTGTATGTCTTCGTAATAATGGTGATTGGGATCGTTCTGATTGGAACTGGGATTGTCCTGGTGTACCGCAAATTGCTGAAGATTGATACTACCTATCAAAATGCTGGCCAGGCGAGATGCATCCATCAAATTGAAAAATTGGAGAAGACCCTGATAGCGACAAATGGAGAACTGTCTCGGAAGGTGGATTACATCATGATTACGCTTAGGTCTATCCACGACGGACTCAACGCCCCGCAATGAAGGATTAAGTACTGAATCTACAGAAGAAAATAAAGCTCCTTCTCTGTGATCAGTTCTATTTGGCTCAATTTCCCTACAAAAATTCCTCCTGATTGTCTGCAGTCTGTTTTTTCAAAACATTGAGCACAAGGCCTTGGACAGCAGCTGCTCGGATAATTGCAAGGACGATTGCCAGTAGCCAGACAAAACATCTCCTGCCAAAGTGTCCTTGTTGTTCTTACTGATACAACACTTGCTTCAACAGTGCACTCATATTAATCCACGAACTGACAAATAAGATCCACTCACTGCTCTCTTTGTGTCCTGTGAAATCTTGGTCCACTGATGTGCATTGAGGGCTTTTTTTTCTCTTGTAATCATAATATTGATCATGTGACCAGTATTCTGAATCAATGATTTTTTTGCTCCTTCCTATTGTATTATTTCTTATGCTACCTGTACCCTCCTGCTGACAGGTGCGTTTCAGATGCGCCGCGGCACGGAAATGCAGGTTCATTTTCTGTGTCAAGTCAAATTCTCTCGTATGTTATCAGTGATCTGTTAATGTACTTGGCAATAAATCTTTTTCTGATTCTGATTCTGATTCTGATTCAGGCCTATCCTGTCCCGACTACCAAGAAGAAGGTACGGTCATTTATGGGTTTGGTAGGTTGGTATGGTAAATTCATCCCCCATTTTGCTGAAAGAGCAGCAGTGTTTACTGACCTCCCTAAGGCTTCAGCACCGAATAAAGTAAAATGGACAGAGGAGTGTGGTAGAGACTTTGAAGATCTGAAGGGTGCTATTTCTGGTGAGAAGGTTCTCTACAGTCTGGATTTTGCCCGTCCATTTATTCTACAGACAGATGCTTCAGGAGTTGGTATCGGAGCAGTACTTCTCCAGGAGGTGGAGGGAGAGAGACACCCAGTACTGTTCTTGAGCCGTAAATTGTTGGACCAGGAGATGAGATACTCTACGGTGGAGAAGGAGTGTCTTGCCATGAAATTTATTTATTTAGCAAATGCAAAGTCGTCAAGCCAAGCAGTTGCCTCCTGGTGTGCTGTATGGAGGGTGTGTAATCCTCCTTCCAGTCTTTGGAGCGGGCAAGCCTCTATGATGTGTTCCATTGTTTGCTCCTCTCCACATGCGCACAGTGGGCTAGGGCTACTGCCCCATCTGTGAAGGCTGGCCAAGCAGGGGCCATGTCCAGTCCTGAAGCAATTGAGTGTAGACCACTGTCTCCTTGGGAGGTTGGTGCCCAGGACATCTTGGTTGGGGTTTGTCACCAGGTGTTTGTTTGGGACCTCCTTGGTCTCCCATTCCTCTTGCCAAGCTGTCTGGATGGTGAAGTCAGCTGGGGGAGGGATTTTCCAAATCGGCCGTCTGGATGAAAGTCGGGCAGTGGGTGGGGTGTAGATATCTGCATAGATTGGTAAGTGAGGAGAATCTTTGGCTTTTTGAAGCATCCTTTGAGTTAGTGTTGCTTGCCGGATGTGTGGGGGGGCTATGTTTGACAGTACAAGGAGCAAGGGGAGTGGTGTTGAGCGGATTGTCCCAGTTATGGTTCTCATGGTTGTGTTGAGCTGGGTGTCTACGTGGTGTGTGTAGGATGACCTGGACCAGACAGGGGCACAATATTCTGCTACAGAGTATGAAAGGGCCAGTGCTGAGGTGCGCAGGGTGGAGGCTGCCGACCCCCATTTTGCACCAGCGAGCTTGCAGAACAGGTTGTTTCGTGCCTTCACCTTAGCAGCCGTCCCCTTTAAATGTTCCTTGAAGGATAGGGTCCTGTCAAGGGTCACTCCAAGGTAGGTTGGATTCAAGGCATGCTTAAGCTTAACTCCGCTCAGGTGGATATTTAGTTCTCTGGCAGCTTTTACACTGTGGAGATGGAATACACTGGAGACGGTTTTTGCTGGGCTTGGTTTTAGGTGCCAGGTTTTGCAGAACTGGTCCAGTTTGGCAAGATCTTCCGTGAGCACCCATTCCAGTGGCTCAAAGTCTGGTGCTTTGAGTGCCAAACAGATGTCATCTGCATAGATGAATTTGCGGGATTTTGTAGTGGGCAGGTCGTTTATGTAGCAGTTGAACAGGGTTGGAGCTAGAACTGAGCCTTGTGGGAGTCCGTTTTTCTGCGTTCTCCATGCGCTTGTGTTCTGACCGAGGTGGACTCTGAACCTTCGGTTGGCCAGCAGGGTTTTTATAATTGCTGATGCCCAGGCAGGGATCGCCTTTGTAAGTTTCAGGAGGAGGCCTTTGTGTCAGACTGTATCATAGGCGGTTGTAAGATCAAGAAACAGTACCCGGGCTTGCCCGGGGAAGCTAATGATCCTACCAGCAGACTAAATTCGAAGAGACGATGCCTCAGTGCCAAGTCAAAGAAGAATCCTAGTCACAGTCCCAAAGCTGAAAGCAAACTGCCATGAAATGGGCAATAGGGTCTCTGAGATACTATTTACTTGGGCATCATTTCACGTTGGAGACAGATCATCGGGCCCTACAGTGGCTAAATAGGATGAAGGACACTAATAGTCATCTTACAGGGTGGTATTTGTCCCTTTAGCCTTATAATTTCACTGTTTGGTATATGGCAGGGAAAACCAGCCTTGTGGCAGACAACCTCTCCAGAGTACATGACTCATAGAGTACTGTACTCTTGGGAGAGGGGGGGGGGACGGAATGTGATGACGGTGTGTCACCACTGTTATGGTCATCTGTAATTGAATATTATATGTGTAAAAGGATTTATAATTTGCAAATGTTAACATGGATTGTATTGGATAAAATGCAGATATAATTTGAGATTTGTTTTGCTTGAATTGAATTCCATTTGTGAGATAAATGTTAATGTTAATTATGTTAATTGGGTGGGCAATTGAATAATCTTAAGACCACGTACCTTTGCCAGCATGCTTCCTGGAGGTGTCCGGGCAAAAGAATCCTCAGGGGTTTGAGTGCCCTTTAAAGGATGCCAGGGGGAGGAAGTATATGATGGTTGAGTAGAGGGAGATTTAATATGTAAATAAGGGTTTAAACTATTTATTGTATTATTTATAGTGTTATTTATGGTGTTTATTTATTCTGTAAATATGGTGGGAAATTATTTATGTATTTATGACTCTTTTAGATACTATTGGGTATTTGTGGGAATATGGAGTATGTATTGTCTTACCTGGGATTTTGGTATGTTCTAATTAGTCTAATTATCTCACTAAGCATATTAACAGGTGTTGTTCATTTGGTTTTGGGGTTGGGTGTCGGATGTTCATGTAAGTTGTTGCCTGCGAACTATTTGGAATAAATGGGAAATTGCATGTTGCAAACTTTTGGAAGTCTCGCCCTTCTCTGGCGTGCCTTGACCGCTCAGCAATCATGACACTGTTTACAACAAATTCTGACACTATCATCCAAATGTTTTTTTCCAATCTTCTATTATCCAATTTTGATGAGTCTGTGTGAATTGGGGCCTCAGTTTCCTGTTCTTAGCTGACTGGAAAGGCACCAGTTGAGGTCTTCTGCTGCTGTAGCCCATCTGCTTCAAGGATTAAAGTGTTGTGCCTTTAGAGATATTCTTCTGTATACTTCAGTTGTAATGAGTGGTTATTTGACTTACTGTTGCCTTTCTGTCAGCTTGAGACTCTGATCATTTTCCTCTGACCTCTAGCATTAACAAGGCATTTGGGCCCAGAGCACTGCTGGTTACTGGGTATTTTTTCTTTTTCAGATCATTCTCTGTAAACGCTATAGATGGCTGTGCATGAAGATCAGTAGATACTTATATTAGGCTACCTGGAATCAACAAACATGCAAAATTCAAAGTCACTTAAATCACCTTTCTAACCCATTTGGATGCTCATTTTAAACTTCAGCGGCTCATCATGATCATATCTTCATGCCTAAATCCACTGAGTTGTGGCCATGTAATTGACTCATTAGACATTTACATCAACAGGCATTTCAGCAGGTGTACCTATTAAAGTGGTCATTGAGTGTATACTGTACCTGGCTTGGAAAATGTGTACTGGAACAGGATTCTGGGGGTTTAAAATGTAAATAATAGAAATAAGTAAAAAAAACATATTTATATCATCTTCAGAGGTTAGCTGAAAATTGTCCTTCACAGACAGATTTTTTTCAGCAATGACTGAAAATTCTGAAAGCTGTCTGTCATTTGACAGATTACACTGAGGGTGATCTAATTAAAGTCAATTAAAATGACAGATAATTAAAAGCAAGTCTTTCAAAATGATAGATAACAAAAAAGTCTCGTGCAACCTCTGATCATCTTAAGGATTGAGCTAGAGGATTGGCTATTGTTGTCCGTTATTCTGTCGGATAGACTTGTAAAAATTCCATCATGACCTATTATAATACGTCATAGACAGACAGACAGACAAACAGATATATTGCTCTGGAAAAAATTAGGGACCAAAGAGACCATTGCAAAATTATCATTTTATCTGGTTTCACCTTTTATATATACAGTGGATATAAAAAGCCTACACACCCCTGTTCAAATGCTATGTTTTTGTGATGTAAAAAAATGAGATCAAGATAAATCATTTCAAAACTTTTTCAACCATTAATGTGGCCTACAACCTGTACAACCCAACTGAAAAACAAACAAATCTTTTAAGGGGAAAAATAAAAAATAAAAAACTTACAATAACCTGTTTGCATAACTATACAAACCCTGTTATAACTGGGAATGTGTCTGTGTTCAGAATTAACCAATCACATTCAAACTCATGTTAAATAGGAGTCAGCACACACCTGCCACCATTTAAAGTGCCTCTGATTAACCCCAAATAAATTTCAGCTGTTTTAATAGGCTTTTCTTGAAAATTTTGTAGTCACATCTTGCAGCACAAGCCATGGTCCGCAGAGAGCTTCTAAAGCATCAGAGGGACCTCATTGTTCAAAGGTATCAGTCAGGAAAAGGGTACAAAAGAATTTCCAAAGCTTTAAATATACCATGGAACACAGTGAAGACAGTCATCATCAAGTGGAGAAAATATGGAACAACAATGACATTACCAAGAACTGGACATCCCTCCAAAATTGATGAAAAGATGAGAAGAAAACTGGTCAGGGAGGCTGCCAAGAGGCCGACAGAAACATTCAAGGAGCTGCAGGAATTTCTGGCAAGTATTGGCTGTTTAGTACATGTGACAACAATCTCCTGTCTTCTTCATACGTCTAGACTATGGGGTAGGGTGGCAAAATGGAAGCCTTATCTTACAAAGAAAAGCATCCAAACCCAGCTACATTTTGCAAAAACACATCTGAAATCTCCCAAACACATGTGGGAAAATGTGTTATGGTCCGATGAAAGCAAGGTTGAACTTTTTGGCCATAATTCCAAACAGTATATTTGGCACAAACACAACACTGCTCATCAACAAAATAGCACCATACCTATAGTGAAGCATGGTGGTGGCAGCAGCATGCTTTGGGGCTGTTTTTCTTCAGCTGGAACTGGGGCCTTAGTCAGCCTGGAGGGAATTATGAATAGTTCCAAATACCAGTCAGTGTTAGCACAAAACCTTCAGGCATCTGCTAGAAAGCTAAAGATGAAGAAGAACTTCATCTATCAGCATGACAATGACCAAGCACACATCCAAATCAACAAAAAAATGGCTTCACCAGAAGAAGATTAAGGTTTTGGAATGGCTCAGCCACAGTCCAGACCTGAATCCGATCGAACATTTGTGGGGTGATCTGAAGAGGGCTGTGCACAGGAGATGCCCTCACAATCTGACAGATTTGGAGTGTTTTTGCAAAGAAGAGTGTGCAAATATACCATACCAAGATGTACTACACTGATAGACTCCAACTCAAAAAGACTGAGTGCTGTAATAAAAGCCAAAGGTCCTGCAACAGTGTATTAGTTTAAGGGTGTGCATATTTATGTAAACAGGTTATTGTAATTTTTTTAAATTTTCCCCTTAAAAGATTTCAGTTTGTTTTTCAATTGGGTTGTACAGGTTATAGGTCACATTAATGGGGGAAAAAGTTTTGAAATGATTTATCTTGGACTAATTTTCTTGCATCACAAAAACCTGGCGTTTGAACAGGGGTGTGTAGACTTTTTATATCCACTGTATGTGTTTGAGTAAATAACAATTTTGTCTCTAACCTACTGAAAAAAACTCACCCAAATTCCGAGTAAAAATATCATCATTTAGAGCATTTTGTCATGAAATGCCTCTCAGGGCAGAGAAATGAGACCCAAGCACTGAACTGCAGTTAGTGGAATTTATTACACACACAAAAAGTCAACACAAGTCCCAAGAGGTGCACGAAAACAAAAGTCCAAGGACAGACACTGTGGAAAAAATTACAGGCAAGATGATTCCAGATAAACTCAACAGAGCAGAATTGGGCTCTGGTGGTGCTGAGGAACAAAGTATAACAAGACTGCCGCAGTAAGAACAAACAGACAGTCTTTAAATAGTTGGGGAACATGATGAAACAACGGGCAGCAGGTGTGGGCTGCATGAGCAGGCAGGTGACCTAATTAAACAACAATTCACAGCTGGGATGACTAAGGAACAGACAGTGAGAAAATAACAGGATGGGGGTTTCTGGAAGGAAAGGTAAGGCACTCATGTCATACAGAAACAAAATATAATTCCAAAACTACAGAGGCTGAAAAAATAATAATGATACTAAGGACAAAAATAACTAACGGAACAA
The DNA here is from genome assembly GCA_020510985.1 of Pholidichthys leucotaenia. Lineage (NCBI taxonomy): Eukaryota > Metazoa > Chordata > Actinopteri > Cichliformes > Pholidichthyidae > Pholidichthys > Pholidichthys leucotaenia. Next base: position 140,463,529 of record CM035847.1, read on the forward strand.
TAAACCACCAAGGAGACATCACGACTCAATACACAGGAGAAGGCGCAAAGCAGGAAAAATGCAGAAAATATTCAGAAGTAAATTAAGAGCCTGAGCTCGGTGATACACCGTGCTCAGTCTCATCAATCAAATATTATTTGTATAGCACTTTTTAAACATTAGATGCTGTGCAAAGTACTTCACATAGATAAAAACAGTAGACACATTTAGATACATATTTTACATGATACATCCCCACCCCTTCCAACCCTCCCATAAACATACCCACAAACACAACACACAGGCACATACATCACCCCCTACTTCTCTTACACACATATAAAATAAAAGAGACATTGCTCGGCACTGAGGCATCACGTGAAGGAGCAACTATCCTGTGGAGCCCCCCACGCTGGGATACCACACAGCCAGTAACCACAGAAGGCGCCACAAAGGCCGCCCCAACCAGGACAGGTCGGGGCCCACACCACAGCTGTAGGCAGTGGTATAAAGCCCCCACCCACACAAGCTAGAGCGACCCACGACACCAACATCCCTGCAGATGGGCCAGGCAGCATCCAGCATGAGGGGCCCTACTGAGGAAACACTGGAGCTAAAACACATAAATACAAGATAAAACTAAGAACACACAGAGCAAAGGGAACTAAAGACCCATACTTAGAAACTGAGCTAAGAACACATCAAAATAAGAAAATCTAAAAGCAAATGGAGCTAAGAAGAATGTAAAACAATGGAACATAAATGACTACTTCAATAATAGTTAAACAGTTTGTTAAAAGCCAAAATTTAAAAAAGGTACAAAAAGAACTAAGAACACATAAAAACAGGAACTAAAAACCCATACTTAAAAACTGAACTAAACACATCAATAAGAAGATGAGAAAATCGAAGAACAAATGGCACCAAGAAGACCATGACACATTTACAGAAAAAGACAACTGGTCAAAATAACAGCAAAGATGTTGCTTTTTATCTGCTTTTAGATCAAATAATGTAAGAAAACAAGTTCATATTCATTCTTAAACACTAAAATACTTAAGTTTTAACTTAGGAAGAACTCAAAAATTTGTATTTGTGGAATACCTCTGGTTTTTACTCACAGCTTTCATGCATCTTACCGTGCTTAGATGGCCACCTAATAAGTAGCTCCTCAAGTAAATTGAAATGTCATTGTGTTGGAATTCAACAGATAACCAAATTGAATGGCTGCCATATGTCACCACTCGCCGCTCTCAGGCATCCACCTCAGCTGTGCGCACACCTGCGCCTCATTAGCGCTGAGCTATTTATTCCACCTCGCCCTGAGCATCGGTCTGGAGCCGTCTGTCTTAGAACGCGCTCAATCCCTCAGCAGAATCCTTTCTTCAGGCCTGCAATTCATCGTTACGACACGTAAGCTGTCATATTACTTACCTCTTCTCTCAGCCTTCCCCTGTGCACAGGTGGATTCCCTGGCAGCGGAAATCCTCACCTTCGCCATCATCTCCTCCCCGCATCTCCACACCTCGTTGTGTGCACAGCAGGGCGCTGTCTCCCAGGCCTGGAATCCTCGCCAACGCCAGCCACCAATATCTCTGCAAGTAAGCACATCTCTGTATCACTCTCCCGTGTGGTTTTGCCCAGCTCACTCCCTGTTTGTGTCTCTTCCATAGGGTTGCCTGGCCGCACGGCGTGCTGCTCTGCTCCTGTCCTCATCTTCCACCCACAATACATTACCATATCACATACATGCTTCCAAACACGTTTTCCTGGTTGAATAAAGCTTTCAAATCTACCTGAGCCTGCGTGCGTGTTTCCTGGGCCGAGAATTATGTCAGTACGGCTCCAGCAAAGCGGCCCAGTGGACAGCGGGCTCGCACGCCGTTTTTCCACCCTCGAGGCTCGGGTGGATATGACAGCACATCAACAACAGGTCATCTTCAACCAGTTAACTATAATTACTCACCGGTTAGACCGTCTTGACCCCCAGCAGGCGTTCCCCCCGGCTCATCAAGGCGGCCCGGCTTCAGCCGCTTCCAGGGCTGGACAACCTAACTCGGGAGCGCCGACCCGGCTCACACCAATCCCAACCCCCGCTCGCTTCAACGGGGAGCTCAGTGGGGCACGGGGGTTTATTTTACAATGTGAGTCGGTGTTCCTGCGCGTTTCCGGGGATTTCCCCTAAGACCACAGCCATATCGGCTACATGGCTAATCTCCTGGAGGGGCGAGCATTAGCTTGGGCTTACGTCGTCATGTCGAAGCCCAGCTACGCGAACCTCTCCTATGACCGGTTCGTGCAAGACTTCCTTGAGGTGTTTGATCACTCGCGTCATGACAGCGTCCTCGCCGATCGGCTCCTTAGCCTTCAACAGGGAAGCCAGTCAGCGGCGGAGCACGCTGTTGACTTCCGGGTGGCAGCGGAGGAGGTTGGTTGGGGAGAAGCTTCTCTCTGCAGCATCTTCCTCCGTAGCCTCAATTCAGGTCTGCGGGACGAATTGGCCAGTCGGGATCTCCCAGGGTGGCTGTCCGAGCTCATCTCCCTAACGATTAGTTTGGACAACAGGCTGCAAGAGCGGGCCACGGAGTGGAAGTCAGTCAGCCGCTCGTGCGGATCTTCCGCCCGCTCTCCTCAGTCTCGCCCCCTGGCGTTACCCGCTCCGGAGTCCGCCGATGAGTCAGAGGCCATGTCGATCGGGCGCACCAGGCTCCCTCTTGCGGAGAGACAACGCCGGCGGGAACTGGGTCTCTGCATGTATTGCGGAGACGACCAGCATACCGTGGAGCAGTGCCCGGTCAAGCCAAACGGGGGGGTCTGCGAGTCACTGTAGGGGGCCTCACTGACTCTAATCGGTCAAATCCCCTCTCTAGTTGCACACTGCCCATCAGATTCTGCCATAATTCCATCGGGCATCTCACTCATGCACTGGTGGACTCGGGGGCAGAGCAAAATTTCATTTCCAAGAGCCTGGCAACCCGTTTGGGCATACCCTGTCAGCCATTGTCAACTCCCCTTAATCTGGTCACCCTCTCTCGCTCTCCCCTGGGGGTAGTGATGCATCGCACCAAGCCGGTGCCCATAATAATCTCAGGCAACCACCGTGAGGACCTAACCCTATACATCTTGTCTTCCTCTTCGGACCATGTCATTCTGGGCTACCCATGGCTGCGCCTGCACAACCCTGTCCTCGATTGGAGGTCTGGTAATGTCCTGTCGTGGAGCTCCTTCTGCCTGAGCACCTGTCTCCAGTCTGCGGCTTGTGCTCCATCCTCTCCTCCGCCCACGCCGGTCTCCGAGCCTCTGGACCTCACCCTGGTGCCCCAGGAGTTTCACGACTTGGGGATGGCATTCAGCAAGTCCAAAGCCATGTCTCTTCCCCCTCACCGGCCGTATGACTGCGCCATTAACCTCCGGCCGGGGGCACCCTTACCATCCGGCCGCCTTTACAGCCTTTAAGCTCCTGAACGAGAGGCAATGGATTCTTACATCAGGGAGTTGCTCAGTGCTGGGATCATCTGCCCCTCCTCGTCTCCGCTCGGTGCTGGCTTCTTCTTTGTCTCCAAGAAGGATGGGTCCCTTCGCCCCTGCATTCATTTCAGGGCTCTCAATGACATCACGGTTAAGGACCGCTACACCTTGCCTCTGATGGACACTGCCTTCCACTCCCTCCAGGGGGCGACCTGGTTCACTAAATTAGATCGCCGCAGCGCTTACCACCTCGTTCGGATCCGGGAAGGCGATTAGTGGAAGACGGCCTTTAGGACACCCAGCGGCCAATTCGAGTACTTAGTGACGCCGTTTGGGCTCACCAACGCACCTGCCGTCTTTCAGCGACTCATTAATGACGTCCTACGAGATTTCCTGGGGGTCTTTGTCTTCGTCTACCTGGATGATATACTCATCTTCTCCAGGTCACGGGAGGAGCACCAGGTTCATGTGAGGCGGGTCCTGCAGCGGTTGCTGGAGAACAGGCTCTACATCAAGGCGGAGAAATGCGAATTCTACGCCAAGACCACCTTTTTCCTGGGATTTGTCATCTCTCACAATCAGATCCTCCCCGACCACGCTAAGGTTAAAGCGGTGGTCGAGTGGCCCACGCCTACCTCCAGGAAACAGGTGCAACAGTTCATCGGCTTCGCCAATTTCTACCGTCGCTTTGTCCCCAACTTCGGCGCCATTGTTACTCCCCTGACTCGCCTCACTTCTTCTAAGGTGCCCTTCCAGTGGTCCGAGGAGGCAGCAACCGCTTTCAAGACCCTCAAGACGGAGTTCTCATCCTCCCGGGTCCTAACCCAGGTTGATCCCGCGCTGCAGTGCTTGGTGGAGGTTGATGCGTCTGACACAAGGGTGGGGGCGGCGCTCTCCCAGCGTTCTCCAGTGGATGGTGTCAAGCGGCCCTGCGCCTTCTTCTCTCGACAGTTGTCAGCAGCCGAGCGAAATTATGACGTCGGCGACAGGGAACTCCTTGCTGTCAAGCTCACGCTGCAGGAGTGGCATCACTGGCTGGAGGGGGCAGCTCAGCCTTTTGTGGTCTGGACGGACCACAAGAATCTTGAGTATTTGAGGTCAGCGCGGCGTCTGAATGCCTGCCAGGTGCGCTGGTCTCTATTCTTTGCTCGGTTCCAGTTTACCATCACCTACCGTCCAGGCTCAAAGAATGGGTTGCCCGACGCCTTGTCAAGACAGTTCGCTTCTGAGGCCCCGGAGGAGTCGGACCACACCATTCTTCCCAGCTCGTGCGTTGTGGGGGTGGTCTCCTGGTCCATCAGAGACAAGATCTGTAAGGCGCAGGTGGCGGAACCGGACCCTGGCGGTGGTCCGGAGGGCAGGCTTTACGTTCCTTCAGCTGTTCGGGGGGAGGTTATTCACTGGGCCCACATGTTGAGGCTCACCTGTCACCCTGGCATCTCCCGACTGGTGGACCTTCTTCAACGCTCCTTCTGGTGGCCGGGTCTCCAAAAGGATGTCGCCAACTATGTCCGGGCCTGCCCCCAGTGTGCCACTGGCAAGTCTCAGAACTCTCCACCTGCGGGTCTACTCCAGCCCCTGCCGGTCCCAGGCAGGCCCTGGTCGCACATCGCTCTCAACTTCGTCACTGGTCTCCCTGTCTCTAACACCTATGACACGGTTCTGACGATTGTGGATTGGTTCTCTAAGGCCGCCCACTTTGTGCCGCTTCGGGGTCTTCCTTCGGCACGTGAGACGGCTGATCTCCTCATCTAACATGTGGTCAGACTGCACGGGATTTCTTTGGACGTCGTATCGGATCGTGGGCCTCAGTTTGTAACCCAAGTATGGAGGTGCTTCTGTAATGCCCAGGGGGCCACGGTGAGTCTTTCCTCTGGTCATCATCCCCAGTCCAACGGACAGTGTGAACGTACCAATTAGGAGCAGGAGGCTGCCCTGCGCTGCGTGACCTCCTCCAACCCATCCTCCTAGAGTTCCTACTTGGCTTGGGTGGAGTACGCCCACAACACGGCACGGTCTTCGGCCACTGGTATGTCCCCCTTCAAGGCATCATTGGGGTACGATCCCCCTTTGTTCCCCGAACAGGAGGGTGAGTTGGCTGTTCCCTCCATTCAGGCACATGTGAGACGCTGCCGGAGTTTGTGGACCAGGGTGAGAGAGGCGCTTTTACACACAGCTGCGCGCAACAGCACCACTGCCAATCGCCACAGGAGGCCGGCTCCTAGTTACCAGGTGGGTCAACGGGTCTGGCTTTCTTCGCAGGACATCAATCTCAAGGCCGAGAAGAGAAAGTTGGCTCCACGGTTTCTCGGTCCCTTCGCTATGACCAAGATTGTCAACCCGGTGGCTGTGTGTTTGGCCCTTCCCCCCTCTCTCCATGTGTGTCCCACTTTCCATGTTTCCAAAGTCAAGCCTGTTGTCTCCGACCCACTCTGTCCTCCGCCTAGGGTGTCGCCTGCTCCCATGATGATCGACGGTCACCCGGCGTGGGGTGTTGCTTCTATCCTGGACTCCCGGCGCCGAGGTCGTGGGTTGCAGTACTTGGTGGATTGGGAGGGAAATGGCCCAGAGTGGAGATCCTGGGTGCGCTCTTCTTGGGTGCTGGATCGAGATCTCGTCACGGAGTTCCACCGGGCACACCCGGATAAGCCAGCGCCAGGAGGCACTGTTGGGGGGGGGGGGGGGTACTGTCACTACTCGCCGCTCTCAGGCATCCACCTCAGCTGTGCACACACCTGCGCCTCATTAGCGCTGAGCTATTTATTCCACCTCACCCTGAGCATCGGTCTGGAGCCGTCTGTCTTACAACACGCTCAATCCCTCAGCAGAATCCTTTCTTCAGGCCTGCAATTCATCGTTATGACACGTAAGCTGTCATATTACTTACCTCTTCTCTCAGCCTTCCCCTGTGCACAGGTGGATTCCCTGGCGGTGGAAATCCTCACCTTCGCCATCATCTCCTCCCCACATCTCCACACCTTGTTGTGTGCGCAGCAGGGCGCTGTCTCTCAGGCCTGGAATCCTCGCCAACGCCAGCCACCAATATCTCTGCAAGTAAGCACATCTCTGTATCACTCTCCCGTGTGGTTTTGCCCAGCTCACTCCCTGTTTGTGTCTCTTCCATAGGGTTGCCTGGCCACACGGCGTGCTGCTCTGCTCCTGTCCTCATCTTCCACCCACATATACATTACCATATGACATACACGCATCCAAACACGTTTTCCTGGTTGAATAAAGCTTTCAAATCTACCTGAGCCTGCGTGCGTGTTTCCTGGGCCGAGAATTATGTCACCATACATGTAACAAAGCTAATATGATATAATGATATACAGACGTGGACAAAATTGTTGGTACCCCTCTGTTAATGAAAGAAAAACCCACAAAAGTCTCAGAAATAACTTGAATCTGACAAAAGTAGTAATAAATAAAAATTCTATGAAAATTAACCAATGAAAATCAGACAATGCTTCTGAATTGTATTTCAGCAGAATTATTTTAAAAAACAAATCATGAAACAGGCCTGGACAAAAATGACTGTACCCCTAGAAAAGATTGAAAATAATGTGACCATAGGAACATGTTCAACCAAGATGTGACCTCTAATTAACATCACAGGTGTCTACAAACTTGTAATCAGTCCGTCAGTCTATTTAAAGGGTGACAAGTAGTCACTGTGCTGTTTATTGACATGGTGTGTACCACACTCAACATGGACCAGAGGAAGCAAAGGAGAGAGTTGTCTCAGGAGATTAGAAAGAAAATTACAGACAAGCATGTTAAGGGTAAAGGCTATAAGACCATCTCCAAGCAGCTTGATGTTCCTGTGACTACAGTTGCACATATTGTTCAGAAATTTAAGATCCACGGGACTGTAGCCAACCTCCCTGGACGTGGCCGCAGGAGGAGACGGATAATACAAATGGTAACAAAAGAGCCTAGAACAACATCTAAACACATTTATGGTGAACTCCAAGGTCAAGGTACTGCACATCAGTGTCAGATCGCACCATCCGTCATTGTTTGAGCCAAAGTGGACTTCATGGGAGACGACCAAGGAGGACACCACTGTTGAAAACAAATCATAAAAAAGCCAGACTGGAATTTGCCAATACATAGGACAGACGAGACAAAACTGGAACTTTTTGGCAAGGCACATCAGTTCTATGTTCACAGACGCAAAAATGAAGCATATTAAGAAAAGAACACTGTCCCTACTGTGAAACATGGAGGAGGTTCTGTTATGTTCTGGGGCTGCTTTGCTGCATCTGGCACAGGGTGTCTTGAATCTGTGCAGGGTACAATGAAATCTCAAGACTATCAAGGTATTCTAGAGAGAAATGTGCTGCCCAGTGTCAGACAGCTTGGTCTCAGCTCAGGTCATGGGTCAGCTCAGGTCTCAGTCACAGGTCATGGGTCTTGCAACAGGATAATGACCCAAAACACACAACTAAAAACACCCAAGAATGGCTAAGAGCGAAACATTGGACTTTTCTGAAGTGGCCTTCTATGAGCCCTGATCTAAATCCTATTGAACATCTGTGGGAGGAGCTGAAACATGCCGTCTGGAGAAGGCACCCTTCAAACCTGAGACAAGTGGAGCAGTTTGTTCATGAGGAGTGGGCCAAAATACCTCCTGAGAGGTGCAGAAGTCTCATTGACAGTTACAGAAATTGTTTGATTGCAGTGATTGCCTCAAAAGGTTGTGCAACAAAATATTAAGTTAAGGGTACCATCATTTTTGTCCAGGCCTGTTTCATGAGTTTGTTTTTTAAAATAATTCTGTTGAACCACAATTCAAAAGCATTGCCTGATTTTCACTGGTTAATTTTCATAGAATTTTTATTTATTACCACTTTTGTCAGATTCAAGTTATTTCTGTGACAATTGTGGGTTTTTCTTTCATTAACCCCTTGCACTCTGGTCAATTTCCCTAAAAACGCCAAAAAATAACATACCCAAAGTAAATCAAAAGCTGTTCTTCAACCCTTTGCAGCATCTTCATGGGGTTGGTCTCATTTAAAAGAAAACACTTTGAATTTTTTGGTAAAACAGTCATAATCTCTCTAAGTGCTCCGGCCACTGAGTAACAGTCATCTAAACATACTGAACTTGAAGAAAATAAACTTTGCCTGGGTGTTTTTTTGGATATAAATGCTTGCAAATAACACACAGCTGTCAGATCCAGGCTGGAAAATGCAACAGAAATGTAGAACCAAGTGTTATCCAGATGAGGTCAAAATTTTGTAACAATACCACAAAAAATGAATATATTACACAGCTTTCTTCACAGGTTGTTCCCAGGCGTTTTTGAACTGTGCCAAATGGCACAGTTTGGAAAAACTTAACGTAACTTTTTTTTTTCAATATGTTTTTATTGAAATCAGTTTCAGAAATTACAGACAAGTTAGCATAATACTTCTTGAAACAAAAAATAAAGATACACTTATTTAGCACATATACATACAGTATATGTGTATAGGATCTAATAGTGCATCAACAAGTACTTCACACTTAAGCACCAGATTTATTTTTTTTTTATATCCCCTCAGCTCACAAAATCAGTGGAGGAAGTACCTCAACAGGCATATAATTTGAAACAAATACACATAATAAAATAGGAAAAAAAATAACAAATATATATAACAAGGCACATGCTGACATAATTAGATGGGTAAGACTTTTAGATTAGAAAAGTAAGATATGAAACATTGCCATTTCTGGTAAAACCTTTCTGTGCATCCTCTTATAGTGTATTTTATTTTCTCAAGTTTTAGAAAAACCATCATGTCCTTGAGCCATAGGGAAATTGAGGGATATCTGACAGATTTCCAATGCAGCAGTAAAGTACGCCTTGCTATTAAGGATGTAAAGGCCACAATATTCCTTTGTACCGAATTCAAAACTACAGAGGAGTCAGGAATCCCAAATATGGCAATAAATGGAGAAGGGAGCAGAGTCACTTGAAGAACCATGGAGATAATTGTAAAGTAATTAGACCAAAAACTGTATAATTCCGGACAAAGAAAAAACATATGGCCAAGGTGGCAGGGAGGTCCCTTACATTTATCACAACTACCATCAACTTCTGGGTAAATCTCAGAGAGTCTCAATTTTGAGAAGTGGACTCTATATATTACCCTTAAACTGAATCAAGCTAAAACGAGCGCATGAGGAAGACGTTCTAATTCTGTTAATGGCATCCTCCCAAAGCTCATCAGTCATCTGTATACCCAATTATTTCTCCCACAATTTTTTTATTTTGACACTTGATTAATCGTTTAATGTTAAAATGGAATTATAAAGCTTAGATATCAACCCTTTATGTTGTGGACCATGTGAAACTATACTTTCCCAGGGCTGCTCAGGAGAGATAGAAGGAAAGTTAGAGAAACACTTAGAAACAAAATTACGTATTTGAAAATAACGAAACGAATGGGTGCTGGGTAAGTTATAATTGAAAGATAAATTGGTAAAACTATCAAAAAGCCCAGATGTATATAAATTCCTTATATGTTCAATACCCCTGTCATGCCAGTCAGAGAATGACGAATCTGAGAGAGATGGGGGAAACAAATGGTTTTTAGTTAAAGGACATAAAGAGGAGGCAGCTACAAAACCAAAGCGCCGCCTAAACTGAAACCATATTTTTAATGTGTTGAGAACCACTTGACTGTCCGTATACAAAGAGGGTTTTGTAGGCAAAGAAGAAAAAATTAATGCAGGTATTGACGACCCCCGACAGGATGATAATTCCATTCTACACCATGGGGAGCGAAAAGACTTTAACCAGTAGCAGCTTTTATGTATATGTGCCGCCCAATAATAAGATTGAAAATCAGGTAATGCAAGTCCCCCGCTAAGTCTACATCTTTGCAATAATTTTTTACGAACTCTAGGTGGTTTACCATTCCAGATAAAGCCACAAATTATCTTATCCAGAGAATCAAAAAAGTTTTTAGGCAGAAAAAGAGGAATTGATTGAAATAAAAAAAGGAATTTTGGTAAGATATTCATCTTGACAACATTAATCCCACCCAAGAGTGACAAAGGGAGATTTCGCCAATGCTGGACGTCAGAGGTTATTTTGGCAATAAGGGGAGAAAAATTGGCTGAAGCTAGGGTAGAGAAAGAGCGTGTCACATTTATACCAAGATACTTGAATCCTGTGGGACTAAGTTTGAAGGGTATGTCAGACTGGTGAAGCTCACAGACAGTCGTATTGGTGGGAAAGCATTTGCTTTTTTCCAAATTCAATTTATAACCGGAAAAGGAACTGAAATTATTTAAAATACTCAAGACATTGGGGATAGAACTAACTGGATTTGACACATATAACAACAAATCATTCGCATATAATGACAACTTGTGTTCAATTCCATTTCGGAAAATCCCTCTAAATAAATTGGAAGACCGCAACGCAATGGACAGAGGCTCAATGGCAATAGTGAAGAGCAAGGGCGATAATGGACAGCCTTGCCGTGTGCCACGTCCAAGAGAAAAGTAATCGGAAAACATATCATTAGTTTGAACCCGTGCCTTCGGGGATGTACAGAGGAGACGAATCCAAGAAACAAATTCCTCATTGAATCCAAATTTCCTCAAAACCGCAAACAAATATTCCCACTCTACCCTGTCGAACGCTTTTTCAGCGTCTAGCGATATGACTATTTCTGTTGAATCAGATGACTGCTTTGCATAAATTATATTGAAGAGAGTGCGTATATTAAAAAATAATTGTCGTCCCTTAACAAAACCGTTCTGTTCTTCAGATATGATCAAAGGGAGAACCTTCTCCAACCGGGAAGAAATTACTTTGGCTAACACTTTCACGTCAGCATTAAGCAATGATAGTGGTCTATAAGAGCTACATAGAGTTGGGTCTTTGTCCTTTTTATGAAGTAAAACAATCAAAGCTTGTGTTAGAGTTGGAGGAAGAATACCTCTTTCTAATGATTCATTAAATGTAGCTAAAAGTAAAGGTGCTAATTTTTCTGTAATTTTTTTATAAAATTCAATGGGAAACCCATCAGGGCCAGGTGCTTTGTTTGATTGCATTGCTTCAATTGAGTTAATTATTTCAACAAGGCCGAGTGGGGAATCCAGGCTTTTTGCAGTATTTGAGTCAATTACAGGATTCGAGAGGCCATGAAGAAATATGTTCATGTTATGTGAATCTGTTGGGAACTCCGACGTATATAATGAGGAATAAAATGTTTTAAATGTGGCATTGATTTCATTAGGATCTGTCGTGATTATATGTTGACTATTCTGAATACTACTTATAATCCGAGAATTTGCTTGACGGCGTAGCTGATGGGCCAACAAACGGCTTGCTTTCTCGCCATATTCATAATGAGTTCCACGATTTTGTAGTAATAGCCGTTCAGCTTCTTGGGTTGAAATTAGATCAAGTTCTGACTGTACCTCCATGCGCTGTTTAAATTATTCTGGTGTAGGATTTAAGGCATAACTTTGATCAATATTACTGATAGCTAAAGTGAGTTCAGAAAACTTAGCATGACGTCTCTTATTAGAAAGAGCAGAGTAGTAAATGATTTGTCCTCTAAGGTAGGATTTAAGAGTCTCCCATAGTAATGAATATGAAGTAGAATCATTTTTATTAAACAACAAAAACTCATCAATTGAATTGGAAATAAAATCACAAAACTCTTTATCTGCTAAAAGAAGAGAATTAAACCTCCATGAAGGAAGACTACGTTTATAGGCACCCAACTGAATATCTAATAATAATGGTGCATGATCAGATATTATTATACTTAAATAATCAGAGGAAACTACACAGGAATTTAGAGTACAGTCAATAAAAAAATAATCAATCCTGGAGTAAGAATGATGCACCTTAGAAAAGAAGGAGAATTTTTTACTGGTTGGATTGCGGAATCTCCAAGGATCGACAAAGCCATTCTGTGTCATGAAATCAGAAAATGTTTGAGACATTAAAGACTTATTTAGATTACGGGGATTAGATCGATCTAATAATGGATCAAAGACACAATTTAAATCGCCCCCTAAGATTAACAAATGTGAATTCAAAAATGGTAAGCTACTTAATAATTTATTTGCAAATTCAACATCGTCAATATTTGGGGCATATACATTGACTAACAGAATCTTTTTCTGCATCAAAGTACCGGCAACTATCACATACCTGCCGTTTTTATCAGCTATAATGTTAGTAGCTGAGAATTGTACATTTTTATTAATAAGAATAGCAACCCCCCTTGATTTAGAATTAAACTCTGAATGAAAAACTTGGCTCACCCATGAGCAGTGCAGCTGATGATGATCTTTTATCCGAAGATGGGTCTCCTGCAGAAACACTATTGAGGATTTTAAATGTTTTAAATGATTAAAAACTTTTGATCTTTTAACAGGATGACCCATGCCCTTAATATTCCAGCTAGTGAATCGCAAAGATGCGCCTAGTAAAGCTGTACCATGGCCTATATTGGTACTAGCCATTTACATGTACCAAAAAAAAAAACATCACAAGAACTATTGCTGTGAGCTGAGGTAAAACACCACCCACCCAAAAGAACCCCCAAAACAAATACACCCAAAGTCTCCATGTAACAAAAAAAAAAAAAAAAAAAAAAAAAAACACCCAAAAACCAATGGAGACAGCAGTGTCACACACAAAAAAAAGTTGTTCTCAGTAAAACAGGAACAACTCGGAGGCAAAGCCGAGCAAACAGAGAAAAAAAAATACCAGCGGAAAACATGCCTCCTGCCAACTTCCAAAAATTGAATTATAATATGTGCAATGATTAAATTACATACTGTTTTATACCAGTATTATAATCTGAACAATAAAGTAAAAAAAAGTAATGATAATATTAAACTCAACAATACACTAAGAGATTCTAATGATCACTCCCAAAATAAAGCAAATAAGCACAAATGTCCAGGTAACAGCAACAAGTCTAGAGTCCGAGCAGATATAAGGATTATAATGAAAGGTTCACAGCTCACCCAGAAATAAGAGTCTTGACGTATTCCTTCGCGTCTTCCGGCGAAGTAAACTTCTTTTCAGTCCCCTGGTAAGTAATGCGTAGCTGCGCCGGGTGGAGAAGTCCGAATTTGACTCCATCGATGCCACGGAGTAGCCGCTTGACTTCGTTGAATGCAGCCCGAGCCCGTGCAATCTTGGCGGTGTAGTCCGGAAAGACTGACAGAGTCATACCGCCGACTTTAATCCGCTGGAGCTCTCGCGCACGCCGTAATATAACAACACAGTCACTGTGGTAGTGAAGCCTGCACACAATGGCTCGTGGTCGGTCACCCGGTTTAGGTTTAGGCTGAAGAGTGCGATGAGACCGATCCACTAGTGGTTCCTTATCCAAAGAAAAAGCATTTTTCAGCAACGCAGCCACAGCTGTAGGAGAAAAAGAGTCTGGGCCCTCTTCAACGCCAATAATCCTTATGTTATTGCGTCATGATCTTGATTCTAGATCTTCACATTTGTCTTCCAGCACAGCAACCTTAGCAGTGAGGCGCTCAACGCTTGTTTTCATGTCAGTCATGTCATCCGTATAACCTGTGAGCATTTCTTCCATGTCCCCCATAGTACCCGTTAGCTTAGCCAACTTAGCATCAATAGCAGCATTGACGCTCGCTAACTGTGATTTCACAGACTGTAACTCAACCTTAAGAGGTGCCAAAGCGTCTCCGATAATCTCTTGTAGCTCCTTCTTAATAATACCAGCAATGTCTTCTTTTAGGGAGGAAAGCAGCTCAAATTTCAAGGCTTCAGCGTTCAAAACAGGGGCTGGATCAACAGGTTGAGCTAGCGGCTCAGAAGTCGGGGCCTGTGAACAAGGCTTCAAGTGCGTTTGAATAGTGCGGGTTTTTCCTTTCCCCGACATTGCAAAACAATTCAAAAGTATCTCTTAAGATACACAGCGAAAAAGAACCAAGAAAAAACACTGGGTTTTTGGAAAACTGCACAACTGAATAACAATATTATACGAAGTTGGCAGGAGCCACCAAAACTGCGTCCTACTCCATTGACCGCACAACAGCGCCCCCAAACGTCTGTAACTTTTGAATGATTCAATATAGAAGCTTGATTTTGGGCTCTAATGAAAGGTGACACTCAGGGCTGTGTGTGTGTGTGTGTGTGGGGGGGGGGGGGGGTTGTTTATTCATTCATGAATGAATGAATGAACAAACAAGCCCCCACACACAAAGAAGCATGCCACGTAAAAAATGTGTGGCTTTTTTTACAAGAAAAAATAACCTACAGTGCACTAAAAATTATACTAAAATATCTGTAATGTAGAAGATAACAACTCCCCCCCACCCCGCTACAGAAGACGGACATCGCCCGGTGCACCGCGGTCACGGTGCGCCATGGTCTACTACGCACAGTTGTACTAAAATATCTGCAATAATATCTGCAATCCGCTACAGAAGAGTAGCGGGGGGGGGGGGGCCTTCACGGTCCGGACCCGGCGCACGAATCGTGTACCACGGCTCACGGACTGGACACGGTTCGTGCGCCGCGGTCCACTACGCACAGTTGTAATTTACCGATCGGTCAAAAGTCATTTTTGATTACAATTTTCAGGGATAAAGAATAATTTAGCTTATAACACTTACCTATCCACAACAGCAGTGTCGTTGGCGAACTTCTCTTCCTCATTGTCAGACGAACATGACGCTGGTCCGCTTGTTACGGACTCGTGGTTCTGGTCACGCGACCCAGTCAAACCATAATTCCATTATTGCGGTTTTGCGCTTCCATGATTGTGGTTTTGGCGAACGATTTTTCAAAACAAATAAGAACAGTAGTAAGAAAAAAAGACTGGCGAATGCGTGTGTGTCACCCAGCGGCTAAAACAAAACAGATTTTGCAAGGGAGGCACGCTTTTGAACTACTGTGCTTCAATTGGCTCGCTGTATTCGCAGCGATTGGTAGGCGGGTCCTTCTTGCTAGGTTTTCAGTCATTGGTTCTTCAAGGTTTCAGAAACCCAATTCAAGGCTCTTATTAGTTGAATGAGAGGCCAATCACATCTAAACCAATCAAAGCACTCCTTTGGCTTTCTGTTCGCGGCTGTGTCTGTAGTGGAAGAACGGAAATGCAGGGTTTTTTTTCTTCAGTGCCCCCTAGGACGCACAGTGTGCGTACTAGGGCGCCCTCGTGCACTCTAGGATGCAGAGACGTGTCCGCCCGCGGTACACCGACGTGCAAGAGGTTAACAGAGGGGTACCAACAATTTTGTCCATGTAAGTGGTGTATAGTGTCAGTAGATGGTTATTTAATAAAATATTGTAATAAGGTACAGGAATTATTTATTTTACTTAATAGTGGGTGTGAAAGGGGACAGCATTAAACCGTCACTCCTACACTCGCGAAATAAAATAAATAAGCACTTGTAAAAAGGGGCACCAGTCCTAAAGGACACTTATATTAAACTTAGTTTTAATTAATTTTGTACCTTCAATTACTTAATGGATCAGTCTCAAAATTTAAGCGAGTTATTTTCCTGCCGTGATCTAAGAAACATATACAGTGGGGTAAAAAAGTATTTAGTCAGCCACCAATTGTACACGTTTTCCCACTTAAAAGATGAGAGAGGTCTCCAATTTTCATCATAGGTATACCTCAACTATGAGAGACAAAATAAGAAAAAAAAATCCAGAAAATCACATTGAAGGATTTTTAATTAATTAATTGGTAAATTACTCGGTAAAATAAGTATTTGGTCAATAACAAAAGTTCATCTCAATACTTTGTTATATACCCTTTGTTGACAATGACAGAGGTCAAACGTTTTCTGTAAGTTTTCACAAGGTTTTCATACACTGTTGCTGTTATTTTGGCCCATTCCTCCATGCAGATCTCCTCTAGAGCAGTGATGTTTTGGGGCTGTCGCTGGGCAACACAGACTTTCAACTCCCTCCAAAGATTTTCTATGGGGTTGAGATCTGGAGACTGGCTAGGCCACTCCAGGACCTTGAAATGCTTCTTACGAAGCCACTCCTTCATCACCCAGGCGGTGTGTTTGGGATCATTGTCATGCTGAAAGACCCAGCCACGTTTCATCTTCAGTGCCCTTGCTGGTGGAAGGAGGTTTTCACTCAAAATCTCACGATACATGGCCCCATTCATTCTTTCCTTTACACGGATCAGTCGTCCTGGTCCCTTTGCAGAAAAACAGCCCCAAAGTATGATGTTTCCACTCCCATGCTTCACAGTAAGTATGGTGTTCTTTCTCCTCCAAACACGACAAGTTGAGTTTTTACCAAAAAGTTCTATTTTGGTTTCATCTGACCATATGACATTCTCCCAATCCTCTTCTGGATCATCCAAATGCTCTCTAGCAAACTTCAGACGGGCCTGGACATGTACTGGCTTAAGCAGGGGGACACGTCTGGCACTGCAGGATTTGAGTCCCTGGCGGTGTAGTGTGTTTCTGATGTAGCCTTTGTTACTTTGGTCCCAGCTCTCTGCTGGTCATTCACTAGGTCCCCCCATGTGGTTCTGGGATTTTTGCTCACCGTTCTCGTGATAATTTTGACCCCACGGGGTGAGATCTTGCGTGGAGCCCCAGATCGAGGGAAATTATCAGTGGTCTTGTATGTCTTCCATTTTCTAATAATTGTTCCCGCAGTTGATTTCTTCACACCAAGCTGCTTACCTATTGCAGATTCAGTCTTCCCAGCCTGGTGCAGGTCTACAATTTTGTTTCTGGTGCCCTTTGACAGTTCTTTGGTCTTGGCCATAGTGGAGTTTGGAGTCTGACTGTTTGAGGTTGTGGACAGGTGTCTTTTATACTGATAACAAGTTCAAACAGGTGCCATTAATACAGGTAACGAGTGGAGGACAGAGGAACCTCTTAAAGAAGAAGTTACAGGTCTGTGAGAGCCAGAAATCTTGCTTGTTTGTAGGTGGCCAAATACTTATTTTACTGAGGAATTTACCAATTAATTCATTAAAAATCCTTCAATATGATTTTCTGGATTTTTTTTCTCATTTTGTCTCTCATAGTTGAGGTATACGTATGATGAAAATTGGAGACCTCTCTATCTTTTAAGTGGGAGAACTTGCACAATTGGTGGCTGACTAAATACTTTTTTTGCCCCACTGTATATGCAAAAGGAAAACGTTTCAACTTCTCTCATTCACCATTTTATTAAACTCATCCAGGTTACATGATATGGCATTCAAACGATGGATAAACAGATTCAAATGATAACAGGCGTCCGATATCACATCAACTGTTATTGGATTCCTGAACATAAAATCTAGCGTTAAACCTTTGTAGAACCAAGGAGAAACCAAACTTATGTTTCAACGGTAAATGAAGGCTGAAATGTCTAACAAAAACAGAACGCAATTTTATGGTGAACATTCATAAGCTGCTTATCTAAAAATGAACTTCTGAATTAATCTACAAAAATGAAGGGAAGTTGCTTAAAAATGACTAAGAGTCTTTCTTCAGTTTATAGCTTTATCCTATGGCTAAGAGACTAATTGTACCATGAAAATACTGGCTATGTTCAATTGTAATTTGAATGTTAGGACATCACGTTTAACCCAGCAGATAAGAAAATGGGATTCTCACTTACGAACAGCTGAAGGTCCACTTGTTCAGCGGGTCGGTACTGCTGGGTTTTGAAGTCGGGACATCGGGAGAAAGCGCTGCTGCTATGCTTCCTCACAGCCAACCGTAAGAAGTGCAGGCTCAGCTGGGGGCTCGTACAGGACAGTGGCAGCAGTGAAGAGTTGTCTCAGAGCAGCATGAAAGGTCCTTGGCAATGAGTCCGAATTTGTGAGGTCTCTGGCAGCGGGATAGACCAAAAAAATCTGAAGGATAAATTTTTCAGTCAGGCGAGTATGAGGCCGGAAAGAAAGTCCAAAAACACAATCTCTGTTCACTTTAAATTAGGAAAATTAAAGGTCCACTTTAACGGCGTGAAAAGTCAGAAAATCTAAGAAAAACATTTACTAGGATAAGAATGGCTTCTGAGGTGAAGGAAAAAATTATTTTGAGAGTCTGACTCTCTATTTAAGGCGAGCTCATAAGAAAAAAATGGTTTCTCCTCAGTAACCAGAAAATTGAGAAAACTAACGCAGGATTTGACAAACTTCACACAGAACAATTTAGATAAAAGAAAACTGCAAGGAACTTTGAAAAAGTGAAACAAACCTCTCTCTGAGATCTAGCTTACTATTCTGCTTCTTTAATCTTAATCTTAAACTTCTTTTCTTTCTATATTCTCTCTATTCTTTCCTTATTCTCTTTTTTATTTCTTTCCTTTCATTTCTTTATTTCTTTTCTCTTCCTTCTTGTTCTACTTCTGTCTTTCTATCTGTCTTACATGCAGGGCGGCTCCTCACTCTTTTAACTGAGTGCGCCGATGGGTCATAAAACAGGGGCCGGTCGCAAGACAGACCAATCAACTTTCATAAAGAGGAGTTCAAACAGGTCGTTATCCAATGTGAAAACATTTCTTTGTTTGGGAGCAGCCAATCAAATGAAAAGGGCACCATCCCATGAAAAGGGAGAGAAAGCCGGGGGCTAGGAATGACAGCGGACAAAAATTAATACCCATTCAGTTCTTATAAAATTAGGTGCTCACTACAAGATCTAACTAAATTAAGTGACTTGGCTAATATTCAGTGATCATGCATTTATACCATTACTACTAATATTAACATCCGTTTGACTAACACTCATGAACATAACATTTCTTATACATGTTTATAATACATGCACTCATATTTAGATCAAGGATTAATGAATTGCTGCAAACCCTGGTCAGTGATCAAAAGGATGATTTTCAGTGTCCTTAGGATCTGGGGGAGATGATAAGCTGAAAGAAACTTAATGTTTAGTAAGAATTGACAGTCAGATTATACATAATTTTTTTTTGTTTGTTTTTTTTTGTTACTTATTTGTACCCATAGGTAGATTTGATTTGCAGTCTGGTGACAAGCCACCGGCTGCTGGTTGCTGCGTGCGCGAGTGCCCTAAACCTACATGTTTTTGGTATGCGGGAGGAAACCGGAGAAATCCCGGAGTAAACCCACGCAACACGGGGAGAACATGCAAACTCCACACAGCTCACTGTTGGTCGGGGGCTGGGATTGAACCCACGATCTCATGATCCCCGCGATCCCCCGGCCGAGGGTAAAACTTTGCTGCCACAGTGCTAAACCACTGCGCCACCGTGCAGCCCATGATGCACATTCCGGAATGAAACACATTCCGTAGGTATCCACTAGAAGGTACTGTTGAGTTGTAGATAATTTAGGTCTGTGATATCTGGAAAGGGGTCTGGCATCTGTCGAAAGTCATAAACCCGTCTGGTTAAGAAGTTTATGACCTTTAAGAGCATTAGTTTCCTGTAGGGCGGATGCTATCCACATGAACTGTCCATGAATTGTCCGTTTGTTTTGAGTTGGCACAGCTGATATAGCTAGAATGTTAGTAATTTTATTCTCTTTGTAGCTTTGAATCTCTGCTAGGAGGTGTTTGACAATTTCAATATCTTCTCTACTGAGCGTAGGAGTTTCTTCTTCCTTCCAAGGTTTGTGATAGGTGTGAGCTTCTGTGATGAGATGGAGACCATTTGTCACGGTTACGCGTGTCTTCGTATCGGTATCTATCATCATGGTAGTCCGTATCGCGTTCTCATGACCTATCCCGTGGATATGGTCTACGACGGTAGTCGGGTTTTCGCAAAGTTGGTCCAAAGTGATATCCAGAGGACCTAGTTTGATTTTGACCTTGATGAGGTCGGCTGGAAAAATGTTTCGGCTGTTTATGTACTCGCGGTGTAGGAGGTGGAGAAGAGCGAGGAGCTCCTTCCAACTCCAAGGTGTTAGATGCATCGCTAATAGCTAGCCCTGTGGCAGGCTCAGCATGCTTGTTGTGGCTTTGCTGCTGTTTTTGGAACGCATAGTGTGCAAACTCTCTCAGCTGACTTATTGAGTTTGACCTTGGATTAGCTGTAACTCCAAGGTGATGACTCACAGTGGGATGGAGGTTTTGGATGAAGAGGGTCTTGAAATTGTGGTCTTCTTCCATTCCTGGTGTATTTTGAGATCCAAAATATGCAACCAGGAGTCTCTGGTAGTAGGCCTGTGTTGGCTCTGAGCATCCTTGCTTCACGGCTAGGGCTGCGGTTAGCCCTGCCTCTAGGCAGTCGTTGGAGAAGTCCTTTTCGATGGCTTCGCGGAGCAGCATGTAGTCTGCTTTGATGTTTGTCGACTGTCTGTCTATGAATTTTGATACTGACCTGTTAGATGTTAGTTTGATCAGATAGATGCGATCGTCAATCGTAGCATCCGGATACTTACGCAGGTAGTAATCAATGTCTTGTAAATAGACTTTAGCATCAGGTGAACCTGTAGGTCCTGGATCAAATTTGGTGACATTTCATGCGATCTTGTCAAGGTCGCGGTCTGAAGGGGCACACGCACGCTGTCCACGTGGTCGTCCATATTCAAAACGGGAATCGGGTGAGGGAGCGCGGTGGATGTCCCGGTGTTCATGTGCTTCCTTTAGGAGCAGTTGACATTCCTTGTACTCCTTCTTCACATTTTCAAGTTAACCTTCAACTCTTCTGAGTTCCTTCTTTGTGTCCTGGAGGGTATCTTCAAGTTCATTGTTGTCTTGGTGAAGCATGTCATTATTATGCATCAACCGTTTATTTTCTGACTCTGCACGGTCCAAATCTTGCAACGCTTCATCAAGTTGATCTTGAGGCTTGTCGTTCTTCTGAGATTGTTCCAGATTTTCTTTCAGTGTTTCATTCTCTTCTTGGAGAGATAGGATTGTTGTTTGTTGATTTGCTAGCTTGTTCTTGGCTACCTTTAATCTCGTGACTAATGTTAGCGCAAACTTACCTAACACACTGGTGAGGTCCTTGCCTTCTGGTGGTTTCTCAGTGTGTTCATTCAAAAGTTCTTCAGTGAGTTGCTTCAAATCTTCGGGCTGTGTTTTCTTGATCCGTGTTGTGAAGCTAGAAATTAAATCAGAAGTCCATGCTTCCAATGTTGCTTGAAGGTCATCCAGTTTGATAAATCTGTCTGTTGTCTGTTGACTCATCATGTTTTACTGTTTTTGTTATTTAGCTTAAAAAAATCAACTTGTTGATTATTGTTAATTTGTTAGACAA
Organism: Pholidichthys leucotaenia; assembly: GCA_020510985.1. NCBI lineage: Eukaryota > Metazoa > Chordata > Actinopteri > Cichliformes > Pholidichthyidae > Pholidichthys > Pholidichthys leucotaenia. The sequence continues at coordinate 140,485,130 of CM035847.1, forward strand.
GGTTTAGCCTTGAGTGTTTTATTTTACAACCATGATAGTTGAAAGTTCCTTTAGAATTTGTTCCAACTTGTAGGCTTGAAAGATGGGAAATAGAATTTTGAAATTATTTAGAAATGTAGAGATGCTTCAATTAATTTGTTTGTTGAAACTGTATGTTGATAAATAAAGTTGAATTTAAATTGAGTTGAATTTGTTTCACAAAACAAAACAGGAATTTCAATTGTGTGGACTGACTTCTTTACTTTGATTTTCAAAGTCTAGTATTGGAATTTGTCATCCATAACTAGCTTTGGGATTTTGCAGAATGTCACTTTGAAAGTGAGGATTTTATTTACAAAAGAAATACAAAAACAAAAGAGGCTAAATGCTTTAAAGATTTATGATTATCCATTTTCTTTTAAAGTTAAGGCTTTCCTTTGGTTTTATTTGTTAAAGTCTATTTTCATTTGAAGCATTAAATGTTTAAAATATTTACAAATTAGAAACAAGTGAATTGTTTGAATATTTGGTATCCAAGGATTTCTTAGGATTGAAGCCAATAGTGATCTGTTTTGATTGTTATCTATAAATTTCTTATTTACAGAATAATCAATGTTTGCACTTTTTTGACTTTTCTCTTAAATCCTGGGGAAATTTTAAAATTATGCAGGTTGGTTAAATGTTTTTCTTTTCCTGTGGAGAAAACATGAAACAAGAAATGACACAATGAGTTTAAATAACACCTAGAGCTTCGCTTAAGTGTTAATTGCTTGGTGTGGTTTCCTAAATTTGAGTAAGAGGAAAAATTATAAATATTCAGTAAGTCTGTAAATTTGTTAAAACGCACAGAATTAATCCTACTTTAATGTTACTCTTGAGTAAACATCAGCATTAGGATTCTAAAGCTACAGTGGGGCAAAAAAGTGACACCATGGGATGACGCCGGGCCCGGCGTTCAGACCATGCCCCCTTCCCATCTCTGCCTCTCATTGGGCTGCGTCTCAGCTGGCTCCCAGCTGTCAGTGTTACGGGACGGCTGGGGCCAATTAATCCTCATCAGCTGGGGCGCTGCCAATGAGGATAAAAAGGAGCAGCCTCGATCACTCGGGGCTGCGACATAAGCACTGCTAGGCTGGAGCCCCTTCGTCTGGTGCCAGCCCCTGCCTCATCTTCAGCATAACTCGTAAGTGTTTCCCATAAGGAGTTTTGTGCCTTGGTACCCCCATGTCCGGTGCTAGCCCGCTACTTGCCTTACTGTATCACTTGGGAGTACCACCTTGTATGAGTGCCCTGTGTATTGGAGTCCTTTGCCCAGTGCCAGCTCTCTACTCGTCTGGCTGCTTAACCCGTGAGTTTTACCTGCTGTGAGCTTTCTTGTTGTGTACCCCTACGCCCGGTGCCAACTGTTTACTCTGTCGCCGTACTGCTCATGAGTGTTATTGTGTATGAGCATCTGTGCTTTCCTCATCCCTCACCCTTATCTCCAATAAAATATCACAACTCACTGGCTCGCCCTTGGCTCTCATTGTGTGGCTCCCCAGAGCCACACATAACAGTATGTCGCAGCCAGAATGAGTTGCCGGCGGCTGTGAGTTGTTTGGACTTATATCTTCCTGTCCAGGTGTCAGCGCTGTTAGCATGCCGTCTCCCAGGAGTCAACTTCCGACGCCAGGGCGACGAGCTGAGGTCCATCCCGGGGGCTGTCGACAGGACGCTCTCCATTCTGCACGACGCCTCCATCTCGAGACGCTGGCATCCGGGCCGTGCTGAGGATCTCCTGGACAGTCGCCCTCGCTCTGTATTCCATCTCGAGGTCAGTGCCAGGATTGACGCCACAGTTACACAGCGAGAGAAGCTCCGCGGGTTGGATGGAAATCCCGGCAGGAAGCCGAAGTGGATGACGTTGCCCCCCACTTCGGGATTCCGTTCCTGCCTCCATTCCAGCCTGGGAGTTCGAGCCACCCAGAGGGCTTCCCCCGTTCTGCACCACATCACTCGGGATTCCTCCGAAGGAGCCACAGCTGACAGCAGTTACGTCCGGGACCGAGCGGCTGTCGCGAGCTCCGCTGTGCATCTACTCACCATCTCCAGGCATGTGGCGGTGGCAGTGAGATTGGTGGAGAGGACTCCAGGGCTACGAAGCTTCCCCGTGTTCAACGCCTTCCTCCCCTCGATCTCTGATCAGGAGCGGCGATCCCTGGGTTCCCCCCTCGCTTCGTCTCCTGGGAATAGCCGTCATCACAACGCCCAGGCGCCTCGGCACGAACCCCGTCCGGATCCAGTTCCGGGTTGCCGCCAGGACCTTTTCCCCCACGCAGCTGTCTCCCCTTTGTCTCGTCAGCGTGGAGAATTCACAGCCCCATTTCCCGAGCCTCTTTCCCCCGCTGTCATTCCAGGGCATTTGGGCTGGCTCTTTCCGGCTGTTATCCCCTCCTCCTTGACGCGCTTCCTGACTGCTGTGTGTGCCTGGAATCCTGACCTGGCGAGCCCTCTTCTGGAGACGACACGAGTGATCCCCAGACGACTTCCCAGGGGGTCCTTCGTCATCGCCCGCCGTGGAGAGGAAGAAACGATGTCTACGACAGCAGGCGCCATCAAACCTCCAGGAGGCAGGCAAGTCCTAGTTTATTTACATCAGTTTTGTGATTTGCTCTGCTATACTCCTGGAGGTGGAGTTCGGGGTCCGCAGCGCCCTGAACTCCCACCACCTGCAGTAACCTGTATCTTTAATCCTGTACCCTCTGTGTCTCTCTCCGCCGAGCGGTCCCCGGCTTCGGGTCTATGTCGTGGGACGAGGAGAGGGCCTGCGGCTCCGCAGCTATGTTGTTGATGGAGGAGGACTGACTGCTACGTGGAGTCTGTGCCGACAACCAAGCGTCCCCGGGTCTCCACGGAGGTGCGGTTCGGTCCAGCGGGACGAGGTTCTCCTGCCATCACGCCGCGTGGACCGTCGGCGTGGTTACCAACTCTGGAGGAACCTCAAACTGCGCTGACCATCGTGCCGGCTGTGGGACCCGACGCAGCTGAGTGGGAGCCTGACAACGACCTCCTGACGACGGATCCTGGATCTTCACAGTCCTAGACGGCGTCAGAACCCGAGATCAGGCGAGTGCTCTCTTTTCTTTTTTCTCTTCATATCTTTGAGCACTTTAGCCTGTCTCTAGGGGGGATGAGCCGGGTGCAGCCGTCCGCTGCGTCCGAGCTCGTCTCGCCGTGTTCTGGCGCTGCCGGTGACCCTGATCCCGGTTCTGTTTTCTCTCCTGAGCCTGTTTCTAGGGTCGCCGGTGAGGAATTGCCGTCTCCCGTGGTGCTGGAGGGTCCAGGCTCAACGTTGGAGGTCGGTTCTGGTGTGGTGCTGACCCAGTCGGGGTCCGTCGTGGGTGCTGCTCCAGCGGTGTCCGACATAGATTCGCCCGAGACCCAATCGGGGTCCGACGTGGGTGCTGCCCCAGTGGCGTTCAACGAGGGTTCGCCTAAGACCCAATCGGGGTCCGACGCGGGTGCCACACCAGTGTTGTCCAGGTCCGGTGAGGAGGTGGCTGTTTCCCTGCAGCCTGACGCTCGTCTATCTCGTCATCGGCTCTCCCCTAAGCCTCTTCCTCCGGGGTCCGCTCTGACCCTTCGCCCGTCTCAACGGTCCTGGTGGTTGAGTGATGCGGGTCGACGGCTTGACCTGCAAGACTTCTGGTTCGGCGATCTGGTCCAACCCCCTGACGAACTTTGTTGCTTCTGGGTGGCCTGGCACGGCTACCGGTGGACTGGGTTCTTGGGATCTGGGTCTGGAGTTGGCCGTCTGAACTTTTCCTCTTCCCCGGCTCACCAACTGGACAATGGGCGGGGCGACCACCAGAACTATTTGACTGTTTTGGACTCTGCCTGCTGTCTCCTCGGGTGTCTCTTATCCTTTTGTTGTTATTAAGGTCACTCGAGCGTAGCTTCTTTGTCCTTAGGGGAACATGTGTTTTTAATGCTGTGTATTGTTTTCATATTTACCGTACTCAGCATTTTCTTTTCATTATTATCCTGTTCCCACCTGTCACCTTTATTCCTCTAGGTGACCCTTTTGTACATAGCGCTGTGTATTGTGTTTTCTAGTTATCCGTACTCAGCGTTTTCATTACCCTTATCTTACCCTTAGCCTGGTCGGTGCATCATCAAGTAATGTGTTTGGCCCCCTTTTCAACCAAACTTTGTGATCACCCTATCCTTCTTGTTGCCTTTGTGTGGGGGCTTTCCCTAGTCCCGACCTTAACATTGACTGTGTGTTGTTTGAAGTAACGTGTTTTGCTTCCCACTTAATCGTACTCCGTTATTGCCCGTTTGTTTCTGTCGCCTTCACTCCCCTAGGTGACTCTGTGTGTATATATATGTGGCGCTGTGTATTGTGTTTTTTCCTTTTTCTTTATTATCCATACTCAGCGTTTTTCATCACTCTTGTCCTGTTCTTGGTTTGGTCTTTGCATTATGGAGTAGTGTGTTTGTTTGTTTTTTTTTTCCATGCTCTGTAATTGCTTTATTTGTCCCTGTCACCTTTTTGGTGGGTTTGTTTCTTTTTCTTTGCCCCGTTCTACACGTCATTTGTGTGTTTTGAGCAGCGAGTTTTATCTGTTCCCATCCTTAGTATTTTTCCCCATCTGTGCCCTGGTTTTTGTTTTGTGCGATATAGAGTATTATTTTCGTTTTTTTTTTTCTCACTGCCCTGTTACTCTATATTGGTCCATCGGTTTATTTGTATTTCCCTCTGCTTCTCTCCCTCCGGTCCTGCCTCCCCTCCACCCACCCTAGTTGGGGGGGGGGGGGGGGGCTCAGGTGTTCCTGGTCTTTCGGAGCCCGACCGTGAGGCCCGGCGTTCAGACCATGCCCCCTTCCCATCTCTGCCTCTCATTGGGCTGCGTCTCAGCTGGCTCCCAGCTGTCAGTGTTACGGGACGGCTGGGGCCAATTAATCCCCATCAGCTGGGGCGCTGCCAATGAGGATAAAAAGGAGCAGCCTCGATCACTCGGGGCTGCGACATAAGCACTGCTAGGCTGGAGCCCCTTCGTCTGGTGCCAGCCCCTGCCTCATCTTCAGCATAACTCGTAAGTGTTTCCCGTAAGGAGTTTTGTGCCTTGGTACCCCCATGTCCGGTGCTAGCCCGCTACTTGCCTTACTGTATCACTTGGGAGTACCACCTTGTATGAGTGCCCTGTGTATTGGAGTCTTTTGCCCAGTGCCAGCTCTCTACTTGTCTGGCTGCTTAACCCGTGAGTTTTACCTGCTGTGAGCTTTCTTGTTGTGTACCCCTACGCCCAGTGCCAACTGTTTACTCTGTCGCCGTACTGCTCATGAGTGTTATTGTGTATGATCATCTGTGCTTTCCTCATCCCTCACCCTTATCTCCAATAAAACATCACAACTCACTGGCTCGCCCTTGGCTCTCATTGTGTGGCTCCCCAGAGCCACACATAACAAAAAGTATTTAGTCAGCCACCAAATGTGCAAGTTCTTCCACTTAAAAGATGAGAGAGGTCTCCAATTTTCATCATAGGTATACCTCAACTATGAGAGACAAAATGAGAAAAAAAAAATCCAGAAAATCACATAGAAGGATTTTTAATGAATTAATTGGTAAATTTCTTGGTAAACTAAGTATTTGGTCACCTACAAACAAGCAAGATTTCTGGCTCTCACAGACCTGTAACTTCTTCTTTAAGAGGTTCCTCTGTCCTCCACTCGTTACCTGTATTAATGGCACCTGTTTGAACTCTTTATCAGTATAAAAGACATCTGTCCACAACCTCAAACAGTCAGACTCCAAACTCCACTATGGCCAAGACCAAAGAGCTGTCAAAGGACACCAGAAACAAAATTATAGACCTGCACCAGGCTGGGAAGACTGAATCTGCAATAGGTAAGCAGCTTGGTGTGAAGAAATCAACTGTGGGAGCAATTATTAGAAAATGGAAGACGTACAAGACCACTGATAATCTCCCTCGATCTGGGGCTCCACGCAAGATCTCACCCCATGAGGTCAAAATGATCACAAGAACGGTGAGCAAAAATCCCAGAACCACATGGGGGGGCCTAGTGAATGACCTGCGGAGAGCTGGGACCAAAGTAACAAAGGCTACATCAGTAACACACTACGCCGCCAGGGACTCAAATCCTGCAGTGCCAGACATGTCCCCCTGCTTAAGCCAGTACATGTCCAGGCCCGTCTGAAGTTTGCTAGAGAGCATTTGGAGGATCCAGAAGAGGATTGGGAGAGTGTCATATGGTCAAATGAAACCAAAATAGAACTTTTTGGTAAAAACTCAACTTGTCGTGTTTGGAGGAAAAAGAACACCATACCTACTTTGAAGCATGGGGGTGAAAACATTATACTTTGGGGCTGTTTTTCTGCAAAGGGACCAGGATGACTGATCCGTGAAAAGGAAAGAATGAATGGGGCCATGTATCGTGAGATTTTGAGTGAAAACCTCCTTCCATCAGCAAGGGCATTGAAGATGAAACATGGCTGGGTCTTTCAGCATGACAATGATCCCAAACACACTGCCCGGGCAACGAAGGAGTGGCTTTGTAAGAAGCATTTCTAGGTCCTGGAGTGGCCTAGCCAGTCTCCAGATCTCAACCCTATAGAAAATCTTTGGAGGGAGTTGAAAGTCCATGTTGCCCAGTGACAGCCCCAAAACATCACTGCTCTAGAGGAGATCTGCATGGAGGAATGGGCCAAAATACCAGCAACAGTGTGTGAAATCCTTGTGAAAACTTACAGAAAATGTTTGACCTCTGTCATTGCCAACAAAGGGTATATAACAAAGTATTGAGATGAACTTTTGTTATTGACCAAATACTTATTTTACTGAGGAATTTACCAATTAATTCATTAAAAATTCTTCAATGTGATTTTCTGGATTTTTTTTTTTTCTTATTTTGTCTCTTATAGTTGAGGTATACCTATGATGAAAATTGGAGACCTCTCTCATATTTTAAGTGGGAGAACTTGCACAATTGGTGGCTGACTAAATACTTTTTTCCCCACTGTAAAACTGGGTTTCTGTGGGAAAGGAATCATACTATATCACATTTAAAAACAGCAAAATAGACACGAATACAGCTTCAAAGTTTGCACTTTTCTTAAAAGTGTGTAAATATGTTTGCTTTTAACTTAAAATATTACAATATGTTGTTATATAAGTGATTAAATACAATAGGAGTGTTTATATATGTTCCTGCTGTAGGTATCTATGCAGTGAGTAGGGGTTTCACTCTGAAAAAAAAAACTTTCAGAAGCCAACAGGTCCTTTTTCCTTTTGTTCTTGGCATAAAAGTTTGGATTAGTGTTAAATTTAGTTTATTCCAAATAATATGAATTGCTTTGAAGTTACTTTGAAGCCTTAATTTGGTTAAAAATCGGCTTTAAAGATTAGGAGTTTAAATAAAAGATGCAGTCCCTATGTCTACCACAAGATGGAGGCAGTTTTCGTCTGCACTTCTGAAAGAGAAAACCCAATGACGTCACTTGGGGAGTCGAGGATTTCTACTCAAAATGGTGGCTACAGGGAACTTGCATTCAGTGGACTCAAGATGGTGTTGCTTGGCCGATCTACACATGCACAGTTTTTGTGCACAGCTTGACGGTCGCTCACGTGACTGTGAGCGTGCAAGTGACCCGTGGATGCAGGCACGAGCCTCAGTCCATAAAACCACGCCTTGCTTTCCAAAGGCGGGAAAGCTTCGGTCTCCCTAAACTTTATTTATCAAGTTTATACAATGGTTAATTCAGTTAAATCCCCCAAGGGTTTGCTTCGCCGGCGGGATTTTGAAATAATGGGAAAACAAATAGGATTTCTTTGCTATTTGTCCCCAGGCCTATTTTAATTATTCAGCGTGTAATCACGCTTCTTAAGCATGCATTGATCAAAAAAAACTCAGCAGAGTGGAGTGGGGGTCTCTTCACCCCCTCCCTTGCGATCACACACACACACACACACACACACACACAGAGCAGCGGGTGGATTCACCCCCTCCCCCTCGTGACACAGAGACAATGACAATAGACTGGCTGCAGGCTCAGCCCTGCAGACAAATGAACCACCTTTGTTTTATAAGTTGACTAACTCCACACAGCTTATATGTCTTGATTTTTCATTCTGAGTGAGTCTCAAGTTCAGCCAGCCTCATGCGGGGCACAATTATAATGTAGGAAAATATGATTCAATACTTATGATCAGGTATAAAAATTATTTAATTTATATTGATGTATTGGAATCTGAGATCAATCTCGTTTCATATACACCAGAAAAGTTAATAACACTCGTGGGGCACCAGCTTCTATCCCTAAGAAGCAATTTAATCTTTAATTTCACTTTATACCTGTTTAATCACTCAATAAATTAATTAATAATCAGTCTCAAAAATTTCCGTGAATTCGATACTGGGGCTTGAACCAGACTCAGAATGAAATAAATTCTCAACAACTTCTCTTTTTCACATATTTATTAAATGAAATGGTTAACAGATATTGCACTAATTTCCTTAATCATAAAATCAATCTTGTAAATGATAGATTAACAATGTCAATATTTTCAGAACCAGGGCTAAACTGAGAAACGAATTTTGATCAGTTTGAGTAAATTTATAGAGAAAGTTTGCTAATTATATGAAAAGTTCTGGATTAATCTTAAGAAAAAGTTATGTTAATGGCTTCTTAATTTGCATCTGATTAGATATCAAATTGTTATCGAATCTCAGAAGTTTAATTAGCAGATGAATTAAAAATTGCAGCTCACGTGGTTCTTCTTCGGTGATTCTTAGTCGGCGTCGTCCTCAGCCAAAGATTTCATGGATGTTAGAGGAAATATCTGCCCGCAGATATTTCAGGGTCAGCAGTTTGACCGTTAAAGTCAAGTGGCCGAAGAGGCTGGATTTTGACGGTATGACCCAAAGTCGAAGCAAGATGATGCCGATGCTTCTTCAGCGTGTGGTGAAGAGGGCTGTGCGTTCTTTCCTGGAGGCCTTGGATAATAATTAATTAAATATATCTAATCCGATCTCAAATTAAGAGTTTCAGACTTTAGATAAAATAATAGCTTCTGGTTTGGGATTGGTCAATAAAAAAAATTATAAAAATAAAGTCAAGATTAAAGCTTACATTAAAATTAAAAACGGTGGTTTTACAGAAAGTTTAACAAGAAAAAAAAATGATAAATAAAAATTGAAGTTTAACTCCAGATTAAGAATTTTGAGCTCAATGAAAGAGGAATTCCTCGGCATTTAAGAGAAAAGAAAAAAAAAACATTAAAATACATAGTTACATAAATTATGAGTTATCTGCTCTGTATCGTCGAACAGAAACACGTGGGAGAAGGCTCCTTTGTTCTTGAAGTCCTTTGTTCTTCACAAAGTTCTCTCGCTGCTGTGGACAATGGAAGACATGTCAAAGAGGCTGAAATCTGGCATCAGAAAGGCAGGAAAAGAAAAAAAGAAAATGGGAAAAAGGGCAGAATCGAGTGCGTCACTTCCTTTTATAACCTCAGACGAGCTTTTGCGGGTTTCCGGGTTGACAGGAACTCCAGCCTATAAGCTTCCTTCGTGGGTGGGCTCCATGAACTTTAGTCCAATGACAATCTTTGTCTGCGAGGAACCAATGGAATGGAGGAGCTGGAGCCCAGTGAATGCTGGGTGACATTTGATACTAGTGCCCATGGAGATACACACAATTTTAATACACTGGAATATGCTTTTATACCCTTATGTATAAACTACACTAACCTTAGTGATTAATGTAACTTATAAGCAGTGCTTCTAAATTAACATGCAGGAGTAAACATTCATTTAAACATTTCTAACATGCATATATTGTATATAAAATCACGGATTCATACATTTCAAACATATTATTGATTTTCCACATTAAAAACATCAGAGTCCATTTTCTTTTCATAGTCCTGGAAAAGAAGAGAATGTTTAGAATTGAGTTTGTAATAATGTACTTTAAAGTTCACTGGTTAAATCCAGCATGTCCCAGAGTTTAAGGAAATTAACTGAGCTGTGGATCTGTGGACCATGAGGGCTTTCCAGGTCTGTATGTTTATGGGGACATAAAAAAAAGTGCAGGAGGAAATAGGGTGAATTCTTTAGACTGTTTTTTAACAAAGGAATGGAGAGTTCAGCTGTGGCCTGGGGAAAAGATCGGTTCTTGACTGTCCTTCTCCTGGGTGAAACAAAATGTCTTTAAGCAGAAGAATAATTATTGCTGAGCCAAAGTGAGATGATGCCACATCACACACCTGCAAAAAAATCTCAACCACAAATGTCTCTTAACACTGATTCTTAGTGGGTATTTCTTGCAAGAAAATACAACTAAATATATATTTACCTCAAGATGACAGTCAACATTTCTTAACATGCTCTCAAGATAACATCAAGGCAAAAAAGAGCATTAACCTACAATCTCTCAACATTCCTTGTGTGCACAGGGAGGTTCTTAAGGGGACAGTGCCATCTGATGAGGTCAAAGAAAGTAGCAGTGGTCTTTCCACCTGGCTACACAATTTTTACCTCATTCACTGTCATTCTTTTAAAAGAATGATTCACAATGGAAAAATATCCTGATAGTTGCTTTGAATCAAATCTACAATTTTGCCTTCACCAGAGCAGATTAATAGAGCTCAGAACAACAATGAGCGGCTCCTCTTTCTTGGTTTAAAAGAAAAGCTCAGATGAATGATAATATAACTGAAGGAAATTTTACAACTCTGTCAAACTCATGTACAAAGAGAAAGACTGGGATCACTCTGAATTGTAGCCTACTCTCATCCATGGACAAGCAAGGCTTTCATTTAAAAAGATCCTTAAAAATTCCTTGTTCTTAAATGTATTTTCACTTTGTGAATGACCCTGCAGTGTCTTCAGTGCAAAACGGAGTTGTACTTCCATTTAATCACTTTCATTTTAGTATCACATCTTTGATCTTGCACCCCTGTTTATTAAAGGGACTGAGTGCAAAGGCAGTGATAGGTTTATTTTACATTACACCCCAAACACACCTGAGTTAGGACAACCTTTTTTGACTTGGCACTCGGCGGAAAATTCAGTTTTGCGTGGCTGTGATAGCGAAATGAACTAGGAAATGCCCATAAATGTGTCCTGCACCTCAGACAACTGATAACTAACTAGGGATTGGCATGTATCAATACTTTGATACCAGTTGGTCGATACTTTGGAGTCGATACTTTATTAAATATTGCGATATCACTATGTTAAGAAATTGAATTAATTTTGTATTCATTTTAAGTCTTAATTATTTTTATTATAATTGAAAAAAAATCATTCTTTTTATGTACTTTGCTCATTGTTCTATTTTATTATCATTTTATAAGTACTTCTTTCAAATGTTTCTGTTCATTAGATTTATTCATATTTCATATTGCCCTTGTAATAAAGTTGTTAATGAAACTGCATTTTGGGCAAAAAGTATCGGTATTGGTATTGGTATAGAAGAAAAAGTCCCATAAATTAATGGTATTGTGTCGAAAGGAAAAATGCTGGTATCACCCATCCCTATGGCCGAATCTCATTCTCCTCCCTTGCAGACTCATTGACTTTAGGCACGTTCACATGAAGTGAAGGGCTGTCCCGATATGAAATCAGGAAGTGGCTGACTGCTCACTCGCTGATTTCATAAGCCCTTAAATGAGCCCTTTCTCTAAAAGTGAGCATGCTATCCTAACTTAAGGTAAGGGAAATAGATAGATTGATACAGTGGGGAAAAAAAGTATTTAGTCAGCCACCAATTGTGCAAGTTCTCCCACTTAAAAGATGAGAGAGGTCTCCAATTTTCATCATAGGTATACCTCAACTATAAGAGACAAAATGAGAAAAAAAAAATCCAGAAAATCACACTGAAGGATTTTTAATGAATTAATAAGTAAATTCCTCAGTAAAATAAGTATTTGGTCAATAACAAAAGTTCATCTCAATACTTTGTTATATACCCTTTGCTGGCAATGGCAGAGGTCAAACGTTTTCTGTAAGTCTTCACAAGGTTTTCACACATTGTTGCTGGTATTTTGGCCCATTCCTCCATGCAGATCTCCTCTAGAGCAGTGATGTTTGGGGGCTGTCGCTGGGCAACACGGACTTTCAACTCCCTCCAAAGATTTTCTATGGGGTTGAGATCTGGAGACTGGCTAGGCCACTCCAGGACCTTGAAATGCTTCTTACAAAGCCACTCCTTTGTTGTCCGGGTGGTGTGTTTGGGATCATTGTCATGCTGAAAGACCCAGCCACGTTTCATCTTCAATGCCCTTGCTGATGGAAGGAGGTTTTCACTCAAAATCTCACGATACATGGCCCCATTTATTCTTTCCTTTACACGGATCAGTCGTCTTGGTGCCTTTGCAGAAAAACAGCCCCAAAGTATGATGCTTTCACCCCCATGCTTCACAGTAGGTATGGTGTCCTTTCTCCTCCAAACACAACAAGTTGAGTTTTTACCAAAAAGTTCTATTTTGGTTTCATCTGACCGTAGGACATTCTCCCAATCCTCTTCTGGATCATCCAGATGCTCTCTAGCAAACTTCAGATGGGCCTGGACGTGTACTGGCTTAAGGGGGGGACACGTCTGGCAGGGGGACACATCTGGCACTGCAGGATTTGAGTCCCTGGCGGCGTAGTGTGTTACTGATGGTAGCCTTTGTTACTTTGGTCTCAGCTCTCTGCAGGTCATTCACTAGGTCCCCCCGTGTGGTTCTGGGATTTTTGCTCACCGTTCTCGTGATCATTTTGACCTCACGGGGTGAGATCTTGCGTGGAGCCCCAGATCGAGGGAGATTATCAGTGGTCTTGTACGTCTTCCATTTTCTAATAATTGCTCCCACAGTTGATTTCTTCACACCAAGCTGCTTACCTATTGCAGATTCAGTCTTCCCAGCCTGGTGCAGGTCTATAATTTTGTTTCTGGTGTCCTTTGACAGCTCTTTGGTCTTGGCCATAGTGGAGTTTGGAGTCTGACTGTTTGAGGTTGTGGACAGGTGTCTTTTATACTGATAATGAGTTCAAACAGGTGCCATTAATACAGGTAGTGAGCGGAGGACAGAGGAGCCTCTTAAAGAAGAAGTTACAGGTCTGTGCGAGCCAGAAATCTTGCTTGTTTGTAGGTGACCAAATACTTATTTTACCAAGGAATTTACCAATTAATTCATTAAAAATCCTTCAGTGTGATTTTCTGGATTTTTTTTTCTCATTTTTTCTCTGATAGCTGAGGTATACCTATGACGAAAATTGGAGACCTCTCTCATCTTTTAAGTGGGAGAACTTGCACAATTGGTGGCTGACTAAATACTTTTTTGCCCCACTGTAGATAGATAGATAGATGTATTTTATTGATCCCAAACTGGGAAATTACAGTGTAACAGCAGCATGACAGTAGACAACCAAACAACAGGAACACACACATGACAGACAATGGGATTATCCGTGGAAAGTAAAAAACTAACACGACTATAAAACCTATATACAGTGGGGCAAAAAAGTATTTAGTCAGCCACCAATTGTGCAAGTTCTCCCACTTAAAAGTTGAGAGCGGTCTCCAATTTTCGTCATAGGTATACCTCAACTATGAGAGTCAAAATGAGAAAAAAAAAATCCAGAAAATCACATTGAAGGATTTTTAATGAATTAATTGGTAAACTCCTTGGTAAAATAAGTATTTGGTCACCTACAAATAAGCAAGATTTCTGGCTCTCACAGACCTGTAACTTCTTCTTTAAGAGGCTCCTCTGTCCTCCACTCGTTACCTGTATTAATGGCACCTGTTTGAACTCGTTATCAGTATAAAAGACACCTGTCCACAACTTCAAACAGTCAGACTCCACTATGGCCAAGACCAAAGAGCTGTCAAAGGACACCAGAAACAAAATTATAGACCTGCACCAGGCTGGGAAGACTGAATCTTCAATAGGTAAGCAGCTTGGCGTGAAGAAATCAACTGTGGGAGCAATTATTAGAAAATGGAGGACATACAAGACCACTGACAATCTCCCTTGATCTGGGGCTCCACGCAAGATCTCACCCCGTGGAGTCAAAATGATCACGAGAACGGTGGGCAAAAATCCCAGAACCACACGGGGGGACCTAATGAATGACCTGTAGAGAGCTGGGACCAAAGTAACAAAGGCTACCATCAGTAACACACTACGCCGCCAGGGACTCAAATCCTGCAGTGCCAGACGTGTCCCCCTGCTTAAGCCAGTACACGTCCAGGCCCGTCTGAAGTTTGCTAGAGAGCATTTGGATGATCCAGAAGAGGATTGGGAGAATGTTTTATGGTCAGATGAAACCAAAATAGAACTTTTTGGTAAAAACTCAACTGGTCGTGTTTGGAGGAGAAAGAACACCATAACTACTGTGATGCATGGGGGTGGAAACATCATGCTTTGGGGCTGTTTTTCTGCAAAGGGACCAGGACAACGGATCCGTGTAAAGGAAGGAATGAATGGGGCCATGTATCGTGAGATTTTGAGTGAAAACCTCCTTCCATCAGCAAGGGCATTGAAGATGAAACGTGGCTGGGTCTTTCAGCATGACAATGATCCCAAACACACTGCCCGGACAACAAAGGAGTGGCTTTGTAAGAAGCATTTCAAGGTCCTGGAGTGGCCTAGCCAGTCTCCAGATCTCAACCCCATAGAAAATCTTTGGAGGGAGTTGAAAGTCCGTGTTGCCCAGTGACAGCCCCCAAACATCATTGCTCTAGAGGAGATCTGCATGGAGGAATGGGCCAAAATACCAGCAACAGTGTGTGAATACCTTGTGAAGACTTACAGAAAGCATTTGACCTCTGTCATTGCCAACAAAGGGTATATGACAAAGTATTGAGATGAACTTTTGTTATTGACCAAATACTTATTTTACCGAGGAATTTACCAATTAATTCATTAAAAATCCTTCAATGTGATTTTCTGGATTTTTTTTTTTCCTCATTTTGTCTCTCATAGTTGAGGTATACCTATGATGGAAATTGGAGATCTCTCTCATCTTTTAAGTGGGAGAACTTGCACAATTGGTGGCTGACTAAATACTTTTTTGTGCCACTGTACATCATAGCTTAATACACACGTGGACAAAATTGTTGGTACCCCCTGTTAATAAAAGAAAAACCCACAATGGTCACAGAAATAACTTGAATCTGACAAAAGTGGTAATAAATAAAAAGTCTATGAAAATTTACCAGTGAAAATCAGACAATTCTTTTGAATTGTGGTTCAACAAAATTATTTTAAAAAACAAACTCATGAAACAGTATATGATGACCCATATAAACATATGAATCATCCCATTGCACAAAGAAGGACTATCAGGAGCAGAGTGAAATGTGAGGTACCAGTTAGTCTGCAAGGTGCAGTGTGACAGCATTGTTATGACCAGAATACAACATCATAGTGAGTTATTGTACAGTGAAATTGCATGTGGCAGGAAAGATTTCCTGCACCTGGCTGTTTGACAGCGAAGCTGTAGTAGTCTACTGGAGAAAGTGCTTCACTGTCTGTCTAGTGTGTGGTGGAGGGGGTGATCAGGATTGTTCATGATGGATCACAGTTTATTTAGTGTTCTCCTCTCCACCACTGTCTCAAAGGTCTCTGGTCTGAGACCAATTACAGAGCCAGCCCTCTTGATAATCTTGTCAAGTCTGTTGGTATCTCTGGCCCTGATACTGCTACCCCAACAGACAGCAGCAAAGAAGATGGCGCTGGCGACAACGGTCTGGTAGAAAAGCTCCAGCATCCTGCTGCACACGTTGAAGGATCTCAGCTTCCTCAGGAAGTAGAGTCTGCTCATCCCCTTCTTGTGCACAGCATCAGTGTAGGATCTCCAGTCAAACCCGCTGGTGATCCTGACACTCAGATATTTGTAGTCCTCAACCACTCCCCCCCCCCCCCCCCCCCCCCAAATCTGCAGTGGCTGAGAAGGCATCTTCCTCCTCCTGAAGTCAATCACCTTCTCTCTGGTCTTGCTGACATTCAACCTCAGGTGATTCTGCTCCGTCTACTCCACAAATCCTTGGATCAGGTAGTTAGATGGTCCAGTCATTTGCTTGGTGAGCCACAGCTGAGCCTGACATCCCTGTACACCAGACAAGTACAGAGGATGGCTACCTCCATTTTGAATGATGACTCCCACCCTTTGCACTGCCACTTTCAGCTTCTTCCCTCAAGACGGAGGTTTGCTGTCCCAAAAAGTAGAACCCAGCGCTACAAAAACAGCTTTGTCCCTGCTGCTGTCAGAGTTGAACAAGCTGTAAAATATATTGCACATAATTTAGGTACCTATTTATTAACTCCATTTTATATTTACTTATTTTTGTAGGATGTCACTTGGGTTCTAAATATTTTATTGGGTTTTAGACCTTTGAGTTTTTAACCTCTTTGACTAGTTTTTAACTTTTAATATGACCCTTCTCTCTTACCTCTGGTTTTTCTCCCATCTCTTTGTCTTTTTATACCCTGATTGATGGAGCCTTGAGTATTTTTATCATGTTTATAGTCAGCTTCATATGTGCCTGTGTTTGTGTCTATGTTGAATGTAATTTGTGGCTTGTATATATGGATGTCACCAGACTGCAAAACAAATCTACCTATGGGTACAAATAAAGTAACCTGAACCTGAAATCTGTCTACCAGTGCCCTGTACTCCCCTCCTCTCCTCCTCTTATACACCCCACAACAGCTGAGTCATCGGAGAATTTCTGCAGGTGGCATGACTCAGTGTTGTACTGAAAGTCAGTGGTGGATAAGGTAAAGAGAAAAGGAGACAGCACAGTCCCCTGTGGAGCACCCATATCACTAGCCACCACTCCAGACAAGACACTGCCCAGCCGGACAAACTGTAGTCTGCCTGTCAGGTAGTCAATAATCCAGGAGATCACAAAGCTGTCAACCCCCATCACCCACAGCTTCTCACCCAGTAGCAGTGGCTGGATGGTGTTAAAGGCATTGGAGAAATCAAAAAAAGTGATTCTCACAGTATGTCCTCCACCATCCAGGTGCAGATGGACTCGTTGCAGCAGGTAGATGACAGCATCTTCAATTCCTAAATGGGGCTGATGTGCAAACTGCAGAGGGTCCAGCCACGCCTTCACCTGCGGCCTCAGGTGGGCTAAGACCAGTCTCCAGGACCTTCATCATATGAGATGTGAGGGCAACTGGTCGATAGTCATTCAGGTCCGATGGAGATGACTTCTTGGGGACAGAATCCAGGCAGGATGTCTTCCACAGCACCAGTACTCTCTCCAGACTCAGGCTCAGGCTGTACAGGTGTTTCAGTACCGGAACTAGTTTGTTGGCACAGGTGCTCAGGGTCCTGGCAGAGATGCCATCAGGGCCCACTGCCTTCCGCTGACGGAGTCTCTCCAGCTGTTTCTCCACCTGGTCTGTAGTCACCGTGAAGTGAGGGAGGGTCCTGGTGCCCCCTGAGGAGGAGGAGGGGGGAGATGGAGAGAGGTTCTGCTCAGGAGGGTGGGTGGGGAGGGGTGTGTGGGGGTCTGGTTGTGTTGCTGGGGTGACAGACTGCGAGTTGAACCTATTAAAAAACAGATTCAGTTCCTCAGCTCTGCCCAACTCTCCCCTTGCACCCACTTATTTTCTTCATTCCCTCCCACACATCTTTAGCATTGTTTTGCCTGAGTTTATCTTCCAACTTCCTCCTATAATTGTCCTTGCACCTCCTCAGCATCTCTCTCAGCTCATGCTGCACTCCCCTCAGCTTCTCCTTGTCTCCAGCCCTAAAAGCTCTCTTCTTTTTGTTCAGAAGTGCTTTCACGTCACTGGTGACCCATGGTCTGTTGTTGGAGAAGCAGTGTACAGTCTGAGCTGGCATGGTCATGTCTTCACAGAATCTAATGTATTCTGTGATGCAGTCAGTCATATTGTCTATGCCCACCCCATGTGGTTCACAGAGTACGCTCCAGTCTGTTGTCTCGAAGTAATCCTGAAGTGCATCAGCAGCCTTCTGCGTCCACCTCCTCACAGTCCATGTATAAGCAGGTTGCCTTTGCACAAGGGGAACGTACTTGGGTGTTAACATGACCATGCAGTGATCTGATTTACCAGTGGGGGGGGGGGGTAGAGCTGTGACACATGAACTGTGACTTATCCACAGTTCAGAGCACCATGTCAGGGTTTCTCAAGGAAAGGCTCCTGATTCGTCGCCTGTTTATCACTGACCACACCTTCACCCCTGCTCCATCCCACAAAAAACCCCCCCCCAAAAAAAACACAAACACAGAAGCATGGAAGGAACAACTCTAAACATCATTAAAATGATATTTACATGTAAGTATAATATAGCTCACTGGTCTGCAGTGTGTCTATAGTTGCATAATAAAGCATTTTTTTTATTTACAAATAGGAAGCGATGAACAAACAGTTTGAGCATTACACCAAATTCCATGGCCAGCCGTGGACAAAATTGTTGGTACCCTTCTGTTAATGAAAGAAAAAAGCACAATGGTCACAGAAATAACTTGAATCTGACAAAAGTGGTAATAAATAAAAATTCTATGAAAATTAACCAATGAAAATCAGACAATGCTTCTGAATTGTGGTTCAACAGAATTATTTTAAAAAACAAACTCATGAAACAGGCCTGGACAAAAATGATGGTACCCCTAGAAAAGATTTAAAATAATGCGACCATAGGGACATGTTCAACCAAGATGCGTCCTCTAATTAACATCACAGGTGTCTACAAACTTGTAATCAGTCAGCCTATTTAAAGGGTGACAAGTAGTCACTGTGCTGTTTTGTGACATGGTGTGTATCACACTAAACATGGACCAGAGGAAGCAAAGGAGAGAGTTGTCTCAGGAGATTAGAAAGAAAATTATAGACAAGCATGTTAAAGGTAAAGGCTATAAGACCATCTCCAAGCAGCTTGATGTTCCTGTGACTACAATTGCACATATTCAGAAATTTAAGATCCACAGGACTGTAGCCAACCTCCCTGGACATGGCCACAGGAGGAGACAGATAATACGAATGGTAAGAAAGAGCCCAGAACAACCTCTAAACACATTCAAGGTGAACTCCAAGGTCAAGGTACATCAGTGTCAGATCGCACCATCAGTCGTTGTTTGAGCCAAAGTGGACTTCATTGGAGGCGACCAAGGAGGACACCACTGTTGAAAACAAATCATAAAAAAGCCAGAATGGAATTTGCCAAACTGCATGTTGACAAGCCACAAAGCTTCTGGGAGAATGTCCTATGGACAGACGAGACAAAACTGGAACTTTTTGGCAAGGCACATCAGCTCTATGTTCACAGACGCAAAAATGAAGCATACCAAGAAAAGAACACTGTCCCTACTGTGAAACATGGAGGAGGTTCTGTTATGTTCTGGGGCTGCTTTGCTGCATCTGGCACAGGGTGTCTTGAATCTGTGCAGGGTACAATGAAATCTCAAGACTATCGAGGTATTCTAGAAAGAAATGTGCTGTCCAGTGTCAGACAGCTTGGTCTCAGTCGCAGGTCATGGGTCTTTCAACAGGATAATGACCCAAAACACAGCTAAAAACACCCAAGAATGGCTAAGAGTGAAACATTGGACTATTCTAAAGTGGCCTTCTATGAGCCCTGATCTAAATCCTATTGAACATCTGTGGAAGGAGCTGAAACATGCCGTCAGGAGAAGGCACCCTTCAAACCTGAGACAACTGGAGCAGTTTGCTCATGAGGAGTGGGCCAAAATACCTGCTGAGAGGTGCAGAAGCCTCATTGACAGTTACAGAAACTGTTTGATTGCAGTGATTGCCTCAAAAGGTTGTGCAACAAAATATTAAGTTAAGGGTACCATCATTTTTGTCCAGGCCTGTAAGTATTCGGCTGGTATATTGACTGATTATTGTCACAACGGCCCTCACGGACCGTCACAAGACGCCTCAGTCACCAGTGAGTTTGCAGTGATGTTTTACAGTGCAGGTTTAGACAGGCATAGGAATATATACAGTGAACAGGTGACGCCTGAGCCGGGGAGCACCCGATGCACCAGACGAGATAATAATTAAGGTAAAGTTACAACGAGCGTACCTTAACGACGGGACTGTTAACAGGCGGGTAACAGGGGATTCCCAAGTCCATTAACCATGATGAGCAAGAATAACAGGAACACAACAGAAATTAACAGAACGTAGCTGAACATAACAGGATATAACAGACTGCCACGCTGGAGGACATTTAGCACCCGCTTATATCTGGTGGCTAATGACCCCAACGCGGCACAGCTGCTGCTAATGACAGCAGAGCAGCAGCTGACTTTGACAGCAGGGAGCTCCCCCGGGCGCCTTCACAATAAGAGCCCAAGGAGCTGGAAGGAACCCTCAGCTGCCAAAGCCAAGGAACAAAAAGATATGAGGCCCGAGTGTGGCCAGTACCTCCCCCTCAAGGCCGAGCTCTGAGCGGCCAGAGTAACACCCCAGCCCCCCACCCCCACCCCCCTAGGGTGGGTGGATGGGGTGCTGGCAGGAGGGAGAGAGACAAACAACCAACAAGGCTATAGAAAAAAAACCCATAATCCCGGGTAACAAGAACAAAATCACAATAAGTACAAAATAGGCAACACACCCTTGGGCAAACAGAGTGACACAAAAACAAAACAATCCCCCCCCCCCCACAAACACCCCAACAGTCCCACAGACGATATCAGGAGCCCGGAAAGGGCGCAGTCCAGGCCCAGAGGGATGGGGCAGAAGGTTCGGGGGGTTCATCCGGCAACAAGAGGCCACAGAACAGGGAGGGGAAAAGAGGACAGTTCGGGCGGCCTACCCCAGTCCCATGCTCGGGGGGAAGAGAGTTTCAGGCGGCCGGAGCAGGTCGCCGCACAGGAAGATAAACAGGTCGGGGGGCCGGCCCAGAGAACCCAACCAACGAGACAGCCCTTCAGGCGGCCGCCCCGCAACACCAGCCCACCAGAACCGTTGGGAGGAAGCAGCCGGTGATCCCGCAGAAAAGGGGGGAGATGAGGGGAAACCGGGCGGAGCGTTCGGGACCCCAACGGCCCCAGGTGGAGATGGGTAGTGCTCCTCAGGGTGACGAGGAGGATGACTGTGGAGAAGAGGGTGATGAAGAAAACGAGCCTGTCCAGCATCCGGTGGCTGGGGATCTGCAGCTCCCTCACCGAACCTAGGACCTGCTGGTGCAGCACCCACGGTGGACCCCGATTGGGCCTCCGGAACCAAACCCACGGTGGACCCCAACTGGACCGGAACCGAACTCCCAGTGGACCCGGTCGGCGTGGCACCAGACTCGACCTCCAACCCCAAAACCGGAACCTCTGGCGCAGCAGGCGAGAGCAGCCCCTCGCCGGCGACCCCGAGCTCGGGTTCTGACACCGTCCAGGACTGCGATGATCCGGGCTCAGAAGTCAGGAGGTCGTCCTCAGGCTCCCACTCAGCTGCGTCGGGCTCCGCAGCTGGCATGATGGTGCGTGCAGCTAGAGAGCCCTCCGGCACCGATGTCCACGCCGGTGGCCCGCACGGCGTGGTGGCAGGAGAATCTCGCCCTGCTGGACTGGACCGCTCCTCCGTGGAACCCCGGGGACGCTTCTTCATCGGCGATGGCTCCACGCTGCAGTCCGCTCTCCTCCTCCGCCCATGGCGTGGCTGCGGAACCGGAACCAGGCTCTCCAGAACCGCAGGCCCCCTCCTCATCCAGCGAGGTTGGCCTGACGTCGAGGACCGCTCAGCGGAGGGAGACACAGAGGAAGCAGGGTTAATATTTTCATCCACAGCGGGTGGAGGGAGCTCGGGGGGCTGCATACCCCGAACTCCACCCCTAGGAGTCAGACAAGGCAAAACAATGTCAAAAGAAGAGAAATTATCATGCACTTGCCTTTCCCCTAAGGGTAAGATAGTCTCCGCTGTGGGGGACGTCATTCCTTCCTTTCCCCGCTGGAAGGCGACAGAGGGCCCTCTGGGAAGACGAGACGAGGCCACTCGAGGCGGATCCGGGATGAAGCTCGCCGAAACGGAGCT
Source organism: Pholidichthys leucotaenia (assembly GCA_020510985.1). NCBI lineage: Eukaryota > Metazoa > Chordata > Actinopteri > Cichliformes > Pholidichthyidae > Pholidichthys > Pholidichthys leucotaenia. The sequence continues at coordinate 140,507,119 of CM035847.1, forward strand.
CTCGTGACACACAGCAGCCAGGATAGGCGACGAGGAGGAGGGGGCGACAGCCGGGGTCAGTCGGGCATGGAGCGCTGACGGGACAGCAGGCGAGGGCCCGGGAGAAGACGAGGCTGCGGGGATTCCCCTCTGACGAGGCGCAGGAGTGACAGCTGTGTGGGGGGTTGAGCCCTTGTGGCGACCCGGAACAGCATCCAGACGGGGGTCTAGCCGAGGTTGGAAGCCGGATTGACGACGGTTCCTTGTAGGGGGTGAGGCGAAGGTGAGGTCCGGAAATCGCCGTTCCTGAGCAGAAACGGCGGCAAGCAAGTCAGCAAACTCAGGAAACTCACACAGCGCTGGATTCCTCTCCACCAGTCTGACCGCCGCCACCACATGCTTCATACACGCTGGAGGATTCTCAGCGGAGCAAGCAGCTGCCACCCGGTCCCAGATCTTGTCTGCTGTCATCTGCAGCTTCTCTGGGGGAATCCCGAGTGACGACATGCCCGATGGGAAAAGACCTCCGGATGGTGCGAACTCCCGGGCCGGAACGGAGGCAGGAGCGGGATCCCGAAGCGAGGGGCGACGTCTCCGCCGCTTCAGCTTCCTGCCAGGATTTCCCTCCAGCCCTCGGAGTCTCTCACGCTGGGTGGCGATGTCATCTCTCCTCACGCTTACCTCTGGATGATCGGTGAAGCGGGGAAGAGAATCCAGAATCTCCTCGGCTAGGTCCAGGTATCTACAAATGTCGCTGGGAGCGTCCAACAGCGTAGCGGTGAAGATGGTGTAGTCCACCTCCTTCAGAACCTCCGCTTGCTGCCTGCCAAGGCGCCGACAATGGCCCCTGAATGACGACATACTCCCCGCTGCAGACACTCAGACAGGTAGGAATTAACAGTCCCCTACTGCAAACTGCACGGTGAATGGCGTCTCGAAACAACGCCTCCTCTCCGGGCGTTAGGCGGCAGTCTACTGTCACAACGGCCCTCACGGACCGTCACAAGACGCCTCAGTCACCAGTGAGTTTGCAGTGATGTTTATTTACAGTGCAGGTTTAGACAGGCATAGGAATATATACAGTGAACAGGTGACGCCTGAGCCGGGGAGCACCCGATGCACCAGACGAGATAATAATTAAGGTAAAGTTACAACGAGCGTACCTTAACGACGGGACTGTTAACAGGCGGGTAACAGGGGATTCCCAAGTCCGTTAACCATGATGAGCAAGAATAACAGGAACACAACAGAGATTAACAGAACGTAGCTGAACATAACAGGATATAACAGAGACTGCCGCGCTGGAGGACATTTAGCACCCGCTTATATCTGGTGGCTAATGACCCCAACGCGGCACAGCTGCTGCTAATGACAGCAGAGCAGCAGCTGACTTTGACAGCAGGGAGCTCCCCCGGGCGCCTTCACAATAAGAGCCCGAGGAGCTGGAAGGAACCCTCAGCTGCCAAAGCCAAGGAACAAAAAGATATGAGGCCCGAGTGTGGCCAGAACCGACACTCGGGTTATGACAATTATGATTATTTAGTAAGCCAGTGGATGACTATGACTAAGGATTTAAGATACTGCATTTAGCACATAACATATAAATAAAGGATAAATAAATAAATATACTATAGTGCAGACATTATTACATTATTATTTATTTTGATTATTCTCTTTCACTCTGAAAGGCTAGTGCCTGCAAGATCAGGCAATTGACTCATTCTGTTCCTTGGCCTTGAAGATAAAGTCATTCTTAAAATAAAAAGTCTGAATCCCACAATACTAAGCAACAGTTTGCTATACACTGTTGTCAAAGTAGGGTGACATGTCATAAAGTGTCCCATTCCTTTCATACCATTTCAAGCCCTCGCACACTCACACACTACTAATGGCTGCCGCCTAAGTCTACAAGGGCTCAGGGCTTGAGGGCTTAGGGAGGAGATTGAGATTTGGCCTAAGACTAAGCAAGAATTAAACACATGAAAAACTACTAAAGCACAGACTAGCAAGATAATTATAACAATAATGACAAATGTTAAAACAAAACTTAGGGTCCAGTGAGTGCCATCAAGCAAAGAAGCGAGGAAACTAATCAGTGTTGTGCCAGAAGTGGGACAAACAGGCTGGAGCTGGATAGAGGTATGCCCGTATTTTGTCTTTTGTGGTTAAAATGCATGAGTAAGACAGCAGAGAAATGAAGCTTCAAATCACAATCCATCAAAATGACAGCCTTGAAAATTTTCCATTACTGCTCTAAAAATATTTGTCAATTAAAGGGAATTTTCAATAAATGTGATCTTTGGATTGAGCTTAAAATTTTGTCAGTGTTGCTATTTGAAAATATACAAGATTGCCAAAGAAATCAATGACCAAGATAGGCATATAGAGTTGTCTAGAGGCTACAGTTGTCTGGTGCCACTGATATAGCAAAATATAATAGGAACCACTTTGAAAACAATTTTTAAAGTTTACCATTTAACAGCAATCAGTATGTGGGTGCAAAGTTTTAGGTCATCATTGAAATTGCCAGAGTTCAATACATATTTGACAAAAAGACTGAGCTGTTTGAAAATGAATCCTTATGTATTTCTGACCCCACTGCAAACATTTCTCTTTGTGAGGTCCTGTGGACTCCAAAGACACCATCAGCTTCAAATACGTGCCTGCTGCTCATCAGTGGCTTTTTAATAGCTGCTCTTTCACTACTATTAATTTGCTTCTCAGAAACTTTTGCTATTAAGCCTTTATCTGACCGAAAGCTTGTGTGCCTTGAATCACACACAAATCTTTTCACAGTTCAGTGGTCTCTCTTTAGTTTTCATGAAATATCAATTTTCATGCATTTTGCAAGACATTGCACTATTTCATACTTTTCATTTTCAAAAAGATATTTTTCTCCCCATATTGCATGGGAACTGTGACTTGCCTAACAACGTGGAACTTCCTCCTTAAAGCAGGTTTTATGTTTAAAAAAGATAACCTGACAAAATAATCATCAAACCTGTCTGAGACTGATCCCAGTTATCTAACAAGACAGAACAAACAAAACTAGCAAAAAATGCTTTGGGAAAAAAAAAAATCTTAAATTCTAATGACTGTCGCTTGCATAATAATTTGGAACTCAGTGTAGTTTACACAACAAGCTGCTTATACACTGGTCTCTGCTCTGAAATAACAAAACTGAGATGACAACTAACCTGAGACACAATAAATTTATTTTTTCAGTCTAAGGACGGGCTGATAGACTATTAATGCAAAGAAAATATGAGCACAACCAGTAAGGCAGCCAGCAACCCCATCCTCAGAGGAAGAACATACAGCCACAGAGTTTTGTGTGAAAGTGTCATGATCAGAAGCAGCACAGATGGAGAGTCGTATGTCGGCTATTTAATTTAATAGGATAAAATAAATTAAACCTCACCAGACCATCCATTCTAGTACATAATCATTACACACAGCTGCTGTTACTTAAAGTGCAAACAATTAACAAAATATGTAAATAAAAAGAAGCCCAATAAAATCTACAACACTTTTGGTTATTTACAATTCATTCTGTAAATTACAACAGACTATAAAAGAGATGGATGTAGCAACTATGAACTGTTGTGTTACTGGTTGCTGCCATCTGAACCCCACACATAACCAGTATGCGTCATGTTAATTGTCCTAGTAGGAACTGTGAGTCATAACAGAATCAAAAAGCTCATTTGTTTTTATTAGTGCTGTAGTAAAGACCTTCCCAAGACTTCATCAAGACCATAGTCTCCCAAGACCAAGACCAAGGGGTCGAGACCAAGACCTTCATACACAGTGGACTTGGTCTCTGCCTGGCTTGGTCTTGGTCTTGACTGGGTCTTGACCATTTAACATCTTGGCCTTTCTTCACTCTAGTCTCAGTCAGGTCTTGATTACACTATCTTTTATTGACATGATGCAAAACAAACAGTTAAACAGAAACTCACCAATCTTATGATGGTTGAAGGCTGTCACATGGTAATTTGTATTTTGCAGCCATGAGTGCCTCCCCCTCTCCAATTTTACTCATTTTAATCACTTCCCTATCAGCCTCACATCTGACAAAGAAATCAAATCCATCTTTTGCAGTCTATGTAAAGTGCACACATTTTCTTAAAACAAGTCTTCATCCATAAGTTTCACTGTTTTTTTTTTTTCCTAATTTTTTTTTATTTTTTAAGATGTTCTATCTTGGTCTAAAAAACTGTATCTGTAGGTTGTATATTGAAATGCAAATCAGAGAGGCAATGTAGCAAATCAGTAGTCAGACAGGTAAAAAAAAAAATCTTTTAGATATTCAGGTGTGAAGGATTAAAACACTCTTCCTGATCTTATTAAACCAACTACAAAGCCAGTCTTGTTTAAGGTAAAAGTTAAATATTGGCCTTTAGAAAAAGTCCTTGCTATGGCTGCTGTGCAGGTGGGATTAATTGTAACAAATTCGTTACACTATTTTAGCTGTAAATTTATATACTTTAACTGTTGTCAGAACAATTCTTGTTCATCTCAAATGTCATTATTTACATGTTGTATTTATAGGGGTGGACAATAAATTGATTTAGAATCAAAGTTAGAATGTCACTGTCAAACAAATGAATACAGGGTAAATTGATTTTCTCATTCACAAGAGTAAATATGATAGCCTCCAGCTCTTCCCCCCTCCCCACCCTTAAAAGTTAATTTTATAAAAGTTAATTGGTACTTTAATAATCAGAAATGTGTGGATTAATTTGTTTGATCAAACCTTTATTATAAAAAATGTTTGGTTTAGTTGAAACCAAGTTTGCACTTGATTCCCAGTATGGAGTCACATTTGTTTGGCAGGGAATTTTTTTTTTAAATAATTCATTTTCTTCAACCCAAATATTGATTAAAAAATCAAAAATCAAATGTGGCATTGTTGAAAGGTGAGTTGGTACACAGCAGTCTTCTCATGGCGTGTGGACTACAATGAACTGGAAATACAGAAGGGTCCTAAACACCTGCACAGACTCAAAAAGGGAGGTTGGGAACCTGGGGCCTCGTGTACAAAAGAGTACTTATGCACAAAAACATGGCATACATCCTTTAACAGGCAAAATTTCAGATGTATCAAGAATGATGGAAATATGCACAGCCCCATGGTAACTTCATGGCTGGCGTATGTACATTTCTACTGTTATTGGTCCATTGGCAACACTTAGAGGTAATGTTGGGAGACTGATAATGATGTGAAAATTATTTTACACACCAGAGACACATGATGAACAAACATCCAGGTGTGTGCAATTAGATGAGTGGATATAAAACAAGCACAAAGAAGTGCAGAAACTGCCTTGAACACCAGCATTATTAGAGTTAGCATTATTAGAGGATTTTGCAAATTGTGCACTGAGGAGAGAAAGGGTATTTAGAGACAGAGAAGATTTTCTAGTTCAGGATGATGACTGACTTGTCAGCCGGTTTAGGTTTCCATGGGCAGTCCTTGTGGAACTGTGCTCAGATCTATGGCTGTTCTTGGAGCGCAACACGGCAAGAAGCTGTGTGCTGCCCGTCTCAGTGAAGGTGCTGACAACACTGGGGTTCCTGGCAACAGGGGCATTCCAGAGGGAGCTGGCAGATTGATCAGGAATTCCCCAATCAACCCTGAGCTGAGCTATGGCAGCTGTGTGGGATGGCATTATCCGGCTGTCATCCAGGTACATCATATTCCCATGCAATGCAGTTCAGCAGGCCAACATCAAAGTGAAATTTGCAGCGACAGCTGGTTTTCCTAATGTAATCAGAGCTATGAACTGCACACACATTGCTACAAAATCACCTTCACAAGAGGAATATGTGAATGTTAACAGGAAACATTTCCATTCTATCAATATACAAATTCTATATGATGTACAAATGCGACTAACCAACATTGTTGTAAGGTGGCCTGGTTCAACGCACAATTCATTCATTCTAATGAACAGCATTGTTGGGAACAAAATACAAGCTAGCACTGTGTGAATGGGTGGCTTCATGGTGAGTAAATTCATATAATTGTCCGAATGATAACCCACCTCATGCGCAACGCTGCTGTGCGCCCCCAAATATCACTCTGTCTTCAAGGCTTCATTACACGTCAGTGGTTTGAGTGCGTGACTTCCTTTTTTTGCTTATTAAACTACAGTTTCACAGCATTCTACAATGCCCCCAATTGGCTCTGTGTGTATAGTAGTTATGTCAGTTAACACATGCGTAAAGTTTGAAATGCAACAGTATCACCCTTTCCCTGGCGCTTTTCTGCATTCATTTACAATAGTAGTGTGTGTAATCTATGGTATACAACTATAAAGGATGAGATTTGCATTTTGGACCTAAAATCTGTGCTTGTCGAGTCTAATGTGATCTGCTTTCAACTGACAGGTGACCGTTGCTACTCACTAAATACGTGGCTGATGACCCCTCTCGCCAAACCCCAGACTGATCGAGAGCGGCAATATAATGACCTCCACACAGAGAGAACAATTGGCCTCCTGAAGTGGCCGTGGCACTGCTTGGACAGGACTGGGGGTGTGCTGCACTACAAAAGTGAAAAAGTTTGCCACATTGTGATGGCATTTAGAGTCCTTCACAATTTGGCACTCCGGCATGCAGTTCCGCTGCCAGAGCAGCACATCCTCTCACCAGAAGAATCAGACGCAGCACCCTTCAATGTACATCCCACCCAGGAGGCCATTAGGGCCCGGCAACATGTTATTTCAACTATATAAAGAGGCAAGGACACATAAATTACTTGTTAACCAATAAATTTAATGTTTTATTTATGTCTGCCAGAACTCCTATCAGTTGGTCCAGGCAATCATTGATCCTGCCAATTCCTCTAACTAATTCTTCTTGTGTATCCAGCACAGCACGGGTTAGGACATGGCCGGTGGGACAGACATCGGCAGCTGACAGTTGGGGCCCACTGTAACCACTTGTGATGCCGGAGGGACCAGGGGCGGTAGAGGAATCCCCTGAGTCAGTGATGCACGATTGCTGCATGTGCTCTCCTATCTCGTTGCCTAATGAGGAAATACAGTGCATCTGGAAAGTATTCACTTCATTTTTTCCACATTTTGTTACGTTACAGCCTTATTCCAAAAGGGATTAAATTCATTTTTTTCCCTCAAAATTCAACACACAATACCCCATAATGATAACATGAAAAAAGTTTTTTTTTTGATGTTTTTGCAATTTTATTGAAAATAAAAAAAACTAAGAAATCACATGTACATAAGTATTCACAGCCTTTGCTTAATACTTTGTTGAGGCACCTTTGGCAGCAATTACAGCCTCAAGTCTTTTTGAATATGATGCCACAAGCTTGGCACACCTATCTTTGGGCAGTTTGGCCCATTCCTCTTTGCAGCACCTCTCAAGCTCCATCAGGACTTCACTCTATACATCTCGGCCGTGGCAGCCACCGCCTCTTCATAGCTTTGTGACGTTTTCCTCTTATCACTTTGTGACGCTGTCCTCATTGCTTTGTGACGATCTCCTCACAGCTTTGTGACGTCCTCCTCACAGCTTTATAACATAATCCTCATAGCTTTGTGATGTTAAACTCATCGCTTTGTAACATTTACCTTTTAACTTTATGACATTTTCCTCATAGCTGTGTGATGTTTTGACTTCACAGTTCACGTCATAACAGTCAACAGCATTCCAGGTTTTGTTGTCTTCTTCTTCTTCTTCTCTCGGTTTCTTCTTCTTCTTTTAGATTTGATTGGTGGTTGGCAACCAGCATACAGGTGCATTACCGCCACTGACTTGATTATCATCACTCTATATCTTTGTATAAGGAGTTCTGAACAACTCCGTATGTTGCATCACTGTTTAGATCATTCTTCTTCTCCTTCTTCTAGATCTGATTGCCGGCTGGCAACCAGCCCGCAGGTGCACCATTGCCACCCACTGGGTTGGAGTGTGGACAAGAAAATGGCAGGAAAAAACAAAACAAAACAAAACAAAAAAATTATTTTAATTAATCCAGTTGCACTTAAATATCTAAAAAGAGCTACATATATTTCTTTGACTGAGGTTCCTAACATTTTTTCCAAACCAAAACTTAAATTAACCCTTTCCATTACTGCAATCAGATGTTTCCTTTGTTCCTGGTATCCCTGACATTCCAACAAAACGTGCTGAACTGTTTCTGGAGAACCACAATGTGCACAGCTGCCAGTTGGGTGTTTACCTATTCTATATAGCGTCTGGTTCAAAGTAGTATGTCCTATTCATAATCGGGTGATGAGTATCTCCTCTTTCCTGTTTCTGCCAACTCCCATTCCAGAGTCCACCCGCTTTTGAATGTCATAAAGATATCTTCCTGTATCTATTGAGTCCCAATATTCTTGCCACTTTTCCACTATATACTTTTTAATTATTGATTTGCCTTCTGCCGTACTGAGTGAGATCTGCAGATCCACTGCCTCGAGTTTCAGTGATTGTTTTGCTAATAAGTCCACATCCTCATTACCCTCTATTCCAGGGGTCTCAAACTCAACTTACCTGGGAGCCGCTGGATGTAGAGTCTGGGTGAGGCTGGGCCGCATCAAGTATTCCACAAAAAAAAAGGGTCTCAAATATTCAAACAAAAAAAAGTACAACCAATTCAATCTTTTCAACCTTTGATACTGTGACGTTTGCAGGGTTCACACAAAGACAATGGAGCAGATGGCTGTGATCAACCTGATTTATTTTTCACACACCCCAACCCCCAACCTGCCTCTGTGCTACAGAGTGGAGGGGAGGTCATTCTCACAGACCCCTGTTTCAATCATGGTTACACACACAGATACATCTTGCCCTAATCCTGCTAAACACTGCTGGGTCATCATAATGCAGTTATAATGACACAGCAGTATAACTCAGAAATAACACATTTAACACACACATAACGTTTTCATCTGGCAAAGCATGCTGGGAAATTCACTTAACATGGCCCCAACGTTACACTGCCCCCCCCCCCCCTGGACTGGTTTCTGTCCCCAGAAAAATTAAAGTCCAATTTAAAAGTCCAATACAAACTCATCCAGATGTCGGGGCGGTCTTCGACGCCGGCGGCCAACACGTACAGGCCCCCTAGTGTCCATCTGGGTCTCGGTCGGGGTATCGGGCCGGGATGGAAGCTCCGGTTCGTCCACCAGCGGTGCAGATGGCCGATACGGGGCGAGACGGTCACGATGAAGGACCACAACCCGGTCCCTTTTTCTAAGCCTCACCCTGTACACCACATCTGACAGTCTCTCCAGGACCACGCATGGCCCCGACCACTGGCTCGCCAGCTTCGGTGATCGTCCTCTCTTCCTCTCAGGGCAGAAAACCCAGACTCGATCTCCCGGTGCAAAGTCCCTCCCCTGACAGCGGGAGTCGTACGCTCGCTTCTGCCGACCCCCTGCCGCTGCCAGGGCCTCTCGAGCCAGCTCGTGCACCGTGTGGAGACGTTCTTTCAAACAAAAAAAATAATCCAATCCGGGTCTTCCCTCCACCTCCGGCTCAGGGGGGCAACCGAATACCAAATCCACCGGTGTGCGCAGCTCGCGTCCAAACATGAGCGCCGCAGGGGTGCACCGGGTAGATTCCTGAGCTGCCGTCCGGTACGCCCACAAAACAAAAGGCAGATGCAGGTCCCAGTCTCGCTGTCGCTGGTCCACTAGGATAGCGAGCTGGGTGGTGAGGGTCCGGTTGAATCGTTCGACCAGGCCGTCGCTCTGTGGATGCAGTGGGGTGGTCCGGGTCTTCCGGATGCCCAGCCGTTTGCAGACCTCTCCGAAGACCTCCGCCTCGAAGTTCCGACCCTGATCGCTGTGCAGCTCCTCCGGTGCGCCAAACCGACAGAACATTTCATCCACCAGCTTTGATGCCGTCGTAGCGGCGCTCTGATCCGGGACCGCGTACGCCTCTGGCCACTTAGTGAAATAATCCATCGCGACCAGCACGTAGCGGTTCCCCCGGTCCGTGGTCGGGAAAGGGCCCAGGATGTCCACTCCCACTCGCTCCATCGGTGCTCCCACCCGGTACTGCTGCAGGGGAGCGTGGGATCGCTGAGTTGGTCCCTTCTGAGCTGTGCATGTGTCGCAGCGATGAACGTGGAGCTCCACGTCCTGATGACAACCGGGCCAGTAGAACCGGGCCCGAAGGCGCTGCAGCGTCTTTGTCACTCCGAAGTGGCCCGCTCCTACCGCCCCATGAACCAGCTGGAGTACTTTGGGCCGGAGTCGATGAGGAACCAGCAGCTGCCAGACGTGCCGCTGCCCAGCTGGAGTGTGCCACTGTCGATACACCACGCCCTCGTAGCAGCGGAGGTTGGCCCACTGGGAGTGCAGGGCCTTAGTCTCTGGGTCCAGCGGTGACACAACCTCCCAGGCGGGCCGCTGTCCTGCGTCCAGCCACTGCCGAACCCGCGAAATGACCGGGTCTCTGTCCTGCTCGCTCTGCAGCTGCTGCGTGCCAAGAACTTCTGTGACGTCATCGCTGGGGAGAACTGCCTGATCATCTGAGGAGGGGCTGTGCGTCGCTGCGTTATTCCTGCTCGCAGCGGCTCGGAGAGCGGCAGCCCGTGGGGCGGTTTGGTCCCGATCTTCAGCCCGTTGGCAGTGACGACACTCCTCTGTCGCGCAGGGGCGCCGAGACAGCGCGTCAGCGTTGGCATGGAGGCGGCCTGCCCGATGCACAATCTGGAAATTATAATCCTGCAGTGCCTCCAGCCACCTCGCCAACTGTCCATCCGGTTCTTTGAAATTTAACAACCAGGTCAGGGAAGCGTGGTCCGTCCTGAGCTGGAACCTCCCACCGTACACATACGGGCGGAAGTGTCGCAGTCCTTGAATGACAGCCAGCAGCTCTCTGCGAGTCACACAGTAATTTCTCTCGGCTCTGCTGAGAGTGCGGCTGAAGTAAGCGACTGCCTGCTCTCCATGCTCTCCCTCCTGGGATAGCACCGCCCCGATGCCCTGGTTGCTGGCGTCCGTGTCCACGATGAAAGGGCGGTTCGGGTCGGGATACTGCAGGATGGGGGCTCTGATGAGCGCTGCGCGAAGCTGGGAGAAAGCAGCAGCACAGCTGTCACTCCACTGGAACGTGCGTCCTTTCTGCGTCAGCTGATGCAGCGGGCTGGCGATGGTGGCGAAGTCTTTCACAAACCTCCTATAATAGGAGGCCAATCCAAGAAAACTCCTCAGTTCTCCAACGTTCCGCGGCACTGGCCAGTCTCTCACTGTTGCCACTTTTTCCGGGTCGGTGGCGACCCCCGCTGCGCTGACGATGTGGCCCAAAAAGGTGGTCTCCCGCCGGAACAGGTGGCATTTCTTAGGGTGTAACCGTAGCCCCGCCTGTTGGATGGCTCCCAGCACCTCTCGGAGATTTGACAGGGCGCTGTCAAAATCAGCTGCATGCACCAGCAGGTCATCCAGGTAAACAACGCAGCGACTCCGGGGCACGTGAGCCAGCACTCGCTCCATCAAGCGCTCAAAGGTGGCCGGAGCGTTGCAGAGTCCAAACGGCATCACTTTAAACTGGTACAGTCCCTGCCCGATGGAGAAGGCTGTTTTCTGGCGGGCCTCAGGTGACAGCTCTACCTGCCAATAGCCGCTGCGTAGATCCAGCGAGCTGAACCAGCTGGAGCCGGCGATGTGGTCCAGTGCGTCATCGATGCGGGGCAGGGGGTAGGAATCTTTCCTGGTGGCGTCGTTCAGGCGTCGGTAATCCACACAGAACCGCCACGACCCGTCCTTCTTCTTGACCAGCACCACCGGCGCTGCCCAGGGGCTGCTGGAGGGCTCAATGACATCTGCCTCCAGCATTTCTCGCACTTTTTGTTCCGCCGCTGCCCGCCTTGAAAAGGGCAGCCGGCGTGGGTGGAGTCGAATCGGCCTGGCCTCACCGGTGTCGATCTCGTGCTGCACCAACCCGGTCCGGCCGCATTCCTCATCCTTCGCGGCGAAAACACCCATAAAACAGTCCAATAGCTCCCGCAGCTGGCGTCCCTGTTCCGGGTCCAGCCCGCTGCAGCTCCGCTGAAATAATTCCTCCACCGCCTGCTGCGTCTCTGCTGACACGTTGACCCCTCCCCTTGCTGTCCTTGTGTGCGTTCGTGCTCCCTCTGTCCGCGCTGGTGATGTCATCATGTCCAGTCCTCGCAGTGGCCTGCCTGGTCCGGTTTGTCTTGGCGATCCCTCGATCGCGCAGGCCCCCGTGTTCCTTCCCTGGGTTCTGCTGTGGAGCGTGATGGTCCGGTTTCCCAGCTGGAGGGACGGTCCCGCGGTGTCGATCTTGGCGTTCCAGGCTGTGAGCAGGTCTAGTCCAATAATACAGGGGTCTTGGATGTCAGCCAGCCAGAACGGGTGTCTTATGTTCTGACCGGCCACCCCCACCACCAAAACTCTCCGCCCCCCCAGTCTGGCGCGCTCACCGGTAGCCGTGGTGACGCAGCGCTTGGTGGGTTCCCACCCCCATGGGGCCGTCTTGTTTGTGCCCGGCAGCACACCGGGTCGAACCAGGGAGATTGTAGAGCCGGTGTCAATCAGGGCCCGGATCGATGTCTTCCCCAAGCTGCACTGTAGATAGATCCCTGGAGAGTGTCCAATTCGGCCCACGCGTGGTGCCGGCTCCTCGGGGGAAACATCTGCGGGAGGCGGCCTGTTCCCGTTCACGCCACCTCGGTCTAGTTTAACGCCGGCGAGGGGCGTTCTTCTCCGGGGACGTGCCGCCGTGGTCTGCCGTAATTCCTCCTCTTCCTCCTCGCTCTCCATCGTGGCCTGGAAGGTTCTCTGTCTGTGCGTTGGCGCTTCAACTGTGTGATTCATCAGCGGCTCTACCCGCTCTGCTTCTGCCACTGCAGTCTCCCAGTCGCTCGCGGCGTGGATCCGTACGTGGCTCTGGAGCTGGGCCGGGCGGAGACCTTGGATGAAGCTCCGGAGGGCGAGCTTCTCTACCGCCTCCGGTGCGAAATCCGGGTAGCTGCGCCGGGTTAGCAGCCGTATGTCTGCAGCATAGGTTCCTAGGCTTTCCTGGTTGCTTCTACGGCGGCGGGTCAGCTGTTCCTGGGCGTGCTCAGCGTCCACCATTCTCCCAAATCGTCTCTGGAGCGCCCCTTATAGCGCTGGCCAGCTGTAGCGCTCCTCAGGCAGGAGATCAGAAAGCGTGCAGAGAGCTCTCCCTTCCAAGGCCAGCGCGACTTGCACGGCGGTTTCCTCTGGTGACCAGCCGTTCAGCGCAGCGGCCAGCTCGACCTGGGTCAGGTAGTCATCCAACGTGGCCTCGCCGTTGAAGCGGGGAATCTTGGCCCGCTGCCTAACAGATGGGATGGCCGCCTCCTGATCGATCGTCACTCTCGATCGCCGTGGGATCGCCAGCCCGTCCTGTCCTGAAAAGGGCGGAATGCGGGGCTGGTTTGCTCTGCTCTGCCCGCTCTGTCTTGAAAAAGACAGAAGGCGGGGTGCGCTGGCCCTGTCAGGTCCGCCGCCGCTTTGTTCGTCCCGGCTCCTGGCTCCCGGGGGTGGTGTCTCGGTCCCATCGTCCATCATCAGCTGAGCAATGAACTGCTCCAGCTGCTGGATCTCCATTCTGATCCTGGAATCCATCTGCTCCATCCCACTTCTGACACCAGTGTGACGTTTGCAGGGTTCACACAAAGACAATGGAGCAGATGGCTGTGATCAACCTGATTTATTTTTCACACACCCCAACCCCCAACCTGCCTCTGTGCTACAGAGTGGAGGGGAGGTCATTCTCACAGACCCCTGTTTCAATCATGGTTACACACACAGATACACCTTGCCCTAATCCTGCTAAACACTGCTGGGTCATCATAATGCAGTTATAATGACACAGCAGTATAACTCAGAAATAACACATTTAACACACACATAACGTTTTCATCTGGCAAAGCATGCTGGGAAATTCACTTAACATGGCCCCAACGTTACACTGCCCCCCCCCCTGGACTGGTTTCTGTCCCCAGAAAAATTAAAGTCCAATTTAAAAGTCCAATACAAACTCATCCAGATGTCGGGGCGGTCTTCGACGCCGGCGGCCAACACGTACAGGCCCCCTAGTGTCCATCTGGGTCTCGGTCGGGGTATCGGGCCGGGATGGAAGCTCCGGTTCGTCCACCAGCGGTGCAGATGGCCGATACGGGGCGAGACGGTCACGATGAAGGACCACAACCCGGTCCCTTTTTCTAAGCCTCACCCTGTACACCACATCTGACAGTCTCTCCAGGACCACGCATGGCCCCGACCACTGGCTCGCCAGCTTCGGTGATCGTCCTCTCTTCCTCTCAGGGCAGAAAACCCAGACTCGATCTCCCGGTGCAAAGTCCCTCCCCTGACAGCGGGAGTCGTACGCTCGCTTCTGCCGACCCCCTGCCGCTGCCAGGGCCTCTCGAGCCAGCTCGTGCACCGTGTGGAGACGTTCTTTCAAACAAAAAAAATAATCCAATCCGGGTCTTCCCTCCACCTCCGGCTCAGGGGGGCAACCGAATACCAAATCCACCGGTGTGCGCAGCTCGCGTCCAAACATGAGCGCCGCAGGGGTGCACCGGGTAGATTCCTGAGCTGCCGTCCGGTACGCCCACAAAACAAAAGGCAGATGCAGGTCCCAGTCTCGCTGTCGCTGGTCCACTAGGATAGCGAGCTGGGTGGTGAGGGTCCGGTTGAATCGTTCGACCAGGCCGTCGCTCTGTGGATGCAGTGGGGTGGTCCGGGTCTTCCGGATGCCCAGCCGTTTGCAGACCTCTCCGAAGACCTCCGCCTCGAAGTTCCGACCCTGATCGCTGTGCAGCTCCTCCGGTGCGCCAAACCGACAGAACATTTCATCCACCAGCTTTGATGCCGTCGTAGCGGCGCTCTGATCCGGGACCGCGTACGCCTCTGGCCACTTAGTGAAATAATCCATCGCGACCAGCACGTAGCGGTTCCCCCGGTCCGTGGTCGGGAAAGGGCCCAGGATGTCCACTCCCACTCGCTCCATCGGTGCTCCCACCCGGTACTGCTGCAGGGGAGCGTGGGATCGCTGAGTTGGTCCCTTCTGAGCTGTGCATGTGTCGCAGCGATGAACGTGGAGCTCCACGTCCTGATGACAACCGGGCCAGTAGAACCGGGCCCGAAGGCGCTGCAGCGTCTTTGTCACTCCGAAGTGGCCCGCTCCTACCGCCCCATGAACCAGCTGGAGTACTTTGGGCCGGAGTCGATGAGGAACCAGCAGCTGCCAGACGTGCCGCTGCCCAGCTGGAGTGTGCCACTGTCGATACACCACGCCCTCGTAGCAGCGGAGGTTGGCCCACTGGGAGTGCAGGGCCTTAGTCTCTGGGTCCAGCGGTGACACAACCTCCCAGGCGGGCCGCTGTCCTGCGTCCAGCCACTGCCGAACCCGCGAAATGACCGGGTCTCTGTCCTGCTCGCTCTGCAGCTGCTGCGTGCCAAGAACTTCTGTGACGTCATCGCTGGGGAGAACTGCCTGATCATCTGAGGAGGGGCTGTGCGTCGCTGCGTTATTCCTGCTCGCAGCGGCTCGGAGAGCGGCAGCCCGTGGGGTGGTTTGGTCCCGATCTTCAGCCCGTTGGCAGTGACGACACTCCTCTGTCGCGCAGGGGCGCCGAGACAGCGCGTCAGCGTTGGCATGGAGGCGGCCTGCCCGATGCACAATCTGGAAATTATAATCCTGCAGTGCCTCCAGCCACCTCGCCAACTGTCCATCCGGTTCTTTGAAATTTAACAACCAGGTCAGGGAAGCGTGGTCCGTCCTGAGCTGGAACCTCCCACCGTACACATACGGGCGGAAGTGTCGCAGTCCTTGAATGACAGCCAGCAGCTCTCTGCGAGTCACACAGTAATTTCTCTCGGCTCTGCTGAGAGTGCGGCTGAAGTAAGCGACTGCCTGCTCTCCATGCTCTCCCTCCTGGGATAGCACCGCCCCGATGCCCTGGTTGCTGGCGTCCGTGTCCACGATGAAAGGGCGGTTCGGGTCGGGATACTGCAGGATGGGGGCTCTGATGAGCGCTGCGCGAAGCTGGGAGAAAGCAGCAGCACAGCTGTCACTCCACTGGAACGTGCGTCCTTTCTGCGTCAGCTGATGCAGCGGGCTGGCGATGGTGGCGAAGTCTTTCACAAACCTCCTATAATAGGAGGCCAATCCAAGAAAACTCCTCAGTTCTCCAACGTTCCGCGGCACTGGCCAGTCTCTCACTGTTGCCACTTTTTCCGGGTCGGTGGCGACCCCCGCTGCGCTGACGATGTGGCCCAAAAAGGTGGTCTCCCGCCGGAACAGGTGGCATTTCTTAGGGTGTAACCGTAGCCCCGCCTGTTGGATGGCTCCCAGCACCTCTCGGAGATTTGACAGGGCGCTGTCAAAATCAGCTGCATGCACCAGCAGGTCATCCAGGTAAACAACGCAGCGACTCCGGGGCACGTGAGCCAGCACTCGCTCCATCAAGCGCTCAAAGGTGGCCGGAGCGTTGCAGAGTCCAAACGGCATCACTTTAAACTGGTACAGTCCCTGCCCGATGGAGAAGGCTGTTTTCTGGCGGGCCTCAGGTGACAGCTCTACCTGCCAATAGCCGCTGCGTAGATCCAGCGAGCTGAACCAGCTGGAGCCGGCGATGTGGTCCAGTGCGTCATCGATGCGGGGCAGGGGGTAGGAATCTTTCCTGGTGGCGTCGTTCAGGCGTCGGTAATCCACACAGAACCGCCACGACCCGTCCTTCTTCTTGACCAGCACCACCGGCGCTGCCCAGGGGCTGCTGGAGGGCTCAATGACATCTGCCTCCAGCATTTCTCGCACTTTTTGTTCCGCCGCTGCCCGCCTTGAAAAGGGCAGCCGGCGTGGGTGGAGTCGAATCGGCCTGGCCTCACCGGTGTCGATCTCGTGCTGCACCAACCCGGTCCGGCCGCATTCCTCATCCTTCGCGGCGAAAACACCCATAAAACAGTCCAATAGCTCCCGCAGCTGGCGTCCCTGTTCCGGGTCCAGCCCGCTGCAGCTCCGCTGAAATAATTCCTCCACCGCCTGCTGCGTCTCTGCTGACACGTTGACCCCTCCCCTTGCTGTCCTTGTGTGCGTTCGTGCTCCCTCTGTCCGCGCTGGTGATGTCATCATGTCCAGTCCTCGCAGTGGCCTGCCTGGTCCGGTTTGTCTTGGCGATCCCTCGATCGCGCAGGCCCCCGTGTTCCTTCCCTGGGTTCTGCTGTGGAGCGTGATGGTCCGGTTTCCCAGCTGGAGGGACGGTCCCGCGGTGTCGATCTTGGCGTTCCAGGCTGTGAGCAGGTCTAGTCCAATAATACAGGGGTCTTGGATGTCAGCCAGCCAGAACGGGTGTCTTATGTTCTGACCGGCCACCCCCACCACCAAAACTCTCCGCCCCCCCAGTCTGGCGCGCTCACCGGTAGCCGTGGTGACGCAGCGCTTGGTGGGTTCCCACCCCCATGGGGCCGTCTTGTTTGTGCCCGGCAGCACACCGGGTCGAACCAGGGAGATTGTAGAGCCGGTGTCAATCAGGGCCCGGATCGATGTCTTCCCCAAGCTGCACTGTAGATAGATCCCTGGAGAGTGTCCAATTCGGCCCACGCGTGGTGCCGGCTCCTCGGGGGAAACATCTGCGGGAGGCGGCCTGTTCCCGTTCACGCCACCTCGGTCTAGTTTAACGCCGGCGAGGGGCGTTCTTCTCCGGGGACGTGCCGCCGTGGTCTGCCGTAATTCCTCCTCTTCCTCCTCGCTCTCCATCGTGGCCTGGAAGGTTCTCTGTCTGTGCGTTGGCGCTTCAACTGTGTGATTCATCAGCGGCTCTACCCGCTCTGCTTCTGCCACTGCAGTCTCCCAGTCGCTCGCGGCGTGGATCCGTACGTGGCTCTGGAGCTGGGCCGGGCGGAGACCTTGGATGAAGCTCCGGAGGGCGAGCTTCTCTACCGCCTCCGGTGCGAAATCCGGGTAGCTGCGCCGGGTTAGCAGCCGTATGTCTGCAGCATAGGTTCCTAGGCTTTCCTGGTTGCTTCTACGGCGGCGGGTCAGCTGTTCCTGGGCGTGCTCAGCGTCCACCATTCTCCCAAATCGTCTCTGGAGCGCCCCTTATAGCGCTGGCCAGCTGTAGCGCTCCTCAGGCAGGAGATCAGAAAGCGTGCAGAGAGCTCTCCCTTCCAAGGCCAGCGCGACTTGCACGGCGGTTTCCTCTGGTGACCAGCCGTTCAGCGCAGCGGCCAGCTCGACCTGGGTCAGGTAGTCATCCAACGTGGCCTCGCCGTTGAAGCGGGGAATCTTGGCCCGCTGCCTAACAGATGGGATGGCCGCCTCCTGATCGATCGTCACTCTCGATCGCCGTGGGATCGCCAGCCCGTCCTGTCCTGAAAAGGGCGGAATGCGGGGCTGGTTTGCTCTGCTCTGCCCGCTCTGTCTTGAAAAAGACAGAAGGCGGGGTGCGCTGGCCCTGTCAGGTCCGCCGCCGCTTTGTTCGTCCCGGCTCCTGGCTCCCGGGGGTGGTGTCTCGGTCCCATCGTCCATCATCAGCTGAGCAATGAACTGCTCCAGCTGCTGGATCTCCATTCTGATCCTGGAATCCATCTGCTCCATCCCACTTCTGACACCAGTGTGACGTTTGCAGGGTTCACACAAAGACAATGGAGCAGATGGCTGTGATCAACCTGATTTATTTTTCACACACCCCAACCCCCAACCTGCCTCTGTGCTACAGAGTGGAGGGGAGGTCATTCTCACAGACCCCTGTTTCAATCATGGTTACACACACAGATACACCTTGCCCTAATCCTGCTAAACACTGCTGGGTCATCATAATGCAGTTATAATGACACAGCAGTATAACTCAGAAATAACACATTTAACACACACATAACGTTTTCATCTGGCAAAGCATGCTGGGAAATTCACTTAACATGGCCCCAACGTTACAATACTAACAGTTCAGAACATGAACGGACCTTCAGAACATAGGCTTTTCTTATCTACTTCTTGCTACCAGAGACCTGGCAGCGCTTCCTCTTACACAGCTGAGCCACATTTGGCTTGAGGGAGGAAGCAGTTGAGACCCTCAGTATGGCTTGAAGATGCTAATCAGAAAGTTTGGACCTGTACTTTGACTTACGAAAGTTCATGGTGGAGAAGAGCTTTTTACACAGATATGTGCTCCCAAAAAGGCACATGGTCCGCTTGAACATCCTGGAAAGCTCAGGGAAGGTGGGGGGCAATTCTCTCAAAAATTGTTCAAGCTTGTCTGCTTTTCCACTCACCTCCCTGAACTTGGCTTTGAGTTCAGAATTGAACTGAAGGTCAATTAACTCCATTTGAAGCACAGGAGGGGCATCTTGCACATCGAAGGAGAAGGGGTCAGAATAAAATTTGAAAATTGGCTCTGTGTGTCTTGAAGTCTGCAAACCTGTGATCAAATTCCTCCTGTAGCTTTACAATGGCATCAGCATACTTCTCACCACTGAATGGTGTGCCCGCATCCATGAGTGCCTTGCATGCTGGGAAATGGCAGAGGTTTGTCTGAGAGAGCTGGGCTTTCCATAACACAAGTTTTGTGGAGAATGCTCTGACCTTGTCATAGGCAGCACTGACAAGCTGCCCCTGGCCTTGTAAATTCTTGTTCAGTACATTCAGCTCCTGTGTGATGTCAACAAGAAAAGCTAAGTCCATGAGCCATTTGGGATCACTTAGCACAGGAACAGCCATTCCATCCTTCTCCATGAAGGCTTTCACTTCTGCTCTCAACTCAAAAAACCTCTTCAAGACGTTTCCCCTGCTGAGCCCATGTACCTCAGTGAAGTAGAGCACATCCTCATATGCTGACTATTTCCTCCAAAAAGGTACGGAACTGCCGGCGCTTTAAGCCCCTGGATCTGATATGGTTGCTGCATTTCACAACAACAGACGTCACATTGTCAAACTTCAAGCATTTGCTGCAAAGGGCCTGCTGATGGATAGTGCAGTGCAGAGCAATGGCCTCCTCCACACTCTCCTCTTCCAGTTTTCTTTGAACAAGTGCCACCAGTCCATTTCTTTTCCCTGTCATTGATGGCGCTCCGTTGGTTGTTATTCCAGCAAACCTCTTCCATGGTAAACCGGCATCCACAACGGCATCACACAGCTGGCGGAATATCTCCTGAGCGGTGGTCTGGTCATGCATTGGAATCACTTTGAGTAGCTTCTCCATCACTTCAAAATTGTCGTCAACACCACGGACATATATTGCGAGCTGCACAGTATCAGTGTTGTCTGTGCTCTCATCAAGAGCCACTGAGTATGCACTGAAATGTTTGGCTTTCTCACGCAGTTGTTTGTATATATTACCTGACAGGTCAGAAATGTGTTCTGCCATTGTATTGGTTGAAAGGCTGATGTTGCTAAACTGACCCTTCTTTTCCAGACAGACTATACTTGCAGCCTGTAACATGCACTTTTTGATTAACTCGCCGTCTGTGAATGGCTTTCCTGCCTTAGCAATCATATCACTCACCACGTAGCTAGCTTTGACTGCCGCATCACTCTCTTTGCTTGCTTCTTTGAAAAAATCTTGTTGCCACAGTAGACATGTTTTAAGATTGGCGACCCGGTCAACTCTCTCATCTCCCTGGTATTTTGCATACTCCTCAGCATGTCTAGTTGAGTAGTGTCGTCTGATGTTGTATTCCTTGTGCACCACAACTTTCTCTGTGCATATAAGACACGTCGGGGTGCCCCTGTGCTCAACAAAAAAATCTTCCGTCTCCCACTTTTCCTGAAATTGTCTGTGCTCGTCGCCAACTTTTCTCTTCACGGCAGGTTTTGAGAAAGACATGACTGGGGTTGGGTGACAAAAAAGTATTACAGGATATATTTCCCTTCCACTGTGTCACTCCGGAATCACGTTTCAAACAAGTGATGTTGCGTTATCAACAAACACCACTGGAAGCTGTTACGAGTCTGAGCTATGGTATCCCATAAGTGACAAAAAATACATAAAACGCCCAGGGCAACGGCTTGTGCAATGGCTTGGCAAAAAGGTGCTTGTGAAAAATGTTGTGAAAAAAGAAAAACGCACGGGCCGCACTACCTCTAAACTTTGATGTCAAGTAGGGGGCCACAAATTGGGGGCCCACGGGCCACGAGTTTGAGACCCCTGCTCTATTCCAACGTGGGCTGCAACTCAAAGAAAGTTTACTGACTGACCTTTACTGTAGAGCTTGTAAATTAAGGAGTGGATTTCTACAATTAGGTCCTGCCTACACAACTGCAGTGACTGAACACTCTTGAGAGCTGCCCGACTATCTGAAGCAATGACTGCATTATTCCTATAATTTCTCTCCAACCACTGTAGAGCTAATATAATGGCAACTAGCTCAACTGTGTGCACTGATAAGTGATTACTGGTTCTTTTTTTGATAGATATTTTATACTGAGGAATGTATACCGCAGCTCCACTACGACCAGTTGTAGGGTCCTTGGAACCATCGGTAAATGCTATCAGCATGTTTTTGAAGTTCTGTTCAATATATTTATGCACTAAATAATCTGTTGCTGATTGCTTATGTTGTCTCTTCAGTTGTTGTATTTCAAAGTCTACTAGTGGCACCTTAAACAGCCATGGAAGAATAACAGACCACAGGCCCATTGGGCTAAAATCCATGTGTTTAATCCTGCCTGCTCAGCAATGGCATCACTTATCCATCCAAAGCTACTAATGTTGGACTCATTGTGTTCCCAGCAATCATTAGGAATAGCTTTTGCAAGATGTGACCTTTTATGCCCCTTCAAGTTGATCCAGATCCAATTTGGTTCTTCTTAATCTTAAGGGCATTTCACCCATCTCTACTTGGATCACTGATACTGGAGAAGTTTTAAATGCACCACAACATATCCTAAGAGCCTTTGTCTGCTCTATGTCCAGTTGGTTCAGGTGACGATCAGCAGCCGACATGAACGCAACATATCCATAATCTAGTGCCGCTCTCATTAGTCCCCGATACACCATTAACAGAGAGGCCCTAGAGGGCCCCCAGTCCCATCCTACCAGACATCTCAAAATATTATTTATTTTCTTACATTTTCCTTTAGTTTTTTCAATATGCTGCTTCCAGGTTAGTTTTTCATCAAATAACATGCCTGAATACCAAACTACCTGTACTTGCTCTAATTTTTTGGCCATAAAGTTTTAAAGAAATTTTGTTGTGACTTTTAGAGAAGCAAATCACTTGTGTCTTTGAGACTGACAATTTAAAAGCCCACCGGTTTGCCCATTGTTCAGCTTGGTCTATTGCTGCCTGCATTTTCCTCTGAATGTACACAAGACTATGTCCCCTTATCCATAAGGCCCCATCATCTGCATACAAGGCCTTCCCTATTCCCCTATTGATTCCTTCAAAAATATTATTAAATCATAATATTAAACAGAACAGGGCTACACACACTGCCTTGTGGAGTACCATTTTCATCTTGATATATTTTGGAGTCCTCTGTACCAAATCGTACCTCAATCATTCTATCATACAGGAAATCTAATACTCAATTGTATAAATTTCCTTCAATACCAAATTGATTTAATTTAATCAGCAACCCTTCCTTCCACAGCATGTCATATGCTTTTTCTACATAAAAGAAGACAGCTATTACATTTTCCCTATTTACCTGGGCCTTCCTAATTTCAGATTCTAGGTGCAAAATGGAATCCATGGTATTTGTCCCTTTTTGGAACCCACTTTGAAAACGAGAAAGGCATTCCCTCCCTTCCAAAATATAATTCAGCCTTTCAGTCACCATCCGTTCCATTGTTTTCCCTAACTGTGAGGCAAGAGCTATTGGCCTATAATTATTGGGATCTGATGAATCTTTTCCTGGCTTTAAGACTAGTACTATAACTGATTGTTTCCATGCCCTAGGAATCTTCCCAGCTTCCCAAACTTTATTAAACAGCTTTAATATTGTTTGAAGTGCACTGTCCTTCATGTGCGACTACATTATATAACATACCCCATTCTTTCCTGGTGAAGACTGCTTCGATTGCAGAATATCTATCCATCCATCTTCTACTGCTTTTCTGGAGGTCCGGGTCACGGAGGCAGCAGTTCAAGTAGAGAAGCCCAGACTTCCCTCTCCACAGCCACCTGCTCCAGCTCTTCAGAGAGGATATCAAGGCGTTCCCAGACCAGCTGGGAGACATAGTCTCTCCACCGAGTCCTGGGTCTTCCCGGGGTCTCCTCCCCATGGGACATGCCTGAAACACTTCAAGTGGGAGGCATCCAGGAGGCATCCTGATCAGATGCCCATACCACCTCAACTGACTCCTTTCAATGTGGAGAAGCAGCAGTTCTACTCTGAGCCTCTCCCGGATGACTGAGTTCCTCACCCTATCTCTGAGGGTGAGTCCAGCAATCCTACGGAGAAAGCTCATTTCAGCCGCTTGTATCCGCGATCTTGTTCTTTCAGTCATTATCCAAAGCTCGTGACCATAGGTGACGGTAGGAACGTAGATTGACTGGTAAATCGACAGCTTTGCCTTAGAACTCGGCTCCCTCTTCACCACAACAGACCGGTACAACGTCCGCATCACTGCAGATGCTGCTCCGATCTGTCTGTCAATCTCTCGCTCCATTCTCCCCTCACTTGTGAATAAGATCCCAAGATACTTAAACTCCTCCACTTGGGGAAGGAGCCTGTCCTCAACCCAAAGAGGACAATCCACCTTTTTCCGGCTGAGGACCATGGACTCAGACTTGGAGGTGCTGATTCTCATCCCAGCCGCTTCACACTCAGCGGCAAACCGTCCCAACAAGAGCTGTAGGTCATTGCTGGTTTCAGAATAGCCCTTTTCAATTCCAATAGAGTGAATGGCAAATTTATCATGCCCCTTGAAGTATTCTTCCTTATGTTCACATGTGGGTGTTTGGATAAAGTGCTTTCCCTGCTTTGTCTAAATGTGTTTGGTAGGTTTTCTGAACTACGAATTGTCATGGCTCCCTCAGGGCCGTCATCAACTACAGCTGCACGCACACCTGCCGCCAATCTCCAGCGGGCTTTATAACCGGGCCTGCCTGAGACTCAGCACGGAGCCGTCTGCCATTCTCCATTGACACGCCTCGCGTCAACAGCCAAGTCCCTGGCTTCATCA
Source organism: Pholidichthys leucotaenia (assembly GCA_020510985.1). NCBI lineage: Eukaryota > Metazoa > Chordata > Actinopteri > Cichliformes > Pholidichthyidae > Pholidichthys > Pholidichthys leucotaenia. The sequence goes on from CM035847.1 coordinate 140,531,204, forward strand.
TCAGAGTTCCTGTTCTCCTCGTCGCTTCACATAAGCCTAATTGTTGACTCACCTTTGTCAGTCGTCTTCCCCTGTGCACAGGTGGATCTCCCCGGTGGCGGATCCCTCTCCTCCCAGCAGCAGTCTAGCCTTCATTGCCATTACAGGGCTACTAGCGCACTTCCCTGCACGGAGTCAGACGCTGTCTCCCTGGCTGCAGCCCTCAAGGCCAACCTGAGCATCTCCACGACCATCTGCAAAGTAAGCAACCATTACTATCACGCTCTTTGCTCCATGGACATAATTAACACCTCTGCTCTGTCATTATAGGGTTGCCAGGCTGAACGGCGTTCTGCTCTCCCCCGGGCATGATTCCTGCACTGCACTTCCTCTTCACATGCACAACACACACACTCTACATACACGCACTCACACACTCATTGTTAGCAATAAAAAAGATAAATTGTATTCACTCGAGTCTGTGCTTTGTTCCCTGGGTCTATAATTATGCCAGTACGGCTCCGTCAGAGCGACCCAGCGAACAGCGTGCTAGCACGCCAAGTTAACAACCTAGAGGCTCGGGTGGAGCTATTAGCTTACCACAGCAAATAATCCTTAACCAGCTAACACAAATTAACAGCCGGTTGGATCATCTGGATGGACAGCGGACGTTTCCTCCGGCCTTCGGGAGTCCGTCGGCTCCCGCTAGCTCCCCTCCTAGCCAGGCTAGTCAGGTCCCTTTGGCCCGGCTCACACCAGTCCCCACACCCCTCGCTTCGGCGGCAAGCTCGGGGAGGCCCATGGGTTCATCCTTCAGTGTGAGACGGTCTTCCAGCGGGTTCCGGGGGATTTTCCCACAGACCATAGTCGGATAGGCTACGTGGCTAACCTGTTAGAGGGTAAAGCGCTAGCTTGGGCATATGCCGTTATGGCTAAACCTAGCTATGCTAGCTTAACTTACCAGCAGTTTATTGCCGATTTTCACGAGGTATTTGACCATTCCGACCGTGATAGTGTGCTAACCACCCTGTTGTTAAATCTCAGACGGGGGCAGGTCCGTGGCGGACTACGCTGTCGATTTCCGGGTGGTGGCTGCGGAGGTCGGGTGGGAGGATGCCTCACTCTGTAGTACAGTGATCCCTCACTTATCGCGGTTAATGGGGTCCAGAACCGACCGCGAAAAGTGAAAAACTGCAAAGTCGCGTCACCCCCCCCCATTTTTTACATACATTTTTTTTGTGTATAATATAAATAATATGTACATTCTCTCACTCTCTCTCTCTCATATGATACGTGTGTGTGTGAATGTACATACATACGTAGATGTAAATAAAGTGTACATAAATATGTTTTTAGAACTCTTTTATTCTTATAACAAGACACGTAACTCACCTCTGACAATAGCTCCTCTCCGCTTGACTGACGATGATCTTGATAAATGATGATGAAGCACCTGTGCAGTACGATGGAGGTGAAGAAGATGAAGATGATTTACTGCACAGGTTAATGAGAGCTTTACTGCTCCTCAGGTGACGCCTCATCGTCAGGTGCTAGAGGCACTGGATTGTCGAGGGCAGCTTCCGATAGAGCTGGAGAAGCTGCAGGAGGCGGCGTAGTGGCTCGACGGGAAGGTGTAGAGGCAGCAGGAGGAGGCGTAGAGGCAGCAGGAGGAGTATCCGACGCTTCTGCAGGAGGTTTTCGACGCACAAGGAACATCATGATGGGGAGTTGTTGCCGTTGTTTTTTTCTTCTGAGCAAAGATGCCCTTGTACAACGCCATTGGGGGGGGGGATGCTGGCCAGCGAATCAGAGAGGTGGATTTTGAGTTGTGCGGGCTCTCCGTGTTGATACCTGATGTTCTAATGTAGTCTCCCTGCCTTCTGCTAGCGCCCGGGCAACTTTCGCACCATTTTTTCTCAATTTTGAATTTTTGATGAATATTTTTGAAAAATCCGCGATGCACTGAGGGCGCGAAAGGTGAGGCGCAAAGTAGCGAGGGATTACTGTATATTCATTCAGAGCCTAAGCCCTAGCCTATGGGATGAGCTAGCCCGTTTGGATAAGCCAGAGAGACTCACTGAGCTAATCTCCCTAACTATCAATTTGGATAACAGAGTGAGGGAGCGGGCAGCCGAGCGAAGAGCTTCCGGTCGCTCAGGTGCCCAGTTTTTCCACTCCTCCCAGTCATCTCAATTGGCCCTGCCTCCACCTGAAGCTCTAGATGGGCAGGAGGATATGGTAGTTGGGCGCTCCAAGATTTCCTTATCTGAGAAGCAGCGTCGTAGGGAGTTAAGACTGTGCATGTACTGCGGTAGCAATGAGCATGAGGTAGAGAGTTGCCCCGTTCGGCAAAAAGAGGGGGTTCGTGCGTCACAGTAGGGGGACTCACAGACTCGTCTCGGCCTAATCCCCTCACCAAATGCCTTGTGCCAATTAGGTTCATTTACAAACAAACAGAATATGCCACACATGCACTGATTGACTAGGGGGCTGAGCAGAGCTTCATATCGGGGGACCTGGCAACCTGATTAGGGCTTCCCTGCCATTCACTCCAGTCGCCCCTTAGGCTCATTGCCCTGTCTAAAACCCCCCAGCAACATTCTCCCAACAGACCGCCCCGGTGTCGGTTATTGTCTCAGGAAACCATTGGGAGGACCTACGCTTGTTGGTGCTGCCCTCTTCAACGTCTCCGGTTATCTTGGGCTACCCCTGGCTCCGGCTCCACAATCCATCGTTTGATTGGCGGACTGGGAGTGTGACGTCATGGAGCTCGTTCTGCCTCAGCGCATGTCTGCAGTCCGCAGCATGCGCCCCGTCAGTGTCTCTAGCCCCTCACGCCCCTCCTCCTCCTGATTTGTCCAAGGTGCCGTCTGAATACCACAACCTGGGAGCGGTATTTAGTAAGTCGCAGGTGCTGTCTCTCCCCCCACCCCCCCACCGCCCTTAAGACTGTGTCATCAATCTCCGGGCTGGTGCCCGACTGCCGTCGAGCCGTCTCTACAGCCTGTCTGCTCCAGAGTGGGAGGCGATGGATACCTATATCAAGGAGTCGCTCAGCTCGGGCATTATTCGACCGTCTTCTTCGGTGGTGGGGGCAGGATTCTTCTTCGTGGGATAGAAGGATGGCTCCCTGCGGCCATGTATCGACTTCAGAGGGCTCAACGATATCACGGTAAAGGACAAATACACCCTTCCCCTCATGGACACGGCATTCAACTCCCTCCAGGGGACCTCTTGGTTCACCAAGCTCGACCTTCGCAACGCTTACCACTTCGTGCGGATCAAGGAGGGAGACGAGTGGAAGACGGGATTCCGGACCCCAAGCGGCCACTTCGAGTACCTCGTGATGCCGTTTGGGTTGACCATCGCGCCCGCCGTCTTCCAGCGCCTCATAAATAACGTTCTCCAGGATTTTCTTGGCTCCTTCGTCTTCGTCTACTTGGATGACATCCTCATCATCTTGCAGTCACTGGATGAGCATTGGGTACACGTGAGACGGGTCCTCCAATAGCTCCTGGAAAACAAACTGTTTGTTAAAGCCGAGAAATGTGAGTTCCACGCCAACAAGACTTCGTTTCTCGGTTTCATCATATCCCATAACCAGGTTCTTCCCGACCCTGAGAAGGTCAATGCGGTGGTGGTGTGCCCCCCCCCCCCCCCCGTCAAGGAAGCAACTCCAGCAGTTCCTGGGGTTCGCCAATTTTTATCGCCGCTTTGTGCAAAACTACAGCATTATTGCTCTCCCCTTGACCCATCTCACGTCCCCCAAGGTAGCTTTCTGGTGGACGGAGGAGGCTGCAGCGGCGTTCAACACCCTCATGGGGGAGTTCTGGTCCTCCCATGTCCTCACGCAGGTGGATCCTTCCCTCCAGTGCCTGGTTGAGGTGGACACTTCTGATTCCGGGGTGGGGGCAGTTCTCTCCCGGCGCTCTCCGTGGATGGGGTGGTCCGCCCCTGCGCTTTCTTCTCACGCGGTCTTGTCCCCGGCTGAGAGGAACTACGACATCGGTGACAGGGAGCTCCTGGCGGTGAAGCTCACCTTGGAGGAATGGCGTCACTGGTTGGAGGGGGCCGCCTAACCTTTCATAGTATGGACCGATCATAAAAACTTAGAATACCTGAGGACCGCCAAGCGGCTGAACTCCCGGCCAGCCCGTTGGTCACTATTTTTTTGGGCATTTTAACTTCACGATCACCTCTCGCCCTGGGGTTAAGAATGCCAAACCAGATGCCCTCTCCAGGCAGTTTGCTGCGGATGTGGCTGAGGGCCATGAACACACCATCCTTTCAGCATCTTGTGTCATCGGCACCCTCTCGTGAGGTATCAGGGAGAAGGTCTTGAAGACGCAGGAGGCTGAGCCCGATCCTGGAGGTGGACTCGCGGAGCGGCTGTGTGTCCCCATGTCAACTCGGGGTGAAGTGATTCATTGGGCCAACTCCTCTAAGTTTTCGTGCCATCCAGGGGTGTCCTGCACGGTGGAGCTCCTTCAGAGGTTGTTCTGGTGGCCGGGGCTTCGGAAGGATGTCACCCCTTACGTCCGTGCCTGCGCTAAGTGCACCACTGGGAAGATGTCTTCTTCTCCGCCGGCCGGTCTCCTTCACCCGCTGCCGGCTCCCAGCCGTCCCTGGTTCCATATAGCATTGGACTTTGTGACTGGTCTTCCACCCTCCAACCACTTCACCACAGTCCTCACCATTGTGGACAGGTTCTCTAAGGTCACCCACTTCGTTCCTTTCCGGGGGCTCCCTACAGCACGGGAGACAGCAGATCTGCTGGTACAACACGTCATATGCCTCCACGGGATCCCCATCGACTGATCGTGGGCCCCAATTCGTGTCCCAGGTTTGGAGGGCGTTCTGCAACGCACTGGGGTCAACGGTGAGCCTGTCTGGGTACCATCCACAGAGCAACAGGCAGTGCAAGTGGGCCAATCAGGAGCTGGAGGCCACTCTGCATTGTCATCACCTCCAGTTCATTGTCTTGGAGCAGTCACCTTCCCTGGATCGAGTATGTCCATAACTCGACGGTTTCCTCGGCGAGTGGCATGTCCCCCTTCAGGGCCTCTTTGGGTTACAATCCCCCACTTTTTCCCAAAGAGGAGAAGGAAGTGGCGGTGCCTTCTGTCCACGCCCACGTGAGGCGCTGCCGCCGACTCTGGACTGCCACCCGCAAAGCTCTCCTTCGCACTGCTGAACGCAGCACCAGGACAGCTAACCGCTGCAGGAGACCGGTTCCCCAGTACCAGGTGGGTCAACAGGTATGGCTGTCTACACAGAATATTAATTTGAAGGCTGAAAAACGGAAGTTGGCCCAGCATTTCATTGGCCCCTTCCCTATCACACATATTGTTAACCCTGTGGCTGTACGCCTAGCCCCCCCCCCCCCCTCCGCATCTGTCCAACATTTCATGTCTCCCAGGTGAAGCCCGTCTGCTCCAGCCCTCTCTGTCCCCCTCCCAAGACTCCACCTCCACCAGTATTGATTGACGGTGACCCGGCTTGGAGAGTCAACGCCATCCTGGACGTCCGCCATTGGGGTCGCGGCCTGTAGTACCTGGTGGACTGGGAGGGGTATGACCCTGAGTAGAGGTCCTGGGTACGTCCGTCATTCATGCTTGATAAGCAGTTCATCAGGGACTTCCACCGGACGCACCCGGGTAGGCTGGGTCAGGTGTCAGGAGGCACTTCTCGGGAGGGGGGGGGGGTACTGTCATGGCTCCCTCAGGGCCATCATCAACTACAGCTGCACGCACACCTGCCGCCAATCTCCAGCGGACTTTATAACCGGGCCTGTCTGAGTCTCGGCACGGAGCCGTCTGTCATCTGATGATTCGGGCTGATTCCTTCAGCTGATCCTTCAGCACGCGTGATCGTGGGGAGCTGCGTCTTCTCTCCTCTTTGTTGGCAAGTGGCTTTCCCAGGGAATTTGATAATTAATTGAAAATATCTAATCTGATCTCAAATTAAAAGAGTTTCGGACTTTAGATAAAAGAGCTTCTGGTGTGGGATTGGTCAATAAAAATATTATAAAAATAAAGTCAAGATTAAAGCTTACATTAAAATTAAAAATGGTGGTTTTACAGAAAGTTTAACAGGAAAAAGTGATAGAAATAAACGTCTAGGATTGGAGTTTAACTCCTAATTAGAATTTGAGCTCAGAGAGAAAGAATTCCTAGGCATTTAAAGAAACATTAAGATACAAAGAGATTACAAAAAAAAACAGGATACTTCATGCTTTGTGATCATAGAAAAGAAACACGTGGGATAAGTCCTTTGTTCTCCAGTGGTTCTCTGCTGTGTAGAGACCAAGACAATAGAAGTGAAAAGCCAAAAAAGAGATGGCAAAAAGCGGCAGCGAAAAGAGGATGAAAAAGGGCGTTGTTTCCTTTTTATCTGGGGGCAACTTTCGCGGGCTTCCGGGTTGACAGGAGCCCCCAGCCAATAGGCTTCCTTCGTGGATGGGCTTTATGAACTTTAGTCCAATGAGCAAACAGTCTTTTGTCTGGAATAAACAACACTGAGAGCTGTTGTCAAGCAGAGATTGGCTGCTGGCAGTCACATGATTTGAGAGACACTTTGCAAATCTAATACACATTTTAATACTGGAATATTCCTCTATACCTTTATGTATACTCTCTAACCTAGTCTTAGTGATCATGCAACTTATACCCAGTTCTTATAAATTAACATGCAGGAATAGACATTCATCTAAACATTTAAACATGCACATATCTAAATCAAGGATTAATACATTTCAAACCTATTATTGATCTCCCAGAATAAACATCAAGAGTCCATTTGCTTTTCCTGGGGTCCTGGAAAAAGAAGAGAGATGTTGAAAAGTGAGTCCTGAAGATGTGGTTAAAAGGTTTGCTGGTTAAATTCAGCATGTCCCAGAGTTGTGGATATTTGTCAGCCATATGACATAGTCCAGGGTTTTGTTCTATGTCCAACGATTATGGGCCATAAAGTCAAAACAGGAAATGCATTAGGGTGAATTCCTTAGACTGGTTTTAACAAAGGAATGTGAGTTGAGCCGTGGCCTGGGGGAATGGCAGAGTAGTTCTTGACTGTCCTTTTCCTGGGTGAAACAATGTCTTTAAGCAGAAGAATAATTCTTATTGATGAGCCAAAATGAGATGATGCTACAACATTTATTAACATAAACACAGACACAAACACAAGATGCAAATACTAAATAATAAAGTGCATGGCAAGGACAACAAGAATATAAACACAGACGCTGGAGGAGAGTGGGGATCTACGTCCAGGGGGACATGGAGCCAGGAAACGCCTGGCCAGGGGCGGAATTTAGCCGGAGAGCGTCTGAAGGCTATGGGACTCACGGTTGGAATAAGGGATTAACATACCTGGGCGGAGCACACCAACTCTTCTCGACAGCGGGACCCCAACACACTCAGTACTGCCACTGAGGACATGCATACATGGTAGAAGGACAGGGCAAACCCCAAAGGTTTGCCGTGCCCTTACTGTATATACAGACATAATCACTGAAGACAGGTGTGGATTCATGAGTGGACAAAATAACAGAATGGCAAACAGGTGTGCAGCTATGGCCAGTTTGACAGCCAGGAGTGTAAACATTAGGTATGAGATTATATGCTGTGAATTATTTTATTTTTGTCATGGTTGTGAGCATGTACCCCCTCTTTCCTGTTGTTTCCTTCCTCAGGTCATCAACACACCTGGATGAGGAGACGCACCTGCTGCCTTTCATCAGCCAGCGTTTAAAAGGATCATCTCTTCAGTGCGCTGACGCTGGCTCATCTGGGTATACTGCCGTAGCAGAGTCCTAAGTAGCAAGTGTTATTCTTTTTTGCTGAAGTTTCCGTACTCACCTGTCTTTGTTCTCCTTTCCAGGTTGCTGCCACTGTGCTGGTGCATCTCTGGGGACTGCGTGTGCTCACTGCCCCATCATCTCTGCTCAGCTGCAACCATTCTCCACTCGGTCAGGCACCACCAACAACACCAACTTCACCCTGCTGGTTCATCTCTTCCCCGCTCAGGGTCCTGCCGGTTCTCCCTATTATCCCACATAAGTGACAATTTGGCTCGGCCATTTTCCCTGTCTCCATTTCTCCTCTCACAGCTCTCGTTCTCTCTCCACAGGCTGCTTCCTCTGGCAAGTGACATGTCCATAGGCTGTGCTTTAATTTTGACATTTAATAAAATCCTCAAACATGTTTTGTGATCTTGATTGTTCTTCTGTTGCTGCACCATGCATGTGGGCTGTCTTTAATTATGATCATAACAGAGCGAGCCAGCCATGATTTTGGCTCAGCAGGTGCAGTGGCATCAGGACAGTCAGCTCTGGATCGCTTGCGATGACTGTCTGGATGCGACCAAGAGACAGGTGGCCATGTTAACCCAGCAGCTGCAGACTATCACACAGCAATTGGGTACAGTCACCCAACATTTGGCCAATTTTGCTCCTCGGGCTCCTCCTCCCCCTCCTGCTCCTGTTGTTCAACCTCCCATGTGCCGTACCACCTCCGTTCCCACACCTGCTCCGTACGCAGGGGAGGAGGAGAAGTGTAAGGAGTTTCTTTGTCACGTACAGCTGTATTTAAAGCAGGTCAGGGGGGAGTACCCGGGGATGCCACTAAGATTCAGTTGTTGGTCCTATTATTACAGGACCAGGCCCTCAGTTGGGCTTGGTCCATGCTTGACAGCCCTGAAAGGTCGGCTTACACGTTTGAGCAATTTGTGGTCGCCTTCACTCACGCCTTTGACCATACCGAGAGTCAAGGGAACATAATGAGCCACCTTTTGTCACTCCACCAGGGCACTCGGTCAGCGGCCGAGTACTCTGTGGAGTTTTGGGTTGAAGCGGCAGAATCAGGGTGGAACGACATTGCCTTATGCAGCAAGTTCCTCTTCAGTTTAAACGCACACTTCCGTGACGGCCTGGCGGGTTATGCAGTTCCTGACACTCTGGATGGTCTAATAGATCAGGCCGTGGGATTGGACAATCGCTACCATGAACGTGCAAAGGAGCGACAGTCCTCCTCTCGCCCGCTCGCCACGCGGGTGCCCACTGCAGCGACTGATACAGGTGGCACTGGCTCTCCTTCCAAGCCGATGGAGCTCAGTCGGTTTCAGCTGACCGATGAAGAGCATCAGCGGAGGAGGGCTGGCGCATGCATGTATTGTGGCTCCATGAGGCACAATCTGTATGAGTGCCACCTGCGGCCAAAAGATGCAGCCTGTCAGTAACCGCGGGGGGTCTAGGGGGTGGGACCAAACTTTCTCCCCCCGGCAATTTTTCTATTTCGGCCCTTGTGCAATTGCCGGGGGTCGAGAGGAGGACTATAGTGTTAGTGGATTCGGGGGCAGAGGGGAATTTTATTTCATCCCAGCTCGTGCAGGACATGAGTATTCCCACTCATTCCCACTTAAATTGCCCAATCAGTTAAGAATCACCACCATATCTGGCCGAGAGGTCACGGTGGTCGTCGAACGCACGGCGTGTATCGCCATCCTTCTTTCCGGGAACCATCGGGAGGAACTTTTGTTCCTAATTCTCCCAAATTCGTCTTCCCCGATGGTCCTGGGTTATCCATGGCTCTGGAGGCACAACCCCATTATAAACTGGGGGCAAAATTCCATTTCCTCCTGGAGCCTGTTTTGTTTGGCACACTGTCTGAGTTCGTCTGAGTGTTTGCCATCTCTCTCCCCCCCCCCCCCCCGGCTGAGCTGCCAGACCTCAGCCTCATTCCGGGCACCACAAGGCTAATAGTAGCTAGCACTACATTATTGCGATGTGCGCATGTGGAGAGCAGAAAACTATGGAACACATCATAGAGGTTTGCCCACTCCAAAGACTGGAAGGAGGATTGCACACCCTCCATACAGCAAACCAGGAGGCAACTGCTTGGCTTAAGGACTTTGCATTCGCTAAATAAATAAACTACATTATTAGAATAAATCCTGTGATAAAAAGATTTACCGGTTGAAGGACATCCCCAGTTGTATGCATGGTGGCCCAGGACAATGACTGAAACTGTAGCGGTCTTTAAAGGCAGTTTAATAGTAAAACCCATCTTAATTTAGGTCAAGTTTTCAAAGCAGCTTGTTAAAAAATGCTAACTAGCCTGGAGGATAACGTCAGTTAGGCCAGAGAGTCCTGATTGGCTCAATACTACCCACGTGCCAGCACCATGAATAGTTACATCACCAAGAATGTTCCATCTCCACTCGCCTTTTTGCAGGAGGCGGGGCTTAAGTGAAACTTCACAGCAAAAAAAACAACACAGAGATATGAGAGATTTGCATGATTTCGCTCTTGATATGTCTTGTAAGTCATAAAAAAACATGTTGTAGAGTATGTAGAATGTAGAGTAACGTACTTCCACATTCCAGTCCACCCACATTTTCGGTTCTGCTTCCATTATGTCTAATCCCTGGTGCTTTCTTGTTAATAAATCAATTTTATCACTTTCACTTATCATTGTACATACTGGAAATGGTGTGCGGACAGATCGTTTTTTCTTTATAAAGTTTGTGTTTCACATTTTGACAGTTTTTGTAACCGTACTGATCTGTTTAATAGTTCTCCAGTTAGCTTAGCGGCTAGCAGCTACTGTGTTTATCTATGTCTGTGCCATTCCAAATACCATGCAGTATATTAATGAATGCCCTATAAAGGGTTAAAGGAGTAAATAAAATGAAGGGGGGTGGGTACACTTTGAACCTTATATGTTATTATCCTTCTTCATAAATAAGGGATATGTTCAACTCTTGATAATACTGTAGCAAAGGTTCCCAGGTCCTGTGAATTGTTCTTTAGTCTTTATAAGCATGTATTTAACTTATTCCAATTTCAAAAAGTACAGTGTCTCTTATCCATCTTGCAAAGCTGGGTGGCCATTGTTTCTTCCAGCAGAGCAAAATGATCCTTCATGCAATTAAGGTTGCAAAGGTTAAAACCTCGCGGGCTTGCTAGTAAACCCGACATGATCTTGGCATGGCTCCAAATATGGCACAAAAAGGGTTGGGAGACATTGCCATGCCAAAAATCTTTGTATAAACATTGAAAATATTGAGCTAAAAGGTGTGGAGTTTCCGGCAGGACCAGAATGAATATGATCTGCAAATTCACTTTTACAACAGACACAGGAGGGGTCTGCATTAGGGTATATGCTTACCAGTTTTACATTGGTTAGGTAGATACACAACACTATTTTAAGCTGAATCAGACCATGACGTGTACATGATGAGGAGTTATGAATTAGTCTAAGAGCTATGTTCCATAGATCATATCTTACAGTAATTATGCAAATCAGTTTCCTATTGTCTTATGATTTCCTCAAGTGAAGGAGGAGAGATATCATAAATAGATCCATATAAGATTGCTATTAAACATCTGCTGGCTGGAGAAAACACTGGAATATAATCTATGATTTTGTTGTTTGGTAAATACGTATGGGAATGGAGTAAAAGACTTCTGAACATAACTTCTAACTTGAAGGTAACTAAAGACGTTATTTTTTGGTAGATCAAGCATTTATGGTAGTTGTGAAAATGAGGCAAATGTACCCTCTACAAATAAATAACCTGTTTTAAAATTGGGAGTAAAAATAGCATATTGACATCCTCAGCTTAGGACTGACAATGCTAAACTGGAGCAGACAGAGACTGTAAAAACTATGCTCTCTCACATTCTCTCAAGACAACGCACACACAATACAACACTTAAACTAATATTTATGCTTTTTTGTTTGCTTTATTTTTAAATCAACAGCAGACGGACAGGAAAGCTTTCACAGTGCATTAGGCTTCTTTTTTGCACATTGACTCATAGGAAAAGTAGTATCACATTTTGCATTTTATCATACATTATGGATTTAGATGGATTTCTATTTTCCCTTAACATCTTAACTAAATAAGGCATGCATCTTTTTCATTTTTTTCAGAAGGCACATTTAGGCATATCCAGGCACATTTGAGCCATTATTATCTTGCCTTTCTCGCTCTCACACTCTGTTTCACTAATCAAAATGTGTCGTCTGTTTTTAAATAGTTATTGCTCTCTGTTTGACTCCCATCTCTGCTGAAAGTGTCTCATTTCACCAATGCAGAAGTGAAACCAACTCCATAAAAGAAGGGAGTCTTACTGAATACTCTGGAGGCTGGGGAAGTAATCCAAACACTGCAAGACCCAGCAAGGAATAGAAACACCAGTTAAGAACAAAAGAAATGGAAATCAATAGCAGAATATGCAGATTCCTTTTTTCATTTCTTTCTTTCTTTTTTCAAACTGTTTTTGACAGTTCAACACACAAATAATCTTTTGGGATTTTGCTCTCAGTTGCCTTTGCAAGGTTAAAATAACAACTAAGCAAGAAAAAATGTAAAATGCAGCATGTTGAAGAAAGGGCACAGCATTACACCTACTTGGTTTTGTGTGAAGGTATTCCAAAACAATCAATAAAGAATGCACTGCATTACAAGCAAGGTTGACTTGCCCAAGGCATGGTCATAGCTTTAAGTGCACACTACCAACTTTAGAAACTCATTTAAAGCTTATCACTGTTTTATCATTTAAAGCTTATCACTGTTTTATTTAAAACCTGCAGTTTATGTTTTTATGCACAGTTGTATTTGTCAGCTTGACGACACTTAAGTAGCTTGAGAAAAGTCTCCATCTTATGGGCATCCTTCTTGAAGCAGCTGAGCAATGTGTAGTCCCTTATAATTGATTCCACCATGTCAGGCAGCACATCATACTGAAATAGGCTCTGCTCACTGTAGTTTAATGTCAGTGCACCCTCATCTAGCATCTGAAAAACAAAATTAGAAATGATTATTTACAGAAAATAAAATGAAGAAAGGAAAAATAAACTGGTGTCCAAGGATTTTTGCAGTTTTGATTTCAGAGTAATTACAGAGGAAACATGCATTTTTTTCCCCCTGTGCATGTTGTGATGTGTTGATTGAAGTTAAATAATACAGGTGTTTGGGTGGGGCTTTAGCAATAGCTTACCAGGCAGTGGCCCAGAGCCACATGATTGAAAGCACAAGTGAAGGCATACAGGAAATATTTAAATGCATCTGCACTCCCAGTTTTGAAATGGTATAGAATATGTGTCGTGGATAGTATTTTCAGTATACTGCACCCTACTGTATGCTCAGTTTTCACTGATATTCCCAAAATGCACTCATAGGATCAGAAGTTGTGATATAATTTTTTGTTATGTCATTTTGATAGACTGGGTTGTGAAAGTTCTGTCATAATCTCTTATTACCTGTCATTTTAATTGGCTGTAATTAGATCACTCTCAGTGTAATTTGTCAAAATGGCAGCTTTCAGATTTTTCTCACTGCTGAAAAAATTCTGTCACTAAAGGACAATTTCAAGTTAATGCAATCTCTGCATACTAGAATGTAAAGATAACTGAAGTATAATTTACCCCATAACTTCAGATCATAGCAGCTAGTGAACTTAACAGTTTAGCATAGAATCAACCAATTCTGCTTTTTTGGACTGAGTATAAGTACTTCAGTTTGATTACTCACTCATTGGTAAAGTGCTGTTTTTCCTCTTTGTATGCATCCTGCTTTTTGCTTGTCATCAACTTTTATTTTAAAATTCTTCTATATTTCTAACATTTCTCCATCATCACAAAAGTCAGAAGGAGGTGAAAGAGTACTCACTGTTAACAGATAATTTTTCTTCTACACTGGTGTGAAAAAGTGTTTGTCCCCTTCCTGATTTCTCATTTTTTTGTATCTTTGTCTCACTTAAATGCTTTTGATTATCAAGCAAATTTAAATATTAGACAAAGATAACACAAATAAACACATAATGCAGTTTTTAAATGAAGGTGTTTATTATTAAGGGGAAAAAATCCAAACCCACATGGCCCTGTGTGGAAAAAGTGATTGCCCCCTAAACCGAATAACTGGTTGGGCCACCCTTAGCAGCAACAACTGCAATCAAGCATTTGCGATAACTGGCAATGAGTCTTTTACAGCACTGTGGAGGAATTTTAGCCCACTCATCTTTGCAGAATTGTTATAATTCAGCCACATTGGAGTGTTTTCAAGTATGAATCACCTTTTTAAGGTCACGCCACAGCATCTCAATTGGATTCAGGTCATGACTTTGACTAGGCCACTCCATAGTCTTCATTTTTTTTTCTTAAGCCATTCAGAGGTGGACTTGCTGGTGTGTTTTGGATCATTGCCCTGACGCAGAACCCAAGTGATTTCAGCTTGAGGTCACGAACAGATGGCCAGACATTCTCCTTCAGGATTTTTTGGTAGACAGCAGAATGCATGGTTCCATTTACCACAGCAAGTCTTCCAGGTCCTGAAGCAGCAAAACAGCCCCAGACCATCACACTACCACCACCATATTTTACTGTTGGTATGATGTTCCTTTCCTGAAATGCTGTGTTACTTTTACACCAGATGTAATGTGACACACACCTTCCAAAAACAACTTTTGTCTCATCAGTCCACAGAGTATTTTCCCAAAAGTCTTGGGGATCATCAAGATGTTTTCTGGCAAAACTGAGATGAGCCTTTGTTTTTTTTTTGCTCAGCCATGTTTTTTGTCTTGGAATTATGCCATGCAGTTAATTTTTGCCCAGTCTCTTTCTTATGGTGGAGTCATGAACACTGACCTTAACTGAGACAAGTGAGGCCTGCAGTTCTTTGGATGTTGTTGTGGGGTCTTTTGTGATATCTTGGATGAGTCGTCGATACACTGTTGGGGTAATTTTGGTCCGCCGGCCACTCCTGGGTAGGATCACCACTGTTCCATGTTTTCACCATTTGTGGATAATGGCTCTCACTGTGGTTCGCTGGAGTCAAAAAGCTTTAGAAATGGCTTTATAACCTTTTCCTGACTGCTAGATCTCAATTACTTTGTTTCTCATTTGTTCCTGAATTTCTTTGGATTCAAGCATAATATCGAGCGTTTGAGGATCTTTTGCTCTACTTCTTCTTCTTCTTCTTCTATTTTTTTGGCGGGGGCAGCAAGCGTAAAGGCGCATTACCGCCATCCAGCGTTGGAGTGTGGGCCAGACATTGTTACCCTGATAACCTCAAAAACAAACAAACAAAAAAACCCTATATCCTATTAATTAGCCCTGTATATTTAAGGTAAACAAATAAGTTCTTTAACCCAATCCCCAATATCACGCTCAAGTTAACATCTCCCAGCCATAGTTTCCTAATTTCCCCCACTAATATGTCTCTATCCTGAATGTATTTCTGGCAGTGCAGAATGACATGCTCAACAGTTTCTTCCTCTCCCTCACAGTAATCACACATCCCTGTCTGGTGCCTATTTATTAAATGCATAGTTTTATTTAATCTAGTATGGCCCAACCTTGGCCATAAAATATTCTCTTCTTTTGTTGTTCTCTTTCCCAACCTGCCCTTTATTCCAACTGTGTTCTGGATAGCATACAGGTGACGTCCTGTACCTCCTGTGCCCCACCTATGCTGCCATTCCTGATTACTATACTTTTTAATCAATGCTTTTGCCTCAGACTTACTAAATGAAATATTCCAAACCTCCTGGTGCCCCAGAGTCTGCTTAGCCAGTTTATCTGTAGTTTCATTGCCCTTTATCCCCTTGTGAGCTGGTACTCACTTAAATGATACAGCCACCTCTTTATTTCTAAGTCTATATAGAGTCTCATATATTTCATAAACTATGTCCTGCCTGCTGTCAGATGACCCTGATTGTATTGACATTAAAGCTGCACTGGAGTCCGAACAAAGGATAACATTTTTGATCGGCAACTCCTCAACCCACTGTAATGCAGTTACCAATGCTAACATTTCAGCTGTCTATACAGACAAATGGGAGGATGTTCTTCTGTTAACAGATATTTCCAAGGCAGGAATATAGAAAGCAAAGCCAGTGCAACCTGTCTCAGGATCTTTTGATCCATCAGTGAATACTGGGGTAAAGGAATGATACATTGTTTCCAAACAGTCCTCTACTAAACCTGCAGTGTTTCCAAATTCTCTATAACCTTGCATCTTTTCCAAAAAATACAAATCAACTGAAACAGAATAGAAAAACCAGGGAGGAGTGACTGGCAAAGGAACTGATGGGATATACTGTATGTTCTGTCACATAATTTCATGTCTCTGGCTATCCTCCCAGCATAAAATGCAAAACTCTCCTTTTTGACCCTTTCTCCTTCCCAACAAGGCATCAAAACTCTAGCTGAAGGATGTTGATGTTGTGCCCTTGCAGACTGACTCAGTAATTCACCATTATCTGTTTACGCCTGACATTTAATGGCATTTCCCCCATTTCCACTTGAAGAGCAGCAACAGGGGTTGTTTTAAATGCACCACAACAGATCCTCAATGCTTGGGCCTGGATAACATCTAACTTGTTCAAAATGGTTTTGGAAGCAGATGCATATACAGTACACCCATAGTCAAATACAGACCTAATTAACGCAAAATAAATGTTTTTAATAGCAGCTCTACTAGTGCCCCACTGTGCCCCTATCAAGCACCTCATTACACTCAACACCTTTTTGCATTTTATTGTCATATTTTGAATATGTTCCCTCCAAGTTAGATTAACATCAAACTAGACACCCAAAAACCTGAAAACTTTTACTTGCTCTATTTCCTGAGCATACATTGTTAACTAGGCATCAGCTACCCTTTTCCTTGCAAATACAACAACCTTTGTTTTTTCCATAGAAAATTTAAATCCCCAAGAGTATGACCACCCTTCCACAGCATGTATTGCCTCTTATATTTTCCCTCTTATATAATTAAAATTACTCCCTCTTTTCCATAATGCCCCATCATCAGCAAATAAAGAACGGCCAATGCCACTATTCACACCGGAAAAAAAACATCATTTATCGTAATAGAAAAAAGTACTGGGCTTATAACACTACCATGGGGGGTGCCATTTTCCACCAAGTACCTATCTGATAAGGCTCTGCCCACTCTAACTTGAATGTACCTATTAAACAAAAAATCTTTGATCCAGTTGAATGTTCTCCCAGAAATTCCTATCATACTTAGCTTAATCATTAGCCCGTCCTTCCACAACATGTCATACGCCTTTTCCACCTCAAAAAACACTGCAATTACTGATTCTCTATTTACTTGAGCGTTCTGTATTTCTGTCTCCAAACACACAACAGGATCCATAGTTCCCCTTCCTTTTCTAAATCCGCTCTGATACGGTGACAAAATTCCTCTACTTTCGAGATAAAAGGAAACTCTGTCTGTAATTATTCTCTTCATTACTTTTCCCAGATGTGCTGTTAGAGCTATAGCTCTGTAGCTCGCTGGGTCTGAGGGATCCTTTCCTGGTTTTCTTACAGGAACAATCACAGCCTCTTTCCATGCAGTTGGGAGCTTTCCCTTTTCCCACACTTTGTTGTAGACCTCCAATAGCTTCCTCATTGCCAAAGTCCCTAGATGTTTCAGCATGATGTAACAGACATTGTCTTTCCCAGGGGATGCTCTACTTCACTTTGTCAGGCAGGTCCTATTTAAGTGATTTCTTGATTGAGAACAGGTGTGGCAGTAATCAGGCCTGGGTGTGGCTCAAGAATTTGAACTCAGCTTTCCAAAGATGTGATAAACCACAGATTATTTATGTTTTAATAGGGGGGGCAATCACTTTTTCACACAGGGCCATGTAGGTTTGGAATTTTTTTTTACCCTTAATAATGAACACCTTCATTTAAAAACTGCATTTTGTGTTTACTTGTGTAATCTTGGTCTAATATTTAAATTTGCTTGATGATCTGAAACATTTAAGTGTGACAAACATACAAAAAATGAGAAATCAGAAGGGGGCAAACACTTTTTCACATCACTGTATATGTACTGTATCTGCACTATAGTCCTCTCCATGTGCTTTAGTGTGGTACCAGTATGGAGTATCGGTTGATGCTGGTTTGAGATTTTGAGGACTAGTAACACTGACCAATATCTATTACCAGTGAATCCTTATTTACACCCATTAATATTAAGTTCAAGACTGTGTAGGTGTTAATGCCCACTATATTTTATTTATGAGAGGTCATGCTCTCCAGCAAAGGGGCCTCCAACCTCCTCAATCTGGCCCCAATACATAGCCGCAGACTTGATGTGACTTGCCTTTTTGATAAGAACCACCACCCCTTGCTCCAGACTGATGAGCTTGTCAGACATCCACTTTGTTTTGTTAAGCAGCATGTCAGGAGCATGATCATAGTGATTCAGTGTCGTCTGCAGGTAAACCAGAGGCTGGATCCACGACTGGACCAACATTAGCACAGACTGGAGCAACCATTCGTCCTGCAGGACACAAAAGCAATAAGAACTAAATTAATGAAATACTAATTAAAAAAACAAATCACCAAATATGACAAAGCTACAGCCAGGCTCACTTCATTAATGGGCACCGTAAATGCAAATGAATTAAACAATAAAGGTTATAAAACATCCAAAAGCAGAAGTAGATTGAAACATCTTGAATAAAGCAGCTGAGCCAGAAGTAGAATTCACACTGAAATATGTGCAAATGGCTAACGTACAAATGGCCATTAAACTGCAAAGTGGCACCATTCCAACAGAAAGGGCATAGGATAAATTGCTAAGCTAAAAAAAGTGACTCGCAGTATATGCACTTTCAAATATTGCATTTACTATTATGAAATGACATAACTTTTAACCAGCAGGTTCAACACTGTTATCAAAAATTACCTCTTAAAGAAATTGCTACTATATAAAATGACCTTTGTTAGGTGAAGGCTGATTTCTGTAGAACAGCCAATTCACCCTTTAAAGGTCTTTTTTAAGAGGCTCAATCCAGTTTCTTCCCTACTGACCAACCTGGATTTGGTCCTGAAATACTGTTCCTTGCTGTATGGGAGTGAGGACATTTCAATTTAATAATTAAGCTACTCACAGTTCAAAAACTCCCAAGCCCAAGTGGGAAATGATGTGGATTAAATTCACGTGCAAGTCATAATGCATTAATATCACCATGCAACCTACACAGGACATACAGTAAGCACATGGGCACAACTTCACACACATCTGCACATGAAACATACTGATCTGCAAATGTGATAAGCACACTGAAAGCAGAAAGTGTATACAAAAAAACAAAATTAACTGCCAAGCAATGGCAAAAGGAAATAGAAGAGTATAATCATCAGTGATCTTACAGAAATCTGTTGGGTTTCGCTCTTGGAACTTGGGAGGGGTAAAGCTTTGGTAATACATGTGTAACCAGCTGGATTGCTCTGAAGCTGCAAAGGGACTGGGATGAACATCTCCTCCTATTGTCCATGAAAAAAAAAAAAAAAACAAACTTAAATGCCAAGAGCTACAATGTTCCCATTTGTATTTGCCTTTGGAGTTCAGTCAGTATGTCTGGATGTTTACAGTGTCATCCTAACCCTAAAAAAAGGAATAGAAAAAAAAAAGGCATTTCTTTCTAACTCATTTGAAAATGTTATAAAAGCTTATAGATTCACCATTATAGGTGACTGGAGACACAGTGGAGAGGCATTTTATTCCTTAACATGTTCTCCTCTGAGGACCCCATGCAGCATATTTCTTGAAATTCATGCTCTGTCTACATCATGCTATTTCATGCAATATTTTACTCTTAAGCCAGATTCAGCAGCCTGTAAAGCAGGAGCTTTCACTGTAGTAGTATATCATTATCACAAACATATTACCCCAGTGTAGGCCTGCTTCGTCAATGAAATATCTTTGGCTCAGATGAGATAGATTACTTTGAAGTCTGGAAGTGAGGTGGTGATAATGTCTAAATGAAGGGAAAAAAGCCCAAAAGGTATATATGCTTCTAGCACAGTGATGAGAAACCCAATGATAAGTTATTCTGCGTTTGTGTTCTTGTATAGATTTTGGGGTAAAATTGGTTCATGATTAAAACTGATGAGCCATGTCTTTTTAGCACTGACTTGTAAAAAGTGATTCCTCTCTTCTCTGGATAGCTCAATTTGAATATTTTTTTGTTGTAAGAAAAAAACACATTATCAGACTTTGTAGCAAAGACAGGAATTATGCATTGTTATTGCTGTGGCCTTTGCCCAAGGCTATATTTCTACAGCAGTGCTTTTAAAAATGCTGACTTCACTTTATAAAAAAACAAGAAAAAGAAGAATGTGCTCAAAAGCTTAAAATAATAATTTACCACCTGTCGGAAAAATTCTCAAATTGCACTCCATTTACATTCTTTCTTTCTAGTGACAATTAAAATAATTTTCTGGTCCTCAGTGTAAAAAGAGATTTGTTTTTTTTCTCCAGCGGCCACATACCAAAAACATACAAATATGCACTTTATGCACAAACATATCCAAGGTTTTACTATCTGCAAAAAATAGTTTGAAATCTTCTCAACTGTCTAAAAGTGCAAAGACTTCTTTTTTTATATATAAGTGTATGAAATGGTGTTACTCACAAACAAAGAACAGGATTCTTCTGAGACACGGTAGATGAGCTCTGCATGATGGATGACTCTGTCTAAAAGTTTCTCTTGGGAGATGGAGGGACAGTGGGAAAGGCTGCCCTGCTCTTCTTTACAGTCTAATGGCACACTTCCAGTCAGAAGACTGGGCCAGAGCAGTAGACCCCATATGCCATGCAGCATGACTGAAGGTGCACCAACACGGTCACAAAAAAATGTAAGCAAGGAAAAAGTTAAAGGCATAACGACAAACAATATATCATTAACATTTACTTAAGCAGGTGTAATTTATGCTGATATTTCTATATAGTATTGTTCAAAATTAGATTCTGTTGGTGACACATTACCTGCCATTATGTTCAGTGTTCTCTGTAGGGTTTTCTTGTCATTCTGCTTGGATGAGTTCTTTTTAAAGTCTGTCTAGTCATGATTAAATGCAAAAAGACATCTTTGTCTTGCGCAGATTGTTGTAAAAAGATACTGGCCTTCCCAAACCAACACGCGTTTTCTCATGCATAACACCAGGAGGGTCACTGTAGTCAGACATGCTAGACTCCAGGGACAAAATTATATGTAGCTTTTCTTTTTCTTCACATACTTTTAAATCTGCTAATTGAAAAACCATAGTGACCTACATAAACCGAGAAAACAAAATCCAAATACACCTTTGCACAGCTCTATTACATTCACCATTCTGATATTTGTTAAGTATTTATTCCGCATTCATATTGTTCATGTCGGAGCTCTTATTTGTGTGGAACCAGATACCGGGGCTGCCATCCCGTACTACACATGTCTACGAGTTACGACATAACAATATTGCTAGCCAATAGTCCAAGAATTGAAAATTCAGACTGATAAGATTTATTGAAAAAAAGCTGAAAAGGAAAAGAGCTAGAAAAATCCTTCTTTTCATGCTGGGGTAAGTGTGCAATGTGGATTTAAGCATGCATGACTGAGGAGCTGCAGAAAATACTGGACTGTAAAAGGCAACAAAGAAGTGGATAAATGAATAAGAGCTGAAAAATCAATGGGATCTGACAAAACCCCTCAAATCTTTTATTTCGATATTCATGTTCTGCTCCACTCTGAATACCAAGAGTGTGTGAGAGAGAAGCTCTGTTTCCCCAATTTTAATGATTGCGCTAAACTCTCACAAAAGGAATCCCTACAAAGCAACATTGTGACCCATGCGTGTTTGAAATTGTCCCACTCTGTAGGTACAGAATGACTTAAATGCTCAACTGTGTGTGTGGGTGGGGTGTGTGTGTGCGTGTGTGTGTGTGTGTGAGAGAGAGAGAGAGAGAGAGAGAGAGAGAGAGAGAGAGAGAGGGAGAGAGAGAGAGAGAGAGAGATGTTTTGTTAATATAACTTTTTGTACAGAATGACAATTTCACTAGGGGAATATGATTTATGTAAATTTAAATTAAGAATGGCAAAAAAGGATATGAAACAAAACCGTTTAACTGCAAAGTACACTTTACTGATAAACTAGGGATGACAGTCAAGACACAAGGTTGGATGTTTATTTCTGAACTAAATAATGATTAAGCATGGGGTAAAGACAGACCAGGGATCAGAATCTTTTTGGTGTTGTGTTTCTGAACTTAACGTCACATTTGGTTACTATTCAACACACACACAGGGCCTCCTTACTCATATGTCACCTTGTTTCATATGAATCCATGTTCTATTCTTGCCAGTGTTCTTTTCTTTAATAAACTTCTTCCGTCCACTCTTTCTTCAATTAAATTTATCCATATAGCAAGTAAGTGCATTTTAATTTCAGTGGATCACAGTCCATCTGTCTGTTGGAAGGTGTTATCACGTCTTCAGTCTGGAAAGATGTATCTGGCAATCAGTCGGTTTAATTCTTGCTGGGTCACAAACTGTCCACACTGTCCAGATGCATACTTGGTGCTTGAAATTCAGCCGTGGGTGTTGAGACAAGAGTATTTCCACTTGACATGAAGCCGTGGCTGTTCAGGATATACTGTAGTAGATCCACTTCACGGTGTTGTTAGCATAGCATAGCACTAGCTTTGTCGGAGCTGAAGACTGCCTAGGTCTCAACCGGCATTTTAGTTTGCAACCCACCAGTATGCTTTTGTCTTTAACCGTGACAAAGGAAAAACAATCTATTTCGATAAAACAAAGCAGCTTCATCTTTTCCTCCACTCTGTAATTAAAGCCTTATTCATGCTGCATTTCCCCTCTAGTCCGCTTTGGTCTGTGTGCGCTTTGGACGAGCCCAGCATGCACGCGCTCACTTTTTTCATCTACCCAGGCCAAGCGGTTGACGTATGTGCACAACCATCATTTGTAGTTTCACTCCTGCCCAATAGGTAGCACCAATGCGCTGACACATCAGGATTTTCACCAGCGAAGAAATGCTGCTTGCTTTCTGCTGCTTGACCTACCGGTTTTCACTCCTTTTCCACAAAGATGCTGCTGCTGCTGCTGCTGATTCATGTATTTTCATTCTCATCTTCTGCTTCCTCGTCGTTTTCTTTGTCTACTTTGTCTTGGTATGCTGCGTCGATATCGCCACCTCATGAATGGGACGTTCAGTTTTGCGCATGCGCTTTTCAACGTGTTCAGGTCGTGGGCAGGTGGCGCGGTCACAAAATTTGGGCTGCACGCCGTCGTCCATGGTCGAGCACTGCAGACACTAGCGGAGTTGAGACGATGACGTGGCTCAGTTGGTAGAGCATCCGCCCCACACCCATGAGACAGGGGTTCAAATCCCGGCCAGGTCATGCCGAAGACCATATAAAAGTGGAACTTCCTGCCGTCCAGCTTGGTGCTCAGCAATAATGGAATGGAGGAGGGAAATTTGTGGTGGCGCCTTGCATGGCAGCGGCCCTCTGATTCTACACTTGGGGTGTGTGTGAGATTAACACGGTAGATAGGTAAAACACAATCTCGTTCTACTGTACACACAAGGTTTCCGGTTACACGTAAGTGGACAGCAGAGGTGCTGGATGAATCTAGCTTAAGACTCAGGTTCTCTGCAACCGGTCACGTCGACTGATGGCTTCATCAGCTACGTAGGGTCAGTTTGTATATTAATTTATTTGCACTAAAAATATCTATCCATATTAATAAAACAAGTGGCGCGAGTAACGCATCTGATCAAATTTCAGAAACTGTAACGCATTACTGAATTTTAAAACAGTAATTCCGTTACACAGCATGTTACTGCAAAAGTAGTCGAGTTACAGTAATGCCTTACTGTAACCAGTGTTGGGGAGTAATGTGTTACTTTGTGACACATTCTCACACACAATCTCGTAACACAATCTCGTTCTACTGTACACACAAGGTTTCCGGTTACACGTAAGTGGACAGCAGAGGTGCTGGATGAATCTAGCTTAAGACTCAGGTTCTCTGCAACCGGTCACGTCGACTGATGGCTTCATCAGCTACGTAGGGTCAGTTTGTATATTAATTTATTTGCACTAAAAATATCTATCCATATTAATAAAACAAGTGGCGCGAGTAACGCATCTGATCAAATTTCAGAAACTGTAACGCATTACTGAATTTTAAAACAGTAATTCCGTTACACAGCATGTTACTGCAAAAGTAGTCGAGTTACAGTAATGCCTTACTGTAACCAGTGTTGGGGAGTAATGTGTTACTTTGTGACACGTTACTGAGTCTGTTGTAGCATACTGTACATAGCTAAATGCATTGATGATGTCATAACAAAACTGTCACAGTTTGTGCTAACCAGAAGACATGGATGACAGCAGAGGTACGCAGGCTCTCGAGGGTTCGAGACGCAGCCTTCGGGGCCGGTGACACTGCAGGACTAACAACAGCTAGAGCCGACCTGTCCCTTGGTGTCAAGAAGGCAAAATGACAGTACAGCAAGAAAATATCCAGCCTCTTCAGCAACACCAGAGATGCACGTTCTCTCTGGCATGGCATACAGACCCTCACCAACTGCAAACCTCCACCTCAGACCTGTGCAAGTGACATCACACTGTTTAACAACTTAAATAATTTTTTGGGCCACTCTGAAGCACAAAACAGCACATCAGCACAGAAGACCACTCCTCCCACAAATGAGCAGACTGTAAGTCTGGATATGACTAGCGAGAAGGGGACCCTCTCCAGGATCAAATAAAGCAAGGCAGCTGGACCAGACAAGATACCAGGTCGCGTTCTGAAGGACTGTGTGGAGGAGCTCAAGAATGTCCTGGCCAACATCTTCAACATCTCCCTGAGTCAAGCTGTTGTCCCCATGTGTTTCAAAACTGCCACCATAATACCAGGCCCAAAGAAGCCCATCCCATCCAGTTACAATGATTACCAGCCCGTAGCACTGACCTCCATCACAATGAAGTGCTTTGAGAAGCTGGTCATACAGAACATCAAGTCCACCCTCCCTCCCTCCCACAGCCCATCTCAGGTCGCATACAGGTCAAACAGATCCACAGAAGATGCCATCGCTTCTGCTCTCCATCCAGCCCTCACCCACCTGGACTCAAAAAACTCCTATGTGTGAATGCTGTTCTTAGATTTCAGTTCAGCATTCAACACAATCATCCCCCAGCACCTAATACAAAAACTCAGACTCTTGGCATTCAAAACTTCTCTCTGTAACTGGGTGCTGGACTTTCTCACAGCAAGGCCACAGAATGTGCGGGTCGACAGCAACACTTCCAAGACCATCACGCTGAGCACAGGAGCCCCACAAGTGTACATGCTCAGCCTATTGCTCTTCACTCTGCTGATCCACGACTGCGTACCAGCCTACAGCACCAACCACATCATCAAGTTTGCGGATGACAGGACAGTGGTGGGCCTCATCACCAACAATGATAAAGCCAACTACAGAAATGAGGTGAACAAACTGGTCCAGTGGTGTAAAGACAATAATCACTTCCTGAACGTGGGAAAAACCAAGGAGATTGTGGTCAACTTCAGTAGAGGACACACACAGCATCCCCTTCTGATCTTTGATGGAGCAGCTCTGAAGAGGGTGAGCAGCACCAAGTTCCTCAGGGTACACATCTCTGAGGACCTCTCCTGGTCTAACAACACCACATCACTGGCCGAAAAGGCTCTAGCTCACCTCTCTTTCCTCCACAAACTGAGAAGAGCACGAATCCCACCCCCCCCATCATGTGCTCATTCTACTGGGGCACCATTTTTTTTTTATTACTTATTTTGTACCCGTAGGTAGATTTGTTTTGCAGTCTGGTGACAAGCCACCAGCTGCCAGTCGCTGTGTGCGCAAGTGCCCCGTATCCCCATTGAGAGCATCCTCACCAGCTGCATCATGGTGTGGTACAGAAGCTGCACCACCTCCTGCCGGAAGACACTACAACACACAGTGAAAGCAGCCAGCAAGATCAATGGTGCCCCTCTGCCCCCTCTGCCCCCCTGCCCCCACACAATAACTATGCACAGAAAGACTTGGCACACCAACAGTAATACAGCTGCTGCTGTATTTCTCTGCACCTTACTGCAACCATTTGCACAAATGCTATACCTGCTGCTGTCTGTTTATTATTGCAATATTGATCATGTGCAGTCCAATCTGTCACTGTCTGCACCTATGCTACCGCATTGAACTTGCAATTATGAGTATTACGGCTCTAGTGGGGAAGTTTACGGTGACTTGAAAATTTGCATACCTAAACTCAGAGCTGACGTGAGATTTGAGCACACCGTAATCATGTTCAGATTGATAAATACCGATCTGCGAGTTGAAATGATCGTATGACAACTTTTCTGTCTCACGCTCATTTGATAAATGAGGGCCACTGTGTCCTGGGATTTGCTATTGGAACATAAGCTGTAAAACTTTCAAGTTGTAGTAGGAATCCACAGATGTAAAAAAAAAAAAAAAAAAAAAAAAAAAAAATCACCTTATTGATTGATACTAACTAGAAAAATAAGATATCAGCAGTTGACTTTTTTTTGGTGTGTCCTAGTTGTGTGGCATTGATTTCCCCCTGAAAGAGACAACAGCAGACTGCAGATGCAAACATCCGGAACTGAATGCAGCAGCCTAGCTTATTATTTATGACAATGGGGAAATGACTGGCATTTCACTAGTCAGCATGACCAAATTGTGTTTTGGGGCTGTGAAAATATTGCCCGAAACAGTTACTATAGCAACCAGCTGCCGTAAAGTTGGTGATGGCAAGCACAGAGATATAAACAGAAGTAGTAGCAGATTAGGCTAACTGGCTGCAGCTTTGCTATGACGGCCTGTAGAAGAGCTCCAGCATCTTGTTGCACACATTGATGGTGTGACACAAAGTGTAAAAAAATGACAATGCACTGACAGAAACTAACAAAAACACTGGCATATGGCCAGTCTGTCAGAAAGTCTGTTGGAAAAGTGTGCAGATGATCGTCCTAAGAGGGCCCTTTATGTGTAATTTTGCAACTTTTTTCTTGCAAATTTGCTTTCTTTGTGATGGTTTTCTCCTAAATGTCTTTTAGTCAACTGTGATTTTTTTTCCATCTGTACCTAGCTTCTGCCTCTTCCAGAACCCTAAAACCTTGCCAGCAGAGGCAGTCAATTCACTTTAGGATGTGGGCAAGCCTTGGAAAGAATGTTTGCCTATCTTCTAAGTGTCTAACTTGTTGTGAATGTGTTATAAGGACACCAATGGTGCATGTGTGTCAAGTGGACTACAAAGTGTTCCAAATTATTATGCAAGTAGGATATTAGTGTCATAAACATTCATTTTTTTTTCTCAATTAAACTCATGTATGGTACTGTCTCTCAAGCCTCTTTGGATTACTGACATCAGTCTCAGACACCTGTCATAATTAGTTTGCCAGGTGAGCCCAATTAAAGGAAAACTACTTAAGAAGGATGTTCCACATTATTAAGCATGCCACAGGTTTCAAGCAATATGTGAAAGAAAAAGGATCGCTCTGCTGCCGAAAAGCATCAAATAGTGCAATGCCTTGGACAAGGTATGAAAATATTAGATATTTCATGAAAACTTAAGTGTGGTCATCGTACTGTGAAGAAATTTATGGCTGATTCAGAGCACAGATGGGTTGATGCAGACAAAGGCATATTGAGGAAGGTTTCTGTCAGACAAATTCATTGGATTAAGGGAGCAGCTGCTAAAATCTATTACAAAGCAGCAAACCGGTATTTGAAGCTGCTGGTGCCTCCGGAGTCCCACAAACTTCAAGGTGCATGATCCTCCAGAGGCTTGCAGTTGTGCATAAACCTACTATTTGGCCACCCCTAACCAATGCTCACAAACAGAGACGGTTGCAGTGGGCCCACAAATACATGAAGACTAATTTTCAGTCTTGTTTTCTGATGAGTGCCATGCAACTCTGGATAGTCCAGATGGATTGAGTAGTGGATGGTTGGTGGATGGCCACCATGTCCCAACACAGCTGCAACATCAGCAAGGAAGTGGCGGAGTCATGTTTTGGGCTGGAATCATGGGGAGAGAGCTGGTAGGCTCCTTTAGGGTCCCTGAAGGTGTGAAAATGACCTCATTAAAGCATATAGAGTTTCTGACTGACCACTTTCTTCCATGGTACAAAAAGAAGAACTGTGCCTTCCGTAGAAAAATTATCTTCATGTATGACAATGCACAATGCAGAATACTTCTGTGTCATTGGCTGCTATGGGCATAAAAGGAGAGAAACTCATGGTGTGGCCCCCATCCTCCCCTGACCTCAACTCTATTGAGAACCTTTGGAGCATCCTCAAGCAAAAGATCTATGAGGGTGGGAGGCAGTTTACATCAAATTAGCAGCTGTGGGAGGCAATTCTGACATCTTGCACAGAAATTTAAACAGAAACTCTCCAAAAACTTACAAGTTCAATGGATGCAAGAATTGTTAAGGTTATATCAAAGAAGGGGTCCTATGGTACCATGTAACTTGGCCTGTTAAGTTTGTTTTTTTTATTGAAATAGCTTTTGATTTCAGTAAATGTGACCTCCTAATGCTGAAAAGTCAACAAATGACCATGTTCAGTTCTTTACAACCAATAAAATGTTTTGAAATTCTGTTGTACATAATAATTAGCAACAGTACATTTTGAGTTTTTTTTATTTTTGCAAAAAAAATAGTTATTATTGGGAGGTTTGTGTTAGATATAGATATACTGGCAGATGGGCAGCACGGATGTGAGGACGCAGGCAGGGTGACGTCATCACACCGTGCCTACTTAGGGGGACTGTTGGCGGGAGTCGTCCTGTTTGGCACCTTGCCTTGTAGCTGATCACAACCTGCTACAGCTTAGTGTTAGCTTATTAGCTACTAACCCCCGACATGTATCACCTTTGTGTCTTGTAATAAAGTTCGGGTTCAGTACAACTTCAGCCTCCGCTGTCCTATTTCCAGACATAACAGTTTGTTCAGTAAAATTTGAATTATGTTCTAATGGTTGATGACTTGAAAATTATACTGACTGTCATTTCCATCGACTATTTAGGAAAATCAGAGACAAATACCATTTGCATAATAATTTGGAACATGATGTACCCAACATGATGGGCGGTGCGGTGGTGCACTGATTAGCACTGCAGCAGCACAGCAACTCACTCTTGGCCATGGGATCCCTGGTTCGATCCCAGCCCCTGACCAACAGTGATCTGTGTGGAGTTTGCATGTTCTCCAGTGTCTGCGTGGGTTTACTCCAGGAGTTCTCCGGTTTCCTCCCACATGCCAAAAACATGCAGGTTAGGTTAATTGGAGACTCTAAAAGTGGCCCTACGTGTGAATGTGTGGGTGAATGGTAATGGGATAGCGCCGTACCATGGCTGCTTCATCCATCCAGGTGGATGCCCTCAATTTCCCCTCTGGGGATCAATAAAATATTCAAAATAAAATCAAATGTAGAAGGCAGAATAAGGACAACAACAAGTCCATGTCATTATGCTTGTGGGATCCCAGGTTTTGATAATGGTCATGCTATGGACATGACATTGTTTCTCAGCTACAACCACAACAGGTACAAAGCTCGTATCGATAGTAAGAAATTGAATTTGTTAAACAAATTCAAACCTTTTCCAGACAGAGAGTTTCCCCCATGGATTGTGGTGTGAATAGTGTAGGATGAAAGAAAACCTACATAAATATCCTACCACTGAACACATAATTATCAGGCCCTGCTCATTATTTTTGCTTTCCAATTATCCACTTTTTTCTAGGTAGGCCCATCTGTCCATTAGTTCATCTATTAGAACAATGTCTACAAAAAATAACTTTGTTGTCCTTTTAAAAATATTAGTAACTGATTTGATTTGCTTCCCATTTCTCTTTGTATAATTTCCACAAGCAATTTTATTTGATCCCCGAAGCCCCCTCTTGCTATTACACTTGGTTTTATTTTTATGAAATTTGTGTTACTTATTTTTTGTGTGGCAGCTCTTGAATCTGCTTCAATTTGCCAAATGGTCATTCACCCCTACATCCTTTTTCCCCACTCTGAATTCAGGTTTTATCTGTGAGCTCTTATTCAGATTTTTTTTGTCTTAGGTGTCATTTTTATCATAATAAGCAGTTTGCTCTGTGCAGCGCCCCACTATTTCTACACATACAGTATATCTCTGTGTTTTTATTTTCATTTAATGAATGCATTGTGAAGATGCAGAACCCCAGAGTCTAAACCAGCAATCCATTATATCACACAAAAGCCATGCCTGCTCACAGACTGTAAAGCAGGTTATTTTTGTAGCTACAGTTTGGAGAGGAGTATGTGCAGATGGATATGTCATCCACTCATTACAGTTTTTTTTAAAATACACTTATACTATAAAACATAATGCCAGCTTTTTTCCCTAACTTTTGCACTGGCAAAGGCTGATAACTGTCATCAAGGAAGAAGGGAAAAGAATGTTGTTATATGGACTGAGCAAGTAAAATGAGAATGTAAATTAAATTAAAAGAGGTAAATGCACAAACAATCTACATTAGAAAACTCAAAAAAAAAAGATTTAGAAGATTTGTATTTTTGTCATTTTGATTCTTTTGATTTTAGCACAGAAACCCAAGATTTGAAACAGAAAATCAAAGACAATAAGCATAATATTGATGTGCAGGATGTTAAAAGGGTGTTCTTTGCTGTAAAAGTGAACAAAAGTCAGGGCCCTGATAATATATGTGGGCACTTGGTAAAGTCCAGTGCACATGAACTGAATCCTGTGTTTCACTACATTTTCAATAAGTCCTTACGGACACAACATGTGCCTAAGGTCTGGAAAGATGCTGTGGTTGTCCCTGTTCCAAAATCCAGCTGTCCTAAAATGGCAAATGATTTTAGACCAGTTGCCATGACTTCAATTTTAATGAAAATTTTTGAAAAACTGGTCAGATTTGAGGTCCTAAAGCAGACTAAGCATGCACTGGATACTGTTTGCCTATAGGCCTCACAGAGGAGTGGAGGATGCCACTGTCACTCTGTTTAACATGCTTTTTAAACATCTGGATTTTTTTTTGTAACTTTGATTTTTATTCAGTTTTCCTTATATATATTACATTCAAAACAAAGTCTCTATATATTTAAAAAAGGAACTAGCCATACAGATAAATACAGATGAACACTGACTAAGAAAATTAAGAGTCAATGATAATCCATATTCACACACACGGTAAGAATAGTTCTTTTGATATACCATGCCAAAGTACTTTAAAAAAAATAAGCAAAACAAACAAAAATTTATGACTGACTTGAGTAGACATCGATTATCCCCAGTTGGAGGAAGTCATTTGACACAGAGTGAGGATACTCAAACTCTGAAAATATGCCATTATGCTGAACATAAACCACAAGAGATGGAGAATGATATTGATCCTGATAACCACTTTTTCAATAATATTCATAGCCAATGTCAATATTACACTGAAAAGCAATTCAAAAGTCAAGTGCAACTAGATGGTAAACTATCAATAATACACTTAAACAGCAGAAGTCTTAACAAAAACTTTCCACAGATTCAGGACTATTTAAAACAGCTAGACAGAAAATTTACAGCTATTGCAGTCTCTGAAACCTGGCTTAATGAAGAGCAGGCTCCCCTGATGGCAATAGAGGGATATCAAATGTTTCATATTAACAGATCTCAAAAAAAGGGTGGTGGTGTTGCACTGTATATTGATGACCTGTATAGGTGTAAGCTTGAAAATGGAATGTCCTTTGCACTACCAGGGATCTTGGAATGTGTTACTGTTGAGATTGACCAAGATAAAACAAAAAATCTAATTATAAGTTGTATATATAGAACGCCGGGAACTTGCATTGAGACATTCAGAGATAAATTAGTCGAGCTGTACAATAATATTACTAGTAAGAAAATGGTAGCAATTTGTGGAGATTTCAATATTGATTTACTAAATCCACACCAACAAAATGTAATTACAGAGTTCATGAACTCTATGTACAGCATGAGTCTATATCCCACAATAACACATCCCAGTAGAATCACAGTTCACACTGCTACACTTATTGACAACCTGTTTCAGAATCAGAATCAGAATCAGAATCAGGTTTATTGCCATTGTTCATGTAGTACACAAACTAGGAATTTGTCTCGGTACAATGCTGCAACATTAAACATGATAAGATAAGAGAAATAAACTATACATGTAATAAAGTGTAGGATAAGATTAAGTGATACTGGTCAACAGTTAAAATATATATTAGCCAGCAGCAGATACTGTGGAGAACTATATAGTGCAGTCGGTAATGCAGGAAGAAAACAGTGATGATTGACATGAGTCTGGTTGAGCTGCTGTACATGGTGCACGAGAGTCACTTAGTGTTCAGCAGTCTAATGGCAGAGGGGAAGAAGCTGTTCATGTGACGGGAGGTTTTAGTCTGGATGGACCGAAGTCTTCTACCAGAGGGGAGGGGGGCAAACAGTACATGACCAGGGTGTGAGGGATCGGCTATGATCCGGCCAGCACGCCTCCGGGTCCTGGAGATGTACAGATCCTGGAGAGATGGGAGCTTGCAGCCGATCACCTTCTCAGCAGTGCGCACGACGCGCTGCAGCCTTAGTCTGTCCCTGGCAGTGGCTCCTGCGTACCACACGGTTATGGAGGTGGTGAGGATGGACTCGATGATGGCTGTGTAGAACTGCACTAACATCTTGGTGGGTAGCTTGAGCTTCCTCAGCTGCCGCAGGAAGAACATCCTCTGCTGGGCTTTTTTGATGAGTGAGCTGATGGTCAGCTCCCATTTGAGGTCCCTGGTGATGGTAGTGCCTAGGAAGCGGAAGGAATCAGCAGTGGTGATGGGAGAGCCTGAGAGGGTGAGGGGGGGCAGAGGAGTAGTGACTTTCCTGAAGTCTACAATCATCTCCACTGTCTTCAGAGCGTTCAGCTGCAGGTTGTTATTGCTGCACCAGGACGCCAGCTGGGCCACCTCTCTCCTGTAGGCGGACTCGTCGCCGTTGGAGATGAGCCCGATGAGGGTGGTGTCGTCCGCAAACTTGATCAACTTGACAGACTGGTGGCTGGAGGTGCAGGAGTTGGTGTAAAGGGAGAAGAGTAGGGGGGAAAGTACACAGCCCTGGGGTGATCCGGTGCTGATGCTAGTATAGTCTGAGACAGTCTTTCCCAGCCGCACATGCTGCCTCCGGTCCGTCAGGAAGTCGATGATCCACCTGCAGAGGGAGTCAGGCACGTTGAGCAGGGACAGCTTGTCCCGGAGCAGAGCGGGGCGGATGGTGTTGAATGCGGAGCTGAAGTCCACAAACAGGATCCTGGCGTAGGTTCCCGGGGAGTCCAGGTGCTGCAGGATGGAGTGGAGGGCCAGGTTGACTGCATCGTCTACAGACCTGTTGGCTCGGTAGGCAAACTGCAGCGGGTCCAGGAGATGGGTGGTGATGGACTTGAGGTGGGACAGGACCAGGCGCTCAAAGGACTTCATGACTACAGAGGTGAGCGCTACAGGTCTGTAGTCATTAAGTCCAGTGATCCGTGGCTTCTTGGGGACAGGGATGATGGTGGAGGATTTGAGGCAGGACGGCACGTGGCATAACTTAAGGGAGGTGTTAAAAATGTCTGTGAATACAGGAGCCAGCTGTTTCGCACAGAGTCTCAGGGTGGAGGGAGACACGCCGTCTGGGCCGGGGGCCTTGCGCGGGTTCAGTCTGGAGAACTGTTTGAGCACATCCTGCTCACTGATGATAAGGGGAGGGGGGGAGGTGGGGGGGGTGCCTTAAATGAAGTAGGGAATGTGGAGGCTGTGGAGCTGGAGGGAGGGGGGGAGTTGGACACAGATGACGAGGTGTCAAAACGGGCATAGTGTTGGGACAGTCTCTGACAAAGGGCTTTGTCATCCTGACCTTTAGGAGCCTGAGGCCGATAGTTGGTGATCTGCCTCAGTCCTCTCCACACGGAAGCCGAATCATTAGCAGTGAACTGCTGCTGGAGTCTCTCTGAGTACACAGATTTAGCCCTCTTCAGCTCTCTGTTAAACCGGTATTTAACCTCCCTGTAGCAGTCCCTGTCTCCACTTTTCAGCGCTGCTTCCTTCTCCTTCCTGATCTGTCTGAGCTTAGCTGTGAACCAGGGTTTGTCATTAGAGTAACTCACCCTGGTGCGTGATGGAAGAATGTTCTCTTCACAAAAGTGGATATATGAGTTCACAGTGTCCGTGTACTCATCCAGATCATGCGTGGCTCCTTTAAGCATGCCCCAGTCAGATATTTCCATGCACGTTTCCAGCTTCTCCTCAGCATCACTGGTCCGTATCTTCGTAGTGCTCACAACAGGTTTAGTGAGCTTCAATCTCTGTCTGTATGTGGGAATGAGGTGAACCATCACGTGATCAGATAATCCCAGCGCAGCTCGAGGGACAGCGCGATATGCGTCTTTCACTGTGGTGTAACAGTGATCCAGTGTGTTTAATCCTCTGGTGGGGCATTTAATAAACTGTTTGTAGCGGGGGAGATCGTGGCTCAGATTGCACTGATTAAAGTCGCCAGCCACAATAATCAGCGAGTCTGGAAAACTCCGCTCTGTGTGTTGAATGTGATCCGCGAGCACGCGCTGAGCTTCGCGCGTGTCCGCGTCGGGAGGGGCGTACACAGCGATCAGTATAAAAGAAGCAAACTCCCGTGGGGAATAAAAAGGCTTGCAGTTGATAACAAGAAATTCCAAGGCAGGAGAACAGTGTTTGGAAATTTCCGTTACATCAGAGCACCAGCTACAGTTGATGTAGAAGCAGACTCCGCCTCCTGTGGTCTTGCCGGAAAGCTCTGTGTCACGATCAGCACGGAAGAGCTGGAAGCCGTCGAGGCGCAGCGCGCTGTCCGGTATATTTTCCCGGAGCCAGGTCTCAGTAAAGCAGAGGACAGCTGAGGAGGCGAGGTCCTTAAAACGCATCAGCAGTCTCAGTTCATCCACCTTGTTAGAGAGAGAGTTGGTATTGGACAGAAATATGCCAGGCAGCGCCGTTCGCGAGCCTCTCCTGCGAAGTCGTACGAGAGCGCCCGCTCATCTTCCTCTCTTCCGCCGTCTCACTTTCCGAGCCAAACAATAAACCAGATCGGCGGCAGGGGCTAGAAAAACTGGGAGGAGGTCCGTGGGGGTGAAAGTCCTGATATTTAAAAGTTCTTCACGGGTATAAGTGCAAGCAGACACACAATTGACAAACAAAAACAAACAAAGAGC
Source organism: Pholidichthys leucotaenia (assembly GCA_020510985.1). NCBI lineage: Eukaryota > Metazoa > Chordata > Actinopteri > Cichliformes > Pholidichthyidae > Pholidichthys > Pholidichthys leucotaenia. The sequence continues at coordinate 140,566,269 of CM035847.1, forward strand.
GCAGCGAAGCACCATGTCGACCGCTGTGGGCGCCATCTTGGTTTGTTAATGTTATTGATAAGAAAATAGAAAGTGGATTATTGATAAATGATATAAGTGACCACTTGCCAACCTTTGCACTTATCCATGGCCACACGGGGGCCAATACAGAAAAAACTTTAAAATCATTCAGATACAAATCACCAAATGCAATCAGTTCTTCTAAAGAGGACTTGCTGAAGCAAGCTGGACAGAAGTCTATGTATCAGATGTAAATGATGCCTATGACACATTTATAAACATTGTAACCACTCTTTATGAAAAAAACTGTCCATTAGTAAAAAAAAAAAAGCTTAAACATAAATTTGCCAATAAGCCATGGTTAACCAAAGGATTACAAAAGGCGTGTAAAAAGAAACAAATATTATATAAAGCTTTCCTAAAGAAAAGGACAAAAGAAGCAGAGCAGTGGTATAAAACATGCAAAAATAAGTTAACATATATAATAAGACGTAGTAAGAGAGACTATTACAGTAAAGAACTGGAGAAAAACAAAGACAATATTAAAAATACATGGACAATACTTAACAGTATTCTTGGAAATAAAAGCAGACATACAAACAACCCAGCCGATTTTTCAAAAAATAATAAAACGACTCAGAGTGTGAATGCAGCCTCACCTGCAGAGGAATTTAATAACTATTTTGTTAACATTGGTCCTAATTTGGCTCGAGAAATACCCACTATGGTGCCTAGAGGTGATACAATATGCAATAACACTGCTATAAAAGACTCCATTTTCATAAAGAGCACAGACGAGAGAGAGGTCATTGAAATTGTTAAATCGTTTAAAAGTAAAACATCTACAGACTGTGATGATATTGACATGATCTTAGTCAAAACTATTATTGAATGCTTAGTGAAACCACTGACGTATATCTGTAACCTGTCTCTCCAAACAGGTATATTTCCCAATGCAATGAAAATAGCTAAAGTAATTCCGATATACAAGACGGGTGACAGAGGGAAATTCTCAAACTACAGACCAATTTCACTATTGCCGCAATTTTCCAAGATACTTGAAAAAATATTCTATGAGAGAATTGACAACTTCATACTGAAGAATAATCTATTGTGTGAGCAGCAATATGGGTTCAGACACAAGATGACAACTGCATTTGCTTTAATGGAATTTATAGAAAAAATATCAACAGCCATTGAAAATAAAGAGTATTCAGTTGGAGTATTCCTGGATCTTAAAAAAGCATTTGATACAGTGGATCATAATTTATTATTAAAGAAACTACAAAATTGCGGTATTAGAGGGGTAGCACTGTCCTGGTTAAGTAGTTACTTAAAGAATAGATATCAGTATGCCTGTGCTGGTAACAAAAACTCACAGTTACTGAAGGTTACTTGTGGAGTCCCACAGGGTTCAGTTTTGGGGCCATTATTATTCAATATGTATATAAATGATATATGTAAAGTTTCAGAAAAAATGGACTTAATATTGTTTGCCGATGACACTAATCTATTATGCAGTGGAAACAATTTGGAACAACTTCTGGATACACTCGGAAAGGAATTAGGAAAGCTTAAACTGTGGTTTGATTCAAACAAATTAACGCTCAATTTAAGTAAGACAAAATTTATAGTCTTTAACAACCATCACAACAACTCAGTATCTAAACTCTGTGTAAATGGTGTAGAGATTGAAAGGGTATCTGAAACTAAATTTCTTGGAGTAATAATTGATAATAAACTGTGTTGGAAGTCACATATTAATTATATTAAAGGTAAAATATCCAAATCAATTGCAATATTACACAGAGTGAAATATTTGCTGAATCAACCCACACTATATACCTTGTATCATTCATTAATACTCCCATACATGACATATTGTAATGAAGTATGGGGAAATACATATAAAACAAACATATATCCACTCTTTATGCTTCAGAAGAGAGCTATTAAAATAATAAACAAAGCAGCTTTCAGGGAACCAACAAACCCACTTTTTCTTAAACTAAAAGCTCTCAAGTTGAAAGATCTGGTTGACTTTAAAACTGCAATAATAATGTTTAAAGTGAAGAATCTATCACTGCCTACAAATATCCAAAAGTTGTTCCAAATAAGGGAGAAACAATATCATTTCAGAAGAACATGTATATTTCAAAAACCTACAGTGAGAACTACCACCAAGCAACACTGTGTTTCAGTGCAAGGAGTCAGATTATGGAACGATTTTGGACCTGAATTAAAATCATGTACAACGCTTGGACAATTTAAACTAAAACTAAAGGAAGAAATACTCCAAACATATATACAAGATGACATGTAAAATCACATAAGGATTGTCATATCCAGCCTGTGTTGTGTTGTAGCTTAGTTCTTTTTTTTTCTGTCACACTTTGTCTTAGCTTCGTTTCTTTTTTTTTTTTTTTTTGAATTGTAATCGCTCTTGTCTTGTTTTGTTTTTTTTTTTCTTTTGAATTCTTGGATGGAATATGGGTTGGCAATATAAGCTGCGGCTTCAGCCATCACCCATTTCGGATAACTTATGTTGAATTGTATTATCAGAGGAGTTATTGTCTAATTTGACCTCGTTGGATTTTCTTTCCCCCTTTTGCTATATTATACAGTTCCTTTTAACCTGTACTATCCGAAATAAAGATTCATTCATTCATTCATTCATTCATACAGTCAAAAAAAAGGGGGGTACAAATGTTGGAGCATCAAGTTTTCAGTTTCCATCTCTAGATTCTTCTAGTTTTTCCAGTTTCTTTGGTTATTCTTCCAATTTCTGTCTTGTTGTTGCTCTTTGTATTGTGTCCATTTCCACCATTTTTTTTTCATATTGTCCTTCTTGCATTCTCTGTCGATATGTTAGTTTTTCCATTAGATGTATGTTCTCAACAATACCTGTCCATTGCTTTTGGTCAGGAAGAACTTCTGATTGCCATTTTCTTGTGATTGTTTTTTTACACGCAATCAGCATGAGTTTAACTAGATATCTATCGTCAGCCTTTATTTCATTGTCCCTTTTAAGATTACATAAATACATCAAGTTACAGTTCAGTGGTATATTATATCCTAATATCCTCTGTATTATCACATGAATAGATTTCCAGAATGATGAGATTTTGCTGCATTTCCAAAACATATGCGAGTGGTCTGCATTTTGAGTCCCACAGCCCCACCAGCACATAGATTTAGTATTTGTATATTTTCTCTGGATCTGTGATGTAATGAAATAGCGAATCAGGTTTTTCCATCCAAATTCCCTCCATGTCCTTGAACTTGTTGATGTGTGTTGTGTTTTCCATATTTCTTGCCAGTTTTCTTCTGTTATGTTTAAATTTAGCTCTTTCTCCCATTTCTGCTTTATATAGTTACTTGAATGTTTGTTTGCCGTAAGTTTCTGATATAGTTTTGAAATAATTATTTTATTTCCTGCATACGAGCTTAAAATGAATTGTATAATCTCACTCACATCTGTGTGGATGTCATGCCTAATCCTCCTCATATAATAATCTCTCCTCTGCAGATATCTGAAGAATTCAGATTTTTCTAGTTTAAATTTTCTTCTCATGTTTACAAAGCTCTCAAAATCTTTTTTTCCCATATTGCCCCATGCTGTGATTCCCTTGCTCATCAGATTTTTGTATCCCCTATCTTGCTTTGCTGGTTCAAACTGGCTGTCAAATGCTACCCATTTCAATAGTTTTATGTCCTCCTTTATATTATACTTTTGTACTATTTTATACCACAGTTCCAAAGTAAATTTAGTGATTGGGTCTATTTGTTTGATTTGCTTATACGCATCCTTATCTCCCATTATGCTTTGTACTGGGAGTCCCTCAATTTCCTTTTCCATTTCTTTCCATTTTGCCTCGTATCATCTGTCACACCAACATATAATATATCTTATTTGTGCTGAGTAGTAATATTCTTTTAGACTCGGTAGACCCATGCCACCTTTCTCTTTTGGCAACTGGAGAGTTTTATATTTCACTCTTGGCTTTTTCCCTCCCCAAACAAATCTTGATATCATCCTGTCCCATTTTAGGCATATAAGGTCCTTTTCCCTTTTCCAACCAGTATCGCTTTGGCCTTACTCACTTCAACTCGACTCGCTTTCTAGCCTTTTCCACTGTACCCAGCACCAGTTAACAGGTATGATTTTCTTCTCCGCTGGAGGCCAGGGTACAACCGTGCTGAGTCGAGCCGAGATGTGACGTAAACAGACTGCGAGCCACTGATTGGTCAGTGTGTAACGTCACAAAAGCGTCCGTCTTCAGTGGAATTTACACGACCGCCATTTGCAATATTTCACGGACTAACTCGGTCACGGAGTAAATACGATATTAATACAGACAGTGTTGTAGGTTTTGCGGAAATCTACACCGTGAGAGGTGTGGGGTTTTCTCTGCTTGGTGGCAGATCCACAGTGAGAGGAGCGACCCGCACCGATACAGATGCAGCTCAGCATAGAACCGGACTACGGACAAGCTGAAGACGAACGTGAGAGAACCATCGATGCTGAGTGATTTGTAATATTGTGCATCTGTTTGCTTATTTATCCTGTTGGTGGTAAGTTCACTTTTTTTGAGCCATACAGCACCATCCTGTGCTGGCTAATGAGTGTTAGCTAGTAGCTAGCTAGTAGCCAACTGCTGATTCGCACTTGTTTTGTCCTAAGTATTCGTTTGTGAGAGCAAAACAATGAAATATGTTAATCCTGGTTAAAGTCCTGGTTTGTGTACGTATTGCACTTTGGTGCTGCACATTAAATTGTGTGCAATTTAATGCTACAATGTGTTTCCACATGCCAGGGTTTAGCCTCCCTCAGTGTTTATATTGTGGATGCAGGTGAAGTTGAGCCCAGGAGCCGAAATCTCAACAAATTAAAAGTGCTTTTTCAAACCAGTGATTTATAAAGTCATTCATATAATTTTCTAAAGCGTCAGAATAGACCCACACACATATTCTGTGGATTTTCCATAAAAGGTGTTGGAACAGTGTTGTTGTGCTGTTCCACCATAAATCCCTGGATTGATAATGTACTTGTACCTGTACAGAGTGGCTCCTGCGTTGCTTGTCTGGGAAACGAAGCATTTTTGTCACACCCCACCACTGACTTTCACAAGTGTATTTCCCTAATACAGGTACATCTCCAAAAGTTAGAATGCCATGGAAAAATTCAATATTTTTTGTCACTCATTTCAGAAAGAGAAATCCATATATTATATAGATTCATTACACAGACAGTGATATATTTCAAGCTGTGGTATATATCACTCATATATTCCATACCTACATTTGTTAGAGCATGTGGAAATGTTTGGGACAGAATATACAAAGGAACTTCACACCTCTGAAAGAACAAAGGAATCTCACCGCCGTGTGAAGACTCATGACACCTTTACCCCCCTAAAGCTAGAGGGGGAGTTCCCATCACCTCCCAAGACAGGGAGAGGGGATGGCAGGACAATGGGGATTAAGATAACGGGGAGGTGTTACCTTTTTCAATGAGTGGCTCTGACATCAGCTGTTTCAATGAGTGGTGCTATGCGTGCTTGTATTTAACCAGCGAGCGAAGCAGAGTTCTGTCTCTTGCCTTCTGCCAAGCTCTACACCTGATGAGATTTGATAGAGGAGCTATTCATTAAAAACCCTGTTTTTAATACAAAACCGCCTCGTTATTTCAGCTCCACTACACTGGTGACCCTGACGCGAGAATATGGACCAGAGGCGTTCTTCAAGCTGCTCATCCATGGTGGCTCTGGCACACGCCAGCGACGACGCAGACGAGGGAACAAGCAGACAGCTGTTCCCCACGGCAGAGGGCACTGAGAGAGCTCAACCAAGCTCCAGCACCGCAGTGAGTGCCGAGGCAAGGCACTCTCACCCGGCGGGCACAACAGTGATGGTGTGCACTAACGCCGTTGCTGTCAACCTGCCAGACTTCTGGCGAGAAGACCCCGCCTCTTGGTTTCAGCAAGCTGAAGCCCAGTTTGTACTGGCGGGCATCACAGCAGACGATATTAAGTTTTACCATATCGTCTCCAAACTCGACTCCGCCACTTCGAAGTGTGTGCGGAGCTTGGTCCGGCGACCACCAGCCCGGGACAAATATGAGACACTCAAGGCGACCATCGTGGCGAATTATGTCCCGTCAGCGGAGGAAAGAGCCGAGAGGATCCTGGCGGTCTACGGCCACAGAGGGAGCAATCCGAGGACCCTCATGGAGGATTTGCTACAACTCAAGGAGGAGGATAATGATAATTTCCTTTTCCAATTCCTTTTCCTCAGCACGCTACCACCGCATTTGAGAGGGACACTCGCCAGTATGAAGTGCAATAATCATCAGGATTTCCGCACACTGGCCAACGAGGCTTACCGGCTCGTCAATGCCTGCAGAGAACGGACACCCACAGCGGCATCCACAGATTTGAAAACTGACACCCCGAGCCTTGGAGAGACTCAACCCACGGTGACAGCGGCGCGGCCCAAGCGCAACGAGCAGAACGACGTCTGCTATTACCACCACCGCTTCGCAGAGAAAGCCCGCAAATGCGTTCCCCCCTGCAAGTTTACGAGGTCGTGGAAACGCCAAAGCCGAGGGCCATTAACAGCAGCAGTTCTCGGCGAGAAGAATAAGCTGTTATACGTGACGGATGGATACACAGGCAAGCAGTTCCTCATCGACACGGGAGCTCAGCTGAGTTTTGTCATGCCCTCCCACGCAGAGCGAACCATGGGCACCCGGGGCAACGGAGCAGTGGCAGCCAACGGCTCTGACATCGACACGTTCGGTGAAAAGAGCCTGCACCTCCTCATCTACGGCCGCAGCTACAGATGGACATTTGTTGTAGCAGCGGTGAGCTTTAACTTGTTAGGCGCAGATTTTCTGTGTGCACATGGGTTATTAGTGGATCTTGCAAATCGGCGCCTGGTTAATGCACTATCTTTTGCTTCTTTTCCATGCTCAGCTCGAGTTTCTCCACCACCTGTGCAGGCCAACGTCACTACGGCAGGAGGTAAGTTTGAGCAACTCCTCACCCAATTTCCAGCACTCACAACCCCCAAATTCTCAGCCACTGTAGCCAAACACGGGGTTAAACACTTCATTCCAACAACGGGATCTCCCGTTTTTGCCAAAGCTCGCCGCTTAGACGCGGCCAAGCTCAACATAGCAAGGGACGAATTTGCAGCTCTTGAAAAATTAGGCATTTGCCGACGTTCAAAGAGCCCTTGGGCTTCACCACTTCACATGGTCCCGAAATCCGACGGTTCTTGGAGACCGTGCGGAGATTACCGCAGGCTAAACAACGCTACAGCGCATGACCGCTACCCCATTCCTCACATTCAGGATTTTTCATTACATTTAGCAGGCGCGCGCATTTTTTCAAAAATAGACTTAGTCCGCGGTTATCACCAAGTCCCAGTCCGAGCTGAAGATATTCCTAAAACAGCGGTTATAACCCCTTTCGGCCTTTTTGAATTTCTAAGAATGCCATTCGGCCTCAAAGGCACGGCTCAAACTTTTCAACGGATGATGGATGCAGTCCTACGCGACCTACCCTTTGTTTTTGTCTACCTCGATGACATGCTGGTAGCCAGTTCATCCGAGGAAGAACACGAACAGCACCTCACTACCGTTTTTCAGAGGCTGGAAGAACACGGACTTATAATCAATCCAGCCAAATGCAAATTCGGCGTATCACAAATTGATTTTTTGGGACATAGGGTCTCCCCGGCAGGGGCAATTCCGCTTCCAGACAAAGTTCGTGCGATAGAAAGTTTTCCACGGCCTCAAACGGTTAAGTCGCTACAGGAATTTTTGGGGATGGTTAATTTTTACAACCGTTTCCTCCCCCACGCAGCTCAGCTCATGCAACCCCTATATGACGCGCTCAGAAAAAAGAAAGCTTCCAACGCGGTCGAATGGACCCCGGAGCGCGAACGCGCTTTCGCGGAAGTAAAAAGCGCCCTAGCTAACGCAACAATGTTAGTCCACCCAGATCCCTCAGCCCGCATTGCTCTAACCACAGATGCTTCAGACCTGGCTATAGGGGCAGTTGTAGAACAACTTGTCAGTGGGGTCTGGCAACCTTTAGCATTCTTTAGCAAATCGCTAAACCCAACTGAACGCAAATACAGCACTTTTGACAGAGAACTGCTGGCGCTTCATTTGTCCATCCGCCATTTCCAGTTTTGGTTAGAAGGGCGGAGTTTCACGGCTTTCGTGGACCATAAGCCGCTCACTTTTGCTATGGCTAAAATTTCAGAACCTTGGTCAGGCAGACAACAAAGACAGCTAGCTGCGATTTCAGAGTTCACCACAGACATTCGACATGTAGCGGGCAAACTTAACGTAGTAGCGGACTGTCTCTCTCACGCTGTGGCACCGCCAGAGCACGAGGAGACAGATTACACTGCTTCAGCAGCTGAGCTTTTCTCTAACGCAAACACATATGCAGCACCTATCCATGAAGGGATAGATTATGCAGCCATGGCGGAAGAACAAGGTAGTGATGCGGACGTGCGCGCGCTCCTGTCTGGACTAACAGGGTTAAGGCTGGAAGAAAAAGGGGTGCGCGACAGCGTGCCCCCCCTAATATGCGATGTTTCAACCGGCCGACCTCGCCCGTTAGTACCAGCTGCTTGGCGCCGCCGCATTTTCGACGCAATTCACTCCCTCGCGCACCCAGGTGTGCGCGCCTCGGTCAAAATGGTTGCCGAAAAGTTTGTGTGGCCAGGCCTGCGCAAAAACGTAAAAGAATGGGCAAAAACTTGCATTCCTTGTCAGCGCGCCAAAGTACACAAACACACAAAAGCCCCTGTGGAGCCTTTTCCAATCCCTGCTAGAAGGTTCGACCACATTCATGTCGACCTCGTGGGGCCGCTGCCTTCCTCCCAGGGTTTCACACACCTGCTAACAATGATAGACCGCACCACACGCTGGCCAGAGGCAGTCCCTCTAGCGGCAACTACAGCGGAGGAAGTCGCTCGCGTTTTTCTAACAAATTGGGTGGCACGTTTCGGCATCCCATCAGACATCACGTCAGATAGGGGGCCTCAATTTGTCTCAGAGCTCTGGTCAGTCATGTCCAACAGTTTAGGGGCAACAATTCACCGTACCACCGCTTATCACCCTCAGGCTAATGGGTTATGCGAGCGTTTTCACAGGTCCTTAAAGGCCGCCCTCAGGGCCTCATTAACGGACACAAATTGGGTAAATAAACTTCCCTGGATTTTATTGGGGTTGCGTGCGGCACCTAAAGAGGATTTAGACGCTTTCCCTGCAGAATTAGTCTTTGCTCAGCCTATCAGACTCCCAGGTGAATTTTTACCAGAAAACCCAGAACCAGGGCACCTCCCAGTCCCAAGGTTTTTAGGCAGTAACAGTCCGGACTCTCTCCACGGTCCAGCTCATCACTCCTTTCCGCGAGTTTTTGTTCCTCAAACTTTAAAAAACGCTGAGTTTGTTTTTGTTAAGCATGAAGCTCTAAAACCAACGTTACGCCCAGTATACGATGGCCCGTATAGAGTGCTGGAAAATGGTGACAAACACTTTGTGCTTGATTATGGGGATAGAAATGAAACGGTCAGCATTGACAGACTCAAACCTGCCTTCTTGTTGAGAGACGAACCCGCACAGCTGGCTCGAGCACCTCGGCGAGGTAGACCCCCCAAGGAAAAAGTCTCAGCCCCCAGGCAGGGAACAGATAATCTCTCTCCTTCCCACACTGCAGATTCCTCACAACAAGGTCCCAGCAGGACGCCTAAACCGACCTACAGCAGCTTTGGGAGAAGATTGAAACCCAGACTACACAGGGACTGATTACATCACTATGCAAATTTTCGCTAATTGTGCCGCAACAGTTTAGGACTGATTTATGATTATACTATGCTGTTATGTTTTCACTGAACTCTCTTAGGAGCATGGCTGCTTGAAAGTTTCTTCTGTGGCAACGGCTGTAACACGTAGTATGTCTTAATAATTACCCTAGACTGTGAATCTTTCTGTGTTCCTTCATAGTTGTTTGGGGGGCCTGTGGTATATATCACTCATATATTCCATACCTACATTGTCATATCCGGCTCTAGGGAGCCGGGCGATCAGAGCCAGGGGCAAGCCAGTGAGTCGTGATGTTTTATTCAGGGTAAAGGGGAAGGGATGAGGAGAGCACAGATACTCATGCAGACGTACACTCACAGGTTGCACAGCGCAGAGGTAAGCAGCTCGTACCGGACGTGGGGGTAGCAAGACGTACATCCTCACAGCGGGATACAAACACAGGAATGCTGCAAGAGGAGTATAAGCTGACACCAGACGAAGGGGCTTCAGCTTAGCAATGTGTTTATGTCACAGCCCCGAGTCATCGAGGCTGCTCCTATTTATCCTCATTGGCAGCGCCCCAGCTGATGAAGACTAATTGGCCCCAGCCGTCTATAATGCTGCCAGCTGGGGGCCAGCTGAGACGCTGCTCAATGGGAAGCAGGGATGAGGGAAAACATGGGCTGAGTGCCGAGACGGCATCTCAACCCATGGTGACAGAGCCCCTCCCTCAAGGTCGGGCTCCTGAACGACCAGGAACATCCCAGTTCCCCCCCCCCCCCCCCACCTAGGGTGGGAGGAAGGGAGGCGGACCGGAGGGGAAGAAGCCAAGGGAAGGACAACACCAATGGGGCAATGTAGGGTAGTGGGAAAGAAAAACCCAAATACAATACTGACAAAACAGAATAATTAACCCAGGTACAGATGGGGAGAAGAACTGGGTCAGCACGCCGGTTACATACTACCCAGAGAGTACCAACCATGCGTGACCCAGAGCAAGGAAAAAAAGAACCACCAAAAAGGTACAGGGCAAAAAATGCTGAGTACGGTTAAATAAAGGGGAACCTATACACAGCGCTAATTTAAGTACATACACAGTCACCAAGAAAAGTGAGGGTGACTGGAACAAATGACAATTATAGAGCATGGTGTTACGGAAAACAAGGCACATGACTCTATAATGAACCAACAGGACAAAAAAGAAATACTGAGTGCAGGCAAAGAAAAACCCACACACACGAATATATAAATACCCAGTCACCTAAAGAAATGAAAGTGACTGGAATAAATGGATAACTGCAGAGCATGGTGTTACGGAAAACAAAACATAACTCTACAATACAAAAAACGAGGCTAAAAACATGGCACAAAAAGTAAAATGCTGAGCATGAGCGATGGAAAGCACAGCACTATAAAAACGAATCCACCAACAGGACAAAACATTACACCCGAGTGACCTTAATAACAAAAGAAAAAGTGACACCCGAGGTGAATGGCAGGCAGAGTCCAAAAATGGCCGAGATGGCTCCGGAGATCTCCCCGCCCATTGTCCAGCTGGCGAATCAGGGAAAGAGAAGTGTTCGGACGGCGAACTCTGGACCCAGATCCCAGGAATCCAGTCCACCGGCAGCCGAACCAGGCTGCCCAGAGGGAAACACAGACCAGTGGGGGGAACCAGATCACCGAACCGAAAGTTCTGTGGGTCGGGTCGTCGACCCGCATCACTCAACCACCAGGACCGTTGAGACGGGCGAAGGATCAGAGCGGATCCCGGTGGAAGAGGCTCAGGGGAGAGCCGATGACGAGGGCGGCGGGCGTCAGGCCGCAGGAAAACGGCCACCTCCTCACCGGACCTGGACAATACTGGGGCAGCACCCACGTCGGACCCCGATCGGGCCTCAGGCGAACCCACGTTGGACCCCGACTGGGTCTCGGGCGAACCCACGTTGAATACTGCACCAGAACCGACCTCCAACGTTGAACCCGGACCCTCCAGCACCACGAGGAACAGCAACTCCTTGCCGGTGACCCTGGAAGAAGGCTCAGAAAAGAAAACAGAACCGGGATCAGGATCACCGGCAGCGCCAGAACCCGGCGAGACGAGCTCAGACGCAGCGGACGGCTGCACCCTGCTCGTCTCCCCTGGAGATAGGCTGAAGTGCTCGAGGATAAAAAGAGAGAAAAGAAAGGAGAGCACTCGCCTGATCTCGGGTTCTGACGCCGTCCAGGACTGCGAAGATCCAGGATCCGTCGTCAGGAGGTCGTTGTCAGGCTCCCATCTAGCCGCGTCGGGCCCCGCAGCCAGCACGATGGTCAGCGCAGCTTGAGATCCCTCCAGCTCAGGTAACCCCGCCGACGATCCACTCGGCGTGAAGCCAGAAGAATCTCGTCCCGCTGGACCGAACCGCTCCTCCGTGGAGACCCGGGGATGCTCAATCGTTGGCGTAGACTCCACGCAGCAGTCAGTCCCCCTCCTCCGTCCGCAATGTAGCTGCGGAACCACAGGCCCTCTCCATATCCCACCACGTTGACCCGGAACCGGGGACCGCTCGGCGGAGAGAGACACAGAGGATGCGGGATTAGGCATACAGGTTACAGCAGGTGGGGAGAGTTCAGGGAGCTGCGAACCCTGAACTTCTCCTCCAGGGATGTGACAGAGCAAATCATTAAGCAGGTGTGAAAAAACAATGACTTGCCTGCCCCCTGGAGGTTGAGTATCGCCTGCTGTAGTGGATTCTGCTTCTTCCTCTCCCCGCCCGGCGATAACGGAGGACCCCCCGGGAGTTCGTCTGAGGGTCGCTCGCGTTGTCTCCAGCAGAGAGCTCACCAGGCCGGAATTCCAGGCACACACAGCAGTCAGGAAGCGCGTCGAGGAGGAGGGGAAAACAGCCGGGGTGAGCCAGCCCGAATGTCCAGGAATGACAGCGGGGAAATGAGGCTCAGGGAACGGGGCTGTAGAATCTCCACACAGACGAGGCGAAGAGGTGACAGCTGCGTGGGAGGAACTGTCCTGACGATGGCTCAGAACTGGATCCGGACGAGGTTCGTGCAGAGGTGACTCGGCGATGTGATGGCGGCTATTCCCGGGGAACGAAGCGAGGGGGAAACCCAGGATTCGCCGCTCCAGATTGGAGATTGAGGCGAGGAAGGCGCCGAGCACGGGAAAGCTTCGTAGCCCTGAAGTCCTCTCCATCAACCTCACTGCCGCCGCCACATGCCTGAAGGTGGTGACAGGAAACACAGTAGAGCTCGCGACAGCCACTCGACCCCGGACATAACTGCTGTCAGCTGCGGCTCCTTGAAGGGAATCCCGAGTGACGTGGCGCAGGTCGGGGGAAGTCCTCTGGTTGGCGCGAACTCCCGGACTGGAATGGCGGCAGGAACGGGACTCCAAAGCGGGGAAAGACGTCGCCCACTTCGACTCCCTGCCGGGATTTCCATCCACCCCGTGGAGCTTCTCTCGCTGTGTACCTGCAGCGTCTATCCTGGCACTGTCCTCCAGATGGTACAGAGAGTGAGGGTGACAGTCCAGGAGTTCCTCAGCACGGCCCGGATGCCAGCGTCTCGCGTTGGAGGCGTCGTGCAGGGTGAAGAGCGTCCCGTCGACAGCCTCCGAGATGGACCTCAGCTCGTCGCCCTGGCGCCGGAAGTGACTCCTGGGAAACGGCATGCTAGCAGCGCTGACACCCGGACAGAAAGGTACATTTCCACAGCGACTCACGGCCGCCGGCAACTCTTCTGGCTGCGACATACTGTCATATCCGGCTCTAGGGAGCCGGGCGATCAGAGCCAGGGGCAAGCCAGTGAGTCGTGATGTTTTATTCAGGGTAAAGGGGAAGGGATGAGGAGAGCACAGATACTCATGCAGACGTACACTCACAGGTTGCACAGCGCAGAGGTAAGCAGCTCGTACCGGACGTGGGGGTAGCAAGACGTACATCCTCACAGCGGGATACAAACACAGGAATGCTGCAAGAGGAGTATAAGCTGACACCAGACGAAGGGGCTTCAGCTTAGCAATGTGTTTATGTCGCAGCCCCGAGTCATCGAGGCTGCTCCTATTTATCCTCATTGGCAGCGCCCCAGCTGATGAAGACTAATTGGCCCCAGCCGTCTATAATGCTGCCAGCTGGGGGCCAGCTGAGACGCTGCTCAATGGGAAGCAGGGATGAGGGAAAACATGGGCTGAGTGCCGAGACGGCATCTCAACCCATGGTGACATACATTTGTTAGAGCATGTGGAAATGTTTGGGACAGAATATACAAAGGAACTTCACACCTCTGAAAGAACAAAGGAATCTCACCGCCGTGTGAAGACTCATGACGTCACAGGACGCCATGGCAACAGACTCCACACCTTTACCCCCCTAAAGCTAGAGGGGGAGTTCCCATCACCTCCCAAGACAGGGAGAGGGGATGGCAGGACAATGGGGATTAAGATAACGGGGAGGTGTTACTTTTTTCAATGAGTGGCTCTGATGTCAGCTGTTTCAATGAGTGGTGCTATGCGTGCTTGTATTTAACCAGCGAGCGAAGCAGAGTTCTGTCTCTTGCCTTCTGCCAAGCTCTACACCTGATGAGATTTGATAGAGGAGCTATTCATTAAAAACCCTGTTTTTAATACAAAACCGCCTCGTTATTTCAGCTCCACTACACTGGTGACCCTGACGCGAGAATATGGACCAGAGGCGTTCTTCAAGCTGCTCATCCATGGTGGCTCTGGCACACGCCAGCGACGACTATATATGGGTTTCACTTTCTGAAATGAGTGACAAAAATATTGAACTTTTTCATGATATTCTAATTTTTGAGATGTGCCTGTATATGTGTTGAACTTGCTTGAACTAACCAACATCCATTTCTGTCGTTCGTCTAGGCAAGAGGAAAGGAAAAGCAGCCACCCCACAACGGACCTCGCCACTGTGGAACGTACTGAAATCCTTTGCTTTTATAGGTAAAGTGTCAAAACCAAAGTAGCACAATTTCCACTTAATATAAAAGGGACTGAACTGAGATTTAATTGATTGTGTGAATATTAATTACAGAATAATTGAAAATGAATGGCACATCAATTGTAAAATAAACCGCTTGTTAATGTAGTTATTTTTTTGTCAGATCACTTGTGCGATCCTTTGTGAGTTATGTTCATAACTGTATCTTCTGGGGAATGTGAGTTGTTCAGTCATCAATATAATTTACTTTATATGTGTAAAGTAAGTTATTATTATTGGGCTGCACGGTGGCGCAGTGGTTAGCACTGCGGCAGCACAGTTTACCCTTGGCCGGGGGATTGTGGGGATCGTGGGATCGTGGGTTCGATCCCAGCCCCCGACCAACAGTGATCTGTGTGGAGTTTGCATGTTCTCCCCGTGTTGCGTGGGTTTCCTCCGGGATTTCTCCGGTTTCCTCCCACATGCCAAAGACATGCATGTTAGGTTAATTGGCTGTTCTAAATTGTCCCTAGATATCTGTTTCCTATAGGCCCTTAGAGTAGAGGGTTAGTATTAATGAAAGCGCTTTGAGTGGTCTTTGTGACTAGAAAAGCGTTATATAAGTGCAGGTTAGTTAGTTAGTTAGTTAGTTTATAGTCTATCATCAATAAACTCATGCAGTAACAGGACACATTACAAATATTTGAGACCCACTGTAGTGCATCCTTTTATATTTTAGCAATGCAAGTACAAAACACCACCCACACTTGAAGCCAGGGCAACAAGAGACACTTTTACAGACAAGACAAACTTTTATTGATAAAAACTCCATATTTTGACTGAGCAACTCCATACTCGGTGATGCACACCTTCAGTTAAAGTACTAGACTCCATTCAAGTGAATGTATTAATTCATTCTGATTGCTGAGGCTGTCATGGCGGCCACTGGGCCGTCATTAGCTCCAGCTGCGCATACACCTGCCGCCAATAATCAGCAGGCTTTAAAAGCCGGTGTCTCTGACTGCTCTGCACGGAGTCGTCTGTCGTCTTCGCCACGCATCACGTCAAGGACACGACCTCACGTCAAAGCTAATACCAAGCCATCTCGTCAAGCCACGTCACGTAAGCCATAGCAAATCTTACCCTGTCAAAGTATTCTCCCCTGTGCACAGGTAGACCTCCCTGGCGGCGGACTCGTCTCCCCAGATAATGGGACGTCACCTCCTCCTTCTTGGATCTCCTCCTCACCCTCACAGCACCAAGCGCCACCCACACCAAGCCACGCCAAGTCATGGAGCCGACAGGAGTCTCGCAGCGGCACCTGCAAGTAAGCAGCACAAGTCTCAGTTCCCTGTTCCTACGAGCTGAATTAATCTCTTGTGCCTGTGTATTCCAGGGTTGCCAGGTCGCAGCAAGACCCGCTCAGCTCCAGCTGCCAGATAACATCGCAATCACCCACACATTCACACACTCACCACACT
Organism: Pholidichthys leucotaenia; assembly: GCA_020510985.1. NCBI lineage: Eukaryota > Metazoa > Chordata > Actinopteri > Cichliformes > Pholidichthyidae > Pholidichthys > Pholidichthys leucotaenia. The sequence goes on from CM035847.1 coordinate 140,582,510, forward strand.
ACACTGAGTTAATAAATAATTGTCAAATCACTCTACTCGTGTCAGCGTCTGTCTCCTGGGCTTAGCAATCATGTCAGTACGACTCCGTCAAGACGACCCAGCAGACAGCGCGCTGGCGCGCCGTATTAACACCCTTAGTGCACGAATAAATTTAATTGCCCATCAACAGCAGCCGGCTGGATCACCTGGAAGGACGCCAGGCGTTCCCCCCAGTCGCTGGGGCTTCATCAGCCCCTGTAATCCCACCTGCTAGTCAAATACACCAGCCTCCTTCACCTCGCCTCACTCCCGTGCCTACCCCTGCCCGCTTTAGTGGAAAACTCGGAGATGCACGGGGTTTTTTGCTACAATGTGAGACAGTTTTTCACCACGTCCCGGGAGATTTTTCCACGGACCATAGCAAGATTGGGTACATCTCTAACCTGCTCGAAGGGAGGGCGTTAGCTTGGGCGTACACAGTTATGGCTAAACCCAGCTACTCCCACTTAACTTACCAGCAGTTCGTGGCAGAGTTTTTAGAGATCTTTGACCATACTGACCGGGGTGCGGTGTTAACTGACCGGTTGCTTAGCCTTCGGCAGGGCAGCAAATCTGCCGCCGATTTCGCTGTAGACTTCCGGGTGCTAGCTGCAGAGGTCAGGTGGGGGGAGTCAGTGCTTTGCAGCATTTTTCTCCGCAGCCTTAGCTCGGAGCTTAGAGATGAACTAGCGACACGGGATAAGCCAGACAAATTAGGTGAACTAATTTCCCTCACAATTAGTTTGGACAATAGGCTGAAGGAGCAGGCGGCCGAACGCAGGGCTGCCAGCCGTTTTGGTAAACCACGCCCCCGTTCCTCCCGATCGCCTCTCCCGGCTCTGCCCCCGCCGGAGGAACTTCCGGGGCAGGAGGAAATGATTGTTGGGCAATCGGGTGTTTCAGCGGCTGAAAGACAGTGCCGGAGGGATCTGGGCTTGTGTTTTTACTGTGGCAATGAGTCTCATGGGGTAGCCGAGTGTCCTAACCGGTTAAAAGGGGAGGTCTGTGGGGTACAGTAGGGGGATTCACGGACGTTAAGCAGAAAAAAACCCTCACTAGCTGCCGTATCCCCATCAGACTAATTTATAAACACAGGGAACACACTACACATGCCCTCATTGATTCTGGAGCTGAGCAAAGCTTCATCTCCGGAGACCTGGCAACCCATCTGGGCCTCAACTGTCAACCCCTACGCCCAGCTGTCAACCTCATCACGCTGTCAAAGGCTTCACTGACCACTGTCTCCCATCAGACGGCCCCCGTATCGGTGATTGTTTCTGGAAATCATAGGGAGGAGATCCGGTTCTTGGTGTTGCCCATCTCCCCCTCGCCTGTGATCCTGGGTTACCCGTGGCTACGTCTCCACAACCCCATGCTCGACTGGCAAGCCGGGAATATCACCGCGTGGAGCACCTTTAGCCTCAGTGCCTGCCTCCAGTCTGCAGCGTGTGCCCCCTCGGTATCGGTGACCCCACCCTCGACGCCGCCCCTGGACCTGTCCAAGGTACCAGAAATCTACCACGACCTGGGAGTGGTTTTCAGCAAGTCACAGGCGCTGTCCCCCCCCCCCCCCCCCACCGCCCCTACGACTGTGCGATCAACCTCAGGGCAGGGGCCCCTCTCCCGGCGAGTCGTTTGTATAGCCTGTCTGCCCCAGAGCCGGAGGCCATGGACACATATATTAAGGAGTCCCTCAGCTCTGGAATTATTCGACCGTCCTCCTCGGCGGTGGGGGCAGGTTTCTTCTTCGTAGGGAAGAAAGATGGCTCGCTGCGTCCCTGTATTGACTTCCGGGGGCTGAATGAAATTACCATCAAGGATAAGTACACGCTGCCACTGATGAACTCGGCCTTTGACTCTCTCCAGGGGGCATCTTGGTTCACGAAGCTGGACCTCCGTAACACTTACCACCTGGTGCACATTAAGGAGGGCGATGAGTGGAAGACAGCGTTCCGGACCCCAAGCGGCCACTTTAGCCTCTTTTCCACTAGCCCAGCACACCTCGGTACGGCTCGATTCACTTCAGTACGGCTTGGAATGCTTCTGTCTCCATTAGCACGGTGTTGGGCATGGGTGTTGTGCTGGGGTGGGTGGGTTTATAACAGCGAGGCAGTGCCACACTCCCGTGACGTAACACACGCGACCCAAGCAAAACATTTTTTTTTCCAAAACTTTATTGAGAAGACCCAAGCAAAACATAACACATAGCTGTACAAGGCCACTCCTCGGTCTGTGGCTTTTTTCACTGTAAACGCCAAAAAGGACCGCCAGACAAGGGTACAGGCAGCGAGATGAAAACACTCTGGAATAGTTCTGCAGCTTCTGGGAGAGCCAAAGGCGTGAGGATACAAACTAGGTCGTATATGACGGTAAGCTAATGGTTGCTAATGCTAGTTTGCTATAAGTACGTCGTGCTACACTTTAATGTCTGCAAGTTATCGCTGTTAGGTACTAAAATATGTACGCTGTGTGTGTTTCAGATGGCTCTGTTGTGGGGAAATTACTGCTTCATTCGCTCTGGGCGTGCCTGTCACGGATGTGATCAGCCTGTCACTGATGTCAACACAGCTTCACAAACGAGCAGTATTGAGCTTAAGAATGTCTGTAGAAGCGTTTTATTTCCTGTACAACAAATTGCTCTGATCTGCTTGAAAATCATGGAGAGACTGTTGAGACATCATGGACTTACCTGCTTCTGCAGCAGATTCTGAGATGGTATCATAGAAAAAAACGATCAGCTGACACAACTTGATCGCCAGGTTAATATTATAGATGTTATTGTTATTATATAGATTATATGTTAATAGAGCGTGCCCAAATGCCAAGTCACGTTTCGTTACCTTGTATTCATACATGTGTAATGACAATAAAGTTGAATCTCATCTCATCTCATTAGCCACAAAATATATATTCAAAAAGTAAACTTTACTGAGTTAGGTATAATAAGATATATTTGACAGTTATCATGCATTTTAGGCCAAAACAAACTTGATCTAGGATTAAAAGCAATTAAAATAATGCAGTCACAAGTTTACATTATGTAATTATACTGTTTTACATGTACTGTAGAAATATATATTCTCTGCATCAACAATGTACTAGATATGCATTCATGTTGTATTGCACTGGGATTTGCACTGACAATAAACCTATGAAGTTTTTGCAGATGTCTCTTTTTTTGTATGTGAAGGTTACCACCATGTGGCATAAATTAAATACTGAAAGATTAGAAAAGCTAAGAATAATCCAGTAGTTTGAGAAATCACTTTTGGTTTGGTGTAAGTCTGTCAACAGAATTATGAACCATAAAGCAGTTTGTGTTAAAATGTTAAATCCAATTAAACCTAATCCGGGGGCTTCCAATCATGTGTCATGTGGGGCCAAGACCCTGCAGGTTCTCTCTTCTACCCAGTCTCTTCAGCAGGTGTTATCACTGATCAGTCAGTGGAAGAAGTTCAGTGGAATCTGCTGTTGAAGACACTGGTTGGAGGTAAAGCCTGCAGGGCCTTGGCCCTCCATGGCACATGATTAGACACCCCCCCCCCCCGCAGTATCCAACTTTTACTTTCAAAATAAGTGTAAATATTTGCAAAAAGCAAACATTATTAGAAATATGTTATATTTCAATTTAATACTATCCCACTTGTACTTACAAAAACGTGTGAATATTCATAAAAAGCACACACATGAAAGGTAGCACCACAAGCAGTGGGTCACAGCGGTTTTGGGCAACAGCAACACAATTGTGTATCCTTTGCCAATCTGTCTGCTGTTATTTAATGTTTAACAGTTAAGGGACGGATGATTATATGCTCCAAAACTGGAGAAACTCTCTGATAAAAAAGCTGCAACAACACAAGTCACTTTTGGTTTGAATTAACTGCCAAATGACCTAGAAATAATGAGCTGAAACTTGTTTTTATTCGTATTAAATAATGAGACAGTGGCACACTGGCCAACACCAAATTGTATTATTTTTTTACATCCTAGGGTATTTTGGATGTACTGAATAAAAAAAAATCACGTTTTTCACCTTCAGGTCAACGTTTGGAACAACAGTATTATTATTTTCCGTTTAGATGATGCTACACTCCTTCTAAAGTATTGTAATTCTCTGAATTTGGAATGCCGATAGAACATTCAATTTACATATACTTACTTTTTTACCTACTTTGACTTGTAAGCTTGATCAGTCTCTCCTGCTGCATTTTAAAGTCCAACTGTGCAACTTCTTATAAGTTAACATAAAAAATTTACCCAAAGTTTAGAACTGGATCATGTGGTGCTAATTTTTTATGATATTTCAATAAAAAGAACAGAAAGCTTACAAAAACATTTGTTTTTTGGTCTAGTTAAAAATTACATTACCTTTACAATGGTTGACCCCTGACAGGATGATCAGCATCATTTTCATCAGACTAGGCAATGGAATTTCTATGTAATTATACTGTTTTATAATTCAGTGTTATAACAGACAAACCACACTTTCCAAAACAATTCCATTTTATTATATACAAAATATTAAAATAAAAAAAAAAAAATTTGCAACACAACATGAAGGTTAATCGACATTTTATACACGCCGACCACTGAGTGCCTCTACACCAGCTTCCCAAACTGGGTCAGGAAGGCTCGGTTGAATGAAGCCGTCTCTGCCAGCTCTGGGTCAGGAAGGCTCGGTTGAATGAAGCCGTCTCTGCCAGCTCCTGGGATACCCTCGCGTTTTCTGCAACCTCATTTAAATGTTGCAAATATTTATCATTGAATACATTTTGCGCCTGGTGGCGGGACAGATTCACATTGGAGAATCCGGGCGGGCTGGCGCGGCAGACGCGTGGGATGATTCTACAAGGAAAATGCACACAATAAAATACAGCACGAAAGTGCAAGATATACAGAAAAGACAATAGTTTTTAACAAGATTACATACTTCTTCCTGTTGCCTTCAGAGAGAGCAGTCGCATTTTTCCTCCCTCCTCCTATCCTGCCTTCCTGACCTAATCCCAGCTTGCTGCGTCTGAGTGAGTGTCTGTGCCGTCTCACCATCTTGCTGATCTCAACCCAAATGGAAAATACGGAAAATGGATATAAGCTGGGCTTTAAACGCAATTGACACCACCTTTTCAAACAGAAAATTGGGCCCGGGGGAGCCCAAATGTGGAGAGACCCATGGATTGGAACTCATGTGTCTGTGTGATTCGACTGAAGATGTAGAAAAAACATCTACCTGTTTTGGCTTTACGATCACAGGATTTCTGCTGATTGGGCTTTGGAGTTCTCCTGGTGTATCGAAAATTTAACTGGAAGAGCTAATCAAAATGCGGACCCGGCGGAGCTGCTTCTCAATAATTCGACCAGATGGGGAGTGCACGAAATAGCGGCAAATGACCAACATGGAATTTACCATCTGCATGCACTGTAGAGAGATGGACTCTACTGGACATGTTCATCTGTGTTTAGAAGGGGAAACATCTGGAGTCGCTTCATGCTCTCCAGGGAATGATATGAATTTAAAGCCAGTGAATGTTAATTTGAATTGTAAGCTCAGAATATGAGAACAGGGAAAATCCTATACTCTGTCTGTGCAGATTCGGCCTTGAATCGGCGCCCCTGGATAACTCACTCCTCCAGAGTTGAGATAAGCGGATGTGTCAGCTGGCTCTGCTAACCCAAACACCGCTGCGGTGCAATAAACAGAACTCTTCAGGGACAGCGTTCATGAACTATAACATCTATCGTTGCCTAGGAGACTATTTGTTGTACTCCAGCAACTGATACACTCAACACTGCACACACACACTGACATCATCATACTGATATACACACACTGCTCTCTCTCCCTCTGCTGTATGATTTGTCTACTACATGTCTGCTAAATATGCATTGAGGGTTTTTTTTGCCTGCAATCAAAATTTCGCTTACTCATTAAGCGTCAATTTGATAAAACATGTTTTTTTCTCTCGCCTATTGTGTCATATCCTCTCTCTTTCCTTTTTTATCCTTTCTTCTTTATGACTGGCGCCTAGCGGCTGCCCCGGCCTTGGATGCGCTCTGCAGAGCGTGCCCAAGTGCCAAGTCACGTTTCGTTACCTTGTATTCATACATGTTGTAATGACAATAAAGTTGAATCTCATCTCAATCTCATCTCATCTCATAAGCTTATTTCAGCGTATTGTTCACATGAATAATTAAAATAAAAGCTTGAGTCCGCAGTATGCTGCGATAAAGCAGAGCGATCATCATCCACAAATGAACAGCTTTTTTATTGCATAAATAAACTGAGCGTCTTACCGAATATATTTGCGAAAAAACGCACAATAAAAAAAATTAAAACTCACTGTTAAAGGACTCCAATGTCGAGACCTCCCGGTATATTTTTTCATTCCGGGTGGCTCCGTCTAACTCGCGCTGGATGCGTTTGTCTGACAATGCAGTGAGCAGACACTGCACCTCCTTATTGGTCCATGGAACACCCTTATTACGCAAAGCCATTTTTGATAGAGAATAAATGAAAATAGCACAGCAATACACTGAAAATAAACCGCCAACAGTGGTTGCGCGCTGAGTAATGGCGGTCGTGAAGATTCTTTTTTTTTTTTTCAAAAACTTTATTGAGAAGGTCGTGAAGATTCGGCAGAAGAGGAGGAGGAGAGGGGCGGTTACAACCTGACCAATCAGCGCCGGTTATGACCTGACCAATCAGCGGCGACCAGTCTGTTAACGTCACAACACGGCCCAGCTCAGCACTGCTGTACCCTGCCCTTGAGCGGGGCTGAGAATCGCGGCTGTTAAACCGTGTTGGGGCTTGTGGAAAAGCGTACAAAGCGTGCTGAGCCGTCCCGTGTCGCGCTAAAGCGTGCTAGTGGAAAAGGGCCTTTTGAGTACTTGGTGATGCCGTTTGGGTTAACCAATGCTCCGGCCGTCTTCCAGCAATTAATTAACGACGTCCTCCGGGACTTCCTGAACTCCTTCGTGTTTGTATACTTGGATGACATCCTGATCTTCTCACGCACGTTGGAGGAACACCAGGTGCACGTGAGACGGGTCCTGCAGCGCCTCCTGGAGAACCAGCTGTTTGCCAAGGCCGAGAAGTGTGAGTTTCACACCGACAAGATGTCCTTTTTGGGATTCATTATCGCACACAATCAGGTGCTCCCCGACCCGGCCAAGGTCAAGGCGGTGGTGGATTGGCCCACCCCTACATCCAGGAAACAGTTGCAGGGTTTCTTGGGATTTGCCATCTTCTATCGCCGTTTTGTGCCGAACTTTGGGATCATCGCCCGGCCCCTGACCGACCTCACATCCCCCAAGACCCCCTTTCGTTGGAGCGTGGAAGTGGCTGCGGTGTTCGGGAGGTTGAAGGAGGAGTTTGCCTCTGCCCGCGTCCTGACCCAGGTGGACCCGGCCCTGCAGTGCGTAGTGGAGGTGGACGCCTCGGATTCTGGAGTTGGGGCGGTCCTCTCCCAACGCTCTCCGGTGGATGGAAGGATCCGGCCATGCACTTTCTTCTCCCACCACCTAACGCCTGCTGAGAAGAACTACTGCATCAGTGACAGGGAGCTGCTGGCTGTGAAGCTCGCCTTGGAGGAATGGAGGCACTGGCTGGAGGGGGCTGCCCAGCCGTTCGTCGTCTGGACGGATCATAAAAACCTGGAGTATCTTCGGACGGCTGAACGGCTGAATGCCCGCTAGGCCCACTGGTCTCTCTTTTTCGACCGGTTTAACTTTACGATCACCTACCGGCCGGGGAGCAAGAACGGCAAATCAGACGCCCTCTCCAGGCAGTTCAAGGCAAAGACCGTCGGGGATCAAGAGGAGACCATCCTGCCGTCATCCTGTGTGGTGGGCGCCCTCGCGTGGGAAATCCAGGACAGGGTCAGGAGAGCGCAGGAAACTGAGTCCGATCCAGGTGGGGGCCCCCCGGGCCGTTTGTTCGTTCCCCCTTTGGTCAGGAGCGAGGTCATCCAGTGGGGTCATGCTTCTAAGTTGGCGTGCCATCCAGGAATCACTCGCACGATCGACTTGCTTTAGAGAGCCTTCTGGTGGCCAGGGTTGAGGAAGGACGTTACCAGCTATGTCCGGGCCTGCGCCCAGTGCGCCACCGGGAAATCGTCATCTTCCCCCCCGGCAGGTCTTTTCCATCCTCTGCCGGTCCCTTCCCACCCCTGGTCCCATGTGGCTTTAGATTTTGTGACCGGCCTGCCCCCGTCTGACCACTTCACCTCGGTCCTGACGATAGTGGACCGCTTCTCCAAGGCAGCCCATTTTGTGCCTCTCCGGGGGTTGCCTTCAGCGCAGGGGATGGCGGATCTCCTGGTGCAGCATGTGGTCCGTCTTCATGGCATCCCGGCTGATATTGTTTCGGATCGAGGCCCGCAGTTTGTGTCCCAGATTTGGAAGGCATTTTGCACGATGTTGGGGGCCATGGCAAGTCTTTTGTCTGGGTATCATCCGCAGAGCAACGGCCAGTGTGAACGGGCCAATCAGGAGCTGGAGGCTGCGCTCCGCTGTGTCATCTCCTCTTGTTCCTCTTCCTGGAGTACGTTCCTGCCCTGGATCGAGTACGCGCACAGCGCCACGGTGACTTCAGCGACTGGGATGTCCCCGTTCAAAGCGTCTCTGGGGTATGATCCTCCACTGTTCCCGGAGGAGGAGAAGGCGGTGGCTGTCCCTTCTGTGCAGGCTCACGCCAGGCGTTGTTGCCGGATCTGGACCATCACCCGCAGAGCCCTCCTCAGGACCACGGAACGCAATATCCAGGTGGCCAACCATCACAGCAGGCCCGCCCGGATTATAAGGTGGGTCAAAAGGTTTGGCTGTCAACCAAAAATATCAATGTGCCAGCCGAGAAGCGTAAGTTGACGAAGCGCTTCATCGGTCCTTTTGTGATTTCATGTATCATTAACCCAGTGTCTGTGCGCCTAGCTCTTCCCCCTTCCATGCGCATCTGTCCTACCTTTCATGTCTCACAGGTTAAGCCCTACATCTCCGACCCTCTGTGCCCGCCCCCCGCGGCTCCTTCCCCCCTGTTGATGGTCGACGGCCACCCAGCTTGGGGGGTGACTGCCATCTTGGATGTCCACCAGCGGGGCTGGGGTCTTCAGTATTTGGTGGACTGGGAGGGATTCGGCCCTGAGCACCACTCCTGGATTCGCCCAGCATTGATCCTTGACAAGCAGCTCATCCGCAATTTCCATCGGGCGCATCCAGGTAGGATAGGGCAGGTGCCTGGAGGCACCTCTAGAGGGGGGAGTACTGTCATGGTGCCCACTGGGCCGTCATTAGCTCCAACTGCGCATACACCTGCCGCCAATAATCAGCAGGCTTTAAAAGCCGGTGTCTCTGACTGCTCTGCACGGAGTCGTCTGTCATCTTCACCACGCATCGCGTCAAGGACACGACCTCACGTCAGAGCTAATACCAAGCCATCTCGTCAAGCCACATCACGTAAGCCACAGCAAATCTTACCGTCAAAGTATTCTCCCCTGTGCACAGGTAGACCTCCCTGGCGGCGGACTCGTCTCCCCAGATAACGGGACGTCACCTCCTCCTCCTCGGATCTCCTCCTCACCCTCACAGCACCAAGTGCCACCCGCACCAAGCCACGCCAAGTCACAGAGCCGACAGGAGTCTCGCAGCAGCACCTGCAAGTAAGCAGCACAAGTCTCAGTTCCCCGTTCCTACGAGCTGCATTAATCTCTTGTGCTTGTGTGTTCCAGGGTTGCCAGGTGACAGCAAGACCCGCTCAGCTCCAGCTGCCAGATAACATCGCACTCACCCACACATTCACACACTCACCACACTACACTGAGTTAATAAATAATTGTCAAATCACTCTACTCGTGTCAGCGTCTGTCTCCTGGGTTAAGCAATCATGTCAGAGGCCACAGTAAAAACAGATGATTTTAAATGTAACCCAGCCCTTGTAAAATCTACTCTACTGAAGCGCAGCTACATGAAAATTGTGGTTAAATACAACAACGAAGTACTTTATTGTCACATTCAAATTGTAATCACTCCTGTTTTGTTTTTCTTTTGAATTCTTGGACGGAATATGGGTGGGCAATATAAGCTGCGGCTACAGCCATCACCCATTTCAGATAACTTATGTTGAACTGTATAATCAGAGGAGTTATTGTTTAAATGGACCTTGTTAGATTTTTTCCCCTTTGTTATATTATTCTATTTTCTTTTACTCTTTACTTTTAATCTATCCGAAATAAAGATTCATTCATTCATTCACATTTCACCACTGGCTTTTAACAACAAGTGTACTTCCCAAATATGTTTTAAACTTGATTTAATTAACCACCACCCATTTCTGTCTTTTGTCTAGGCAAGAGGGAAACGATCCACCCAAACCGGACCTTACCTCACTATTTATAGAGATACAGGCTGAAGATCTGCTGAACCAGGACCAGTACGAGGGGCCGATCCAGTTGCTTCTCAGTGAGGCAGTGTGGCTGGCATGTGTGACCCATTCCAGTTTCTTTTTTTTTTTTACAGTTTGAATTTTGCACATTCTGAATAATCTGGAATTTGCTGCTGATTGTAATAAACAATTTAGTGACTTATATGTTTGCATCATGATTTTCTATTTTGTCTGTTAAGACACTGGTGGGAAAAGAGTCAACAGTACAAAGCATTTATCGGTGACCTTGAAAATAATGGCTCATTTTTAAGAAAAAAGTAACCAAAACAATTATTTTATTAACTGAAGACTGCATTGTTGGATGTGCCACCGCAGAAGACCCTGCATACTTAGTGACAGTACCAGTATATGGAGGAATTCTGGGTCATATTAGCATCTGCTCTTCATCATAATGGGTTTGGGCAGGGGTGTCCAATCATGTGCCATGGAGGGCCAAGACCCTGCAGGCTTTACCTCCAACCAGTGTCTTCAACAGCAGATTCCAATGAACTTCTTCCACTGACTGCTGATCAGTGAGAACACCTGCTGAAGAGACTGGGTAGAAGAGAACCTGCAGGGTCTTGGCCCCCCATGACACATGATTGGAAGCCCCCGCATTAGGGTTTAATGGGATTTAACATTTTAACACAAACTGCTTTATGGTTCATAATTCTGTTGACAGACTTATACCAAACCAAAAGTGATTTCTCAAACTGCTGGATTGTTCTTAGACAGCTTTTCCAATCTGTTCGTATTTCATTTGTGCCACATGGTGGTAACCTTCACATATAAAAAAGAGACACATCTGCAAAAACTTCACAGGTTTATTTTCAATGCAATTCCCAGTGCAATATTACATGAATGCATGTATAGTACATTGTTGATGCAGAGAATATATATTTATACAGTACATGTATCTAGTAAATCAAGTATTTTCTATGTAACCTTGTGACTGCATTATTTTAATTGCTTTTAATCCTAGATCAAGTTTGTGTTGGCCTAAAATGCATCATAACTGTCAAATATATCTTATTATACCTAACTCAGTACTGTTTACTTTTTGAATATATATTTTGTGGCTAATATAGTTACTAACCTGGCGATCAAGTTGTGTCAGCTGATTATTTTTCGCTATAACACCACCTCAGACTCAATGCTGCTGGAGCAGCTACATCCATGATGTCTCAACAGTCTCTCCATGATTTTCACGCAGATCAGAGCAATTTGTTGCACAGGAAATAAACGTTTCTACAAACATCCTTAAGCTCTACAACCACTGATTGTTTGTGAAGCTGAGGTGGCATCAGTGACAGGCTGTGTTGACATCAGTGACAGGCTGTGTTGAACGCCCAGACCGACTGTTTGAAGCGGTAATTTCCCCACAACAGAGCCATCTGAAACACACACACAGCATACATATTTTAGTACCTAACAGCAATAATTTGCAGACGTTACAGTGTAGTACAATGTACTTATAGCAAACTAGCATTAGCAACCATTAGCTTACCGTCATATATGACCTAGTTTGTATCCTCACGTCTTCGGCTCTCCAAGTAGCTGCAGTACTATTCCAGAGTGTTTCGTCTCGCTGCCTGTACTCTTGTCTGGCGGTCCTTTTTGGCATTTACGATGAAAAAAGCCACAGACCAAGGAGTCGCCTTGTACAGCCGCCATGTGTTATGTTTTGCTTGGGTCACGTGTTTTATGTCACGGGAGTGTGGCGCCGCCTTGCTGCAAAAAAAATCCTGCCCACCCCAGCTTAACCCCACTTTACCCAGCTGCAATGGAAAGACAACCGAGGCCGAACCGAGTAGTAGCGAATCGAGGCGAGGCAAGGCGAGGCGAGCTGGGCTAGTGGAAAAGCGGCTTTTGAGAACTGAGCACCAGGAATCTCTATTGATAGAGCTTGGAAGAGGTAAAGCAGTCTAGGTTGTATGCTGATTGTGACTGTCTCAATTTTTGAATTCAGATCAATGTTTAAGATTGACCTCCTGTCAATATCTTTTTTTTATTTCTTGTTCTAACGTATCATAATTTGTTTTATAAATTTTACTTAAATCTTTGGGTATGTTCACTCCAAGGTATTTTATTTCTTTTTGTTTCCAGTTTAGTTTGATCTTATCGGTTATCTGGTTTAAAGGGTTATAGTAGAATGTCAGTATTTGTGTTTTTGATATGTTTATCTTGTATCCTGATAATTTTCCAAAATTTTCTATTAAGCCCATCATTTCCATTATTGATTTATCTGGTTGTTCAAGAAAAACTATAATATCATCTGCAAACAGCCCAATCTTGTGTTCCGCTCCCTGTATTGTTACACCTTTTAATTTCTTATTTTGTCACACCGCTTGAGCCAGTGGTTCTATGAACAGAGCAAACAAGATGGGCGATAGGCAGCATCCCTGTCTAGTTGATCTTTGTATATTTACTTAGTCTGTTAAGCTACCATTTATCTTGATTCTTGCCTCAGGTTTTTGGTATAGTGTCTTTATTCATTGCACTGATTTTTCATTAAATCCAAAGCGTTCCAACACAGTATATAGAAACTTCCAATTAACCCTATCGAATGCTTTTTCTACGTCTAAACTCATTATTACTGCACTTTTCTTTTCTTTATATATTTGATTAATTATGGTTCCATTGTTGTCATAGCCAGGAGCGGCACTAGGGGTTAAGCTCCCAGTGCTTATAAAATGCTCCTTATGGCGTGCGTCTCAAAAAGCCTCTGACATCTAAGTCCAGCTCCTAGCCTGCCCGTGTGGTTTAGTCTCTAAGCCCGGAGGAACTGCTTTTACTAATAGGAGAAGGGGCGAGGGCGGATCTCTGGCACCTTAAAACCAGATGCTTCGGGTAGATGGTGGCTCGTCAACCTGGGAAGGTGGCCCATCTAGGGGAAGGTAAACCCTGATTTCAAACCTCTGCTGCCTTGCGGCACACCCGGTCACGGGAAAGGCTTCGGGAGTCAACCCTGAGGAAAAATCTGGAGTCAAAGTCCCTAAGGCAGTTCTCTGTTGTGTTCAACATCGTTCTGGCGGCTCCTGCGATGGTGCTGGTGCCAAACTGTAGCAGCCCTGCTGTTCCTTTGGATTCATCAGTGACGTGGAGAGGGGGGACATGCTGCATGGGCAACATCTTGTCCTCCATATCTTCCTGCCCAGGCTTGAATCCTACCAACGCCCAACGCTGGAAGGTAGAACACCGGATCACTGGAGAGGACACTCCAGCTCCGCCTTTGGCGTAGACAAAACACGGGGAATGACAGTTACCGGTTATAAGCCACCGCTCAATTGGAGTAGAGCGCGGCGCCAGGGGTTGTTCCCGACGGTGGGAGGGATCAGTGGATCTCACTGGACAGCTACCGCCCGCCTCAAGCTGGGCAGCCCCCAGCCAATAAGGTGTTGTCCTGCCACAGCCTGCTTTCCTCATTGGGTGCATGGGGATGAGGACAAGTCCGAACGGCAGGCTGAGAACCTTTGCACCAGGCAAGAAAACAAAACAAAAGAGACCAACTCTAAAACTGGGAACTTGGAACGTCCGCACTATGATGACAGGACTCGCTGCTAACTTCAAGGACATCAGCAACACCAGGAAGACTGCTGTCATCAATAATGAGCTGAAGAGACTGGAAGTGGAGATCGCCACTCTCCAGGAAACACGTTTGGCTGACGCAGGCACACTGAGAGAGAAGGACTACATGTTCTACTGGCAAGGAAAGGGCAGTGACGAACACAGGGAACACGGAGTGGGCTTCGCAGTGAAGAACACCTTGCTGAAGATGGTGGAACCGGGCAGCAATGGCTCTGCACGACTCCTCACCCTCCGCCTCAACACCACTCAAGGCCCAGTCACCATCGTCAGTGTGTACGCCCCAACACTGACAGCCACACCAGAGGCAAAAGACGAGTTCTACGAGAATCTCACAACAACTGTCAGGATCATCCCCAACTCTGAACAACTCATTCTCCTTGGAGACTTCAATACCAGAGTGGGTGCTGACCATGACTCCTGGCCCTCCTGTCGTGGACCATTTGGCGTGGGCAGAATGAACGAGAACGGACAGCGGCTGCTCGAGTTCTGCACATATCATGATCTGTGCATCACAAATTTGTTCTTCAAGACCAAGCCCCAACACAAGGTTTCCTGGCGACATCCACGCTCAAAGCACTGGCACCAGCTGGACTTGATCCTGACCAGGCGCACCTCACTGAAGAACGTGCTAATCACCCGTTCGTTCCAGAGTGCAGATTGCGATACAGACCATTCATTGGTGTGTTGCAAGGTCAAGCTGCAGCTGAAGAAATTCCATCATACCAGACAGCCTGGAAAGGCACGAATTGACACCAGCAAGATGGCCCAACCAGAACATATTGAGCAGTTTGCCTCCACCTTTGAGAAGGAACTTGGTGTACCACAAGAAGGAGAATCTGCAAAGCAGAAGTGGGAAGAGCTGCGAAGCACCATCCACCGCACAGCCTTGGCTACCTTTGGGAGGATGACCTCGAAGTCACAGGACTGGTTTGATGCCAAGTTGACCGAGATGACCCCCGTCATTAAAGCCATGCGCTCAGCACTTGCTGAGTACAAGAAGTACCCAAACGAGAAGAATCTCCAGATTCTCAGGGCTGCGAGAAGCAAAGTTCAGCAGACTGCTCGGCGCTGCGCCAACGAGTACTGGACTCAGCTCAGCCAAGACATTCAAACCGCTGCCATAACAGGGAACATCCGTGGTATGTACGATGGCATCAAGAAAGCACTTGGTCCGTCTCAGAGCAAGACGGCCCCCCTCAAATCCTCCACTGGGGAGATGATCACAGAAAAGAACAAGCAGATAAAGAGATGGGTGGAACACTACTCCGACCTCTACTCCAAACAGAACACTGTGACACAGTCAGCCCTTGATGCCATTGACTGCTTGCCATCCATGGACGAACTTGACGCCGAGCCAACCATCGATGAACTCAGCAAGGCCATTGATAGCTTGGCCGCTGGCAAGGCACCCGGCAATGACGGCATACCCCCTGACCTGATCAAGCACTGCAAGACCGCCCTACTGCTGCCATTGCATGACGTCCTCTGCCAGTGCTGGAAGGAAGGAGCCGTACCACAGGACATGAGGGACGCCAAGATCATCACACTCTACAAAAACAAAGGGGAGAGAAGCGACTGCAACAACTACAGGGGCATCTCCCTCCTCAGCGTTGTTGGCAAAGTCTACGCACGAGTTGTTCTCGTTCGTCTACAGAAGCTTGCTGAACGTGTCTACCCCGAGTCTCAGTGTGGCTTCTGCACTGAGGGATCGACGGTAGACATGATATTCTCCATCCGCCAACTCCAGGAGAAGTGCAGAGAACAGAACATGCCCCTGTACGTCGCTTTCATCGACCTCACCAAAGCGTTCGATCTGGTCAGCAGAGAGGGCCTTTTCGAGATCCTGCCAAAGATAGGATGCCCACCAAAGCTGCAAAGCCTCATTGAATCGTTTCACACCAACATGCAGGGGATAGTGCAGCACGACGGCAATGTCTCAGAGCCATTCAACATACGCAGCGGAGTGAAACAGGGCTGTGTACTTGCACCAACCCTCTTTGGGATTTTCTTTGCTATGCTCCTGAGGCATGCCTTCAGCACAGCAACAGAGGGAATCTACCTCCACACAAGATCTGACCAGCAGGCTTTTCAACCTCGCCCGGCTGAAAGCCAGAACCAAAGTACGCGAGGCTCTAATCAGAGACATGCTGTTCGCAGACGATGCTGCAGTCGCGACCCACACACAGCAGGAGCTTCAGACCCTGATGGACCGCTTCTCCCAGGCATGCAAGGATTTCGGGCTTACCATCAGCCTGAAGAAGACTAATGTCTTGGCGCAAGGCACGGAAGCACCACCAACCATCACCATCGATGACTACGAGCTGGAGGTCGTGAATCAGTTCACGTACCTGGGGTCCACGATCAGCAGCAACCTCTCCCTTGATACAGAGATCGACAAGAGGGTTGGAAAATCAGCCTTCACACTCGCTTGCCTCACCACACGAGTGTGGGAGAATCCCAAACTCTCTGTCAAGACGAAGATGGCAGTCTACAACGCCTGCGTCATCAGCACACTGCTCTATGGGAGTGAGACATGGACAACATACGCCCGACAGGAAAAGAGACTGAACTCCTTCCACTTGCGCTGCATTTGCCGCATCCTGGACATATCCTGGCAGGACAAAGTGCCCAACACAGAAGTTCTGTCCCGCGCCGGCCTTCCCTCCATGTTCACTCTACTCAGGCAGCGCAGGCTCCGCTGGCTAGGCCACGTTCACCGTATGGAGGATGGCAGAATCCCCAAAGACGTCCTCTACGGAGAACTGGCAACTGGCAGGAGAGACGTTGGCCGCCCACAGCTGCGCTTTAGAGACGTCTGCAAGAGAGACATGAAGGCCCTGGAGATCAACACAGAGCGCTGGGAGGACCTTGCAACGGACCGCTCCAAATGGAGAGGCACCCTGACCAGACAGCTCAAGGCGGGTGAAGAGAGACTGACTGCTGCAGCAGATGAAAAAAGGACCCGCAGGAAGAACCGCCACAGCTCCAGCAGCACGGAGACCACCCACAAGTGCGACCTGTGTGACAGGGACTGCCATTCGCGCTTTGGCCTGTTCAGCCACAGGCGGTGCTGTTCCAGCATAGTAGACATTTAGGATTCTCTTCCATGGTCATCGTAGACCGACGGAGGCCAACTCAACTCAATTATGTGTATTGTTCTCCTGATATTATCATGTGTTTGACGTCCCTCTATAAAACCAGTCTGATCCTCCTCTATCAATTCTGTCAAGAATGTCTTTATTCGTTTACAGATAATTGTTGTATATATTTTATAATCCACATTTAATAATGAGATTGGCCTATAATTTCCACATTGTTCCCTATCTTTTCCTGGCTTTAGAATAACTGAAATAATGGCTTCGTTCCATGATGGAGGTATTTTATTGTTGTTTAATGTCGAGTTAAATGACTTTAGGAGCTGTCGCGTGAGTTCTTCTATAAACAGTTTATAGAACTCAAACGGGTATCCGTCACTACCTGGTGATTTACCATTTTTTAGTGACTTAATCACATCTTTAATCTCTTGTGTTGTTATTTCTGCTGTTAGCGCTTCATTTTGTTGATTTCCTATTGATGGCAAGTCCAATGTGTATAGAAATTTTTTTATATTCTTAACATTTGTCTCTTCGGGTTGCGAGTATAGTTCTTGATAAAATTTATGGAATATTTCTTCGATGTTTCCTGGGATAACTGTTGATTTGTTTGTGATGGGGTCCTTAATCTTATATACATTATTCACTGTTTGTTGTTTTCTTAACCGTTTTGCCAACAGTTTTGTGGCCTTTGGCCCCGTTTTATAATATTTTTGTTTTAAATATCTATTTTTCTTTTCAATTTCATCTATTAGTATTTCTTTTATCTTTATTTTTTCTTCCTTAATTTCTTGATATATTTTTGGATCATTTGTGTTTTGATGTTTACGTTCTAATTCCCTCAATCTTTCACATCTTTGTTTATATAATTCCAGTTTAGACTTTTTTGCTTTTCCTGATTCAACCATTAATTTACCCCTTAACACAGCTTTTAGTGCGTCCCATAGTATTGTTGGGTCCACTTCTCCATTAACATTCTCCTCAATATACTTATTTATGTTTAACTTTATTCTTTCTTTCACTTTCTCATCATTTAATAGTCCTACATTAAGTTTCCATGTTGTTTGTCGTTCTCTGTTGTTTAAATATATTTCCATGTATATAGGATTATGATCTGATATTTCTGCCCCTCCAATCTGACATTTTCAAATCAAATCAAATCAAATCAAACTTTATTGTCATATTGCTGTACATACAACTGTAGTGCAGGCAAGATGAAATTGCATTTCTCTCGGCATTCATATAAGAAGCAGCATGATTAAGACACACTCCCACATAGCTCCACCCACCCCCACCCCCACCCCCACCCAACCCCCATCCATTCACACATCCCTGAGACATACTTGGGGAAAAAGAATAACTAACTATAATATACAAAATGTCCATAGGTGCAGTAGTGTGTATGTGAGAATCCGGGTCAGCTGTTCAGCATCCTGACAGCTTGTGGGAGGAAGCTGTTGATCAGTCTGGTGGTTCTGCCTCTGATGCTCCGGAATCGTTTACCAGATGGAAGAAGTTCAAAGTGTTTATGCAGAGGGTGAGAACGGTCCTTGACAATGTTCAGTGCCCTGCTCCTACAACGGTTCTGAAAAAGTTCTTGGACAGAGGGGAGGGAGACTCCAATTACCCTCTCCGCCCCCTTGACTATCCTCTGCAGGGCTTTTTTGTCTGACATACTGCAGCTGGAGTACCATGTAGCAATGCAGTACGTCAGAACACTCTCCACCACACCTCTGTAGAAGGTCCTGAGGATGCAGATGGGGAGAGAGGCCTGTTTGAGTTTCCTCAAGAAGTGTAGTCTCTGCTGAGCTCGCTTCCTGATCTCCAAGGAATTCTTGCTCCAGGTCAGGTCCTGTGACATCTGCACTCCGAGGAACTTGATGTTCTCTACTCTCTCCACTAAACGGCCGCCGATGCTGAGGGGGACGTGCTCAGGCTGTGACCGCCGGAAGTCGATAATCATCTCCTTCGTTTTGTCCACGTTGAGCACCAGATTGTTCTCCCTGCACCAGCCCTCCAGGTCTCTCACTTCTTCCCTGTACATTGATTCCTCATCCCTCTGAATAAGTCCCACCACCGTGGTGTCATCTGCAAACTTAATAATCTGGTTCCCCTCGTGTTTGGATACACAGTCATGTGTTAGAAGTGTAAACAACAGTGGACTGAGTACACAGCCTTGAGGGGTTCTGGTACTCAGCGTGACAGAGTTGGAGATGTTGTTTCCAACCCGGACAGACTGAGGTCTCTCAGTCAGGAAATCCAGGATCCAGAGACATGTGGCGGTGTTCAGACCGAGAAGGAGTAATTTCTCTATCAGTCTCTGGGGAATAATGGTGTTGAATGCTGAACTGAAATCAATGTACAGGAGTCTGGCGTAGGTGTCTTTCTGGTCCAGGTGGGTGATGACAGAGTGTAGGGTGGTGACTATAGCATCCTCCGTGGAGCGGTTTGAACGATATGCAAACTGGAGCGGGTCATGTGATGCAGGGAGGCAGGCTGTGATGTGTGGTTTGACAAGCCGTTCAAAACACTTCATCACAATTGGTGTAAGTGCAACAGGACGATAGTCATTCAAACAGGACACCACTGGTTTCTTTGCCACCGGTACAATGATAGAGGTCTTGAAGCATCTGGGAACGATGGCCTGACTCAGGGAGATGTTATAAATGTCAGTCAGGACATCTGCCAACTTGCTCGCGCAGTCTCGGAGCACACGTCCCGGAATGTTGTCTGGACCTGCAGCTTTGCGTGGGTTGATTCTGGATAGGGTCCTCCGTGTGTCCGCTGTGTTAATGGTAAAAGCTGGTCCGACCGATGGTGGGAGTGGGCTGGCCCTCCCTCTGATTGTCGAGTTTGATGCTTCAAAACGTGCAAAGAAGTCGTTAAGCCTGTCTGGAAGCGAAGCGTCGTCATCATCGACCCCCCGCCTAGACTTAAAGCCCGTCAGTGTCCGAACTCCCTGCCACATCTGCTTGGTGTTCCTAGTGTCACAGAGGTGTCCCTGGATTTTCTGCGCATAGGCGCGCTTTGCCGCCTTAATTCCCTTTGAAAGCGCAGACCTGGCTGAGCGGAGGGCAATCCTGTCCTTCGCTCTGAACGCTGCATCACTGGCTTTAAGCAGCGAGCGCACCTCTGCAGTCATCCAGGGCTTATGATTACCCCGCATAGTGATGGTCTTCACTGTAGTGAAATCCTCTGTGCACTTCGCGATGTAGCTGGTGACCGAATCAGCATACTCCTCCACATCTGTCCTGTCTTCCTGGGAGGCTGCTATTTTGAAGATCTTCCAGTCTGTGTGCTGAAAACAGTCTTGCAGTGTAGACTGTCTCACCCTATGTCTGTCACCTTCATTCATAAGGAAGTAATCTATTCTAGAGTGTACTTTATGGACTGCTGAATAATGTGTATAGTCTTTTTTCCAGTGGGTGCAGGTCCCTCCATATGTCTACCATACACATTTCTGCCAGTGAGGTTCTTATGAACTTTGTTACATGTTTTTTTGTCTTCTTAGTACTTGCTGTATCAACTTCATGATCCATGACAGCATTTAAGTCTCCTCCACAAATTAGGACTCCTTCACTGTGTGTTGTTATTAGGTCAAACATTTGTTGAAAAAAGCCCTTGTCACTTTCTGGTGGGGCATAGATGTTAAACATCTGGATTTTAATGGGACACACGCCAGGCTTTTATTTGTGGACTTTTCTTCTGCTTTTAATACAATCCAACCTCATATTTTAGTTGAAAGGCTCCTGCATTTAATTTGAGTAATTAATCTGCTGGGTTGGATTCTGGATTTTTTAACCAACGGGACACAGAGAGTAAGGGTCAATGGTACATTGTCTGACCAAAAGTGTTCTTCTACTGGCTCTCCTCAGGGGTGTGTGTTGTTACCACTACGCTTCATCCTGTACACAAACATGTGTAGGAGCAGACATGACAACAAACACATTATAAAGTATGCTGATGATTCAGTTATTGTCAGTCTTCTTCAGGATGGTGAGAGTGGCCACGGCCCATTAGTTGATGATTTTGTTCACTGGTGTGAGGATTCCTACCTGCAGCTGAATACGACAAAAACTAAAGATATGATTATTGACTTTAGGAGGAAAACTCCCAGGCATGAAGTCACTGTACTAAAAGGCCAGACCACTGAATGTGTGCAATCTTACAAATATCTTGGGACGATTATTGATAGTAATTTAAATTTTGAAGAGGTGTGCAAAATGGGTCAGCGACATTTGCATTGTTTAAGGAAACTCGCACACTTCCAAACTGACCGAACCATAATGACAATGTTTTATCGGGCTTTTACTGAATCTATTTTATCCTTTTCTTTAGTGTCATGGCTTGGTCAGATAAAACTGAAACAGAGGAAATCCTTAGACCAAGTAGTTAGATGGTCCAGTCGTTTGCTTGGTGAGTCACAGCTGAGCCTGACATCCCTGTACACCAGACAGGTACAGAGGATTGCTACCTCCATTTTACATGATGACTCCCACACTTTGCACTGCCACTTTCAGCTTCTTCCCTCCAGATGGAGGTTTGTTGTCCCAAAATGCAAAACCCAGCGCTACAAAAACAGCTTTGTTCCTGCTGCTGTTAAAGAGTTGAACAAGATGTAGCAATAGATTGCGCATAATTTAGTTAACTGCTTATTAATTTTTATTTTAAATTTATTTATTTTTGTAGGTTTTTAATTTGGGTTTTAGACTTTTATTGAGTTTTTAATCTCTTTGACTTAGTTTTTAACTTTTTTAATATGACCCTTCTCTCTTATCTCTTTGTTTTTTCTCTTATCTCTTTGTCTTATGTCCCGATTGGTGGAGCCTTGAGTACTTTTATCGTGTTTATAGTCAGCTTCATGTGTGCCTGTGTTTGTGTTCATGTTGAATGTAATTGTGGTTTGTAAATATGTGTCTAAAAGGATGTCACCTGACTGCAAAACAAATCTACCTATGGGTACAAATAAAGTAACCTGAACTTGAACCTGAACCTGATTTTTAGAGGTAATATTTTTTTTTTTTGGTCCCCAAAATATTAATGCATCCAAAAGGATACAAAATGGTCATTAGAGAGAAAAGAGATCTTGTGAAAATAATATGTGGGTTAAAATTTGGGGGGATGAAAATATGGATACAATACAATGCAGTAAAGTTTTACCAGAGTGCACTGTATAGAGTAACATGTGAACAAATTTCTGGTTTACATCATTGTTATAACATTGTGGAGAGGTATGTTAATTACAATTTGCAGCTCTACTGCTATTTGTTTATGTGTCAGAAAAAAATAAATAAGTAAGCAGGCTGAGATGAATTTCATCAATAAAGTGTCCAAAACATATATAAGCATCTGTCTCGCTGATTCCTTGATCAACTAGTGAACAGTATAAAGGGCCAACCCCAATATGCCCCTGAAGAATTTGAACATCACTGCTAATTGTTTCTTCCATCTGAAGAATATTTCAAAGCTGAAAACCCTGGTGTCGAAGACGGAACTTGAGATGATTATACATGCTTTTATTTCTTCCCGCTTAGACTATTGTAATAGTCTTTTAACCTGTCTGAGCCAAAAGCATCTTCAATGCCTCCAGGTTGTTCAAAATTCGGCTGCTAGACTTTTGACGCACACTAAGAAAAGGGCTCACATTACACTGGTTTCAGCAGCACTTCACTGGCTCCCAGTTGGTTTAAGGATTCAATTTAAAATTTTAGTTCTCGTTTTTAGAGCTATTCATGACCAGGTCCCTAAATACATCACCAAGCTGCTTAAAGTTTACAACCCCTCACGGTCTCTGAGATCCTCGGATCAACTTTTACTGGCTGTCCCTCGAACCCATTTCAAAACTCGAGGTGATAGAGCCTTTCAGGCAGTGGCACCAAAACTGTGGAATGCTCTACCACTGTCTTTGCGCCCAGTAGACTCTGTTGACGCTTTTAAAAAGCAGCTGAAGACACTTCTGTTTAAACAGGCTTTTTAGTTTGATTATGTATTATGGTTTTTATGTTTTTAATGCCTTTATTGTTGTATTTGTGATTGTGTGTTTTAATTTATTGTGGAGCACTTAGTGATTATTTCTGTGAGAAGTGCTATATAAATAAATTTTACTTACTTACTTAATTAATTTAGAGTTGAAATGGACAGAAGATCAGTGTGACTGATTATCTTTCCATGAGCTGAATATATGTGTACACTAAGCAGGCCACCAGTAAGTTAAATGTTCATTTTTGTGATACAGACAAAGCCAGATTGCTGAGTTAAGTAATCTGGAAATGGACGGAAATAGACAACAGTGATATTTCAGTGTTCAGTCAGTGGATGTTGAGCAGCATGATTTAGTCTTCTGAAGCTGTATTAAGACCAAATACAAAACGTAAATTTTTCAGGTGGCGCGATTACACTCTAACTCAATATAAAACATGTAAATAGATGTGAATTTGTGCCTGAGTGAGTTGCAGAGGGGAGGGGTTGCCTTCATAACTTTGGCAGCTGCTTTCTATCTGCTGTGGAAATCCCACAAATGCCGTCATGTTTAGGTTTACATTATTCCACGGGGCATACAACTGGGAAAATGTCATTGCCTCCTCAAAAAACTGCACCTGGATGACAGTTGTTTACACTGCTAGCCCTCATTAGCATATCCATAGTAGGTGTACATGGGTGGATATACAAACTAAAGACACTCTGTTTCAGCTCCAGAGTTCCCAGTCCATCTGTCTGCAGGTGAGTAGCAGTCTCATTTTCAAACTAGTTTACTCACCTAGTTACTATTGTATGTAACATGGTGGCATGTACAGACACTGCGGCTACTCTCTGCCCCAATAGAATGCTGTTTTCTTGTTTTTCATGTTTTTGGTCTTGTGAGTGACTTTTTCTTGTCTTCATCGCATCCACGCACATACAGCCATGAGTTTCTCCTCAACATCAGTAGAACCACGTACATAGAGTTAGACTCTGCACACGCTGAAGAGCTACGGGATTGCGGACTGCTCTGGACACCCACCCATGCATCTCACCCACAGTGGAGGTGCCATAAGCGACGGGACAGAAAACAGAAAAGGGGTGAACACGGAGGTACCCAAACTAGGCTAGTGGCTAACCCACACAAGCCAGCTATCCCCACCATCGTACTGGCCAACGTACGTTCTTTAGACAACAAGCTGGACCACATAGGTTTACTGCATTTAGCCTCAAAGATTGTGAGAGAGTGCTGTGCTTTTGTGTTTATGGAAACATGGCTCAACAACAACATCCCGGACTCTGCCATTCAACTAAACCAGTTAACATGCTACCGAGCAGACAGAGCTGTCAGTGAGGGAGATAAGACTCGTGGTGGTGGGCTCTGTGTTTACATCAATGATGCCTGGGGCCGTGACCCTGTTGTGGTCTGTAAACACTGCTCACCATTGTTGGAGGTTATGGTTATTAAGTGCTGGCCATTCTATCTTCCAAGGGAATTTACAGCTACACTGCTAGCTGCCATTTATTTCCCTCCCAGCTCCAACAACAGCAACAGGAGTGAGGTACTGAATGAACTTTACCAGCACATCAGTGAGCAGCAGACAGCCCACACTGATGCTTTTCTCATTTTGGCTGGAGACTTCAACCACATAGACCGAAAGACTATGTTTCCTGAAATACACCAACACATCAACTTTCCTACACAGGAAAATAACACACTGGACCATGTTTTCACCAACCAGAGAGGAGCGTATAAGGCCCTCCCCCTTCCCCACCTTGGTGCCTCTGACCACATCACTGTTATGCTAATTCCAGCATACAGACCACTAGATAAAGTCACCAAATCAATTCAGAAACAGGTACGTGTGTGGCCGGAAGCGTTCTTAGAGGCACTTCAAGACTGCTTCACCACCACTGACTGGAACATATTCAAGCAGGCTACCACCTACAACAACACCACAGATCTGCAGGGTATACAGAGACTGTTACTACCTACATTGCAAAGTGCATTGATGATGTCACTGATACCAAAGCCAATAAGCTCAATATATCCAATAAAGCTCAATATATCCACTATCCATCCGCTGCACATGTCCAAACCATCTCAGCCTTGTCTCTCTTACTTTGTCTCCAAACCTCTCAACCTGAGTTGTCCCTCTGATACACTTTTACAATTCTAATCTTGTCCCTCCTAGTCACTCCCAGTGAAAATCTTAGCATCTTCAACTCTGCCACCTCCAGCTCCATTTCCTCTTTTTTTGTCAGCACCACCGTCTCCAAAACATACATCAATGCAGGTCTCACTACCGTCTTGTAAATCTTCCCTTCCACTCTTGCTGCAACGCTTCTGTCACAAATCACCCCTGACACTCGTCTCCACCCACTTCACCCTGCCTGCACTCTCTTCTTCACCTTTCTTGTGCATTTTCCATTGCTTTGGATGGCTGACCCCAGGTATTTAAACTCATCTACTCATCAACTACCGCTGTGGCACAGGTGTAGTGTGGCCGACTGCTGATTGGAGGGTGAAGGGTTCGATTCCCGCTCTGTCTGCAATCTGCATGTCAAAGTGTCCTTGAGCAAGACACTGAACCCCCAGTTGCTCCTGGTGGGTCAGACCAGCACCCATATATGGCAGCTCTGCCACCATCAGTGTGTGAATGTGTGTGTGAATGGGTGGATAGCAAGATCTTGAAAGCGCACTGGTCATCCAGAGATGATTAAAATGTGCTATATATGTGAACGCCATTCACAGTGGTGTGAAAAAGTGTTTGACCCTTCCCGATTTCTCATTTTTTTGTATCTTTGTCACAGTTAAATGTTTCAGATCATCAAACAAATTTAAACATTAGACAAAGATAACACAAGTAAACACAAAATACAGTTTTTAAATGAAGGTGTTTATTATTGTTTATTAGCTTGTTGAGATACAGTACATCGTTCCGGCGCCACACAAGTAGGCTGCCTTTTTACAACAGCGGATCAATTTCTGCCTATTTCTATTAACTATCTGGCTCTCTTGCCAATCTTTCTGATCCAGAGATACCTTTATTCCATCCAAACACGTAGATCGCCCAAATGTCTCCTGAGCCAGCGGATGGAGCCACTGTTTCTTGCAGGAGGCAGTACAATAGAGACCAGCTGTTAGCACTTAACCGGCCCACGATGCTAACGCAAAAACTCGACATACCGGGAGAAATAAGATGGGAATGGTGTGGAATGTCGAGCTGGAGTAAGACGGCGGGCGAGGAATATAAGGTACAGACCCGTCCTCCCATCCGTCATTATGGGGAATGTTCGATTGCTACTCAATAAGCCTGATGAGCTAGCGGCTATCTCCCGATACTAGAGCGTGTACAGAGAGAGTAGCTTGTTGCTGTTTACCGAGACGTGGCTAACAGAACTAGCAACAGATGCTAGCATCGAACTGGAGGGTTTCCACGCAATACGGGCAGACCGGACACCAGACAGTGGGAAGAGGCGGGGGAGTGATAATGTATGTCAATAACAACTGGTGCAGACCGGGACATATCACGGTTAAGGAACAGCACTGTAGCAAAGACATCGAGTTGCTAGCTGTTAGCATGCGGCCTACCTATCTCCCGATAGGTAGATAGGTAGGCCGCACATGATCTGCATTGTTATTTATGCAAATCCGACGGCGAACGTTGGGACAGCGCGTGTCGTCATCCACTCAGTAACTGGCAGGCTGCAGACAGAACACCCAGATGCTCTTCTCCTCAGGTGATTTCAACCATATTTCACTGTCCTCCATTCTACCCACGCTCACCCAGTATGTCACATGCCACACTAGAGACAATAAAATACTGGACTTATTCTATGCAAATACTAAGGATGCGTACACCTCATTACCACTCCCCCCACTCAGGAGTTCGGATCACAACTTGGTTCATCTCCTGCCGGTGTACAAACCCCTAGTACACAGACAACCTCCGGTCATGCGCACAGTGAAGTTATGGTCTGAGGAGGCAATGGACGCTCTAAAGGACTGTCTTGAAACCACTGCCTGGGAGCAGCTCTGCGAGCCACATGGTGAGGACATCAGTGACCTCACTCACACCATCACGGACTACATCGGCTGCTGTGTGGACAACACCATACCCAACAAGACCATACGGTGTTGCTCGAACAACAAACCCTGGATCAACCCTGAGATAAAAACACTTCTGAGAGAGAAGAAGAGGATCTTCAGGTCGGGGAACAGGAGATGCTGAAGTCCGTACAGAGGGAGCTGAGGAAGAAGATCAGAGAAGGCAAGGACAGCTTCAAGAAGAAGATGGAGTACAAGCTGCAACAGAGCGACATCGGCAGGGTCTGGAGAAACCTTAAAACCATCTCTGGGCTCCAGAATACCTCCCCC
Source organism: Pholidichthys leucotaenia (assembly GCA_020510985.1). NCBI lineage: Eukaryota > Metazoa > Chordata > Actinopteri > Cichliformes > Pholidichthyidae > Pholidichthys > Pholidichthys leucotaenia. The sequence continues at coordinate 140,609,958 of CM035847.1, forward strand.
CAGGCCACGGGGGGTAGGGAGTGGGCGAACAATCTGAACCTGTTTTTTAATAGGTTTGACCAACCCCCCCCCCCCCCCGACTGCACAAAACCACTGCTGCCTCTAAAGTCATCGAGACCTGCTGTCCACACCCCACTCCACCAACACCCCCCCCCCCACTCCTAGCACACAGCCCCCCCAACCTGACCCTCACTAAGACCCAGGTGAGGTCGGAGCTGAGGAAGCTCAAAGTGAGGAAGGCCTCGGGACCAGACGGCATCAGCGCGAAGCTCCTCAAGTCCTGTGCAGACCAGCTGTGTGGGATTGTGGAGCACATCTTCAACCTCAGCCTGAAGCTGAGGAGGGTACCACAGTTGTGGAAAACATCTTGTGTGGTACCTGTACCAAAGACTTCCCACCCCAAAGATCTGAACAGCTACAGACCAGTGGCCCTGACATCTCACACGATGAAGACCCCGGAGAGACTGCTCCTTGCTCACCTCCGCCCCCATGGTGGGACCAGCGATGGATCCACTCCAGTTCGCCTACCAGCATGGCATTGGGGTGGAGAATGCAGTGATCTTCCTCCTTCACCGTTCTCTGTCCCACCTGGAGAAGCCCGGGAATGCGGTGAGGATCATGTTCTTTGACTTCTCCAGTGCTTTCAACACCATCCAACCAATGATCCTGAAGGACAAGCTGCTGTGCGCAGGGGTGGACCAGCACCTGTCATCATGGATCCTGGACTACCTCACTAACTGGCCACAGTTTGTGAGAACCCGAGATTGTGTGTCCGACATGATCATCGGTAGCACGGGGGCCCCCCAGGGAACGGTTTTGGCTCCCTTCCTGTTCATCCTTTATACTGCGGACTTCTCACACAACGCAACACACTGCCATCTACAGAAGTTCTCTGACGACTCTGCGATTGTCGGCCTCATCTCCAACGGAGATGAAGCTGAGTACAGAGGACTTATCCAGGACTTCGTGGACTGATGCCATCGGAACTGCCTCCAGATCAACGCGAGGAAAACTAAGCAGCTGGTGGTGGACTGCTGCAGGCAAGGACAACCCCTCACAGCACCAGTAAACATACAGGGAACGGACATTGAGATGGTGACATCCTACAGGTACCTTGGTGTTCATCTGAACAATAAACTAGGCTGGTCACACAATACCAACGCACTCTACGAGAAGGGACAGCGCAGGCTGCTCCTACTGAGGAGGCTCAGGTCTTTTGGTGTACAAGGGGCGCTGCTGAAGACATTCTACGACACGGTGGTGGCATCAGCCATCACTTTTGGAGTGGTCTGCTGGGGCAATGGCATTACAGCAGCTGATAGGAAGAGACTGAACAAACTGATCAAGAAAGCTAGATCTGTCCTAGGACAACACCCTGACCCAGTGGAGGAGATAGGAGAGAGAAGGATGGTGGCTAAACTGTCATCTCTGCTGGAGTCCGAGTCCCACCCTATGCAGGACATACTGAACGCACTGAGGAGCTCATTTAGCAGTAGACTACATCATCCTAGGTGCACAACCGAGAGGTTTCACAGGTCCTTCTTACCTACGGCTGTCAGACTATATTACCTAAGCAGGGCTGCTCACAGAGATAGCAAAAAAACGTGACGACCTAATAGTATTGAATGCAAAAGACGCAACAGACTTACACAAATGGTCCCCTCCAGTATACAACTAGAACAATATCAGTTGCTACGGAGGGTGACAATATGTATGGGTACATATTCATACTATGTAGGATAACTAAGTAGACAGTTATGCTGTTTATTCCATCTTGCTACAATGCTCTGCACTTTGTATATATATTTAGGAGGAGGAGGCTCAGGAGGTAGAGCAGGTTGTCCAATATCCACATGGTTGGCGGTTCAAATCCCGCTCTCCCCAGATATCCTGCCGTTGTGTCCCTGGGCAAGACACTTTACCCCAATTGCTCCTGGTGGGTCTGGAAGCGCCATGTTAGGCAGCATGCCACCATCAGTGTGTGAATGTGTGTGTGAATGGGTGGATTGCAGGATCTGTAAAGCGCTTTGGTCATCAAGAGATGAGAACAAAAAAAGCGCTATATAAGTGAATGCCATTTACCATTTACCATTTACCATTTATATATTTATGTGTACGTATGTATATTCACTGCTCTTATTTATATTTTTCGTATCTTCTTAATTATTGCTCTGAGTGTTGCTATCCCCGTGCTGTTGCAATCCTGGAATTTCCCCATTGTGGGACTAATAAAAGCTTATCTTATCTTATCTTATAAAAACAATCTAAACCTACATGGTCCTATGTGAAAAAGTGATTGCCCCCTAAACCGAATAACTGGTTGGGCCACCCTTAGCAGCAACAACTGCAATCAAGCATTTGCAATAACTGGCATTGAGTCTTTTACAATGCTGTGGAGGAATTCTGGCCCCTCATCTTTGCAGAATTGTTGTAATTCAGCCACATTGGAGGGTTTTTGAGCATGAACCACCTTTTTAAGGTCATCCCACAGCATCTCAATCGGATTCAGGTCAGGACTTTGACTAGGCCACTACAAAGTCTTTATTTTGTTTTTCATAAGCCATCCAGAGGTGGACTTGCTGGTGTGTTTTGGATCATTGTCCTGCTGCAGAACCCAAGTGCACTTCAGCTTGAGGTCACAAACAGATGGCCAGACATTCTCCTTCAGGAATTTTTGGTAGACAGCAGAATTCATGGTACCATTTACCACAGCAAGTCTTCCAGGTCCTGAAGCAGCAAAACAGCCCTAGACTATCACACTACCACTACCATATTTTACTGTTGGTATGATGTTCCTTTTCTGAAATGCTGTGTTACTTTTACACCAGATGTAATGGGACACACACCTTCCAAAAACTTCAGCTTTTGTCTCACCAGTCCACAGAGTATTTTCCCAAAAGTCTTGGGAATCATCAAGATGTTTTCTGGCAAAACTGAGATGAGCCTTCATGTTGTTTTTGCTCAGCAATGGTTTTTGTCTTCGAACTCTGCCATGCAGGCCATTTTTGCCCAGTCTCTTTCTTATGGTGGAGTCATGAACACTGACCTTAACTGAGGCAAGTGAGGCCTGCAGTTCTTTGGATGTTGTTGTGGGGTCTTTTGTGATCTCTTGGATGAATCGTTGCTGTGCTCTTGGGGTAATTTTGGTCGGCCGGCCACTCCTGGGGAGGTTCACCACTGTTCCATGTTTTTGCCATTTGTGGATAATGGCTCTCACTGTGGTTTGCTGGAGTCCCAAAGCTTTAGAAATGGCTTTATAACCTTTTCCTGACTGATAGATCTCAATTACTTTGTTTCTCATTTGTTCCTGAATTTCTATGGGTCGCAGCATGATGTTTAGCTTTTGAGGATCGTTTGGTCTACTTCACTTTGTCAGGCAGGCCCTATTTAAGTGATTTCTTGATTGAAAACAGGTGTGGCAGTAATCAGGACTGGATGTGGCTAGAGAAATTGAATTCAACTTTCCAAAGATGTGATAAACCACAGTTAATTTATGTATTAATGGGGGGGGGGGCAATCACTTTTTCACACAGGGCCATTTAGGTTTGGATATTTTTTTTTTTACCCTTAATAATAAACACCTTCATTTAAAAAACTGAATTTTGTGTTTACTAGTGTTTTCTTTGTCTAATATTTAAATTTGCTTTGACAAACATACAAAAAAAGAGAAATCAGGAGGGGGAAAAACATCTTTTCACACGACTGTACCTCTACTCCTTCCATCATCACCGTTACACCTGACTCCCTCTTATTCACACTCATGTATTCTTTCTTGCTTCTACTGTCTTTCATTGCTCTTCCAGAGCAAACCTCCACCTCTCCAGGTTCTCTTCCACCTGTTCCCTGCTCTCACTACAGATCACCATGTCGTCTGCAAACAGCATGGTTCATGGAGACTCCTGCCTGACTTGATTTGTCAGCCTGTCCATCAAATTGGCAAACAAGAAGGGGCTCAGAGCCAGTCCCTGATGTAACCTCACCCCCACCTTGAACCCATCTGTCACTCCTACAGCACACCTCACCGCCATCTCGCTGTCCTCATACATGTCCTGCACCACCCTCACACTCTTTTCTGCCACTCCTGACTTTCTCATACAGTACCACACCTCCTCTCTTGGCACCCTATCATATGCTTTCTCTAGTCAGGGGTGTCAAACTCATTCCATGGAGGGCCAAAACCCTGCAGGTTTTACCTCCACCCAGTCTCTTCAGCAGGTGTTTTCACTGATCAGCAATCAGTGGGAAAAAAAAATTCAGTGAAATCACCTGCTGAAGGCACTAGGTGGAGGTAAAACCCTGCAGGGTCTTGGCCCTCCATGGAATGAGTTTGACACCCGTGCTCTAGATCAACAAAGACAGTGCAATTCCTTCTGACCTTCTCTATACTTCTTCACCAGCACTCAGAGCAAACATTGAATCTGTAGTACTTTTTCTTGGCATGAAACCATGCTGCTCCTCACTGATTGTCACCTCTCCTCTTAACCTGGCTTCAACAACTCTTTCTCATATTTTCATCATGTTAACGTGTCTTATTTTCATAGTGTGAACGTGTCTTACCAGTTTGGAAGACAGGACACCAACCAAGCAGGCCCTCTTCGCCAGAGCTCATCCACCCCCACAGGGCTGGCATCGCCCACGAGGTGAGCCCAGACTGTCCTGGACGACCCGGGTCACAATGGTAAGACCTCTGGTTGACTTCATTGCCCGAGGCCAAGATCACCCTGCCTTCAGACAATTGGCCGTAACGGTCACTTAAGTGGCCAGGCGAGGATTAAGTTAAGTAAAAACATGTCTGAACCTGGCTTCAACAACTCATTCCCCGATTTTCATAGTGAATTAACATGTATTCACGCCGCATGGAAAATTTGCTTTGCGTTTGGTCTGAATGCATCTTAAGACTTTGCCAATGTTTGTAATTGAATGTTTTCATATGATTTCCATCAACACCTTTTAAGCATTTGAAATGAATTCCATTTTTTCAAATGCCTAACCAGTGTTTAAAGTTAAATCTGTAAAAGGTTTCACATTAAAATTAGCTCAACATGAGAGCTCTAACCCATCAATACAGCTAAAAAGATGAACTCCCAGAATATGGTTAACTTTTAGTTTGCCTAAGAGTGCATGTAATGGTTTCACACTTAAAAAACGTAAAAAAAACTACAATTATCTCTCACAAAATAAATCCTCTCTCATCCTCATGCACCAGCTGAGGCTCCTCCCTCACCAGAGAGGTGACATTCCACATTCCAAAAGCCAGTTTAGGAAGCCAGGGATCAGATCTGAATCTGATCTGAATCTGTAAGAGAATATAAAGTCTTTTTGTCTGGGATCAGTACTATTCGACTAATCTGACCTGCCCTCACACAAGTCCTCCAGATTATCTGCAGTTTTTTGTTTCCAAAACATTTGAGCTGCATTGACTCTATGGACAGCCAGCTGCCTGGCTCAAGGACAAATGCCAGCCGCTAGACAAAACATCTCCTGCCGAAGAGACTTTGTTGTTCTTAACTGATATAAACACCTCCACTCAACACTACACCCACACTGACTCAATAAACTGATGAGAAGATTATTCACTCACTGCTCCCTTTGTGTCTTTGTGTACATTCTTGTCTGCTAATTGTGCATTGAGGGCTTTTTTTCTTGTAATCATAATATTGATCATATATGACCGGTATTCTGACAATCAATGGTTTTTTGCTCTTTCCTATTGTGTTATCCTTTTCTTCCCTATGCATCCTGTACCCATCTGATGACAGGCGCGTTTCGATGCTGCCGCGTCACCGGAAATGCAGGTCGTTTTCTGTGACAAGTCAAATCCCTTGTATGTTATCAGTTGTTTACTGTTAATGTACTTGGCAATAAATCCTTTTCTGAGTTCTGAGTTCTGAGATCACCAAGGTCTCTGGCTTCGCCCGCCACCTGATCCGCATACCACTGGAACCCCATAGTCCCTCCTGAAGGTGGTGAGCCCACTGGAAGGCAGACCCATGTAGCTCCTTTGGGCTGAGCCCAGCCGGGTCCCATGGGCAGAAACCTGGCCACCAGATGCTTGCCATTGAGTCCCTCCCTCAGGCTTGGCTCCGGGGCAGGGCCCCGGTACCCCCATACTGGGCAGGGTACACTGAATCCTTGTTGTAGCATTCATCATGAAAATTTCTGGATCGTTCTTAGTCTGGCCCTTCACCCTGGACCAGTTTATCTTGGGTGACCCTACCAGAGGCAAATTTCCCCGGACAACATAACTCCTGGGATCACTAGGGCACGCAAACCCCCCACCATGATAAGGTGATGATCCACGGGGGACACGAGGTTGAGAGATACTGGCTAGATATAGTCCGGTTCACCTCAACGCACAGCTCTGGCTCTGGAGCCAGTTCCCTGGAGAGGGGCTGGAGCTTGGCCTACCCTGGAGTTGCCCCAGGCAAGAGGCGGCGAGCAGGGGTGAGTATTCTTATATCCTCTCACCTTGTTGCCTCTACATTGGAGTTTTTCCCGGTGGCAAAAGGGTTGTTTCCCTGCGCTTTTGGGTTGGGAAACGGGTCCTGACCATCATTTGTGCCTATGCAACAAATGTTAGTTCAGATTACCCACCTTTTTGGAGTCTCTGACTGGGGTGCTGGAGAGTGCTTTCTTGGAGACTCCATTGCCCTACTGGGGGTCTACAATATGCATGTGGGCAATGACAGTGAAAGCTGGAGGGGTGTGATTGGGAGGAATGCCCTGCCTTATCTGAACCCAAGTGGTGTTCAATTATTGGACTTCTGTGCCAATCACAGTTTGTCCATAACGAGCACCGTGTTCAAGCATAAGGGTGTCCATATGTGTACCTGGTACCAGGACACCCTAGGCTGCAGGTCGATCATTGATTTTGTTATCGTGTCATCAGATCTGCAACCGTATGTCTTGGACACTGGGGTAAAGAGAGGTGCAGAGCTGTCAACTGATCACCATCTGGTGGTGGGTTGGATCTAATGGCAGGGGAGGATGCCATTCAGACCTGGTAGACCCAAACGTATAGTGAAGGGTGTCCTGGGAATGTCTGGCCGAGCCCCCTGTCCGGGAGGTCTTCAACTCCCACCTCTGGAAGAACTTTCTGAGGGAGTCTGGAGACATTGACTCTGAAAGGGCAATGTTTGCTACCTCCATTGTCACAGCTGCTGCCCAGAGCTACAGCCGCAAGGTTGTCGATGCATCTCATGGTGGCAACCCCCGAACCAAGTGGTGGACACCAGCGGTGAGGGGGGGCCATCAAGCTGAAGAAGGAGTCCTATCGAGCTTGGTTGGCTTGCGGGACTCCTGAAGCAGCTGAGGTGTACCAGCAGGCCAAGCAGAGTGCAACTTGGGTGGTTGTTAAAGCAAAAACTGGGGTGTGGGAGGAGTTCGGTGAGGCCATCGAACAAGACTTTCAGTTGGCCTCAAAGAGATTCTGGCAAACTGTCCGGTGACCCAGTAGGGGGAAACAGCTTCCTGTCCACACTGTGTATGGTTCTGCTGCGGTGCTGCTGACTTGGACTGGGGATATCGTCAGGTGATGGAAGGAATACTTTGAGGAGCTCCTCAATCCCACTGACACACCTTCCGCAGAGGAAGCAGAGCTTGAGGATGAGCGGGTTGACTCGCCCATCACAGGGTCTGATGTCGCCAAAGTGGTTCAAAAACTCCAGTGGCCGGGCCCCAGGGGTGGACGAGATTCGCCCTGAGTACCTCAAAGCTCTGGATGTTGTAGGATTGTCATGGCTGACATGCCTCTGCAACATTGTGTGGAAGTCGGGGACAGTACCTTTGGCATGGTAAACCGGGGTGGTGGTTTCTCTCTTTAAAAAGGGGGACCGGAGGGTGTGTTCCAACTTTAGGAGATCACACTTCTCAGTCTACCTGGGAAGGTCTATGCCAGAGTACTGGAGAGGAGAGTCCGGTCGTTGGTTGAACCTCGGATTCAGGAGGAGCAATGTGGTTTTTGTCCTGGCCATGGCACATCGGACCAACTCCTTAACCCTCTTGAGAATCCTCGAGGGTTTGTGGGAGTTTGCCCAACCAGTCTACATGTGCTTTGTAGACTTGGAGAAGGCATTCGACCACATCCCTCATGGTTTTTTGTGGGAGGTGCTTCGGGAGTATGGGGTATCGGGCTTGTTGCTACAAGCTATCCGATCTCTATACGACCATTGTGAAAGTTTGGTTCTTATTGCCAACACTCAGTTGGACTTGTTTCCAGTGAGAGTTGGACTCTGTCAGGGCTGTAATTTTTCACCGATCCTGTTCATAATTTTTATGGACAGGATTTCTAGCCGCAGCCAAGGAATGCAGGGTGTCATGTTTGGTGAAAACAGGATCTCATCTCTTCTGTTTGCAGATGGTGTTGTCCTGCTGGCTTCATTGAGCAATGACCTACAAGTCTTTCTGGGATGGTTTGCTACTGAGTGTGAAGCGGCTGGGATGAGAATCAGCACCTCCAAGTCCGAGTCCATGGTCCTCAGCTGGAAAAAGGTCGATTGTCTTCTCCGGGTTGGGGACAAGCTGCTGCCCCAAGTGGAGGAGTTTAAGTATCTTGGGGTCTTATTCATGAGTGAGGGAAGAATGGAGCAAGAGATTGACAGACGGATCGGGACAGCATCTGCAGTGATGTGGCCATTGTACCGGTCTGTTGTGGTGAAAAGGTAGCTAGATCTAAGGCAAAGCTGTTGATTTACCAGTCAATCTACGTTCCTACCCTCACCTATGTTCACGAGCTTTGGGTAATGACAGAAAGAATGAGATCGTGGATACAAGTGGCTGAAATGAGCTTTCTTTGTAGGATTGCTGGACTCACCCTTAGAGATGATGTTGTCCTGCTGGCTTCATCGAGCAATGACCTGCAAGTCATCCTGGGATGGTTTGCTATTGAGTGTGAAGCAGCTGGGATGAGAATCAGTACCTCCAAGGCAGAGTCCATGGTGCTCAGCCGGAAAAGGGTGGATTGTCCTCTCTAGGTTGGGGACGAGCTCCTGCTCTAAGTGGATTAGTTTAAGTATCTTGGGGTCTTATTCACAAGTAAGGGGAGACTGGAGTGGGAGATTGACAGACGGATCGGAGCAGCATCTGCAGTGATGCGGATGTTGTACCGGTCTGTCGTGGTGGAGGGAGCTGAGCTCTAATGCAAAGCTGTCGATATACCGTTCAATCTATGTTCCTACCCTTATCTATGGTCATGAGCTTTCAGTAATGACCGAAAGAATGAGATTGCGAATACAAGTGGCTGAAATGAGCTTTCTCCATAGTTTTGCTGGACTCACCCTTAGAGGAAGGTTGAGGATCTCAGTCATCTGGGAGAGGCTTAGAGTAGAACCGCTGCTCCTCCAAATCGAAAGGAGCAAGTTGAGGTGGTTTGGGCACCTCATCAGGATGCCTCCTGGACGCCTCCCACATGAGGTGTTCCGGGCACGTCCCACTGGGAGGAGACCCTGGGGCAGACCCAGGACACGCTGGAGAGACTATGACTCCCAACTAGCCTGGGAACATATGGTATCCTCTCTGAAGAGGTGGAGCAGGTGGCTGGGCAGAGGGACGTCTGGGCTTCTCTGCTTGAACTGCTGCCTCCGTGACCCGGACCCCTGGAAAAGAGAATTGATGGATGGATGGAAAATAAATCATGTAGTTCACATTAAAATCTTTTTTTCTTTAACATACAATTTGGTCCAGTATTTGTGCAATCAACGTGCGTTATCTCATATCAGTACAGACAACCTTATTAAGTTTTAAGTTTTTTCCACAACATTTAATAAAAAAGTAATTTATTAGCTTTATAGCTGCTCAAGGAAAAACCTCCTCTGCTATTTGCATTTGAAAAAATATGTCCCACTTAGTTGCCAAAGATGCTTATAAAATTGCAGCAGTTCATACATTTCCGTCTTAACTTGAAGATTTATTGTTTCGTTTGTTGCACACCAGGTGTCCTCATCCATGAGTCCAGTCATTTTTCTCCTTTGCTACATCATCTTATCTGAAAAACAATTTCTGAATTAGAAAGTGAGAATTGCATTCACCGAAGTTATATGTATTAATGAAAATACATGAACTGGGGAAACTGTGTTAGACTGTGTATTTGCACCAAACCTTTGTTCCTATCTACAACAATAACTGCCTTATACGATGTCTGGCACCAACAGTGGTGTTATTTTAAAATTCAAAGCTTTATATCTGGGGAAAGCACAGAGTTGGTACATGAACTGAGATGAATGTGCTGATATGGAAAATATTTATTCAAGTTGTAAGTAACAATAAGAATTGTTTTGTTTTGTTTTAGGCTGAAGCCATTCCTACAGCATTTAACAGCACCATAGATATAAAGACTATATTATGCTGCAATATCTATAACATAAAGCTTTGTTTGTATAATTCCAAAAGACTCACGCTTTACTCTGGCCCCTCCTGATTTTCTTTCAACTTTATGGGCCCTATTTTGATGGTCTACAGTGCACTATTGCCCCACACTTGGCATTTGCGCCAGTGCTTTCATTAGTTTCTGTCATTATCATTGACGAATAAACTGGCTATGACTGGATTTCTGCAGTTATCTGTTTATTCAAGTGGCCATGTAAACAGAATAATCCAATAAAGGCCAGGTAATCTGTTTATTCAGTGCATGTAAACATGACAAAACAGATTATTATTATATACTGATTACTATTGGTTTATTCCTAGTAATTGGTTTATTGTGACCTTGTAACCATGGTCATTGTCTGGTTTTCTACTGTGCACCCTCACCACCTAATTAGGAAGTGACAGTGTGCATGATTCACACTCATAGGAGTGGACTTATTTAACAGGGTGAGGCTCAGCACCATGTTGATGTCAGGGTGCTTCTGATCTCAAAAAAACAGGTTTGAAGACAGGAGCCCTTTATCAACCACTCTTTCAGCAACACATTCAAAAGGCATGAGTATGCATGTATACCTGTTCAAACACTGAGGCTAGAATTTCTCAGTGTCTGTTTTGTAGATGGACTGATTTTGTAAAAATCTGTCACTATCCCTGACTTGATCTTTATTTCATTCATTCATTCATTGGCAATCTGTCCAGGGTGTGCCCTGCCTCTCACCGAAAGATGCTGGGACAGGCTCCAGGCCCTAGACCACGCACTGCCGACTTGCGTGTATATCCATCATTATCTAACTTGTGACCATTTGTGACCATTTCATTATTTCTCTAGTCATTTACTAACATTTTTTTAACAGGATGATTCAAAATGAAAGTATCCCAATATTTTTTTTGAGAGAAAGATTGGCATAACCTCTGAATTGTACAGCTCTCACCCTGCATAATTATGATTATGTCTCTCCAATGTGAGCAGAGCTGTGGACAAGGTCATTAAAAAGCTCCTTTTAAGCTCCTTGCCCTTGAACGCATTTTCACTTTGTGAATGAGGTTGCATTGCTCGGAACACAAAATGGATTTGTCCTGGCATTTAAACAGTATAATATTAGTATTAGGCCTTGGATCTCACAACCCTGTTTATTAAAAGGAATGAGAGTAAAGGCACTGATTGGATTATTTCACATTATGCCCAAAATACACTTCTGAATAATTAAGAGGATTAGGACAGTCTCTTTGCACTTTGTGCCTGCCACAAAATTAGTTTTTAAGGTGCTGTAATAGCTAAATGAACTTGGACACACCCATAAATGCACTCTGCACCATATATGGACAATAGACTGTTGACTAAACAGCTGAAAAAGGGCCCTTTATGCTTTCCCTTGGTTTTCTGTTGCCTGCTGAGTGACATCCATTCAGCTGCATGAGATCTATTTGTCATGAACTGGGTTGGTTTTTCCAGTCCAGTTCATGACAAGGTGGCTGTCTCGTCTCCAGTATATTTTTGGGTTCCTTATTTGCCGTCTGACAGCCGACAGCCATGCCCCCTCTTCCGCCAGCCCCTGCCAGCTGATTGTCTTCACCTGTTGCTCTCTCTCTCTACACATACACACACATGCAATTGTCATTACCTGCATTCACTCAGCACTTTTGCATTCACTCACTCCACATACACACACATCCATTCCTACGTGCTTACACGCACTCATTCTCACTCACATACTCAGACATCCACTCACACATCCTCGCACTCTCTTTCTCTCTTTTCACACCGGCATGCACTTAGCTCATTAATTGTTGCAGTATTTAAGATCTGGGTTCACTGTTGTGCATTGTCGGGTGATTGTTGTTTGAACTTAATGCTTAAACCAACTGTCTGTTCTGCACCCTGGACTGACTCAGACTAATTCGGACTGCTCCAGTCCCCGTGAGTACTGTTTGCTTCGCCCCTGCCTTCCAGTCACGCCTGGAGTTTTTTTCCTGGGCTCTCTCTTTCACTTCCCTCCACTGCAGTTTTGCCTGCCTGCGCCTTGGGACATTATTCTCCTGTTTTGTACTCACTTGTGTGCCGTAGAGCATCCTCGCAGTTTTTCCCTGTTCTCCTGGTGTCATTCATCCATTTGTTTATCTGGACTGTTACTTTTTTTGTTCTTCACAATAAATTCCACACAACGTTCTCCTGCATCTTGGGTTTTAATTCTTCCTGCCTCAAACAGGCAGGAATTCACAACACTTTTGATGTCTGCTGTTCAGTGCTGTTCAGAAGCATTTTCAAATCTTAGTTTGGAACTATAGCTCTGCTATCATAAGCTCCTTCCTTATGAAACAGTAAAAAATAATTGTATTGCACAGTCATACTAAGCGTCCAGTCATACAGTGTGGCATTCTGTGTCAAGGAGATGTGCTGCATAAAGGTCCCATTCCTTAAAAAAAATGTTGTACTCTTGGGTTTTAACCTTCTAAAATGCTTTGCTGTGTCATGTGGTTACTGTAAAAATGATAAAACCTTTCTTTACTTACATTTATATTTATACATTCTGACCAAAATTGCTATTCTGGGATATACGTACAGTGGAGAGCGAAATTAGAGAACACTGTATAAATACTTGATTTATTCTGAAATATTTTTATTCTTCATTGGTCAGAATTTAACAGAATATCAGCTGTGGCTATACCACTGCAGTATTGGTATGTTTTTTTTTAAATAACCAAGGCACTTAAATGCAAACATTTATTTTGTAAAAAAAAAAAAAAAAAAAAAAAAAAAAGTGAGCAAGCTTAGAGATCAGTGACCACTGTGTCAGAAAAGAAGATTTACAATGTTTTTTTTTCAGGGCTAAAGGATTAAAAAAATAATAGGAAGTGTAGAGGCCCTTGCTTTGGATGACTTCAGTACATCTGCACCCACAGGACATCACTAGTTTCTCACACTGCTCTGGTTTGACCTTGGGCCATTCTTCTTGCACTCTCTTCCACAGTTCAGTAACTGTAGAGGGTTTCGTCTCCATTACTTTGTTGCCAAGGATTTTCCAGAGATTCTCTATGGGGTTTAGATCTGGACTCTGGACTGGCCATTTCATTTTTTCAATATTGTTAGATTCAAGGAACTGTTTAACCCATTTTGCAGTGTGACAGGGGGCATTGTCTTGCATGAAAATTGCAGGCTGATTGGGAGACAATTTTAGTTAAGGAAATGCATGTTGCCGAAGGAGATTCACGTAAACATTTGCATTCACCCTGCCATGTAGCTGTAAGAGGTCCAGCTTCTGCTGCAGAAAACATCCCCCAAACTATGACACTTCCTCCTCCAAATTTAACTGACTTCTTTACACACTTTGGGTTCAGTCTTTCCCTAGTTTGATGCCGAACATATTGTTTCCCATCTGACCCAAATAAACTGAACTTGCTCTCATCACTGAAGTGCACTCTGGACCAGTTCTCGTCTGTCCACACAACATGATCCTCAGCAAAGGCAAGTCTAGCCTTTTTATTCTTTCTGCTGATGAGAGGTTTGGTCACTGCAGAATAAGCTTTTAGTCTAAATTGTCTTAAGGCGAGACACTGGGTGCCGAGACAGATCCTTGCCTTGTTCAGCAGCAAACTGGCGAGCAATTCCAGCTGCAGTGTTGAACCGATTCCCCAGTGAGAGTCTTCACATAATCCTGTCCCCCAACCCAGAGCAATGTGAGAAACTAGTGATGTCCTGTGGGCACAGATGTGTTGAAGTCATTCAAAGCAAGATACAGTACACTTCCTATTAATTTTTTTTAATTGTATAGCCCTAAAAACATTGTTTAAATCTCATCTTCTGACAGAGTGGTCGCTATTCTCTAATTTTGCTCACTGATTTTTTACAAAATAAATGTTTGTGTTGAAGTGCCTTGGCTATTTAAAAAAAACAACAACAAAAAACAAAAAAAAAAACATGCAAGAACAGCAGTGGTATAGCCACAGCTGATATTCTGTCAAATTCTGAACAATGAAGAATAACAATATTTCAGAATAAATCAAATATTAATGCATTGTTCTCTAATTTTGATCTCCACTGTATATCAGTACACCACTAAAAGAAACCCTGCCTTAAGTTACACCTAGCCCTAGGCTGTGATATTGTTTCACTCAAGGCCCAGAGTTTTTCTAAGCCTGAGGCCAACAACAACAGTAACACTGGCTAGACTATTAAAAAAAAAAAAAGAAAAAAAAAGAGAAATTACAAAAAAAAATAAAAATCATGGAAATGGCAAAAAATGGACCTTTAAAGGAAATATTACAGATTTGTTTTTTCTTCATCAAAATAAGATTCACTACTTACTGTAAACAACCATGTGCCATTTATTCAGAGCTTTCAATTCAGAAACTACATACTGAAAATTAATTACAAAATATTAAAAAAATAAAAACCTATACATTTTTTTAATCCAAGTGCCGTGATTTTGAAATAAAAGGCCAGTTGAAATAGATAGACCACATACATACGGCATGTCCACATACTGTAAGTTCTTGTGTCATTACAACCATTAACAGGCACTGTTAGTTTTGCAGCCAGTGGGAGTCCTGCCTCATAGCTACCACACCATTAACACAGGGTCTTGGGGTTCTCAATTTAAAATAAGCCATTAGTTGTCAGGAACCGAGCTGGCTTGGTTTCCTCCGGCTTGGTCCTGGCCTCGCTGTGGGTTCGGTGCCACCTTGTATGTATGCTTATATGTATTTCTATGTGCTTTGCCGTGCCCATAGCCACTGCTTTCTGGCCGGCAGTGGTGAGGCAGCCTCTTGGGCTCATGCTGGTGTGAGCGCTGTCTAACTGTGTGCCAGTCCGACCACGACTCCTCTCTATTACTGCCACCTGTTCCCATTCCCGGGGATATCTCCCCGCTCCTTGCCCAGGTGCTCCGAATTACATCATTACCAGCAGTGCGTGTATTTAAGCGCCTTTTGCCAGTCACGCACTGCTGGGCCATTAAATGAATTGTCTATTGATGCACATAGTCTTGTTTATGCTGTGTGCCGTGAAGCGTTCGTCACTCCACCTCTGCCATGGTTCTCCTGCGCCATTGAACCGATGTCAGCTCTTGGACGCAATTGTGGTTGATTGCTTTTCCTCATGCGTTCACTGGGCAATGCTGGCCCAGGAACGCCCATTGTCAGTGTTTGTGTATTTTTGTATGTCTTCACTTTTTGGGACTGTTGTCGTCGAGTTTAATAAATGTGTGTGGTGTAACTCCTGCGTGTAAATCCGCGTCCTTTCACCCCTTGCCATGCGCAATGGAGAAGTGCACGGGAGGGTTTATGACAGAATGACCCAGCCCAATAAGAGGATTTAGCAGGTACACCTACACATCACTCTTCTTCTATTTTTGAACTGTGTTTTCTGGACTAACCTGAATCTGCAGAGCGTCATGCCCCGGTCTCGCCGAGGAAGAGGAACGGCAGCGGGGTTTCCCACGGTGGAGGAGGGATGGGCCGCCGAGTGTATCCAAAGCTTTGTGAATGATGCCCTCACCGCCCGTGGACCTAAGAAGACGTTGGAATGCCTGGACGGAGCAGTAGCGATCCTGGAAGCACATCCTGGGTTATGGAGCTACCCACAGTTCGCTGACCTGCTCTCCACGGTCTGCTCACTCCAGCGCTCTTTCCCTTGTTTGGCGTGGCCCATGGCGCCGAGGCGGAGGTCTGGTAACTAGCAAACCATCATCCTCCGTGATGCTTCACCCGCCCCTCCTCCCGCTCCAGCACGGTCGGCACCAGTAAACAGAGGACAGCATCGCCCCACATGGGCATGCCGAGAGAAGCCCCCCTCGTCGTCAACTGCCATCACCCTCCCAGCTGCTGCGAGGCTAGATGGGGCTGCCTTGGGAATGCCCACCTCCGTTGCCACGGAGACTGCTCCTCCTCCATCCGCTGAAGAGGGCCACCTCACCATGGACACAGAGGGGGATGACAGCCTTCCAGCTGCAGCAGTCAACATGAAAGACCAGGATGACAGGCAATTGTCTTTTCATTCAATCTATGTTGATGACAATAAACCTTGTCTGGAGAGGGGCCCAGTTACAGCAGTCCGCTGAGCTCCCTCTACCAGCTGCAGCTAAAAACTCTTTTCCTACCCCCTCTGTGTCTCTTCCATATTTACCTGAGCGTCCGTCGGTCCCGGAATAGAACTGCTGGACAGTGGAGGAGCCGGTGGCTTTGGAGGATCCTGCTCCGCAGCACGGAGGTGTTTCCCTGTGGCTACACCGGTGGAGTCCCCTGCGTTGTAGCCGCTGCAGGGGGATGAAGGGACTGCTAACCATCTCGCCAGCTGCAGAGGTGTCCACAGCAGACAGGGAGCCTGAGCTGGACCTCCTTGAGGCCGGACCCAAGTGTTCATCGCCAGGATTGTCGAAGTCCTGGACAGTGGTGGAGCTCGAGCTCAGGCAAGTTTTCTCTCTTGTTTTTCTGATAGCAGTTTTAGAAAGATCTTGTCTGGCTCTAGGTGAGTAGAGTCAGGCCTAGCATGCAGTTGCGTTTGAACTTCCCTCGCCGGGCTCCACCGCTGCTGGCGACCCTAACGACCCTGTTTCTTCTCCCACTCCTGAGCCATCTTCTAGGGTCACTGGACAGGAACAACCATCCCCTGATGTCAGAGGTTGTCATGTGATCCCTTCCACAGGCCGTGTCGCCGTGGGTGCAGCAGGCTGGTTTTGGACCCTTGTGGGGGCTGCGCCACAGGATTAGCCCGATGTGGGTGCTGCGCTCCTGCTCAGACCCTTCATGGACGCCACGCTCCAGCGCGGGGTCCACCATGGGTGCAGCTTTGGCCCAATCGGGGTCCACTGCGGGTGTAGCTGAGCCTCGGCCGGAGGTCACCGCGGATGCAGCGTTGGCCCGGTCGGGGTCCACCGCGGGTGCAGCAAGGCTCCCGCAGGAGTCCACCATGGGTGCAGCCCTGGTCAAGTCGGGTCCCGCTGTGGATGCTAGGAAGCCCCTGGTCAGGACCGCCGCAGGCATCACTCCCTCCTGGGTCAAGGTCGTCGGGGCCTTGGCACTCCTCCGCTGGACACCATCGCGGACCTCTTCGCTCCTCTCCGGTCTTGGTGGCTTCACGGGGGGGGGGGGGGGGCTGGAAGTTTTCACTCCCCGGGTCTGGTGGCCCATGTTTTCCAGCAGGCCGCCGGATTTCGTCCACCGGACCTTCTGCTGGGCCTGGGACTCTGGGTGGCCTCCTGAGCCCCAGTGCCCGTGGACTTGGGGGTGGGGGGTGGGGGGCGTGGTCAGACCAGCAGACAGTTAGACAGCACTCACACCAGCATGAGCCCAAGAGGCTGCCTCACTGCTGCCGGCCAGAAAGCAGTGGCTATGGGCACGGCAAAGGACATAGAAATACATATAAGCATGCATACAAGGTGGCACCGAACCCACAGCAAGGCCAGGACCGAGCTGGGGGAAACCAAGCCGACTCGGTTTCTGACATTAGTCATAACCAGTCACTTGCAGTTCATAATGTTATACATTATGGCTTCTGTAATTCATCAACTCTACAATTATACAGATTAAGCACTCTTATTTCTTATAGTACCTTTTTCCTTGGGTAGACAGGCAAATAGTCTTGTCATTAAAAAAAAATGACACGGTTCAAGTAACAAAAGTGTCATGATCCGGTGCATGGGTGGGGGCCGTGCCCAGTCTTCAGCTTAGTTTAGTCATTTTCTGTCTGTTTGTTTTTCTGTTCTCCTTGTTTTTTGATTTTTTTTCTTTTTTTATTTTGTATACTTTATTGATCCCCAGAGGGGAGATTGAGGGCATCCACCTGGATGGATGAAGCAGCCACTGTATGGTGCTATCCCTTTACCATTCACACACACATTCACACCTAGGCCCACTTTAGAGTCTCCAACTAACCTAACCTGCATGTTTTTGGTCTGTGGGAGGAAACTGGACAAATCCCGGAGTAAACCCACGCAGATACGGGGAGAACATGCAAACTCCACACAGATCACTGTTGGTCAGGGGCTGGGATCGAACCAGGGATCCCATGGTCAAGGGTGAGGTGCTGTGCTGCCGCAGTGCTAACCACTGCACCACCGCACCGCCACTATTAACCTAACCTGCATGTTTTTGGCCTGTGGGAGGAAACCAGAGAAATCCCGGAGTAAACCCACACAGATACGGGGAGAACATGCAAACTCCACACAGATCACTGTTGGTCAGGGGCTGGGATCGAACCAGGGATCCCATGGCCAAGGGTGAGCTGCTTTTGGTTCCTGTTTTTGGTTAGTTCATTATTAGTTTCTGTATTTCCCTTTTTTGGTTTATTGTTTTGATCGTTGCTTGCGCTGTGACAGCTTGCACGTCACTTCCGGCTGTCAGATTCTGCTTGCAGGCTGTCACAGCTGCCAGTAATGATTGCCACTCATGACCCCGCAGGTGTTACCAATCCGGGGGTTTCCTATTTAAGCCGTGGGTGCCACTTCCCTGGAGCAGACGCGAAAAAGCTCTCCATTCGGGAAATTCCCTGGACTTCTGGTCAAGCTATTATTTTCCTGTCTTTGCTCACATCCTTGTAATTTGTTAATTGTTATCTTGGCGTTTATCGCTCAAGCCTCAGAGCTGTGTTTTTTGTTGGTGTGTGTTTTGTATTTTGTGTTTCTTTTAGTTAAAAAAACTTGCAAACCCACAGTCTGCATTTGGCATTGTGTTTGCCCCGAGGGAGTGTCATTCATGACAGTTTGCCGCTGCCAGTGTGTGACGCCAGTGGCTGTGAGTTCTGCTGTTTTTCCTTACCCTCCCGGTTACTTTGTTTAGGCTGTTTTTCCCCACTGACATGGCAGCATACCCGAACTTTCGTCTGCTCGGGCTGAACGAGAGAGTGCAGGGCGATGCAATTAATCCAAGTTTTCATCTCAGATGCCCACATCTCCCGTTCTCCCGAGGAGGCTCAGAGATTGCTGAACTACACAGTGGAGATGGTTGAGGTGACCCCCAGCCTGTGGACTTATCCGGAGCTCATGAACTTACTTCTCTCAATAGTTAACCCACAGTTCCCGCTCAACGAGCGGGAGGAGACTTCTTCCACATCTGTGCCGGTGCCCACGAAGAAGCGGTGCCATGCACGGAGGCTCCGAGCCTCCCACCACTCTCCAGCAGCAGCAGCCCCGCCTTCTCCTCCTGGACAGTGGCCCACACCATCACCGGAGGAGCAGGAGGAACGCTGGCAGGTTTTGGCAGTGGAGGTGGAGTTACTCTTGGATTATAAACCTTGGCTATTCCCTGAACTTGCAGCCCAAGTAGGTGGAGAATGTCCAGCTCTGCTCGCCACCTTGCCTACAGGGCCAGATCGACCAGTAGCTGTATCGATGCCCTCGCCCGCTACAGCCATAAGGGAGGAGTCCTCGGGGTCATCTGCAGCAGCCACCACCACACCGTGGGAGCAAGTACCTTTTCATTTTACTACACCTGAAAATGAATTGTCTTGCTTTGTTCCCGCTGGGGGGGTGGGGGGTGGGGGGCTCAGCTGCAGCCATCCAATATGGCTGAGCCTCCCCCGCCTGCTGCTGCAAGTTTGTCCCCATGTTCACCTGCCTCTCCCGTGTCCAACCCTGTTCTTCCTGTCTGTCCGTCAGTCTTGGGAGGGAGCTGCCAGATGAAAGGGAGGTCAGCGATTCTGGAGGATCCAGTCCCTGCCGTGCTGCCGTACCCTGGGTGGGACAGCAGCGCCCCCCGTGGCCTGAAACCTGAGCCGGCTTGGAGCCCCCTGGTTTCGGCATTGCGGGATCTGATACCTTCGGTGAGGCGAGCCCTGGCTCCATCATGCCACGCTGGAGTTCCCCCTGCTTCAGTCACTGTGTCAGAGGGTCTGTCTGTGGTGGCCACCATGCCGGAAGGTCCATTAGCCCCCGTCGCCTCATCCAGAGTCCCGCCAGTGGCAGCCGCCACGCCAGGAGGGTCACCAGCTTCCCCAATCACCATGTCTGTTGCCCAGGCCACCGCAGCAGGTTCGCCAGAGTCCTGGACAGTGGTGGAGCTCAAGTCCAGGCAAGTGCTGTGTTCTGGTTTAACATCTTCAGATTCAGAGAAATTCTTGTCTGGCTCGGGTGGGGAGTTTCAGTTTCAGATGTCTTCTGCACCTAAGCTCTCCTCACCGGGCTCCACTGCCACTGGTGATTCTGCTCCGGTGTTTGTCATTTCTCCTTCTCCCGAGGTGGCCACATTGGGAGAGGTTGCCCTGATGGTGGAGGTCGACATGTCCCAGCTGAAGTTGCCGGAGTCCTGGACAGTGGTGGAGCTCGAGGTCAGGAAAGTTTCCTTATGTAGCCTTGAGAAATCTTGCCTGGCTCTTGGTTGGGGGGACCAGGTGCATCCCTCAGCCACACTTGAGCTCCCCTCGCCGGAATCTACTGCTGCCGGTGACTCTGATCTGGTGTGTGTTTTTGTCTCTGTTCCTTCGCCCAAGCCACCATCTAGGGTCACCGAGGCCTCCATGGGTGCTGCACCTCAGCATGAGGCTTCCGTGGGTGTTGCTCCCCCTCTGTCAGAGGTCTCCATGGGTGCTGCTCCCCCTCCATCAGAGGTCTCCGCAGGTGCGGCTCCCCCTCCATTAGAAGTCTCCATGGGTGCTGCTTTCCCATCGTCTGAGGTCTCTGAGGGTGCAATGCCTCCATCTGAGGCCACCATGGGTGCAACACCTCCGTCCGAGGCCACTGTGAGTGCAACGCCTCCGTCCGAGGCCACCGTGGGTGCAACTCCTCCATCCAGGGCCTCCACAAGAGCTACTATGCCCCAGCCCTGGCCCTCCGCGGGTGCTGCTACACCCCAGTCCGGGGCCTCCGTGGGTGCTGCTTTGCCCCAGTCCAGGGCTGCCATGGGTGCTGCTATGCCGCAGTCCAGGGCCACCACGGGTGCTGCTTTTCCCCAGTCTGGGGCCTCCGCGGGTGCTACTTTGTCCCAGTCCGTGGCCACCGTGGATGCTGCTACACTGTCATGGCTGCCAGTAATGATCGCCACTCATGACCCCGCAAGTGTTGCCAATCCAGGGGTTTCCTATTTAAGCTGTGGATG
Source organism: Pholidichthys leucotaenia (assembly GCA_020510985.1). Classification (NCBI taxonomy): domain Eukaryota; kingdom Metazoa; phylum Chordata; class Actinopteri; order Cichliformes; family Pholidichthyidae; genus Pholidichthys; species Pholidichthys leucotaenia. Next base: position 140,631,345 of record CM035847.1, read on the forward strand.
CCACTTCCCTGGCGCAGCAGTGAAAAATCTCTTCATTCAGAAAATTCCCTGGACTTCTGCTCAAGCTAAGTTATTATTTTCCTGCCTTTGCTCACATCCTTGTTTATCTTGCCGTTTGTCACTCCAGCCTCAGAGCTGTGTTTTTCGTTGGTGTGTGTTTTGTATTTTGTGTTTCTTTTAGTTAATAAACTTGCAAACCCACAGTCTGTGTTTCGCGTCCTGTTTGCCCTCAGGGAGGACCGTTCATGACAAAAAGAACTAAAGTACCAGTTCTAAACTTCCTGACTATACTTACGTGGCTTTGTTTTCAACTCTTTATGTAAACAATTTTCCTCAATGCTCTGTCTCTGTTATATCCTCCTATTATACCATAAGCTTAATCTTCCCTAGGTACTATAAACATTTCAGTTATATATACCTCGCCCTTGCCTAAGTGCAGGTTTAATTATGATTTGGCACCATCTGTTGCAACAAATTGCATTGGAATGCTGGAAAATGAGTAATAATTTGAACTGTGTTTGAAAAGCTTTTGCATGACTTTACCATACTGTTGTATGAATTTACATGTAATGGTGATTTTAGTAATGATATTATTGTTTGGTGTCACACTCACAAAGTGTTGCCACCAAAAGCAGACTAAACCCCAGAACTACATTATACATGCTGTAATAATAATAATAATAATAATAATAATAATAATAATAATAATAATAATAATAATAATAATTCCAGTCTATTTCTATGTCTATTTTTGATGCTCAGAGTGGACTGTACACTTAGCCTTGTTATGGTCCAGATACTCTTTAGGTCTAGTTTTGAATTTTAAGCTAATTATTGCAGATTTAAAAAATAATCACTGAAAGTAGTCTAAATGCAAAACCCCATTATTTGGACTCTGCAGACTGTTCTTTTAAATCTATACCCATTTCAAGTCCTATAATTCACTGTGTTCTTCAACTATACAGATAGACCAGGGGTCTGCAACCTTTGCCAAGCAAAGAGCCATTCTGCCCCTCGCTCACTAAAATAAAATTAGCTGAGCACCACAGCAGCTATTTGACCATTAAAATAAAGTTTATGCTGCTTATATATATATATATATATATTTTTTTTTTTTTTTTTTTTTTTTTTTTTTGTTAGTTTTTTTTACCCGTAGGTAGATTTGGTTTGCAGTCTGGTGACAAGCCACTGGCTGCTGGTCGCTGCGTGCGCGAGCGCCCTAAACCTACATGTTTTTGGTATGCGGGAGGAAACCGGAGAAATCCCGGAGTAAACCCGCGCAACACGGGGAGAACACGCAAACTCCACACAGCTCACTGTTGGTCGGGGGCTGGAATCGAACCCACGATCTCATGATCCCCTCACGATCCCCCGGCCGAGGGTAAACTGTGCTGCCACAGTGCTAAACCACTGCGCCACCGTGCAGCCCCAATATATATATATATATATATATATATATATATATATATATATATATATATATGTAACATTTATGAATTCATACAGCAGTGAAGAAAATTGATGGAACTTTGTTATGTGTTGTATTATGAGCTATTGTGTGAAAAAATGGTTTATGGTGCAGTCAGTGTAATCTAGCTGTCAGACTTCAAAATGCAAATATTTTCCTTTATACTGGTCATTACTCCCTTATTAAGCATTTACAATAACCTACAGAAGTCATCTGTATTGACAGAATTAAGCATAGAAACTTGGAAAGATTCAACATTCAAAGATTTTATTACCTCCGCCAGGCCGAAGGCCAGGAGGAGGTCATGTTTTTGCCGGGGTTTGTCTGTCTTTCTGTTTGTTTGTCTGTTTGTTTGTCTGTTTGTCTGTTGGTTAGCAAGATAACTAAAAAAGTTTTGGACGGATTTCGATGAAACTTTCAGGCGTTGTTGGAAATGGTACAAGGAAGAACTGATTAAATTTTGGGGATGATCCGGAGCACCGTCTGGATACACAATTTTTTTAAAGGATTCTTTAACTTTGTGAGATACGGCCATTTTCAACATGTGTGCAGGCCCAATGGAGGGCGCTGCTCGTCGTGTCTGACGAGCACAAACTCCGCCTTCTTCAAAGTTTTAGGCACAAAAGCACGTGGAACACAGTGCTGGGCAGGGCTCGGCAGAGTGCCTGTGTGCCTGTGTTTGCGCTACGCTGCAAAAGCTCAGACGGCCAGCTGTCCCCTGCCAGATTATTTGGCAGAAATTCCCCGGCCAGCCATAGTAGCTGCGCAAAAACAAGCTCTCTGCCGGGAAAGATTCCAAATCCTGTTTTGCCGCGGAGCGCAACCCCAATAAAACCCACGCCAACCTGAAGCCCTCAGTGCTGCTTTCAGTGATCTATGAAAACGCTCGCATAACCCATTGGCCTCTGGGTTGTACGCTGTTGTGTCATGATTTCTTATGTTTTTTCTTTTGAATTCTTGGATGGAACATGGGTGGCCAATATAAGCTGCGGATTCACCCATCACACATTTAGGACAACTTATGTTGAACTGCATAATGAGAGGAGTTATTGTCTAATTTGACCTTGTTGGATTTAATTACCCCCTTTGCTATATTATTCACTTTCTTTTAACCTGTACTCTTAATCTATCCGAAATAAAGATTAATTCATTCATTCATTCAATTGCAACGCCCGCAGCCTGAGACTTTGCACATGCAGGAGATGGACACAACACCAACACTTCAGTTTATTACCTCCGCCAAGGAGGTAATGCTTTTACTAATGAACCACTAATCCTATCATTGTGAATCCAATTGCTAGTCATATGTTTTCATGGTCAAGGAATCTGAAAACGTACACACAAACACTGTATGGGGGGGAACTGCGACGCTTGGCGGAGGTCTGCGCTCTCCGAGTGCTTTTCTAGTTTGTCAATACTATTATACGTACAGGACATACAGGAGAATTGAAATACCATTTCTCTCTCTTTAGTGGTGTGTGCACTATGAAAATAAAAGGAATAAGGCTGGAAAAACAACAACAGCGATCTAAGTACAGTAATGCTACCCATAGTCCAAATAACGGTAAAAGATAAAATCCAGACATCCCATAGTGCAAATAAAGATAAACGATAAAACTCAGCAATCCTATATATAAAAAAGGCAGAGCAGTAATACTCATAGTTCAAGTCTGATGCAGTAGTGTAGGTGCAGACAGTGACAGGACTGCACATGATCAGTATTGCAATAACAGACAGCAGCAGATATGGCATTTCTGCAAATAGTTGCAGTAAGGTGCAGACATACAGCAGCAGATATAATTGCTGTTGGTATGCCAGTCTTTCTGTGCAAACAGCTGAGGTAGTTATTGTGCGGGTGAGTGCATTATGGTCCAGAGGTGGCGGGGGAAAGGGGGGAGTGGACAGAGTTCAGTGTCTAGATGGCTTGGTGAACAAAGCTGTTTAGCAGTCTTGTGGAGCTGGCCCAGAGGATCTGGTACCTTTCCCCAAGGGCAGGGGGCTGAAGCAGGGAGTGTGAGGGGTGGGAGGTGTCGCTTACAATGTTGATGGCTCTACGGATGAGGCAGGTAAGGTAGATGTCCGGGGGATGGGGGCAAGAGGGCTACTGATGATCTTGCTGGCAGCTTTCACTGTGTGTTGTAGTGTCTTCTGGCAGGAGGCGGAGCAGCTTCCATACCACACCGTGATGCAGCTGGTGAGGATGCTCTCAATGGTGCCACGGTAAAATGAGCACATGATGGGGGTGGGGCCCATGCTCTCATCAGTTAGCGAAGGAAATGGAAGTGAGTTTGAGCCTTTTTGGCCAGTGATGTAGTGTTGTTGTACCAGGAGAGGTCCTCAGAGATGTGCACCCCCAGAAACTTGGTGCTGCTCACCCTCTCCACAGCTGCTCCATTGATGATCAGAGGGGGATGCAGTGTGTGTCCCCTGCTGAAGTTGACCACAATCTCCTTGGTTTTTCCCACATTCAGAAAAAGATTATTGTCTTTACACCACTGGACCAGTTTGCTCACCTCATTTCTGTAGTTGGCCTCGTTGATGGTGATGAGGCCCACCACCATCATATCATCCGCAAACTTGATGATGTGGTTGGTGTTGTAGGCTGGTACATAGTCATGGGTCAGCAGGGTGAACAGCAGCGGGCTGAGCAAGCACCCTTGTGGGGCCCCTGTACTCAGTGTGATGGTCTTGGAAGTGTTGCTGCCAACCCGCATGTTCTGTGCCCTCCCTGTGAGAAGGTCCAGCACCCAGTTACAGAGAGAGGTTTTGAATCCCACGTGTCAGAATTTTTGTATTAGGCGCTTGGAGATGATTGTGTTGAATGCTGAATTTAAATCAAAGACAAGGATTCACACATAGGAGTTCTTGAGTTCTTTGAGTCCAGGTGGGTGAGGACTAGATGGAGAGCAGCAGAGATAGTGTCTTCTGTGGATCTGTTTGACCTGTATGCGAACTGAGATGGATCGTGGAGGGAGGGAGGGTGGACTTGATGTTCTTCATGACCAGCCACTCGAAACATTTCATTATGATGGAGGACAGTGCTACAGGCTGATAATCAGCCATGGATGACATGGATGACAGCAGAGGTCCACAGGCTCCTGAGGGCTCGGGACGCAGCCTTCAGGGCCGGTGACACTGCAGAACTAAGAACAGCTAGGGCCGTCCTGTCCCGTGGCATCAAGGAGGCAAAACGACAGTACAGCAAGAAAATATCCAGTCACTTCAGCAACACCAGAGATGTACGTTCTCTCTGGCGCGGCATACAGGTGAGGATCTGTATGCCGCGCCAGAGAGAACGTACATCTCTGGTGTTGCTGAAGTGACTGGATATTTTCTTGCTGTACTGTCGTTTTGCCTCCTTGATGCCACGGGACAGGACGGCCCTAGCTGTTCTTAGTTCTGCAGTGGTTCCGCCGGACCGGCGGCGCCACACGAGTCGGCTGCCTGTTGCAACAGCCTTTTTTTTTAATCTTCCTTCTTCTTTCTACACCTTTCACTCTGTATATATATCACGGACGCACGGATCGCCCCGGGGGTCTCCCGGGTCGGCGGACGGAGCCACGGTTTGCAGCGGGAGACGCTACAGCGGGGAGGAGCTAGTGCTAGCTAGCACTTGGCCGCCGCCCGGAGCTAATGGGAAACTCGACATACCGGGAGCTGTAGCGAAAACGACGCGGGTGCCGGGCTGGAGTTTAGGAGGCGTGCAAGAAATATAAGACAGAATAATAAAGAGCGATGGCAAGAACCAAGCAGACCGCCCGTAAAATCTACTGGAGGAAGAAGCCCCCCAGGAGACAGCTAGCCACCAGGGCTGCTCGGAGAGGCGCTCCGGCCACCGGCAGAGTGAAGAGGCCTCGCCGCCACAGGCCCGTGGCTCTGAGAGAGATCCGTCGCTGCCAGAAATCCATGGAGCTGCTCATTCGTAAGCTGCCCGTCCAGCGCCTGGTGAGGGAGATCGCTCAGGACTTCAAGACCGTCCCGCGTTTCCTGAGCTTCGCCGTCATGGCTCTGCAGGAGACCAGCGAGGCCCACCTGGTGGTCTCTTCTTTGCTAAGGGGGTCACCATCATGCCCAAAGACTTCCAGCTGGCCCGCTGCATCCGCGGAGAGAGAGCTTAGACTTTCTGCTGCACATTCACCAACCAACCATAATGCTCTGCACTGTGTGTCTATATATATAAATATATTTATAGTAATATGGACATATGTTTAGTAGATGTTGTTTTTTCTTGCCTTCTGATTATTGCTCTGAGTGTTGCTATCCCTGTGCTGTTGCAATCCTGGAATTTCCCCATTGTGGGACTAATAAAGGCTTATCTTATCTTATCTTATCTTATCATTGTAGTTGAATGGGAGGGGCTTCTTTGGGCCTGGTATTATGGTGACAGTTTTGAAACACGTGGGGACAACAGCTTGACTCAGGGAGATGTTGAAGATGTCGGCCAGTACAGTCTTGAACTCTTCTGCATAGTCCTTCAGAACGTGACCTGGTATGTTGTCTGGTCCAGCTGCCTTGCGTGGGTTGATCCTGCAGACAGTCCTCTTCACGCTAGCTGAACCCCAGACCTATGGTCTGCTCATCTAGGGGAGGAGTGGTCTTCTGTGCTGATGTGCTGTTTTGTGTTTCAACATGGCCAAAGAAGTCATTTAGGTTGCTAAGCAGTGTGATGTCACTCACACAGGTCTGAGATGGAGGTTTGTAGTTGGTGAGGATCTGTATGCCGCGCCAGAGAGAACGTACATCTCTGGTGTTGCTGAAGTGACTGGATATTTTCTTGCTGTACTGTCGTTTTTCCTCCTTGATGCCACGGGACAGGACGGCCCTAGCTGTTGTTAGTTCTGCAGTGTCACCGGCCCTGAAGGCTGCGTCCCGAGCCCTCAGGAGCCTGTGGACCTCTGCTGTCATCCATGGCTTTTGATTAGCATGAACAGTGGTGGTTTTGCAATATGTGACATCATCAATGCATTTAGCTATGTACAGTATGCTACAACAACCTCAGTGTACTCCTCTATGTTGGTGTGTCCATTGTGAGTGGCTGCATGTTTGAAAGTGTCCCAGTTGTAGTGCTGAAGCAGTCTATCAGAGCATCTGAGACTCCCTCTGGCCACACACGTACCTGCTTTTTTGTTAGTTTGATGGCTTTCACGCTGGGTTTGTATGCTGGCCTTAGCAAGATGGTGATGTGATCAGAAAAACCCAGGAGGGGATGGGGAAGGCTCTGTATTCTCTCTTGTGAGTTGTGTACACCAGGTCCAGCAAATTGTCTCCTCTTGTTGGAAAGTCCACATGTTGGTGTAGTTTTGGTAGGAGGGCTTTTAAATCTGCATGGTTGAAGTCTCCTGCTGTGATGAGGAATCCATCTGGATGTGCTGTTTGTGTCTCACTTATAGCCTGATAGAGTTCCTTCAGTGGTTTACTCCTCTTGCCGATGGCGGTGGGCGGGACATACACGGCAACTAGCAGGACAGATGAAAATTCTCTCAGAATGTAAAAGGGTCAGCACTTGATGATCATAAACTCCACCAACGGAGAACAGTGCTTGTGTACAAGAGTCGCGTCTCCGCACCAAGCATCACTGATATAAACACACATGTCTCCATCTCGGGTTTTCGCTCCCTTCGTGAACACCCGATAAGCACGATAGCATGTTAGCCCTGCTAACTGAATGGCAGAATCTGGGACATTGTCATTCAACCACATTTCCGTAAAGATAAACACACAGCAGTTCTGCGCATCATATTGCGTAGTTCTTAGGAGCTTTACAGTGCATCCAGAAAATATTCAAAGCGCTTCACCTTTTCCACATGTTGTTCTGTTACAGCCTTATTCCAAAATGGATTAATTTCATTTGTTTCCTCAAAATTCTACACACAATAATGACAATGTGAAATAAATAATGACAATGTGAAAAAAGGTTTTTTCGAGATTTTTGCAAATTTATTAAAAATAAAAAACTAAGAAATCACATGTGCATTAGTATTCACAGCCTTTGCCATGAAGCTCAAACTTGAGCTCAGGTGCATCCTGTTTCCACTGATCATCCATGAGATGTTTCTACAGCTTAATTGGAGTCTACCTGTGGTAAATTCAGCTGATTGGACAAGATGTGAAAAGGCACAGACATGTCTATATACAAGGTCCCACAGTTGACAGTGCATGTCAGAGCACAAACCAAGCATGAAGTCAAAGGAATTGTCTGTAGACCTCCAAGAAAGGATTGTCTGGAGGCACAAATCTGGGGGAGGGTAGAGAAAAATTTCTGCTGGCTTGAAGGTCCCAATGAGCACAGTGGCTTCCATCATCCATAAATGGAAGACGTTCGGAACCACGGAGATTCTTCCTAGTGTGATGGCTCACTCTGCATCATTACCTCCCACAGCTGCGCGCACACCAGCTCTCCATCACACTCGGGCTACTTAAGCCGCTCTGCCTTCAGATCGGCGCGGAGCCGTCTGTCTCCTTGGACTGAAGAGTCCTGCTCTCATCTTCGCCTCCATCTGAGTATCATACTGCCATCGCCGGCATTCCTAAGTCATCTCTTGTCTCAGCCTTATCCTCTGGAAAGATCATCTCCTACACTCCAAGTAAACCATTCTTTACTCACATTTTCTCTATGCTGGTCCCCTGTGCGCAGGCGGAATTCCGTGGCGGCGGAATCGTTCCTCCTGGCGGTGGACCCAGCCACGCTCCTTCTAGCGAGTCCTTCTCCGCACCAGTGGCACCGTGACGACAAGCGCTGTCCTCCTGGCTGTAGCCTTCGGGCCGACCTGAGCGCATCTCCTCCTCTACAGACAGGTTGCCAGGTCGTACGGCGCTCTGCTCACCCCCTGCTACGACGTCATCACAGACATACACACACACACACACACACACACACACACACACACACACACACACACACACACACACACGCACACACACACACACACACTTTACAATAAAGATAATTGAATCTATTCCCGAGCCTGTGTCTGTTCCCTGGGTCTGTACATTATGTCACCTAGAGCTGGCCGGTTGTCTAAACTGAGCAATCGGGGGAGAAGGGCCTTAGTCAGAGAGGTGACCAAGGACCCGATGGGCACTCTGTCAGAGCTCCAGCATTCCTCTGTGGAGAAAGGAGAATCTTCCAGAAGGACAACCATCTCTGCAGCAATCCACCAATCAGGCCTGTATTGTAGAGTGGCCAGACGGAAACCACTCCTTAGTAAAAGGCACATGGCAGCTTGCCTGGAGTTTGCCAAAAGGCGCCTGAAGGACTCACAGACCATGAGAAACAAAATTCTCTGGTCTGATGAGACAAAGATTGAACTCTTTGGTGTGAATGCCAGGCGTCATGTTTGGAGGAAACCAGACATCGCTCACAACCACACCAATGGTGGCACCAGCATCATGCTGTGGAGAGTGGCAGGAACTGGGAGACTAGTCAGGATAGAGGGAAAGATGAATGCAGCAATGTACAGAGACATCCTGGATGAAAACCTGCTCCAGAGCACTCTTGACCTCAGACTAGGGTGACGGTTCATCTTTCAGCAGGACATCAACCCTAAGCACACAGCCAAGATATCAAAGGAGTGGTTTCAGGACAACTCTGTGAATGTCCTTGAGTGGCCCAGCCGGAGTCCAGACTTGAATCCAATTGAACATCTCTGGAGAGATCTGAAAATGGCTGTGCACTGACGCTTCCCATCCAACCTAATGGAGCTTGAGAGGTGCTGCAAAGAGGAATGGGCCAAATTGCCCAAAATAGCCCAAAGATAGGTGTGCCAAGCTAATGGCATCATATTCAAAAAGACTTGAGGCTGTAATTGCTGCCAAAGATGCATCAACAAAATATTGAGCAAAGGCTGTGAATACTTACAGTATGTACATGTGATTTCTTAGTTTTTATTTTTAATAAATTTGCAAAAATCTCAAAACTTTTTTCACGTTGTCATTATAGGGTATTGTGTGTAGAATTTTGAGGAAAAAAAATGAATTTAATCCCTTTTGGAATAAGGCTGTAACATAAAATGTGGAAAAAGTGAAACACTGTGAATACTTTCGGGATGCACTGCATGTGGGCTATTTTGTTGTCTAGTGAGCGTACGTTGGCCAGAATGAGGGAAGGAACTGGGAGTCTGTGTGGGCTAGCAGCTAGCTTCGTTCGGATATCTCCATGTTCATCTCTCTTTCGTCGCCGCTCGCACCATCTACGGCGTCTCCATTTGGAATGAGACACAGCACTCAAGTACGGGGGTGTGGAGGTCTGGTGGACAAGACCTAGGCCACAGAGCTCCTCAGTAACACTCTGGTTCAAGACCTAATGTTTGCTTGTATTCTTTATCTCCAGCAGGCTGTGGCAACTGTAGCTTGTGCGCAGCTTCATACACAGACATTAAACACATGAATATGCACTTAGGTGTAATTAAAACAACACTAAATGGCACAAAAACACGAAGAGAGAAGGGAGGCCGATGCGTGTTCACACGCCACCTAGAGCATTACAAAGCATAAAGACATCACAGTGATCGAAGATGGCCACCTATGGAGACAGACCCTCTTCTTGTGTATAAAAAAGTAATCTTACAATACGAAAAATGTATACTTTAAATGGTTATATAACAATGACAAGTAAGTAATGACTTTGTTATGCATTAAATTTCATAATTTAGATTACCAAAAGTATTACACACTGCACCTTAAACTGAAAACAAAACTATACAGGTTAACGTTTAAATCCTTGTCACATTTGGGGAAAATAGGCCATTTTGTAATAAATAAACCATAACAAACAGTTGTAGACTATCACAAAAAAGGAAATTATTTAAAAAATAGGTCAGTTTGTAGTCTCTTCATTAATTGCAGGGTGATGTCTTTTTTTCTTTTTTTAATCTTAAGTCATGTACAGTAATCAGCCTCCTGCATGAACATAAAACAGAACCAACTGTACATCCTTTCTCTTGGAGATATTTATTCAGCCAGCTTAAATGATTTATCATGTCCACCATGAAGTTAAACTTTTCCAGTCAGTCTGTATCTGTAAGTTTGAGATATCGAAACTCGGAAATCACTCTTTTTCGCTCATATCCAGCTTTTTACTTTTCAGCAAAGACTGTGTTCTGGAAAAGTTTCTATTTATATTTTTCTTTGTGATTTTTTTCTTTGATGGAGGTATGCGCTGATGGATCACCTCCAAAATCTAAGGGGTTCATCTCTAGTCCAAGGGTCGCCTCTGGTGAAAATTTCATCAAAATCAATCCAGTTGTTTCTGCGTAAGCCTGCTAAAACCTATGGCCTTGTGAGAAGATAGGGCCCTGGTAGAGGTATGCGCTCTTGTTAAAGAAAGTGAAAAAGTGATCCATAATCTCCATCCTCTGGTGAAAATTTCATCCAAATCCAGCAGTTATCTATCCAGTAGTTTTTGTATAATCCTGCTAACAGACAGACAAACACTGGCAAAAACATTACCTCCGCTCCTTGGCAGAGGTAATAACTCTTCTGAATTGCTTCTCCATCTCATTTTCATTTTCTGTATGATGTGGACAATCATATGTAACTAATGCAAACATATGCATGACATATTATACATCATGTTGGCTTTCCATTAAGATCTTGACACTTGACCTTTTGACGCCACAGCCAGTAGCCATAAATGCTCATCTTAAAGCCAACTTGCGTGCCAAATTTGGTGACCTTAGCTTCAATTATTGTTAAGTCAGTGTGTAGATACTTGTATGAAAGCCACCACATTCCCAATGTCTTGACACTGGGTCATAAGAAAATATGCTATGCTGTTATAAGTGTTGAAGTATAGTTAAGTCCCACTTTGTAATTGTAAACTAAAATACCATTAAAGCAGCACGATAGGAAGCTATCTTTTTTTTGTATCGCTTATCAAAATAGATTTCATGGTGCAGGAGTAGCTAGAGAGTGGCTCCCAACACCTTCTACATTTTAAAATACTCTCACTTATTTCAATGCCATAACCTTGGGCATGGTGGTTGGTTTGTACCCGCATTGAAACTTTGCCACAGCCATAATGAGCTCTAAGAGTGGTAAATGCACAAAAAAGAAGATTCACCTGCAGGCCACACCCTCGACGCCATTTTGAAGCTACTGGAAGAGCACCACAACTCGCTGTCCGCTGAGTTTAAAGCTGCCTTCAGTGCTATGGAGGCAAAATTGGACCAAGTGCAGGTTACTGTGGAAGACCACTGTCAGCGTTTGGGTTCCCTCGAGCTTGAGGCTGATGACCTGAGCCTGCGCGTTGGGGAGCTGGAGAACCTCTGTTCTAACTTCAGGTTAAACACAGCTTGTCAAATTGGTCACCTCTATCCATCACCTTAGCTGGGCAGGTTAACTCTGTAAAAATGAATATTCTCCCTAAATTCCTTTACCTCTTCCAGCCCATTCCAGTCTTTATTCCAAAGTCTTTTTTTGATTCTTTAGATTCAATAATTAGTTCTTACATTTGGAAAGGTAAACACCCTCGGGTCTCTAGAATACACCTACAGAAGTCCAAGCTAAACGGTGGGCTAGCACTACCTAATTTTTGTCTGTACTATTGGGTGGCTAATATCCACCCTCTGTTGTATTGGGCAAATGGTAACCAGACCATCTCTACATCATGGTTGGCCATGGAACTCAGCTCAGCTCAAAATATCTCTCTTGGAGCTTTTTTGGGTGCCTCATATCCCTTCTCCACACTTCAGCCCACAACTAACCCAGTAGTCCAACAATCTCTCAGAGTGTGGGCTCAGTTCAGGAAACACTTTAAATTGTGTGATTTTACCCTCCAGAGCCCTATTTTTTTCAACCACCTTCTTCCTCCATCTACAGATCAAGCCTTTAAGGACTGGCAGGTCATGGGCATCAAATATTTTAAGGATTTATTCATCAATGACAATTTCACTTCTTTTGACCAGTTTTCAAACATATTTGGACTCCCAAGAATTCACTTTTTTGGATATTTACAAATTCGACATTTTCTTCAAAGTCAGTAACCAGTTTTTCCCGAATCTCCTCAGAGTTCCCTAATAGACGGCATCCTTATCCTTCAGCCGTCTGTCAGAGGTCTCATTTCAAAAGTGTATAATAAGCTGACCTCTTTAAACCAAACTTCCACTGCTAAGATTAGGGTAGCCTGGGAACAGGATCTGAACCCGCACCTGTCAGACGACACCTGGGATTCAGTCCTGGGGCTTGTTCATTCTACCTCGCTTTGCTTTCGTCATTCTCTACTACAGTTTAAGGTTGTCCATCGTGCCCACATGTCTAAGTCCAGACTCTCTCATATTTATCCAGACTTCTTCTTCTTCTTTTAGATTTGACTGGCGGTTGGCAACCAGCTTACAGGTGCATTACCGCCACCTACTCTATCTTCAGACATCACTCTATATATCTTGTGCTAATCTTTGTCCAGACTTGAACCCTCAGTGTGACAAATGTGGCACTGATGACGCAACACTGATTCACTCGTTTTGGACCTGCCCCAGTCTTAGAACATTCTGGCAGGAGGTTTTTCATACTTTGTCTGTGGTTTCTGGTATAAAAATCACTCCCGATCCTCTTCTAGCTCTCTTTGGTTGTTTCTCAAGGAATCCTAATGTTTCCTCTAATGTGTGTCATATGTTGTCCTTTGCCTCCCTTCTGGCCAGACGTGTTATCTTAATAAGATGGAAGGGTGCTGCCCTGCCGACTCACACTCAGTGGCTGTCAGACACCATGTCTTGCCTGAGTCTGGAAAAGATCTGGTACTCTGTTAAGAACCAAGGGGCAAAATTTAGCAATGTTTGGGGACCCTTTTTATGACAGTTCTTTGATCCCCACTGACCTTGTATGCTTGTTTGCACTCATTATTTTTTTCTTGACGTCCAGCTTTGTAAATTTTATATCTCTTGCCTCCTCAAGGATTTGTCACTAGTCCCACATCATAAATATGATGGTTTTTGCCAGGAATACTTCACACAGAGAGAGCTTAGACTTTCTGCTGCACATCCACCAACCACAATGCTCCGCACTGTGTGTATATATATATATATATATATATATATATATATATATATACACACACACACACACACACACACACACACACACACACACACACACATATATATATATATATATATATATATATATTAATATGTACATATGTATACTAGCTGCTCTTGTTTTTTCTTGCCTTCTGATTGTTGCTCTGAGTGTTGCTATCCCTGTGCTGTTGCAATCCTGGAATTTCCCCATTATGTGACTAATAAAGGCTTATCTTATCTTACTTCTTTTTTCTCCTTTTCTTGTTATTTTTTTGTTGTTGTTATTTTGATAAATGCAGTACATAATGTTCACTGTGTCATCTCAACCTACATGTTATTGTTATGTGTGTTTGAAAATTCAATAAAAAGATTGTTGATTAAAAAAATAGGTCAGTTTGTAGTCTATTCAATAATTGCAAAGTGATGTCTTTTTTTCTTTTTTTAATCTTAAGTCATGTACAGTAATCAGCCCCCTTCATGAACATAAAAGAGAACCAACTGTACATCCTTTCTCTAGGAGATATTTATTCAACCAGCTTAAATGATTTATCATGTCCACCATGAAGTTAAACTTTTCCAGTCAGTCTGTATCTGTAAGTTCGAGATATCGAAGCTCGGAAATCACTCTTTTTCGCTTATCTCCAGCTTTTTACTTTTCAGCAAAGACTGTGTTCTGGAAAAGTTTCTATTTATATTTATCTTTGTGATTTTTTCTTTGATGGAGGTATGCGCTGATGGATCACCTCCAAAATCTAAGGGGTTCATCTCTAGTCCAAGGGTCACCTCTGGTGAAAATTTCATCAAAATCAATCCAGTTGTTTCTGCGTAAGCCTGCTAAAACATATGGCCTTGTGAGAAGATAGGGCCCTGGTAGAGGTATGCGCTCTTGTTAAAGAAAGTGAAAAAGTGATCCATAATCTCCATCCTCTGGTGAAAATTTAATCCAAATCCAGCAGTTATCTATCCAGTAGTTTTTGTGTAATCCTGCTAACAGACAGACAAACACTGGCAAAAACATTACCTCCGCTCCTTGGCAGAGGTAATAACTCTTCTGAATTGCTTCTCCATCTCATTTTCATTTTCTGTATGATGTGGGCAATCATATGTAACTAATGCAAACATATGCATGACATATTATACATCATGTTGGCGTTCCATTATGACCTTGACACTTGACCTTTCGACACCATAACCAGTAGCCATACCTGCTCATCTTAAAGCCAACTTGTGTTTCAAATTTGGTGACCATAGCTTCATTTATTAAGTCAGTGTGTAGATGCTCATATGAAAGCCACCACAGTCCCAATACCTTGGCACTGTGTAATAAGAAAATATGCTATGCTGTTGTAAGTGTTGAAGTATAGTTAGGTCCCATTTTGTAATTGTAAACTAAAAATCCATTAAAGCAACACAATAAGGAGCTATCTTTTTCTGTATCGCTTAACAAAATATAGCCTCTGTCAGGGTCACCTCCAGCAGACAGGGAAAAGGGTGACTCTTTAAGGCAGGCAGGATTGAGATGCAAGAAGGATTTGTTAACAAAACAAGAAAACAAAAGAGAGCATGGGGACTGAGCAACCTATGTACATAAGCCAGCTAGGCTAGGAAGGCCAATTGGAGATGTGTATGTGACTGGTACCGAAGCGTAAATACTGTGATGTTCCAACACCGGATAACAGAAAGTGACAACATATACAGTGGTGTGAAAAAGTGTTTGCCCCCTTCCTGATTTCTCATTTTTTTTGTATGTTTATCACACTTAAATGTTTCAGATCATCAAACAAATTTAAATATTAGACAAAGATAACACAAGTAAACACAAAATGCAGTTTTTAAATGAAGGTGTTTATTATTAAGGGTAAAAAAAAATCCAAACCTACACAGCTGTGTGTGAAAAAGTGATCCCCCCCTGTTAAAACATAAATTAACTGTGGTTTATCACATCTTTGGAAAGCTGAGTTCAATTTCTCTAGCCACACCCAGCCCTGATTACTGCCACACCTGTTCTCAGTCAACAAATCACTTAAATAGGACCTGCCTGACAAAGTGAAGTAGACCAAAAGATCCTCAAAAGCTAAACATCATGCTGCGATCCAAAGAAATTCAGGAACAAATGAGAAACAAAGTAATTGAGATCTATCAGTCAGGAAAAGGTTATAAAGCCATTTCTAAAGCTTTGGGACTTCAGCGAACCACAGTGAGAGCCATTATCCACAAATGGCAAAAACATGGAACAGTGGTGAACCTTCCCAGGAGTGACTGGTCAACCAAAATTATCTCAAGAATGCAGCGACGACTCATCTAAGAGGTCAGAAAAGACCCCACAACAACATCTAAAGAACTGCAGGCCTCACTTGCCTCAGTTAAGGTCAGTGTTCATGTCTCAACCATAAGAAAGAGACTGGGCAAAAATGGCCTGCATGGCAGAGTTCCAAGACAAAAACCACTGCTGAGAAAAAAAGAACATTAAAGCTTGTTTCAGTTTTGCCAGAAAATATCTTGCTGATCCCCAAGACTTTTGGGAAAATACTCTGTGGACTAACGAGACAAAAGTTGAACTTTTTGGAAGGTGTGTGTCCCATTATATCCAGCGTAAAGCTAACACAGCATTTCAGAAAAGGAACATCATACCAGCAGTAAAATATGGTGGTGATGCTGTGATGGTCTGCAGCTGTTTTGCTGCTTCAGGACCTGGAAGACTTGCTGTGGTAAATGGAACCATGAATTCTGCTGTCTACCAAAAAATCCTGAAGGAGACTGTCCGGCCATTTGTTCGTGACCTCAGGCTGAAACGCACTTGGGTTCTGCAGCAGGACAATGATCCAAAACACACCAGCAAGTCCACCTTTGAATGGCTTAAGAAAAACTAAATGAAGACTTTGGAGTGGCGTAGTCAAAGTCCTGACCTGAATCTGATTGAGATGCTGTGGCATGACCTTAAAAAGGCGGTTCATGCTCAAAAACCCTCCAATGTGGCTGAATTACAACAATTCTGCAAAGATGAGTGGACCAAAATTTCTCTACAGCGCTGTAAAAGACTCATTGCCAGTTATCACAAACGCTTGATTGCAGTTGTTGCTGCTAAGGGTGGCCTAACCAGTTATTAGGTTTAGGGGGTAATCACTTTTTTCACACAGGGCCATGTCAGTTTGGATTTTTTTCCCCTTAATAATAAACACCTTCATTTAAAAATTGCATTTTGTGTTTACTTGTGTTATCTTTGTCTAATATTTAAATTAGTTTGATGATCTGAAAAATTTAAGTGTTACAAACATACAAAAAAAATGAGAAATCACAACTTTTTCACACTTTTTCACACAACTGTATAGGAAACTAATGATTAACACAAAACAGCTGGGACTACTCAAGGACTAAACGATGATGCAAGGGACAGAAACTGACAACTACGACTAGGCAGGAAGAAAAACAGAAACCTTTCAAACTATGAGCTGAGCTAGAAGGATAATCGGGAAAATTAAGGACAAGAGTGAAAATAGTGATATAATTCAAAAAAAAAAAAAAAAACAACAGAAAAAGTGGGCATTGTCAATGACCATGTTCCAGTCCCTCCAGGATTTCGTGGATGTCATGATCTGCTCTGCGTGCCTGCTGCCCTAATTATCCCCACAGCTGCGCGCACACCTGTTCATCCTATCTGGCGGCCTATTTAAGCGCTGTCCTCTGGTCTGCACGGAGACGTCAACGCTCCTATGATCTGGCAAGACCTTTTCGCCTACGCTACTCATCCTGCTCTGGAGTTCCATCTCCTCTGCTTCATCCTATTCAGCGCTTCTCCTGGGAGTCTGAACTCCCCACCGGCAAGTAAGCCTTCATCTTTTCCTGCACTCTCCGTTCTTCTCCATCTCCCCTGTGCACAGGTGGAAGCCTCCTGGCGGCGGACTTCTTCCTGGCGGCGGACCTGAGCACAGCCTGCACCTCTCCTATACAGTACAACCTGCACCTCACCTATACTGTACAAACTGAGTCCATGTCTGTTCCTGGGTCACCCAATCATGTTAGTACGTCTCCGTCAGAATGACCCAGCAGATGGTGCACTAGCACAGAAACTTAACATCATTGAGGCTTGGGTAGACCAATTATCCCACCAGCAACAAGTCATACTCCCTGTCAAATAAACTAATCTACTACTACTACTACCCAGCTTGTTCAGACTAACACACGCCTGGACCGCTTCACTAATCCGCAGCCCTTTCCATCAGCTGCCGGGGGGGGACCGGACCATCCAGCTCCGTCTCCTTCCCCGCAGTCCCGGCTGACCCCAGTCCCCACGCCCACGCGCTTTAGCGGTATGCTAGGGGAATGATGTTTTTTTTTGATGCAATGTGGAATAGTGTTTCAGTGGGCACCAGGGGATTTCCCCACTAGTCACAGCCGCATTGGCGATGTCGTTAATTTCTTACATGGGCAGGCTCTAGTGTGGGCTTATGCGGTCATGGCTCGGCCAGACTACGCCAACCTAACATATGACCAGTTTGTGAGGGAATTTAATCAGGTATTCAATCACTCTGACCGAGATAGTGTGCTCACCACCCGGCTCCTGAATCTGAAACAGGGGATTAGATCAGTGGCCGATTATTCTGTTGACTTGCGGGTGGTGGCGATGGAGGTTGGGTGGGAGGATGCCACCCTGTGCAGTATTTTCACCCGTAGCCTTAGCCCTAGCCTGAGGGATGAGTTAGCTCGCATTGAGAAGCCCAACAAACTAAACAAGCTAATTTCCATAGCGATTAGCATCAACAACCGGCTAAGGGAGCGGGCCAACAAGCGTTGACCTTCTGGTCGCTCGGGCTCACAGTTCCGCCGCTCCTCACAGCCCCCCTGCTGGCCCTTCCACACCCTGATTCCCTTAACTCCACTAAGCCTATGGTGATGGGCCAGTCTAAACTGTCCCCAGCCGAGAAACAGCGCCGCCGGGAGCTCGGGCTGTGTTTGTATTGCACTAGTGAGGAACATGAGCTGGCTTCCTGCCCCATTCACCCAAAAGAGGGGGTCCGTGGATCACAACAGGGGGACTCACGGACTCACTCCAGTAAAACCCCCTTACCAAATTCTTATTGCCCATCCTTTTCACACACAATCACCAGGAAATTTCCACTCACACGCTCATCGACTCAGGGGCCGAGCAGAGCTTTATTTTGGATGATCTGGCAACCCGGCTGGGGCTCCCCTGCCATCAGCTGAAGATTCCCATGAGACTAATCACTCTGTCTAAAGCACCGCTCGCCATCGTCACCAAACAGACAGCCCCGGTTTCTGTTCTGATCCTGGGCAATCACCGGGAGCAAACCAGGTTCTTTGTGCTTCCTGTTTCGGTGTCCCCGGTTATTTTAGGGTACCCCTGGCTGCGCCTGCACAACCCGTCCATTGACTGGGGCACAGGGAATATCATCTCGTGGAGTTCCTTCTGCCTAATTGCCTGTCTGCAGTCTGCTTCTTGCTCACCCTCCATTCCCCTCAGTATCCCGGATGCACCCCCGCCTGATCTGTCCCGAGTTCCTCCCGAATACCATGACCTGGGCGCTGCCTTTAGTAAGACGCAGGCGCTGTCACTTCCCCCCCAGCACCCATACGATTGTGCCATTAACCTCCTGCCGGGGGCCCCGTTGCCATCTAGTCGGCTTTATAGCCTGTTGGCCCCGGAGCAGGAGGCAATGGAGAAGTACCTTAAGGAGTACCTGAGCTCAGGCATTATCCAGCCATCCTCCTCGGCGGTGGGGATGGGTTTGTTCTTCGTGGGAAAAAAAGATGGCTTGTTACAGTCCTGTATTGACTTTCGGGAGTTACTGTTAAGGACAAATAGACTCTCCCCCTAATTAACACGGCTTTTGATTCTCTTCAGGGGGCCTCTGTGTTTACAAAATTAGACCTCCGCAACACATACAACCTGGTGAGGATTAGAGAGGGGGATGAGTGGAAGACGGGTTTCCGGACCCCCAGTGGACACTTTGAATACCTGGTGATGTGGTTTGGTCTGACTAATGCCCCCGCTGTATTCCAGCATCTCATCAATGATGTGTTGAGGGATTTCTTAGGCTCCTTTGTGTTTGTATATCTGGACGATATTCTCATTTTTTCGCAGTCCCTCGAAGAGCACCGAGTCCATGTGAGGCGGGTGTTGCCACGTCTGTTGGAAAATAAGTTGTTTGTCAAAGCGGAGAAGTGCGAGTTTCACACCCCTTGCACTTCATTCTTGGGGTTTGTCATATCTCACAATGAGATCGTTGCCGATCCCGCCAAGGTAAGAGTGGTGGTAGAGTGACCATCTTCCCGGAAACAGTTACGGCAGTTTCTCAGGTTTGCCAACTTCTACCGCCTCTTCATCAAGAATTACAGCATTACTGCTGTACCCCTCACTCGCCTCACCTCCTCCAAGGTGCCCTTCCAGTGGACGAGGTAGGCGGAGGCAGCCTTTTTGGAATTAAAGTCATTGTTCTCTTCTCCTCCCATCTTGGCTCAGGTGGACCCCGCGCTGCAGTGTTTGGTGGAGGTAGATGCCTCGGACTCCGGGGTGGGAGTAGTCCTGTCCCAACGTTCCCCTGTGGACAACAAGATCTGGCCCTGTGCGTTCTTCCCCCGCCACCTCTCCGCGACCGAAAGGAACTACGACATCTGGGACAAGAAACTGCTGGCGGTCAAGCTGGCCTTGGAGGAGTGGCACCACTGGCTGGATGGGGCCTCCCAGCCGTTCGTCGTGTGGACTGACCACAAGAACCTGGAGTACCTCAGGACGGCCAAGTGTCTCAACGCCCGGCAGGCCCTCTGGTCCTAGTTCTTCAGCAGGTTCGACTTCACCATCACCTACCGCCCAAGGTCCAAGAACACCAAGCCTGACGCTCTGTCCAGACAGTTCTCCTTGGATGCCACCGAGGCACCGTCACATCCTGTGGTGCCCCCTTCGTGTATCATGGGTGCCCTCTCGTGGAGCATCAAGGAGAGGGTCAGAAGAGCACAAGAGACTGAGCCCGACCCGGGTGGGGGGCCAGCATGAAAGATGTTTGTGTCCTCTGCCATCCGGGGCGAAGTCATCGATTGGGTCCACTCCTCCAAGCCCCTTTGCCACCCAGAGGTGGTGCGTACAGTGGCTCTGCTACAGAGGACCTTCTGGTGGCCGTCCCTTCGGAAGGATGTCAGGGAGTACGTCCAAGCCTGTCCCCAGTGCGCCACCTGTAAGACATCTCTCTCCCCTGGCAGGGTTTCTCCACCCACTTCCCATCCCTGGCAGACCTTGGTCTCACGTAGCGTTGGACTTCGTCACCGGCCTTCCTCCTTCGGTGGACAACACAGTCATCCTGACGATCGTGGACAGATTTTCCAAGGCAGCCCACTTCGTTCCCCTACAGGGTCTCCCCACAGCCAAGGAGACGGCGGACCTGTTTGTCTTCCACATGGTGTGGCTCCACGGCATCCCGATGGACATTGTGTCCGATCATGGTCCCCAGTTTGTCTTGCAGGTGTGGCGTGCCTTCTGTAAGGCTATTGGGGCCATGGTAAGCTTGTCCTCAGGGAACCACCCCCAGAGCAATGGCCAGTCTGAGCGTGCCAATCAAGTATTGGAGGCAGCGCTATGGTGCGTCACCACCTCCAACCCTGCGTCCTGGAGCTCCTACCTGCCATGGGTTAAGTATGCACACAACACCATGGTCTCCGCTGCCACAGGGCTGTCCCCATTCGAGGTCTCTCTGGGCTACAATCCCCCACTGTTCCTGGAGGAGGATGAAGACATCGCAGTGCCCTCCGTGCAGGCCCATATGAAGCGCTGTCGCCGGCTGTGGAGGGCCACTCAGGCCGCACTTCAGCGCATGGCAGACCGGAACACCACCATTGCCAACCACTGCAGGACTCCGGCCCCACCCTACCGGGTCGGGCAGCAGGTATGGTTTTCCACTAAAAACATTAATCTCAAGGCCGAGTCCAGGAAGCTGTCTCAGCGTTTTATTGGGCCTTTTTCCATTACACATATTGTGAATCCTGTCTCTGTGCATCTGGCGCCCCCCCCCCCCCCCGCATTTGTCCCACCTTTCACGTCTCTCAAGTCAAGCCATTCATCTCAAGCCCTCTGTGCCCCCCTCCCAAGATGCCACCCCCACCGGTATTGATTGATGGTGACCCTGCATGGAGAGTCAACTCCATCCTGAACGTCCGACGCTGGGGCTATGGAATCCAGTACCTGGTGGATTGGGAGGGCTACGGTCCTGAATGGAGGTCCTGGGTGCGTCCCTCCTTTGTGATGGATCCACAACTCATCAGGGACTTCCACAGGATGCACCCAGGCAAGTTGGATTGGCCGCTGAGAGGCATCCCGTGGGGGGGGGGGGGGTACTGTCATGATCCGCTCTGCGTGCCTGCTGCCCTAATTATCTCCACAGCTGCGCGCACACCTGTTCATCCTATCTGGCAGCCTATTTAGATAGATAGATAGATAGCTAGATCGCTAAACATAGCTAGATAGATAGATAGATAGATAGATAGATAGATAGATAGATAGATAGATAGATAGATAGATAGATAGATAGATAGATGTACTTTATTGAGCCCAAACTGGGAAATTACAGTGTAACAGCAGCATGACAGTTGACAGCCAAACAACAGAAACACACACATGACAGACAAAGGGATTACCCATGGAAAGTAAAAAAGAA
Source organism: Pholidichthys leucotaenia (assembly GCA_020510985.1). Classification (NCBI taxonomy): domain Eukaryota; kingdom Metazoa; phylum Chordata; class Actinopteri; order Cichliformes; family Pholidichthyidae; genus Pholidichthys; species Pholidichthys leucotaenia. The sequence continues at coordinate 140,653,487 of CM035847.1, forward strand.
ACTAACACGACTATAGAACCTATATACATCATAGCTTAATATATGATGATCCGTATAAACACATGAATCATCCCACTGCACATGGAAGGACTATCAGGAGCAGAGTGAAAATGTGAGGTACCAGTTAGTCTGTAAGGTGCAGTGTCGCAGCATAGCTATGACCAGAATACAACATCATAGTGAGTTATTGTACAGTGAAATTGCATGTGGCAGGAAAACCACGCTGCCCTCTGGTCTACACAGAGACGTCAACGCTCCCATGATCTGGCAAGACCTTGATATATATATATATACAGTGATCCCTCGCTACTTCGCGTTTCACCTTTCGCGCCCTCAGTGCATCGCGGATTTTTCAAAAATATTCATCAAAAATTCAAAATTGAGAAAAAATCGCACGAAAGTTGCCCGGGCGCTAGCAGAAGGCAGGAAGACTACATTAGAACATCAGGTATCAACACGGAGAGCCCGCACAACTCAAAATCCACCTCTCTGACCACCGCTCCACTCCTCTCCGCCCACCTCTTCACCGCTCGGGAATCTCGCAAGCTGATTGGCCGAGACGTTTTACCTCGCAAGCTGATTGGCCGAGACTTTACCCAGCTTCTCTCCCTGCCGAGCGCCCATACCCAGCGAAGGAAGACCGCATTCATTGTTCTTTATCACTCGTGTTGCTTAGTGTGTCTTGTGCCTTTTTGTGCAAAATAGTGCTTGTGACGCCCTTGGGGGGGGGGGGGTGACACTACTTCGCGGTTTTTCACTTTTCGCGGTCGGTTCTGGTCCCCATTAAACGCGATAAGTGAGGGATCACTGTATATATATATATATATATATATATATATATATATATATATATATATATATATATATATATATATATATACAGTTAGGCCCAAAAATATTTGGACAGTGACACAAGTTTTGGTATTTTAGCTGTTTACGAAAACATATTCAGGATACAATTATATAATCAATATGGGCTTAAAGTGCAGACTCTCAGCTGTAATTTGAGAGTATTCACATCCAAATTGGAGCAAGGGTTTAGGAATTACAGCTCTTTAATAAATAGCCGCGTCTTTTTCAAGGGAGCAAAAGTAATTGGACAATTGACTCAGAAGGCTGCAAAAAAAAAAAATAAATAACAAGGCTGCATGGGCTCTTCCCTCGTTAACCTGTCATCAGTTAAGCAGTTAAAAGGTCTGGAGTTGATTCCAGGTGTGGCATTTGTATTTGTAAGCTGTTGCTGTGAACACAACATGCGGTCAAAGGAGCTCTCAATGGAGGTGAAACAGACCATCCTGAGGCTGAAAAAAGAGAAGAAATCCATCAGAGAGATAGCAGAAATGTTAGGAGTGGCCAAATCAACAGTTTGGTACATCCTGAGAAAAAAAGAGTGCACTGGTGAGCTTGAGAAATCAAAAAGGCCTGGACGTCCACGGAAGACAACTGGTGGATGATCGCAGAATCCTTTCACAACCCCTTCACAACATCCACTCAAGTGAAGAACACTCTCCAGGAAGTAGGTATATCAGTACCTAAGTCTACCATAAAGAGAAGACTTCATGAGAGTAAATACAAAGGATTCACCACAAGGTGCAAACCATGAATCAGCCTCAAAAATAGAAAGGCCAGAATTGACTTTGCCAAAAAACACCTGAAGAAGCCAGCCCAGTTCTGGAACAGCATTCTTTGGACAGATGAGACTAAGATCAACCTGTACCGGAATGATGTGAAGAAGAAAGTTTGGAGAAGAATTGGAACAGCTCATGATCCAAAGCACTATATCTTCTGTAAAACATGGTGGAGGCAGTGTAATGGCATGGGCCTGCATGGTTTCCAATGGCACTGTGTCACTTGTGTTTATTGATGATGTGACAAAAGACAGAAGCAGCCGGATGAATTCTGAAGTGTATAGGGATATACTTTCTGCTCAGATTCAGCCAAATGCAGCAAAGTTGATTGGACGGCGCTTCACCAATGATCCAAAACATACTGCCAAAGCAACCCAGGAGTTTTTTAAAGCAACGAAGTGGAATATTCTGCAATGGCCGAGTCAATCACCAGATCTCAAGAGCAGATTTCAAGAGCACTACGCTCCCAAAATGCAGGTTTACTTGTAATACCTAGAATCTCCAAAAGTACAATGGGAGGCAGAGCCTTTAGTTATCAAGCTCCTCTCCTGTGGAATCAGCTGCCAATCTGGATTCGGGAGTCAGACTCGATCTCTGTTTTTAAGAATAGGGCTAAAACCTACCTTTTTGATATAGCCTACAATTAGGGAGGGATCATGTGTTTCTGAACCCTCCCTTAGTTATGCTGCTAATAGGTTTAGTCAGCCGGGGGACCTTCAGTAATGCACTGGGCCTCACTCCTTTCCTCACTCTCTATGAAATATTTTTTTTTTTTTTGCTGGTCATTAACATTTGTTTGTTCTCTCCCATAGATTGAGTCCCCATCGTGCTGTTTGCTCTCTACATGTCTGTTCTTTTCTTCTTCTCTGTCCCCTCACCCCCCAGCCAGTCGCAGCAGATGACTGCCCCTCCCTGAGCCTGGTTCTGCTGGAGGTTTCTTCCTGTTAAAAGGGAGTTTTTCCTCTCCACCGTCGCCAAGTGCTTGCTCACAGGGGATCGCCTGATTGCTGGGGTCTTTCTGCAACTGTGGGGGTCCTCCCTACAGTTGATAGTGCTATGAGATGACTGTTGTTGTGAAATGGCGCTATATAAATAAAGTTGAATTGAATTGAATTGAATCTCAACCCAATCGAGCATGCATTTCACTTGCTCAAGACAAAACTTAAGGCAGAAAGACCCACAAATAAGCAACTACTGAAGACAGCTGCAGTAAAGGCCTGGCAAAGCATCACAAAGGAGGAAACCTAGCGTTTGGTGATGTCCATGGGTTCCAGACTTCAGGCAGTCATTGCCTGCAAAGGATTCTCAACAAAATATTGAAAAGTAACATTTTACTTAGGGTTATGTTTATTTGTCCAATTACTTTTGAGCCCCTGAAATGAGGAGTGTTTGTATAAAAATAGCTACAATTCCTACATGTTTAATCATATATTTTTGTTCAACCCCTTGAATTAAACCTTAAAGTCTGCACTTCAATTCCGTTGTAGTTGTTTCATTTCAAATCCAATGTGGTGGCATGCAGAGCCAAATCATGAAGATTGTGTCACTGTCCAAATATTTCTGGGCCTAACTGTATATATACACGTGTGTGTGTGTGTGTGTGTGTGTGTGTGTGTGTGTGTGTGTGTGTGTGTCAGCGTGCCACATTTTGATGTGGTAATATTTGCCCACTCTTCTTTGCAAAAACACTCCAAATCTGTCAGATTGCGAGGGCATCTCCTGTGCACAGCCCTCTTCAGATCACCCCACAGATCAGATTCAGGTATGAACTCTGGCTGGGCCATTCCAAAACCTTAATCTTCTTCTGGTGAAGCCATTCTTTTGTTGATTTGGATGTGTGCTTTGGGTCATTGTCGTACTGAAAGATGAAGTTCCTTTTCATCTTGAGCATTCTAGCAGAAGCCTGAAGGTTTTGTACCAACACTGTTCACTGGAACTGTTCATAATTCCCTCCACGCTGACTAAGGCCCCAGTTCCAGCTGAAGAAAAACAGACCCAAAGCATGATGCTGCCACCACCATGCGTCACTGTAGGTATGGTGTTCTTTTGGTGATGAGCAGTGTTGTGTTTGCGCCAAATATACCTTTTGGTATTATGGCCAAAAAGTTCAACCTTGGCTTAATTGGACCATAACACATTTTCCCACACGCGTTGGGGAGATTTCAAATGTGTTTTTGCAAAGAGTAGCCAGGCTTGGATGTTTTTCTTCGTAAGATAAGGCTTCCGTTTTGCTACCCTACCCATAGCCCAGACATATGAAGAAGACTGGAGATTGTTGTCACATGTACTAAACAGCCAGTACTTGCCAGAAATTCCTGCAGCTCTTTCAATGTTGCTGGTGGTCTCTTGGCAGCCTCCCTGACCAGTTTTCTTCTCGTCTTTTCATTAATTTTGGAAGATTGTCCAGTTCTTGGTAATGTCACTGTTGTGCCATATTTTCTCCACTTGATGATGACTGTCTTCACTGTGTTCCATGGTATATTTAATGCCTTGAAAATTATTTTGTACCCTTCTCCTGACTGATATCTTTGAACAATGAGATCCCTCTGATGCTTTGGAAGCTCTCTGTGGACCATGGCTTATGTTGTAAGATGTGACTATAAAAATGTCAGGAAAAGCCTACTAGAATAGCTGAACTTTATTTACTTTATGAACATACAAGTGTCATATGGCATCAACTACAGTCTGCAAAAAGGGAAGGAAGAAACCTGCATATCTTATTTCTGGATCTAGCCAACGCTTTTGGTTCTGTCCCCCATTCTCTCATTTAGACAGCGTTTGATTTCTTTCTTGTGCCAAAGAACATCCTGCACCTGGTCAAAAACTATTTCCAAGATTTGCAGGTTTGTGTAACAACATCAGAATATATAACATCATGGCAATCATTGGAAGTGGGTATAATGGCAGGCTGTACCATCTCTCCATTGGCCGTCATAATGGCAATGGAATTGATCATTCAAGCTTCCCTGTGGGTTGTAGGAGGACAACGTCTGCAGGATGGTAAGCAATTACCTCCTATTCATGCTTGCATGGATGACTTGACCACCCTGACCACCACCATCCCATGCACCAAGCGCTTGCTGGAAAAGCTTCACCACAACATAACATGAGCTCGGATGAGTTTGAAGCCCAGCAAATCCAGGAGACTCGGGGTGCAAGGACAGGCCTTCTGGCAAGCAATAAAATCACTATCTGAGGCTGCCGAGCAAAGCAGCAATTGGTTGTGGATCAAAAGAGAAGACTCCAACTGGGCTGTAAGATGACCAGAGTGGTAATAGCAGAGGTGGTACACCTGAGATGCCAGATTTTTGCTGTTGAGCCCTCTGGAGGTGTTGTGGGCATAAATCAATGAAACACTGAGGATGGAGGGTGCCCACCTGATGGCTCCAATAAAGCAGTTTACCCCTGTTCCACTCAAAACACCAGGCAAGAAGCAATGCTGTTACATCAAGAGATTGTACCATCAAGTCCTATAAGTTCTAATGAGAAGCTGGACAATCAGTGACTGCTGTGAAAGTGCAGCTGACAACTAGGGAAAGACTTTGTGACAGCGTGGAAAGACAGCTGACTGGAGGGAATGACCCTAGTGGCTCTGCCATGGGCTAGCACCCATGGCAGCAGGCTCTGTTGCTTTGATAAGTGAAAAGGAGTCACCCTTCATGGCTACGGAAAATCCAAAGAGGAAAATACCCCAGAGTTTGCAAAAGTGGGGGCAGAAGATGACTCATCGGCTGACAACATGGAAATGAACCCAGGCAATGTACTGACAATGAGAAAAACAATCAGCATGGCAACAGCTTCAGCTGCAGATCAAGACCTCCAAACATGTGTATGTGGATGGAACAAGGCTACATCCAAGTTAGGCCTGAAAGTACATCAAGGACGCATGAAGTGCTTGATGAAGACGGAGCCGGGACTTCGCATTGATCATTACCTAACAAGGTCAAATAAGGCAAACGAAGTTAAGTGGCAGTATTCAACCCTCAGTCCACCGAGCATCAATATCCTAGTGGCTGAGAGAGACTCAAGCACATCATGCGAGAATTTGGAATCTAACCAGCCAAAGCCTGCGTTGGAGAAGAACATCCAAGGTCACAGACAACAAATGAAGTGGCAAAAATCCTGTAGCAAGAAAGAGTGGGTGATAATCAATGCAGACCTGACCAACATTCTGGAAACACTCAGAGGGACATCTGAAAAGAAACTAGAGATAATGGGTGATTTGATCTACTCCTATGGAGTAGAAAGGTTTGGAACAAAGCAACCAAGAAAGAAGGAAACACCGATCCCACCCAAGTCCAGAAGACAACGAGAAATTGAGCACCTCATAAAGGAAAGACAGCTGCTGAGGAAGCGGTGGAAGAAATTTTCAATGGAGGAGAAAGTTGACATTGACCTCCTGCATGAAGATCTTAAGGGTCGCCTAGCAAGCCTGCGGAGAGCTGAAAACCTCAGAATTCAACGCAAGAGGAAGGGGAATGAAAGAGCCTCTTTCTACAATGATCCCTTCAGATTTCTCAAAGGGCTTTTCATAAAAGAAAAGAGTGGATCTCTTAAATTGCCAAACGGGGAGCTGGAATATCATCTGAAAGAAGCATACACAGACATCCAAAGATATGTATGAAGGGAGTTACCTTCAGATATACCACCTATACCTCAGCTTGAGCATCTGATGGATGATAGTCCTCCATGATGGAGTGAGGTTGAGAGGACAGCAAAGAAGGCAAGGTCAGCTTTGGCTCCTGGACCTAACGGAATTCCATATTGGCTGTACAGAAATGCTCATGACATATTATGGCTTCTCTGGAAGCAAATGAAGGTAATGTGGACAAAGCAAACAATCCCAAAAGTATTTCAAAGGGCAGGGGGGGATCACGATACCCAAGGGAAGAGATGACTCTAACATCAATCAATTCCGGCAGATCAATCTCCTGAATGTTGAAGGTAAAATATTCTTTAGCATTGTAGCTCAAAGAATAACAACCTACCTGAAACAGAACAGTTAGGTTGACACATCAGTGCAGAAGGAGGGTATACCAGGATTTCCGGGATGCTTAGAACATACAAGTGTCATATGGAATCAACGACAGTCTGCAAAAAGGGAAGGAAGAAATGTGCATGTCTTTTTTCTGGATCTAGCCAACACATTTGGTTTTGTCCCCCATTCTCTCATTTGAACAATGTTTGATTTCTTTCTTGTGCCAAAGAACATCACGCACCTGGTCAAAACCTATTTCCAAGATTTGCAGTTTTGTGTAACAACATGATGTACCATCTCTCCATTGGCCTTCACAATGGCAATGGAAGTGATAATTCGAGCTTCCAAGTGGGTTGTAGGAGGACAAGGTCTGCAGGACGGTCAGCACTTACCTCCTATTCATGCTTGCATGGATGACTTGACCACCCTGACCACCACCATCCCATGCACCAAGTGCCTGCTGGAAAAGCTTCACCACAACATAACATGAGCTCGGATGAATTTGAATCCCAGCACATCCAGGAGTATATTCATAATCAGAGGGAAAAATTAGTGACCAGAGATTCAGACCAGAGAAATAATTACAACAGAGTGGAAAAACGTTTAAACCATGGTGGATCCTCAAGACCAGCAAAGCCTTCTCTGCTGGCCTAAACACTATCAGAATTACATTTACAGCCTACATTCTTATATTTGTTTCATGAGGATATATTAAATTATTGCCAATAGTCAATTCTCTTCATTTTGTAGCTTTTCTTTTGGTTGCACTCCTTCCAGTGCACTATGTAGATTAAATTACCTGTTAAACTTATCCTGTTGCTTTAACCAATCAGATGTCTTCTGTACGCACAGGGGGACGCATAGAAGGCATCCGAGAACGTTAGAATTGTCGTGTCTTTTGATTGGATGGTTAGACTCCTCCACCCACATTGCAGAGGATCCTATCTAGCAAAACGCCAGTCCAAGGACTGGCTTAAGCAGCTACAATATACTGTATCTGTTTAAATGTAACAGTTGTTTTTCCACCCACAGTGGCTGACAGGGGAGAGGAAAATTATTTGGTTGCTGATGTTTTAAAAAATCAATTTTCCAGTCTGACTTTTCAAGAAAAGCTGGTCATCATGAAGAGAGGTTGACCAACCCCGAAGCTAGCAGGCCTGTCTCAGGTGGGGAAAGGATTTGTCCAGCACTTCCATATTAGCAACGAGTGGTATCCTTGGATTGCAGGGTCTGAGGAGTGCTACAAATTATCTTGCTGGGAATGCCTGTTGTTTGCAACTGATTGAGTAGATACTTGTAGCCACAGAGTTTGCACACTTGAGTTGTCTACTGTCACACCATGACGATTTAGGCAGCATTCACCAAATGTATAAAAATTGGTCTAAAATGCTGGGATATGCCGAAATTTTCACTTTGGGCTGTATGCATCGCGTATCCATGACGACTTGTACATATACATAACATATTAGTAATTTATATAGAATATTTCCATAACTTATAAGTAACTTAAACCAGCTAATGCTTAGCGTGTTACTGACATTCACAACTTAGAATAGGCTTTATTGTCATTGTAAAGTTGTGTTGTATATAATAAATGACACTTTATTGTGAAGTGCAGTGTGGTGACGTGCACTTCCCGTCACGTCACCGCACTGCCCTATATAAAGCATGGGTGCCATCCTACGACCTCTTTTGCCAGATGCCCATGTTAGTGCCATGCTGTGTATTGCTCTGTACATAGTTCAACAATAAAGCTGTGTTCACCAAGTCCATCTTGTGTCATCCTTCACCCAGGTATTTTCCATACATAACATTTGGCGATCAAGGATTAACTCATGGAGGCGTGCATTACACCACTTCATCCCTTCTTTGAGCTCCCAGGCGAACCACCGGTTTTATGGCGCATTGGTTGGAGGCCTATCAGATGTATATTATGGCACTGGACCTCAGGAAGCTTGATAAGGTGAGGGCGCGGGCGCTTCTCGTCTACAACCTGGGTATTGAGGGCCCAATTGTCTTATGGATGGTCAGTGCAGCGGACTCGTATGAGGAAGCTGTGGAGCTGCAAGCTAAATGTTTCTCCACCCCAGACAGTGTTCAGAGAATTTGTTTTTGCCAGAGACGCCGGCGGGTAGGTGAGCCTATCCACCAGTATGACATTGACTTGAAGCAGCTAGCCAGCGAGTGTTGTTTTTGACCGCTTGAGGATGAGATGGTATGCGAACAACTAGCAGAGCACATGTGCAATGCTGAGCTGAGTGCTACGCTATTAGTGGCACCTAATGACTTAGTGTTAGCTAAAGCAGTGAAGCTAGCTCTCCAGTTGGAAGCCATTGATAAGCTAGCTGTGGAGCAAAATTGGCGCCAGCCGCAGAAGACGCCGGGGCTGCCCGCCTCAGCTAATGTTGCAGACCCTGATAGTAAGGATAGCTCGGACAAAGATTATTGGGAAATCAATGCTGCCAGCCAGTGGTCTGCCCTGGGAAACTGTTGCAACAGGGGCTGTGGGTCCATGACATACAAACCGTAAAGTGAAGAATTGCCCGGCAAGAGGAAAATGTAGTAGATGTGGACGCTTGAATCACTACGCCAGGGTGTGCCGTTTGTCTTACCCAGGGAACCCAAGGGAGAAATCACCCCGCTCTGCCCTGACAGACACTGGGAGCGAATGGTACGAAGAGCTAATGGACACCCTCCCTTTCAAGTCAACCAGCTTTCGCCCAGGGTCGGTACCCATGCCGATGAGCAACACCATGCTAGCCCCAGATGCCTCCGGTACTTGGCCACAGTTGGGTGGGGGATCTGCAGCTACATCGGTGTACACTACAACATTTATAGAAGATGACGGGGCCAGACCGACAAGCATGGAGTTACCACATGCTCAGCAGCAGCACATCGAGCCAAGTAAAATTCCGCTTCGGGTTATGGACTTGGTTCAGGTTTGGGGTGATGAACATCCACGGCAAAGATGGGCCAAACGACAGCCAGCAAAACATCAAGCACATCTGCGGAGAGTGGCAAAGTTGGGAGCAGCGTGCGTCCGGTTTTCCGACAGCTCGATGAGGCATGCCAACCAGCTACAGCGTATCCAGGAGGACGTTCCAGGTGACAGGGCTGGACGGGAGTTGGTGATGGTGGTGTGGGATCTGGGATCCATTGTCAAGAAGATCAGCCATCGCTCCGGGGGGCCTGTCACCTCCAGGGGTGCACCTGCTGAGGGGCTGCCTTGGTCCTGCCCATGCCGGTTCTATCTTTCCCATTCAAATGACTGTGCGGCAGCACTTTATTTATAGTTCTTGTGTTTTATGAATGCATGTTATGTTATGGGTTTTTTATATATATATATATATATATATATATATATATATATATATATATATATATATATATATATATATATATATATATATATATATATATATATATATATATATATATATATATATATATACATATATACTGTATATATATATATATAGACAGATAGATAGATAGATAGATATAGATAGATATAGATATAGATATAGATATAGATAGATATAGATATAGATATATAAATTTATATATATATATATATATGTAGAGAGAGAGAGAGAGAGAGAAAGAGAGTTCTTTTGCAAAAGCAGATAAGTCCAATTGTTTTAATATTGAGAAAAACAACATTTTCATCTGTTCATTTTCATCTATAGGTGTTAGTATTTCCAATTCAGCTTCGAAGAAATGGTCACTTGAAATATGAGTATCTCAGATATAATAAAGCAAAAAATCGAACATCAAATCATAGTTACTTTATGGCAATTTATTAGTACTTTTTTTTCACAAAAATAGAAAAGTCCACAAGCCATTCTTTTGCAAAAACAGACATGTCCCGAAAACCATGATAGTTTGTCTGGAACATACTTGAATGTCTATAAGCATCAATGTAGTATGACTAACATACTGATTTAGGCATGTCCACTCAGTAAAATGGTATAATATAGCTATAATAAAGCTATAATTGTCACGAATGCCCTTTGGGGCAGGAAGATGAGACCCAGGTGTTGAACTGTGAGTTTGGGCAATTTATTGAAAAGAAACAACAAACATAAAGTTCAACACAGTGCTCAGAACACAAAAAACAAGCAAAGGAAAAAAAAACTTAGAGGTTTTATGCACCAGAGCAAGGCAGGGCTCTGATGGAGATGAGACAAATGCAAACCAAGACAGCGGCAATTGAAAATGAAAACAACTCTCCTTGACCCTTTAGCTGTCCCATGACGATTAAAGGGTGGTCAAGGCCCCTAGTGGTCAAGCGTGGTATTTTTTTTTTTTGTCAATAAAATAGTTCAGATTTCCAAGGCTATAACTTGAAAGTTGCAAGAGATAATGGCTTACTGTCAATTAGAAAGATGTAGAATATGATCCAAAGTTTCAGAGAGGAATAACTTTATGCATCTAATTTGCATAATGTCACAACAGCTATATAAATTACATAACTCAGTCAAAAGTGGACTTTGGACACATTTACACAAAGAATGGTTCTGAGTTTGTTTGTTTTTTTTCACTGTTTTGCCTACAGGGGTATGTTTTTATCTAATTTTCAAAGTATATGAACCAGAAAATCAATAAAATGTAAAAAAACAAAAAAAACATAAATTCATGACTTAACGGTGGCGGGGGGTGGGTGGGGGGGCTCGCTCGCTTGCGTGGTCGGTCCATTTTCGCCCATCGTGGTCTTTGTTTTGCGTTTGGTCAGTCATTTACACTCTCTACCGCATCTATCCATCCATCCATCCATCTTTTGCTGCTTTTCCGTAGGTTCGGGTCGCGGAGGCAGCAGTTCAAGCAGAGAAGCCCAGACTTCCCTCTCCCCAGCCACCTGCTCCAGCTCTTCAGAGAGGATACCAAGGCGTTCCCAGACCAGCTGGGAGACATAGTCTCTCCACCGAGTCCTGGGTCTGCCCCGGGGTCTCCTCCCAGTGGGACGTGCCTGAAACACCTCAAGTGGGAGGCGTCCAGGAGGCATCCTAATCAGATGCCCATACCACCTCAACTGACTCCTTTCAATGTGGAGGGGCAGCGGTTCTACTCTGAGCCTCTCCCGGATGACTGAGCTCCTCACCCTATCTCTGAGGGTGAGTCCAGCAATCCTACGGGGAAAGCTCATTTCAGCCGCTTGTATCTTGTTCTTTCGGTCATTACCCAAAGCTCGTGACCATAGGTGAGAGTAGGAACGTAGATTGACTGGTAAATCGACAGCTTTGCCTTAGAACTAAGCTCCCTCTTCACCACAACAGACCGGTACAACGTCCGCATCACTGCAGATGCTGCTCCAATCTGTCTGTCAATCTCTCACTCCATTTTCCCCTCACTCGTGAACAAGACCCCAAGATACGTAAACTCCTCCACTTGGGGCAGGAGCCTGTCCCCAACCCAGAGAGGACAATCCACCTTTTTCCGGCTGAGGACCATGGACTCGGACTTGGAGGTGCTGATTCTCATCCCAGCCACTTCACACTCAGCAGCAAACTGTCTCAGCAAGAGCTGTAGGTCATTGCTGGATGAAGCCAACAGGACAACATCATCTGCAAACAACAGAGATGAGATCCTGTGGTCACCAAGCATGACACCCTCCATTCCCTGGCTGCGCCTACAAATCCTGTCCATAAAAATTATGAACAGGATCGGTGACAAAGGGCAGCCCTGGCGGAGTCCAACTCTCATTGGGAATGACTCCGACCGAGTGTTGGCAATACGAACCAAACTCTCACAACGGTCGTACAGAGACCGAATAGCTCATAACAACAAGCCCGATACCCCATACTCCAGAAGCACCCCCCACAAAAAACCACGAGGGACGCGGTCAATTGCCTTCTCCAAGTCCACAAAACACATGTAAACTGGTTGGGCAAACTCCCACGAACCCTCAAGAATTCTCGAGAGGGTAAAGAGCTGGTCCGATGTGCCATGGCCAGGACGAAAACCACATTGCTCTTCCTGAATCTGAGGTTCGACCAACGGCCGGACTCTCCTCTCCAGTACCTTGGCATAGACCTTCCCAGGGAAGCTGAGGAGTGTGATCTCTCTAAAGTTGGAGCACACCTTCCGGTCCCCTTTTTTGAAGAGAGGAACCACCACCCCGATTTGCCATGCCAAAGGTACTGCCCCCGACCTCCACGCAATGTTGCAGAGGCGTGTCAACCATGACAGCCCAACACCATCCAGGGCCTTGAGGTACTCAGGGCGAATCTCGTCCACCCCCGGGGCCCGGCCACCAAGGAGATTTTTAACCACCTTGGCGACCTCAGCCCCTGTGATAGGCGAGTCATCCCCCTCGTCCCCAAACCCTGCTTCCTCTGTGGAAGGCGCATCAGTGGGATTGAGGAGATCCTCGAAGTATTCCTTCCACCGCCCGACGATATCCCCAGTCGAAGTCAAGACTCTCTACCACATCTACAAACTCTTATGATTATCCCACATGAATTTTGTTTGTATTGCGCTGCTATTTTTCCTGTAAAATGCAGTTTTCGGTGATAATCCATGACCATGATGGGCGCGGTCATCTTGGTGTTGTGAGCTCAGTTTTCGCCCATTGTGGTCATTGTTTTGCGTTTGGTTAGTCGTTTACGCTCTCTATCACATCTACAAACTCTTATGATTATCCCACATAAATGTCATTTGTATTACGCGGCTATTTTTCCTGAAAAATGCAGTTTTCTGTGATGATCCAGACAATTGTTGTGGCGGCCAACTTGGTCTTGTGAGCTCATGGCAGAAAAAGAAAGAAAAATAATGAGAATTTCTTCTTCTTTGTTGTATTCCATGTCAGCCATGATTCCTCCGACACATGTCTGCCCCCTTCTGAACTGTCAGATCAGTACAGCTCAGTACAAATCCTCAGGAGAACCGGGGACGTCAGAGGACAGCCAGAGAGCTGACAGGTGCAGTTGCTGCGCTGTGCCACTGGGGGCATGCAACCCGTCCATGAAATGTGGAAAATTAAAAGGTTAAATAGGGATCAAAACCCTTTACATAATTAATGACCATTGTGGGTATCTGAACGGGCAGAATAAAGCAATGACATAATTCGGACCAGCTGGAAATAATAAGGAAGCCATCGGAGCTGACAGCTGGCAGGGCCACGCCCATGCAGAGCAAAACTCCCAGAAAGCCACTGACAGCTGTCAACCCCGAGAGAAAGAATACAACAGAATACAAACATAACGACGTGGCAAAAAATGGAGACAGGCAAACTCAAAAATACAATAAAGAAACTACAATGAACGTAAACGGGAAAATAAATCATACTGAGAAACAATATAGGATAAGCGACAACTCAAAAATGGCAACACAGTACAAATATGAAAAAAGCAGACAACCTGAGTCCGGTGAAATCCCCCCATGCTCAGAATGTGACAGAGCCCCCCCTCAAGGGGTGGGCCCAAGACACCCCGGGGTAACATCAAAAGAAAAGAAACCCCCCCACATAGACATACCACCCCAACAAGAAAATACAACCCCACCCTGGGTGGAAGGAGGGGGACCCAGGCACGGAGGGACTGAACCAAACCAAAAGGAACAAGAAAAACTGTCAGGATAGCTTCCCAGCAAGGCCCATGCTGAAGGGAAACAAACAAAATCCCACTCGGGACCCACACAGAACTGGGCACTTAGGCCCCCCTAGAACAAAGAACAAAGCAGTTCTGGTGGTCGGCCAAAGTCCCAGACCTGATAGATGGCGAGGTATTAAGAGTCGGGTGGTCTGCCGGAGAATGTGAACCACCCAACCCAACGACAACACCTTCCAGGCGGTCGGCCAGAATTCTTTAGTCACCACCACAGAGATGATGGTCCAGGGGGCGGCCGCCCAACCAGGATGACCAGAGGATGAGGCACCACGACGACGACTGGCAGAGGAAGGGGAACCATGACAGCGTCAGGCAGAGGATGGGGGACCACGACGACATGTGGCAGACGAGGGGGAGCCAGGACAATGCCAGGCAGAGAATGGGGGACCATGATGGGGTCTGGCAAGGGAGAAGGGACCACAATGCCCGTGGACTGACCAGCAGCACCCTCGGAGGTCCTGGACTGGGACACAGTTGCCCCCTCGGTGGCTCCGGACTGGAGCAGGGTTGCGCCCATGGTGGCTCTGGACAGGAGCGAAGTTGCTCCTGCGGTGGCTCCGGGCTGGAGCACAGTAGCACTTTCAATGGGTCCGGGCTGGAATGGAGCTGCACCCTCGGAGGCACCGGGCTGGGACGGAGCGCCCACGACGACCTCTATCCGAAGAGGAACCACAAAGCCCTTGGACTGGCCAGCAGCACCCACAGAGGCTACGGACTGGAGCGAAGCAGCACCCGCGCTGGCTCCAGGCTGGAGCAATGCTGCACCTGCAGTGGCTCTGGGCTGGAGCGACGCTGCACCCGCGGTGGTCCCGAACTGGGACATAGCTGCACCCTCGGTGGACCTGGGCTGGGCCATGGATGCACCCTCGGTGGACGCGGACTGGGCCAAGGCGGTACTCTCGGAGGCCCTGGGCTGGAATGGAGCACCCATGTTGACCTCCACAGAAAACAGAAAAGGAAGCAGCACCCTCGAGGACCTCAGCCAGAGAGGGAGCAGCACCCACGGAGGTCTCGAGCTGGGATGGAGCATCCGCAATGACCTCAGCGGGAGGAGCTGAACCCATGATGATCTCGAGCAGCGAGCCTGGACCCACGGAGACATCTGGCACAGGTGGGATATCCTTGGTGACCCTGGGGAAAAACTCGGACAGGAGATGCACAAACACAGGGTCAGGGTGACTGGTGGCAGTGGAGCCCGTCGAGGTGAGCTCAGGTGCAGCTGACAGCTGCACTTGGCTCTCCCCACCTAGAGTATGGCAAGATTTCTCCAAAAGAGAGACAGAGACAAAGGAGTGCACTTTCCTGATCTCAAGCTCCACCATCGTCCAGGACTCCGATGATCCAGATAGTGGTTCTACGGGCCCAGCTCTCTGGGGGTTCAACTCCGGCTCTACTGCAGCGGCCCCTGCAGCAGGCATGGTGGTCAGTTCAGTCCTGGGGCCTCCCAGCGAGGTGACCCACACAGGTGGCTCGCCCTGCGTGGTGACAGGAGGTGGGTCTGCTGCTGGCACTGAATCCTGCTCAGCTGGAGCCTGGGGCCACTCTTGCATCGGCACAGGCATCGGCTTGGTTTCAGCACTCACCCTCTGTCCAGAGCATGGCTGTGGGGCTGAAACCAGGTCTTCCAGGACCGCAGGCTCCTCACACATCCGGAGGCTCAATCCAGGGGCCCGCATACACTCAAGGGGCAGAGGAGGAGACACAGAGAGAGCAGGTGATAAGATGTTAGCTACAGCAGGTGGTGAGAGCTCACAGGGCTGCAAGAACTGAACCCCACCACCTGGAATCAGGCAAGATGACCAAGACCTCCCATAGTGTAAAACTCAGATAAACAATTAACAATAATAAAACCCAGCAATCCTATATACAGACAACTAGAGATGTAATACCTGTAGTTGCAGTTCAATGTGGTAGAGTAGGTACAGATAGTAACAGAAATGCATGTGATCAGTATTGCAGTGACAGACAGACAGACGGCAGCAGATATGGCATTTGTGCAAATGGTTGTGGTTAATGTGAAGAGACATAGAGCAGCAAAGTAGCAAGAATTCTGATAACAGAAGATAAGAGTAACAAGAATTCTGAATATTGTTCGCTGTTCCAAACTCGTTTGCGCCCTACTGGTGAACGCGTCACTGGTTCATCTGCTTCATCAAAATTATCCATGTTTGACATAAAATGGAACAAAACTGTAAAAAAAAAAAACTGGCAGGGAAATCACTCACAGCAAGCAGGTGCTGTGTTCAAAATGCTCACTCCTTCCCCATATAGTGTACTATATTGTGAATGTGCAGCCAGCGGAGCAGTGAGAGAAGAGCTTCACATCACAACATAAACTACCTTAAGGTATTTATATTTAATAATTCAGCAAAAACGATTTAATACATATTTACTACAAATTACATGCAGGTATTCATTTTTTTAACTACCGTTCCTCTACATTTTACTGTCTAACGTGATGACGTCATTAACCGTGCCGCGAAAACAAGCCCAGTAGTGTCTGAAAGCGGTTAATTTTATTGTTATATTGAGTTTACTGTATAGTCCACTATATCTAAATTCACTACATAGCGAGTAGGGAAGGAGTGAGTGAGTGAACATTCCAAACACAGCCAGGGAAATCAGTCAGAGCGAGCAGACCACAAAGGCAGCCAAGATGAGTCACGTGACCCAAATACCAAGTGCTGATTTGCCCTGTGGAGTTATCTGCTTTTGTAAAAAAAAAAAAGAAAGAAAAAAAAACGCATTTATTGTCTTTTGAAAAACAACATGAATTTGTAGTGTCTATAACATAGACATATCGGATTTTGAGAAAAAAACAATTTGAACTTCTATAAGTTGGTAATGTTAACAGTTGTTTGATGTAAAGAGGGAAATTTTCTTTGAAGTGGCGTTTATCGGTTTTTGCAAACAAACTCTTCATATGTGCTTTTGTGTTTTAGTTTAGGAGCATAGCAGATATTTTTAGTTTCAATAAAGGACTTTTAGTTTAATTTGGTGGCAGAATAATCCATCATGCCGTGTGGGTTGTGTGGCAGTCCACCCTTCAACTCTATTTTAGGTTGTTTTGAGTGTGTGTGTGTTAGGCCAATTTAAGTTCATTAGTTCCCATTATTTTAGAGCATGATTCGGGTTCCAAATTAGACTGGGTTTCAATTGTGTGGTTTTGGACTTTTCTAAACGGGGCAAGAAATGTTGTATATAATAAATGACACTTTATTGTGAAGTGCAGTGTGGTGACGGGCACTTCCCGTCACATCACCGCACTGCCTTATATAAGGGATGGACACCATCCTACGGCCATCTTTTGCCGGATGCCCACGCTAGGTGCCATGCTGTGTATCACTCTGTACATAGTTCAGCAATAAAGCTGTGTTTGCCAAGTCCATCTTGTCTCATCCTTCACCCAGGTATTTTCCATACATAACAAGTAGTACAGTACAACGAAATTGTGGGATGCACAGCAATAGTCTAACTTCTGCGTAGAGCAGTCATGCCAAACTGCCGTTGCCTCCCGATCCATGAATCCTAGGTGTGCGAGAGGTCATCTCTGATCAACTGAGATGATTCTCCCCTCCAAACACCACGGCGGGGGGGGCGTGACTGACCTGGAAGAGCTGTCAAATCCGTCAGGTCAGTTGCGCCTAAAACAGCTGATGTGACACATCAGGAACATCAGATAACAGTTGTCGCAACCTGGCTCAAAGGCACGTGAGCTGATGGCGATAAAAAAAAAGATTATTTTCAATAAAGTGAAAAAATAAAACCAAGATAATGCATGGGGTGAACTTTTGCTGGGAGGCGCAGCCGACAGCAAAGTAAATAGCTGCGCTCTATGCTTCAGGCGATCATCTGATTGGATCCTCCTCCTCCGGTGTTCTGACATTTTGGCATATCTATCAGAACAGCACAGGACAGATGATCGTATAGGTTTCAATTAAATATAAAAAACCTCAACAGGTCCCCTTTATATGAACAAATACGTGTGTTAAGCTCTGTGTGTGTGTGTGTATGCACTGCAGGCAGAGAGCTCTGTACGGGTTTTTCCTGTGAACCAACGCTGCAAATACGCCATTTGCTCAGCAAATGTGGGATGTATCAACCATACGCTGGATAGGACTGAAAATTTTCAGCATGCTGAACATTAATTTCCAGAGGAGCTCGGCGAACAACGCCATATACCAGCGTGGTTCAGCATGCTCGTAACTTAGACAAAACTTAACCATAACTAATTTGACAAACTCCAGCATATTCTCCAAATTTTTCATACGTTTTTCAAACACTGCATAAATCGTCTAGGTGTGACAGGGCCTTAACCAAGGCAGCAGCGAGACACCAAAGCATAGCCACAAGCCAGACACTTACAAGCAGTGTTAGGAGTAACGTGTTACAAAGTACAAACACGTTACTGTAACGCCACTACTTTTGTAGTAGCGTGCTGTGTAGCGAAATTACTGTTTAGAAATTCAGTAATGCGTTAGTTACTGAAATTTGATCAGATACGTTACTTGCGTTACTTGCTTTATTAATATGGATAGATACTTTTAGCGCAAATAAAATGGCCCTGTAGGAACCATGAAATGAAGAGACTGAATGATTTCTCAGTATTGGTTTATTTCATCTCACGTCCTACAGCTCCTCTCTCAGTCAGGGAATGAAGAGGGCGAGCTGCGGTAAACCACATACCTTTATACTTTCACACCAAACACGAATCACATTCACATCAAACACAGAATTACATTCACATTTAATCCTCCCATTGTACTCTCGGCTTCTCTGTCTGACCCCAGGAGGTCAGACAGTCCCTTCAGGTCCACTCCCAGATCTTCTCACTTCTTCCCCAGTCCGCAGGGGGTCCAGACTCAATGTCCGTTTGAGGCGTGATGTCAATAATACACACTGCAAGCTCAAAGTTCCCTCATGTCTGGGTCTCTGCCAAGGAATATGTGAGCTACATAATGTTACGCCACATCACTCCCCCCGAAACGCCCAAGAACGGACATACACCAACATTACTCTAACCGTTATACACCTTATGTCAATAATGGACAGTCATACACATTATACCCTTACATCACCGCCCCTCCCCCTTGCAGGATCTACGGCACAATTTACACGGGTTGATCAAAATACACATCACTCTGCCCATTGCTTAGGCTTCAATCTCCTCCCGAATCTGCTGAACGCAGGCTTCGCAGCCTGTGTTGTGCCGTCCTGCGGTGCGCCTGTGGAATGAGGGGGAGAAGGGTTATTTGCCCCCTGCTGGGGAACTAGGGGCCGTTCCCTGGGAGGCCTGCCGCGTCGAGGTGCCCCCGCCGGCCGTACAGGTTCGTCACATAACACAAAAGCAGGCTTTAATCTGTCAACACTGATTGTTTCTTTCCTGCCCCCCAAGTCCAGCACAAAATATTTCTCCCCGGTTTCCAGCACTCGAAACGGACCGTCGTAAGGTGGGCGGAGACTGTGACGCTGGGCGTCGTGCCTGACAAAAACAAACTCTGCGTTTTGCAAAGCTTTGGGAACAAAAACCCGCGGAAAAGTGTGATGAGCGGGGCCCGGGAGCATTTCTGCCCCCGTGCCACTTAGAGGTCCCCGCACCGGGGGGGCGCTCCGGTGCTGCATGGGCTGGCAGGAATTCTCCTGGCAGCCTGAGAGGTTGAGTAAAAACTAATTCAGCAGGTGAGGCATCTAAATCCTCTTTGGGTGCCGAACGCAACCCCAATAAAACCCATGGTAGTTTGTTTACCGAATCTATATCCGTGAGCGACGCTCTGAGGGCTGCCTTCAATGATCTGTGAAAACGCTCGCATAAACCGTTGGCTTGTGGGTGATAAGCGGTGGTGCGATGGGCTGTTGCCCCTAAGCCGCTGGCCATTGCTGACCACAGCTCTGACACGAACTGCGGACCCCTATCGGACGTAATGTCCGACGGGACTCCGAACCGCGCTACCCAGGCTGTTAAAAAAACGCGAGTCACCTCTGCTGCTGTGGTAGACTGCAATGGGACTACTTCCGGCCAACGCGTGGTCCGGTCCACCATTGTCAGGAGATGTATGAACCCTTGCGAGGGCGGCAGGGGTCCCACTAGATCTACGTGCACATGATCAAACCTCTTAGCCGGAATGTGGAAAGGTTCTAAAGGAGCTTTTGTGTGCCTGTAAACTTTGGCCCGCTGGCAAGACATGCAGGCTCTCGCCCACTCCTTCACGTGCTTGCACAGGCTCGGCCAAACAAACTTCTCCGCTACCATTTTCACCGAAGCGCGTACTCCCGGGTGTGCTAGGGAGTGCACCGCGTCAAAAACGCGACGGCGCCACGTGGCTGGTACCACTGGGCGAGGCCGCCCGGTGGATACATCGCAAATAAGCGGGGGTGAACCGGTTTGTAAACTTATGTTCTCCAGCCTTAACCCTGTTGGTCCAGGAGCGCGCGCACGTCTGTGTCTTCGCCCTGCTCCGCTGCCATGGCCGCGTAATCTATCCCTACGTGCACCGGAGCCCCGTGCGCGTCCGCGCTGTTACGGCGCTCCGCGTCTGCGGCGTTACAGCCCCCATCCGCGCGGACAGGCACTGTTACCGCTCGCGAGAGGCAGTCTGCCACCACATTAAATTTACCGGTTGCGTGCTGTATATCGGTGGTGAATTCTGAAATTGCAGCCAGCTGCCTCTGCTGTCGGCCTGACCATGGTTCTGAGATTTTGGACATTGCAAAGGTTAACGGTTTGTGGTCGACAAACGCGATGAAACGCCGCCCTTCCAACCAGAACTGAAAATGGCGGATGGCCAGGTGGAGCGCTAGCAGTTCCCTGTCAAATGCGCTATATTTTCGCTCCGCATCACGTAGGGACCTGCTGAAAAAAGCGAGTGGCTGCCAAGCCCCGGCGACTTGCTGTTCCACCACGGCTCCTATGGCCACATCTGACGCGTCTGTGGTTAGCGCTATTCGGGCTGCCGGGTCTGGGTGAGCCAGCAGTTCTGCATCTGCTAGTGCTTTCTTAACCTCAGTGAATGCGCGCCCCCACTCTGGGGACCACTCAATCGCATTGGAGGGCTTCTGTTTTTTTAGCGCGGCGTACAACGGTTGCATGAGCTGCGCCGCGTGAAGTATGAAACGGTTGTAAAAATTTACCATACCTAAAAATTCTTGCAACGCTTTTACCGTTTGTGGCTGGGGAAACTCAGCCACTGCGCATACTTTGGAGGGCAGCGGAACTGCACCCTCTGGGGAGACGCGGTGCCCTAAAAAATCGATCTGCGCTGCGCCAAAATGGCACTTGGCTGGGTTGATTATCAACCCATGCGCTCCCAACCTCTGAAAAACAGTTCTGAGGTGACTTTCGTGTTCCTCCTCAGAGGCGCTGGCGACCAAAATATCATCTAAGTAGACAAAAACAAAAGAGAGGTCGCGCAAAACGGCATCCATCATGCGTTGGAAGGTTTGCGCAGCGCCTTCAAGGCCAAAAGGCATGCGTAAAAATTCAAAAAGCCCGAAAGGGGTTATTACCGCTGTCTTGGGAATGTCCTCTGGTCGGACCGGGACCTGATGATAACCGCGGACCAGGTCTATTTTAGAAAAAATGCGCGCCTTGGCCAAATGCACCGAAAAATCTTGGATATGCGGAATTGGGTAGCGGTCCTGCACTGTGGCATTGTTTAACCTGCGATAATCGCCGCACGGTCTCCACGAGCCGTCCACCTTAGTGACCATGTGGAGGGGGGAAGCCCAAGCGGACTTCGAACGGTGAATTATGCCCAACCTTTCCAGGTTGGCGAACTCCTCACGCACAATGGAGAGCTTAGCTGCATCCAAGCGCCGAGCCTTAGCAAAAACTGGTGGGCCACTTGTGGTTATAAAGTGCTCCGCCCCGTGCTTCGCCACCTTAGCTGAAAACGTGGGAACTGTGAGTGCTGGGAACTGGTTTAGGAGAGTGTGGAACTTACCTCCTGCTGCGGCGGCATTGGCCTGTACTGACGGCGGGGACACTCGTGCTACACAGGGGATTGAACAAAAAGAGAGTGCATTAACCAAGCGTCTGTTAGCCAGATCTACCAACAAGCCATGTGAGCACAAAAAATCGGCGCCTAACATGTTGAAACTCACCGCCGCTACTATGAAGGTCCATTCATAGATGCGGCCGTGCAAGGACAAGCGCAGAGTTCTTTCGCCAAAAGTCTTGATCGACGAGCCGTTTGCGGCTGTTGCCCCATCTCCGCGGGGACCGGCCACCCGGTCCGCGTAGGTTGCGGTGATGAAACTCCTCTGTGCCCCGGTGTCAACAAGGAATTGCCGTCCGGAGCTCGCGTCTGTCAGGTACAGCAGCTTGTTCCGTTAGCCGAGGGTCGAAGCTGCTAACGACCCCCGGCTCTTGCGTTTCCCTGCTTCTTGAAGTTGCATGGTGGGACGCATCTGTGTGCCTTGTGCGCGAAGCGTCGATGGTAGAAACACAGCTCATCCCCTCCTCTGTTTCGGGACCGCGCTGCCGCTGTTGTCGCTGGGGTCGGTTCTGCTGCCACCGGTTCTCCATCGCCGCCGCGCCGAGGTCTGCTGCTGCCGCTGACGTCTCCTGCTCGCCGCATGCGTCCAGGAGCCGCTCCGCTTCCACGGCCAGCGCGCGGAAGTCCTGCTGGTCCACACACCTCATGCTGGACAGGGAACCTCTCATGTGCGCTGGAAGAGTCGTTAAGAAGATGTGTTTAAATAAAAACGCATCGTTGTCTGCCCCGATCATCTGCAGCATGTTCTCCATGAGGACGGTCGGCCTGTGTCCTCCTCTGTCGCGCAGGTCCAGAAGTGTTCTGGCACTCACCTTGGCTGATGGCACAAAACTCCGAGTGAGGGCGGCTTTCAGGGCGTCGTATCTGCCAGCAGCGGGCGGCTGCTGTACCAGGCTCCGCACACACCGGGCTGTGCGGCTGTCGAGTCTTGCGATGACATTATGGAACTTAATGTCATCTGCTGATACCCCGTTGAGCACGAACCGCGACTCCACGTGTTGGAACCATGAGTGCGGGTCCTCTTGCCAGAACTCGGGGAGTTTAATTGAGTTTACGCCGGTGCGGGCGGTCTCGGGTGAATCAGGTTCGGAGAGACGATCTCCAAGCCTTTCCATATTTCTCACGTGTGGGTCACCAATGTAGGAACCATGAAATGAAGAGACTGAATGATTTCTCAGTATTGGTTTATTTCATCTCACGTCCTACAGCTTCTCTCTCAGTCAGGGAATGAAGAGGGCGAGCTGCGGTAAACCACATACCTTTATACTTTCACACCAAACACGAATCACATTCACATCAAACACAGAATTACATTCACATTTAATCCTCCCATTGTACTCTCGGCTTCTCTGTCTGACCCCAGGAGGTCAGACAGTCCCTTCAGGTCCACTCCCAGATCTTCTCACTTCTTCCCCAGTCCGCAGGGGGTCCAGACTCAATGTCCGTTTGAGGCGTGATATCAATACACACTGCAAGCTCAAAGTTCCCTCATGTCTGGGTCTCTGCCAAGGAATATGTGAGCTACATAATGTTACGCCACAGCCCTACCAGAGCTGGCGCAGCCGTCAGTCTCCTCCGTAAATCGGTTTCCTGTCCTGCCCCAGTTCACGCCGCAGCCCGGTAACGACTTCTCACATCGAGCCCTGATCGCCTGTTGTCTGAGCATTGAGTAACAGCTCCTTCTTCTGTGGTTAAACATGAGTACTTTTGAGCAAGAAGTTCGCATTTAATGTCCGCATTAAATGCATTTAAAGTTTTCTTACGCACAGAGAAAAAGTGTATGAAAACTATTTCATGGAAGTAAATCCTCTAAATATGCGTTTTTAATAAGCTGGTCCAGGGGTGTCAAACATATGGCTCGTGGGCCAAAAATGGCCTTCCAGGGGGTCCAAAGTTTTCTCTGTGAATTTACAGCTTTATTTCTTGTAAATTTCTGACTTTCTACTGATTACAATAGTTTATGGAAATCTGAGACATTTTTTTCTCTGTAAGATGTGGACCCTTCGGTGAAGCTCCTGAAGTTTGCGGACGACACCACAGTCATCGGTTTGATCCGAGATGGTGATGAGTCTGCATACAGGCGGGAGGTGGAGCAGCTGATCCTCTGGTGCAGTCGGAACCATCTTGAACTTAACCCAGCCAAAACGGTGGTGATGACTGTGGGTTTCAGGCGACCCCCTCCTTCATTCCCCCCACTCACCATCCTCAACAGCACAGTGTCCACTGTGGACTCCTTCAAGGTTCTGGGTACCACAATCTCCCTGAACCTGAAGTGGTCGTCCCATATAGAAACTGTCCGGAAAAAGGCCCAGCAGAGGTTGTTTTTTCTGCGTCAGCTCAAAAAGTTTGATTTGCCTCAGGAGCTGCTGGTTGTCTTCTACACCGCCATCATTCAATCTGTCCTCTGCTTTTCCATCACTGTCTGGTTTGGATCTGCCACTAAACAGGACAAGACCAGACTGCAGCGGATCATTAAGTTTGCGGAGAGGATCATTGGTACCGACCTACCCTCCATTGAGAACTTATATCGGTCCATAACCAGGAAACGGGCAGGAAACATCTGTGCTGACCCGTCACACCCCGGCCACAAGCTGTTTGAACTTCTACCTTCTGGTCGACGTTACAGATCACTGAAGGCCAAAACCACCCGTCACAGGAACAGTTTCTTTCCTCAAGCCATCACTCTGATGAACTCCTAACATTGACCTAGTCCTATCTGTTGCTGTGCTCATGACTTTTCATTCATTCTTACATTGCACATAACTCACACACTGTATTTTACTCCATTCACATTATATTACTGAATCTGAGTTCACAGTGAAATACTGTATGACTGTATATTTTTTTTCATATATTTTTGCAAAGTGTGGATAGTCTGAGTAAATAACTGCCCATATTCCTGTATATATTTGCATCCTTTTATAGAAACGTGGACAGACTGTAATTTACTGTACATACTCTGTTGTCATTGAAATCTTATTTAAATCTTACACCTGAACAACGAGAGCAAGTTTTAGCCAAAGTCAAATTCCTTGTATGTGTTGTGCATACTTTGCCAATAAAGCTGATTCTGATTCTGAGATGAGACTTTTTTGTCATCAGTTTTCTTATTCTTCTTTTTTTCTGATGAGAACAAGGGGCCCTTGATCTTGTTATGTGTGGAAGAGGATTTAAGTATGCATTTAAAAGTAACGTGAAAGTTACTTTTCCAAGTAACTAGTTACTTTAATCATGCAGTAACTCAAAAGTAACTCAGTTACTTTTGAAAAGAAGTACTAGTAACTGTAACTGGAGCGTCTGGCTGAGGCCCCTGTCCGGGAGGTCTTCAACTCCCACCTCCGGAAGAACTTCAACCACATTCCGAGGGAGTCTGGAGACATGGAGTCTGAATGGGCCATGTTCTCCACCTCTGTTGTTGAAGCGGCAGCCCAGAGCTGCGGCCGCAAGGTGGTCGGTGCATCTCGTGGTGGCAACCCCCGAACCAAGTGGTGGACACCAGTGGTGAGGGGGGCCATTAAGCTGAAGAAGGAGTCCTATCAAGCTTGGTTGGCTTGTGGGACTCCCGAAGCAGCTGAGGTGTACCGGCAGGCCAAGCGGAGTGCAGCTCGGGTGGTTGCTGAAGCAAAAACCCGGGTATGGGAGGAGTTCGGTGAGGCCATGGAACAAGACTTTCGGTCGGCTTCAAAGAGATTCTGGCAAACTGTTCGGCGGCTCAGGAGGGGAAAGCAGCTCCCCGTCCACACTGTGTATGGGGCGGATGGGACACTGTTGACTTCAACTGGGGATATCGTCGGGCGGTGGAAGGAATACTTCGAGGATCTCCTCAATCCCACTGATACGCCTTCCACAGAGGAAGCAGGGTTTGGGGACGAGGGGGATGACTCGCCTATCACAGGGGCTGAGGTCGCCAAGGTGGTTAAAAATCTCCTTGGTGGCCGGGCCCCGGGGGTGGACGAGATTCGCCCCGAGTACCTCAAGGCCCTGGATGTTGTTGGGTTGTCATGGTTGACACGCCTCTGCAACATTGCGTGGAGGTCGGGGGCAGTGCCTTTGGCATGGCAAACCGGGGTGGTGGTTCCTCTCTTCAAAAAAGGGGACCGGAGGGTGTGCTCCAACTTTAGAGGGATCACACTCCTCAGCCTCCCTGGGAAGGTCTATGCCAAGGTACTGGAGAGGAGAGTCCGGCCGTTGGTCGAACCTCGGATTCAGGAGGAGCAATGTGGTTTTCGTCCTGGCCGTGGCACATCGGACCAGCTCTTTACCCTCTCGAGAATTCTTGAGGGTTCGTGGGAGTTTGCCCAACCAGTTTACATGTGTTTTGTGGACTTGGAGAAGGCATTTGACCGCGTCCCTCGTGGATTTTTGTGGGGGGTGCTTCGGGAGTATGGGGTATCGGGCTTGTTGTTACGAGCTATTCGGTCTCTGTACGACCGTTGTGAGAGTTTAGTTCGCATTGCCAACACTCGGTCGGAGTCATTCCCAGTGAGAGTTGGACTCCGCCAGGGCTGCCCTTTGTCACCGGTCCTGTTCATAATTTTTATGGACAGGATTTCTAGGCGCAGCCAGGGAATGGAGGGTGTCATGCTTGGTGACCACAGGATCTCATCTCTGTTGTTTGCAGATGATGTTGTCCTGTTGGCTTCATCCAGCAATGACCTACAACTCTTGCTGGGACGGTTTGCCGCTGAGTGTGAAGCGGCTGGGATGAGAATCAGCACCTCCAAGTCCGAGTCCATGGTCCTCAGCCGGAAAAAGGTGGATTGTCCTCTCCGGGTTGGGGACAGGCTCCTGCCCCAAGTGGAGGAGTTTAAGTATCTTGGGGTCTTGTTCACGAGTGAGGGGAAAATGGAGCGAGAGATCGACAGACGGATTGGAGCAGCATCTGCAGTGATGCGGACGTTGTACCGGTCTGTTGTGGTGAAGAGGGAGCTTAGTTCTAAGGCAAAGCTGTCGATTTACCAGTCAATCTACGTTCCTACTCTCACCTATGGTCACGAGCTTTGGGTAATGACCGAAAGAACGAGATCGCGGATACAAGCGGCTGAAATGAGCTTTCTCCGTAGGATTGCTGGACTCACCCTCAGAGATAGGGTGAGGAGCTCAGTCATCCGGGAGAGGCTCAGAGTAGAACCGCTGCTCCTCCACATTGAAAGGAGTCAGTTGAGGTGGTATGGGCATCTGATTAGGATGCCTCCTGGACGCCTCCCACTTGAGGTGTTTCAGGCACGTCCCACTGGGAGGAGACCCCGGGGCAGACCCAGGACTCGGTGGAGAGACTATGTCTCCCAGCTAGTCTGGGAACGCCTTGGTATCCCCTCTGAAGAGCTGGAGCAGGTGGCTGGGGAGAGGGAAGTCTGGGCTTCTCTGCTTGAATTGCTGCCTCCGCGACCCGGACCTCCGGAAAAGCGGTAGAAGATGGATGGATGGATGGATGGATATTTTTGCAAAGTGTGGATAGTCTGAGTAAATAACTGCCCATATTCCTGTATATATTTGCATCCTTTTATAGAAACGTGGACAGACTGTAATTTACTGTACATACTCTGTTGTCATTGAAATCTTATTTAAATCTTACACCTGAACAACGAGAGCAAGTTTTAGCCAAAGTCAAATTCCTTGTATGTGTTGTGCATACTTTGCCAATAAAGCTGATTCTGATTCTGAGATGAGACTTTTTTGTCATCAGTTTTCTTATTCTTCTTTTTTTCTGATGAGAACAAGGGGCCCTTGATCTTGTTATGTGTGGAAGAGGATTTAAGTATGCATTTAAAAGTAACGTGAAAGTTACTTTTCCAAGTAACTAGTTACTTTAATCATGCAGTAACTCAAAAGTAACTCAGTTACTTTTGAAAAGAAGTACTAGTAACTGTAACTGGTTACTATTTTAGTAACTTGCCCAACACTGGTGGTCGCACATATTTTGGTGCACCACACATTCAGTTCTTTTGTAACCTCAGTAGTCATTAGTATTGTTTTATTAGCACTTCTTGGGGTTAGTATTTCTTCTTGTCCTCATCTTGGCAGTTGTTATTATTTTCTCTTTGTGTTTTCTAGTCTGTTCCCATTTTGGTATCATTTCATATTTGTGGTCAGCAGTGTTGGGAGTAACGCGTTACTGTAACACCACTATTTTTACAGTAAGGTGCTGTGTAACAAAATTTTAAAAATTGAGTAATGCGTTATAGTTACTGAAATTTGATCAGATGTGTTACTCGCATTGCTCATTTTATTAATATGGATAGATATTTTTAGTTCAAATAAACTGACCCTACCACAGCTGGCGCAGCTGGCAGTCTCCTCTGAGGGTCAGTTTCCTAGCCTTCCCACGTTCACACTGCAACCCGGTGGGAAGAAATGCCGTGGCGGTGGCAACTTCTCATATCGAGCCCTGATCACCTGTTGTCCCAGCGGTGAGTAGCCCCTAACAGCTCCTACCTCTGTGGTTAAACATGAGTATTTTTTGAGCAAGAAACTTACATTTAAAGTTCACATTAAATGTATTTAAAGTTTTCTTACGCACAGAGAAAAAGTGTCTGTGATTTGTTCTGTTTTATTTTATCTTATTCATTTACATGCTGTTGTGATATGCAACTATTTCATGGAAGTAAATCCTCTAAATATGTGTTTTTAATGGGCTGGTCCAGGGGCATCAAACATATAGCTTGTGGGCCAAAATTTTCTCTGTGAATTTACAGCTTTCTTTCTAGTAAATTTCTGACTTTCTACTGATTACAATAGATTATGTAAATCTGAGACATTTTTTCTCTGTAAGATGAGACTTTATTTCTCATCAGTTTTCCTTTTCTTCTTTTTTCTGATGAGAACAAGGGGCCCTTGATCTTGCTGTCTGTGCAAGATGACTAAAGTATGCATTTAAAAGTAATGTGAAAGTTATTTTTCCAAATAACTAGTTAATTTAATCATGCAGTAACTCGTTACTTTTGAAAAGAAGTAACTAGTAACTATAACAAGTTACTATTTTTTAGTAACTTGCCCAACACTGCTTACAAGCAACAGTACTTTTAAACCTTTGGGGAAATAACAGTGGATCTGCAGCTCAGCAAACAAGTGTGCAGGGAAATGGAGGCTCTACAATGAAAAGGTAAAGATTTTTAAAACTATAATTTTATAGTTAAAGTTATCTTGACATGGTACAGACCCAAGAAGCAGACATGACTCAGGAAACACATTTAACCTTTTATTTATAATAGAGTGAATGTATGGATGCGTGTGTGAATGTCTGTAGCGAGTGTAGTGCGTGGATGAGTCAGCTTGGGCGAGCAGAGCACCGTGCAACCTGGCAACCCTAAGGGACAGAGCAGAGAGACAATTAGGAGCAATCCCGACAGGTGAAGCGCCAGATAGAACTGTCCTTACTTTTTGCTGAGTTGGAGAAGCACCACACCAGCCCAGGCCAGGAGGACAGTGCCAGTCGCCCCGTAGGAGATGTAGCAGGCAGGTGAACGAGGCAGGGAGGGTCCGCCACCAGGTGAGAGAGTCGCCGCCGGGAGGACACTGCTTGTGCACAGGGGAAGGAGAAGGGTGAGAAGAAAGGTGCAGGCTTACTTGGCTGCCGGATGGTTAGGAGACCCTAGGTGAGCAGAAGCGCTGGAAAGACAATGAGGCTGGAAGCTCAGTGTAGAGTTGGCGAGTTCAGATTCCTCAGGAGGGAAGAAGACAACTCCGCGCTGATCCCTCGGTCCTCACAGAATATATAGACAGAGCAGATAGCAGACTGGTGTGTGCGCAGATGCGCCTAATTGGCGGCCCATGACAGTACTCCCCCCCAACGACACGCCTCTCGGCGGTTGATCCATCCTACCTGGGTGCGCCTGGTGGAAGTCCCTGATGAGTTGCTTGTCCAGCATGAAAGAGGGGCACACCCAGGATCTCCACTCCGGCACATAGCCCTCCCAATCCACCAGGTACTGTAGACCGCGACCCTGGAGTTGGACATCCAGAATGGCGTTGACCTTCCAAGCCGGGTCACCATCGATCATCATCGGTGGTGGTGGGTCCCTGGGTGGAGGACACAAGGGGCTGGAGCAGACAGGCTTGACCTGAGAGACGTGAAAGAAGGACAGATGTGGAGGAAGGGGGGAGAGCTAGTCCCACACATACTGGGTTAATGATTTGTGTGATGGGAAAGGGTCCGATGAACCTTTGAGACATCTTCCGCCTTTCACCCTTTAAATCAGTATGTTTGGTAGACAGCCATACCTGCTGGCCTACCTGGTAGGCGGGAGTTGGAGCCCTGTGATGGTTGGCCACTGCCGTGTTGCGCTCAGCTGTGCGTTGCAGAGCCTCCCGGGTAGCCCTCCACATCTGACGACATCTTTGCAGGTGGGCACGAATTGAAGGAACTGCGATGTCCCCTTCCTCCTCCGGAAACAGTGGGGGATTGTACCCCAACAAGGCCTGGAAAGGAGACATGCCTGTGGCTGATGAGATGGTGGTGTTGTGTGCATACTCAATCCAGGGAAGGTGGGAGCTCCAAGACGGGGGGTTCTTGGTGGTGACACACCGCAGCGCGGCCTCCAATTCCTGGTTCGCTCGTTCACACTGCCCGTTGGTATTGAGGATGGTAGCCTGAAGATAGGCTCGCAGTGGCCCCCAAGGCATTGCAAAATGATCTCTAGACTTAGGACATGAACTGGGGACCCCGGTCCGAGACGATGTCCAAGGGGACGCCATGAAGACGAACCACATGCTGGACTAGGACGTCCGCTGTCTCCTTGGCTGTGGGCAGCCCCTGCAGGGGAACGAAATGGGCAGCCTTGGAGAATCTGTCAACCAGTGTAAGAATTACCGTGTTGTGGTTGGATGATGGGAGACCGGTGATGAAATCCAGGGCCACATGGGACCACAGGCTGCTGTGGATGGGGAGGGGACGGAGTAATCCAGCTGGAGGAGAAAAAGATGTCTTCCCGGTGGCACACTGAGAACAGGCCCGGATGTACTCCCTGATGTCCCTCTGCAGCGACGGCCACCAAAATGTCCTCTGGATCAGCTCCACTCTGCGTCCCTGCCCTGGGTGACACGAGAACTTGGATGGATGACCCCAGTGAATAACCTCCCCCCGGATGGCTGATGAAACAAACAGTCTACCCGCTGGCCCCCCACCCAGGTCGGGCTCGTCCTCCAGAGCCTTCAACACCTTGTCCTTAATACCCCAGGGAGATGGTGCCCCGACCCACGATGGAGGTAGGATAGGGTGCTTGGGCGTCTCTGTCGTTCAGAGGCAAAACTGGAGGACAAGGCATCCAACTTCCTGTTCTTCCAACCCGGGACAAAATAGGTAATGGGTGAAGTCAAACCTCCCAAAAAAACAAGGACCAGCGGGCCCTGCGAGAGTTTCAGAAGCTTGGACCGTCCAAAGGTTTCACAAGTTCTTGTGGTCAGTCCATACAATGAACGGGCTGGGAGGCCCCCTCCAACCAATGATGCCACTCCTCCAAGGTGAGTTTGACGGCAACGGTTTCCCTGTCACCAATGTCATAATTGCGCTCAGCTGGAGATAGGCACCGGGAGAAGAGTGCACAGTGTCGAATTTTTGCATCCACCAGAGACCTCTGGGACAGGGACCGTCCAAAGCGTCCACTTCCACCAAGCACTGGAGTGTGGGGTCCCACCTGTGTCAGAATGGTAGAAGAAGGAGAACCTGGACTTCAGTTCAGCAAAGGCCACCGCCGCCTCCTCAGTCCACCAGAAAGGAACCTTAGGAGAGGTAAGACTGGTTAGGGGGAGAGCAATCCGGCTGTAATCCTGAATGAAGCAGCGGTAAAAGTTGGCAAATCCCAGAAACTGTTGGAGCTGCTTTCTGGATGATGGGGTAGGCCATTCAACCACTGCTTTGAGCTTACCTGGGTCGGGGAGGATCTCATTATGAGAGATGATTAAACCCAGGAACGAAGTCTGGTTAACGTGAAACTCACATTTTTCAGCCTTCACAAAAAGTTTGTTCTCCAATAATCACTGCAGTACCCGCCTCACGTGCACACAATGCTCCTCCAGGGACTGTAGAAAAATCAGGATGTCATCCAGATAAACAAACACAAATGTGCCCAAGAAATCCCTCAGTACATCATTAATCAGCCTCTGGAAGACGACAGGAGCATTGGTCAGCCCGAATGGCATCACATGATACTTGAAGTGTCCACTCGGGGTCCTGAACGTCATCTTCCATTCATCACCCTCGCGGATCTGCACCAGATGATAGGCGTTGCACAGGTCCAATTTGGAGAACCAGGAGGCACCTTGGAGGGAATCAAAGGCTGAATTAATGAGGGGAAGAGTGTACTTATCCTTGATAGTTATGTTGTTTAACTCCCTAAAGTCTATACACGGTCTCAGTGAGCCATCCTTCTTGCCGACGAAGAAAAAGCCCGCCCCTACCGCTGACGATCATGGCCGGATTATGCCTGAGCTCAAAGACTCCTTGATGTATGTCTCCATCGCTTCCCGCTCTGGGGCAGACAGGTTGTAGAGTCTGCTGGATGGTAGAGGAGCTCCAGCGCAGAGATTAATGGCACAATCATAAGGGTGGTGGTGGTGGTGGGGGGGGGGGGGCTTGCGTCTTGCTGAAGGCGGCCCCCAAGTCGTGGTATTTGGGAGGGACCTTATCCAAATCAGGAGGGGCAGGGATCAGGGCACTTAGTGGCACGGACGGCGAGCATGCAGCGGACTGAAGGCAGGCACTTGAACAAAAAGAACTCCAGGCACGGACACTCCCGGACCACCAGTCTATGGAGGGGTTGTGCAGGCGAAGCCAGGGATAGCCGAGGATAACAGGGGATGAAGAGATCGGCAGTACATATAACCTCAGCTCCTCCCAGTGACTGCCCAATGTGATAATAGACACTGGGACGGTCCAGTGAGAAACCGTAGCGAAAGGGGCTTTAGAGAGGGTGATCAGTCTCAAGGGGTCTCCAATAACTGAACGGGAAGCCCCAACTGGGTTGCCAGTTCCCCAGAGATGAAGCTCTGCTAAGCCCTGGAGTCAATGAGTGCATGTGTGGTGAATTCCTTATGTTTAAAACAGAAATGGATGGGAATCTGGAAGCTGGAGAGGGGCTTTAACTGGGGCGCGTCTGTGAGTCCCCCTACTGTGACACACGGACTCCCCCTTTTGGCCATATGGACATACCTCAAGCTCGTGCTCCTCACTCCCACAGTAAACACACAAGCCTAGTTCCCGACGTCGCTGTCTCTCAGCAGCGGACAGCTTAGCTCGACCTGTCCACCATGGGTTCTGGCTCATCCGGGAATCAGCCGGGAGGTAAACGCCAATGGGGGGGCTGCAGGGAACGAGCGAAACTGACTACCTGAAGCAACCGGAAATCTTACGTTCAGCCGCCCATTCCCTCAGTCTGTTGTCAAGACTAATAGCTAACAAAATTAGCTCGGTCAAGTTGGAGGGTTTTTCTAAGGAGCTAACTCGTCCCAAAGGCTAGGACAGAGGCCTTCTGATGAAGATACTACATAATGAGGCATCCTCCCACCCCACCTCTGTGGCTACGACCCCGGAAGTCTACGGCGTAATCGGCCACAGCCTTCGCCCCCTGCTTCAAATTCAACAGCCGGGCAGGTAAGCACAATATCTCGGGTCGGGAGTGGTCGAACACCTCCTTAACTCCCTAACAAACTGTGAGTAGGTGAGAGAAGCATAGTCAGCCCTAGCCATAACGGCATAGGCCCAAGCCAGAGCTCGCTCCTCCAAAAAATTAATCACATA
Organism: Pholidichthys leucotaenia; assembly: GCA_020510985.1. Lineage (NCBI taxonomy): Eukaryota > Metazoa > Chordata > Actinopteri > Cichliformes > Pholidichthyidae > Pholidichthys > Pholidichthys leucotaenia. The sequence goes on from CM035847.1 coordinate 140,687,428, forward strand.
ACCTATTCAGCTATGGTCTGAAGGATAAGTCGCACTGCAGTAAAAATCCCCTAGCTTCTCCTAACTTACCACCAAAATGGGTGGGAGTAGGTATGGGAGTAAGACGGATCGGGGAGCCTGATGTAACCTGGCTACTGAGAGAGCTAACAGGGGCGGGGGAGCTAGCGGGAGCTGCAGGGAAAGCCTGTGGGTTAGCTAGGCGATCCAACCGATCAGTAACTCGAGCTAGCTGTGTTAGTATGGTTTGCTGCTGGTAGGCTAACTGGTCCACCCAAGCTTCTAAGTTGTTAACCTTGCGCGCTAGCGCGCTGTCTGCTGGGTCACTCTGGCGGAGTCGTACTGACATGGTACAGACCCAAGAAGCAGACACGACTCAGGAAACACAGTTAACCTTTTATTTATAATAAAGTGAATGTATGGATGCGTGTGTGAATGTCTCGTAGGTGAGTGTAGTGCGTGGGGATGAGTCAGCTTGGGGGGCGGATACCCCCCCCAGAAGCAGCAAGCACCGTGCAACCCCTGGCAACCCTAAGGACAGAGCAGAGAGACAATTAGGAGCAATCCCGACAGTGGAAGCGCCAGATAGAACTGTCCTTACTTTTTGCCTGAGTAGTTGGAGAAGCACACAGGTTAGCACACCGGCCCAGACCAGGAGGACAGTGCAGTCGCCCCGTAGGAGATGTAGCAGGCAGAGTGGAACAAGGCAGGAGGTCCGCCGCCAGGTGGAAGAGAGTCCACCGCTGGTAGGACACCGCCTGTGCACAGGGGAAGGAGAAGGGTGAGAGGAAAAAGCGTTTGCAGGCATACTTGGGCTGCCGGATGGTTAGGAGACCCTAGGCGAGCAGAAGCGCTGGAAAGACGATGAGGCTGGAAGCTCAGCGTAGAGTTGACGAGTTCAGATTCCTCAGGAGGGAAGCAGACGGACCTCCGTGCTGATCCCTGGGTCTCACAGAATATATAGGCAGAGTCAGACAGCAGGACAGGTGTGTGCGCAGGTGGCCTAATGGCGGGCCATGACATATCTTTAACATGCTTTGTGTGGATGGCCCTGTAGGCTATTTTTATGGTGCTTGATGGCACTTAAATCGGTTAGATCACCACTGAAGGCTAGTTATAAAATACATGGGTCCGCCACCTGCATTTAAAAAATATCTTCCTCCGCATGAGCTAAATATTGGTTATAATTTTTTTTAAATGCGTGGCATTAATAGACAGGTCTGCACAGTCTGCACCTATAATTCACTGTCCAAAACCCCACAGATAACAAACTAGCAGTTTCCTACAGACAAAAAAGCTGAAAATGTCATTATTATCACTGTCAAAATACTTCTCCTCTTTTTTCTTTTCCATTTACAAATTTTGAGGGAAAAACTGTCAGCTGTAATTTCAGACAAGAATATACAGTCGCCAGTGTTTCATAATAACAGCACATAACAGACACAACCATTCTGAAAACTGAGTCGCTGTAGAGGGCTTTTATTTTTTACATCACTCAGGAAGTATTGAGCTGTGACGGTGAAAACTTATTTTACACTAATTCAGACGTTGGTCATGTCTGGTGAATCCAGCATTACTCTGGGCCACATATTAAAAAATCCATAACACAGCTAGGTATTTTTGAGGGAAAAGTTGGCATACAAGATTTTTGAGAACTTCAGTGTGTCCATAATGATGATCCAATCGTAATGCCAGCGAATTTAGGCGTCCCTGGTTTTTATAACATTCATTGCAAAAGATGTCTGCAATGCAATCTGATTGTATCGTGACTGACAGATACATTGCCTCCCTACTTTTTAAAAACTGCACTAAAAAGCAGCTGTTGGCTATTTTCTGTCATATATGACATAGTATGAACAAACAGAAAAACAAACCTGATATACTTATGATAGAAATTAATGTTAGCATCACATACAGTGGATATAAAAGTCTACATACCCCTGTTAAAATGCCAGGTTTCTATGATGTAAAAAAAATAAGACCAAGATAAATCATTTCAAAACTTTTTCCACCATTAATGTGACCTACAACTTGTACAACCCAATTGAAAAACAAACTGAAATCTTTTAAGGGGAAAAATAAAAAATAAAAAACTTACAATAACCTGCTTGCATAAATATGCACACCCTGTTATAACTGGGGATGTGGCTGTGCTCAGAATTAACCAATCACAGTCAAACACATGTTAAATTGGAGTCAGCACACACCTGCCACCATTTAAATTGTCCCTGATTAACCCCAAATAAAGTTCAGCTGTTCTAGTAGGCTTTTCCTGACATTTTTGTAGTCACATCTTACAACACAAGCCATGGTCCACAGAGAGCTTCCAAAGCACCAGAGGGATCTCATTGTTCAAAGGTATCAGTCAGGAGAAGGGTACAAAAGAATTTCCAAGGCATTAAATATACCATGGAACACAGTGAAGACAGTCATCACCAAGTGGAGAAAATATGGCACAACAGTGACCTTACCAAGAACTGCACAATCCTTCAAAATTGATGAAAAGACGAAAAGGAAAACTGGTCAGGGAGGCTGCCAAGAGGCCGACAGCAACACTGAAGGAGCTGCAGGAATTTCTGGCGAGTATTGGCTGTTTAGTACATGGGACAATAATCTCCTGTCTTCTTCATATGTCTGGGCTATGGGGTAGAGTGGCAAGACAGAAGCCTTATGTTATAAAAAAAAAAAAACAAACATTCAAGCCCAGCTACATTTTGAAAAAACACATTTGAAATCTCCTAAATGCATATGGGAAAATGTGTTAAGGTCCGGTGAAACCAAGGTTGAACATTTTGGCCATAATTCCAAAAGGTATATTTGGCGCAAACACAACACTGCTCATCACCAAAAGAATACCGTACCTACAGTGAAGCATGGTGGTAGCACCATCATGCTTTGGGGCTGTTTTTCTTCAGCTGAAACTGGGACCTTAGTCAACATGGAGGGAATTATGAACAGTTCCAAATACCAGTCAGTGTTGGTACAAAACCTTCAGGCTTCTGCTAGAAAGCTGAAGAGGAAGAGGAACTTCATCTTTCACCATGACAATGACCCAAAGCACACATCCAAATCAACAAAAGAATGGCTTCACCAGAAGAAGATTAAGGTTTTGGAATGGCCCAGCCAGAATCCAGACCTGAATCCAATCTCACATCTGTGGGATGATCTGAAGAGGGCTGTGCACAGGAGATGCCCTCACAATCCGACAGATTTGGAGTGTTTTTGCAAAGAAGAGTGGGAAAATATTACCACATCAAGATGTGCCATGCTGATAGACTCCTACACAAAAAGACTGAGCGCTGTAATAAAAGCCAAAGGTGCTGCAACAAAATATTAGTTGAAGGGTGTGCATATTCATGCACCCAGTTTATTGTAAGCTTTTTTTTTTTCCCTTAAAAGGTTTCAGTTTGTTTTTCAACTGGGTTGTACAGGTTATAGGTCACATTAATGGTGGAAAAAAGTTTTGAAATGATTTATCTTGGTCTCATTTTTTTACGTCACAAAAACCTGGCATTTGAACAGTGGTGTGAAGACTTTTAATATCCACTGTGGTTATTGAAGCCCTGAAATGACATATGACTTCCCACATATGACATACCACATACTACACACAACATACTACATACATTTTGGATTTCTTTGGTTATGTGTATTATTTCATCTAGTATGTGGTATGTTATATGTAGTATGTGGTATGTGATATGTAGTAAACCACATGTCATATGTTGTATGTGGTATGTCAGGTCCTTTCATAGCAAGAAAATTGGTCATATTCTAGTGTATCATATGTAGTATGTGGTATTTCATATGTAGCATATTGTATGTAGTATGTCATGTGGTATGTCATGTCATTTCAGGACTTCCATACATAGTGGTGTCATTATTATGGTTCTGTAGTTCCTGAGTACCTGAGTATCAGTCTGATGACAGTAACATCTGAACATGAAAGCTGTCTGCAGTTTTAGCACTTTATTGGGTGAAGAACCATATTTGGTAACTTCAGAAGAATAATATGTTGTAACACTATAATAATATTCATCCATCCATCTTCTTCCGCTTAATCCTTTTCGGGTTGCGGGGGGGGGGGGGGGGGGGCTGGAGCAATAATAATAATACTAATAATAATAATTAGTCGTGTTGGACAATTAAAATGTTTAATCGTAATTAATCCTTTGGAATGTTGAGTTAATCGTGATTAATTACACGTTAATTGCGTTTTTCCATACAGATGCAATGTATCTTATGTTGGTAATTTTTCAAGTTTGTCATACTGTTATGAACATGGGAGTGGACAAATATGCTTGCTGCCTTCACCTGCAGGTTGATTAAAGCGCTCACTATGTCCAAAATTACAAAAACTATCCCGAATATTCTCCAGAAAATTCTCAGAAGTAGACTGCATGTGCAAACAATGGAATGCCAGGGCTAATTAATGTCATTGCAACACATCTTAGCATCCAACCAGCCAGCAGCCACAAATGGAGCTTGCTCTTTCTCCTATAGCAAACATCCACAATTTTTAAGCAGATCAACACAAAACCATAGACTTTGTGTCACAACAGACACAATTTCCCTTTTAGCAGAAAATTTGCAAATATAAACAACTATCTCGCCCGTGATGACACCCCACCATGCTGCAAAAACGGCGAGGGAGTGAATGGACATTACAAACACAGCTTGAGTTATTTTTAAACTGGTACTCACCAACAGTTGGACCAAAAGCTGTGAGGATGAAAACAGGTGAATTTCTGTCCATGTCAGCTACAAACTAGCATGTAGCTACTAGCCAGCTAGTTAGCTTCCACAGAAGAAGAGCAACCCAACATCCAGGTGAAGTTTTGGAGGAGGCTGTAACAATTATCCAGGTGAGAGCTCCAACAGATAATGTTGTAAACGTAAACATGACAGCGCTTTGGGGATTCCCATGGCTGTAATCCATCTTGTTTGACTTTGCAATGTCTGCATGGCACGCACAGTGTCTGTGGCCAGAGCAGCTTTGGTACGGAGAGCCGCTAGGCCAAAAAGTACTGTTTGCGCTTTCTGCCATTAACTGCTGTTAACCGTGATCCCAGTATTTGTTACCATTAACACAGGCAAAGTGTTAACGGGTGATTAACACGATAATGCCAACACCTCTAATAATAATAGTAATAACAATCATTGAAACAATCTTCTAATATCTGCCAATAATGGTCTAGGGTTGAAATTTTGAATTTTCAAGTACATAAATTAGTGCTCTATAAAAGGTTAAGAGGCTTCATCAGCCAGATTTCAAACAATGCCCTATCTGTCAAGAGATTGAAACTTGAACGTTAATAAATGAGGGAAAATGTGGGTTAGAAACATTCAAGCATAAGATAAGATAAGATAAGATAAGATAAGATAAGCCTTTATTAGTCCCACAATGGGGAAATCCCAGAATTGCAGCAGCAAAGGGATAGCAGCACTCACAGCAGTAGTGAATAAGATAATAAGAACTGGATAGCCAAAGCAGTAAATGAATATACATACAGTACATACACATATATATACACAGTGAAGGGGCATTGCAGCTAGATGGAATAAACAGCATCACGGTTTGTTAAAATACCCTGCTGAATATGATTATGTACCAAGACAGTATATTTAGCATTTGAGTCAACAGTGTTGTTGCCACCCTCAGTATTGATTGTTATTGTCCTAGTTGTGTATTGGAGGGGACTATCTCTATTGTGCAAAGTCGTTTCATTTAGTACATTTAATACGACCTCTACAAGCAGCCCTAGTTAGATTATAAAGTTTGACAGCTGTAGATAGGAAGGACCTTCAGAACCTCTCCGTTATGCACCTAGAATGGGACAGCCTACCACTAAATGAGCTCCTCAGTGCGTTCAGCATGTCCTGCATGGGGTGGGACTCGGAATCTAGCAGAGATAATAGCCTGGCCACCATCCTCCTCTCTCCTATCTCCTCCACTGGGTTGAGGCTTTGCCCCAGAACAGAGCTAGCTTTTTTGATCAGCCTGTTCAGTCTCTCCCTGTAGGCTGTCGTGATGCCACTGCCCCAGAAGACTACTCCAAATGTGATGGCTGATGCCACCACCGAATCGTAGAAGGTCTTCAGGAGTGCCCCTTGCACTCCAAAAGACCTGAGTCTCCTCAGGAGGAACAGCCTGTGCTGCCCCTTCTTGTAAAGAGTATTGGTGTTGTGTGACCAGTCCAGTTTATCGTTCAGGTGAACACCCAGGTACTTGAAAGATGTCACCATCTCAATGTCTGTTCCCTGGATGTTTACTGGTGCTGCGGGGGGTTGTCCTCACCTGCGGCAGTCCACCACCAGTTCCTTGGTTTTCCTCGGATTGATCTGGGGGCAGTTCAGTAGGCACCATTCCACAAAAGTCCTGGATAAGTCCTCTGTACTCTGCTTCAGAGATGAGGCCGACGATCACAGAGTCGTCAGAGAACTACTGTAGATGGCAGTGTGGTGTGTTGTGTGAAAAGTCAGCAGTATAGAGGGTGAACAGGAAGGTAACCAGAACTGTTCCCTGGGGTCCCCCGTGCTGCAGATGATGGTATCAGACACACAGTCCTGGGTTCTCACAAACTGTGGTCGGTTTATGAGGTAGTCCAGGATCCATGATGACAGGTGCTGATCCACCCCTGTGCGCAGCAGCTTGTTCCTCAGGATCACTGGTTGGGTGGTGTTGAAAGCACTGGAGAAATCAAAGAACATAATTGATGGGAACATTTTATTTTACACTGGGTTATATGTATTTTTTTATTTAAAGCTTAATGTGTGTACCTACTCAGGAAATCCTGTCACCATCTAATCTTTGGCAGAAGTCAATGGGCAGCTTCGTTCAGGGTCAAAGGCTATTCTTGCTGGGATCCTGACTGCTGCCATTCCTTGTCCCATCCACCTATAAGCCACAGACCTTCAGGATAAAACAGTGCTAGCCATAGACGGCCAAGTTCTGGTGATACCTATTGGAAAACCTCAGTGAGTTAAGACTTTTGGGGACCTTGCAGACATCTTCATGGAAAATGTTTTCCAAAGTGGAGCACACTTCCAGCCTATTGATGCCCTATTTGATCATTACTATGAGCATCTAATCAAGAGTGGCACACAGAAATGTTGTTGGAAAGGCTCAGTGGCCATTAGAAGACCAGTTGAGAGCAGAGATGTACCTCTTCCTGCTAAGTAGGAAAACTTCATTGTTCATCAAGAAAACAAGAAAGGTCTTGCTCACTTTGTCTCAGAGCAGTTGATTCTAAAAGCTCCACCTAACAAGACCATTGTTGTTGCAGGTGCTTTCAAGGATGAAGAAAGGGTTGAGACTTCTGATCCAAGCCTTGACACTGGCAACCTGAAGGCTAAACACAAAGAAGCAGACACAAGGCTGATTCTTGACTCCATTAAAAGTAGCGCAGCAAACGTTGCCTCAGCGAGAGACATTGATATCTTGGTACTGCTGATCGCTTGCTTTCAGAAGATGCCATGTCACCAACTGTGGATGACAGCAGGGACGGCAAGGCAAAGGAAGTACATTCCAGTCCACACCATTGTGCAGCTTTTCCTGCATTGACTGGAAGGGACTCAACTTCTTACATTGCTGGGCATACAAAGAAAACATGCTGGGATGTATCTGTGCAGCATAACACAGTGCCTGTGCGTCTGAGTGCGCACAGAAAAAAAAAAAAAAAAGCTCCATTGTTCAGCTTTCTTTTCACACAGAAAGCCAAAGGAGTGTATGATTGGTTTAGATTTGATTGACCTCTAAAAAGAGCTTTGAATTGGGTTTCTGAAACCTTGAAGAACCAATGACTGAAAACCTAGCAAGAAGGACCTGCCTACCAATGGCTGCGAATACGAGCCAGTTGAAGCAGAGAAGTTTGACAGTTGACGTGCGTCTCCCTGCATAAAATCTCTTTTGCCTAAGCCGCTGGGTGACTGACATTGAGACCTGTGCGGAACGGTAACATCAGCCAGTCTTTTTTGGATTATTTGTTTGGAAAAATGGTTTGCCAAAACCGCAAGCGTGGAAGCGGAGATGTTTTGACCGGGTCGGGTGACCAGAAGCATGAGTCCGTTACAACTGGACCAGCTTCATGTTCGTCTGACAATGAGGAACTTACTGCTGTTGTGGACAGGTAAGTGTTATAAGCTAAATTATTCTTCATCGATGAAAATAGTAATAAAAATCACTTTTGACCGATCGGTAATTCCAGCGGTGCATCATGGCCACAAGTTTTTTGGTGTGCAGAGTTCCTCTGTAGCGGGGCGGGGTGTGTGTGTGTGTGTGTTATCCTCTGCATTGCAGATAGATATTTTAGCATAATTTTTATTGCACTGTAGGCTATTTTTTCTTGTAAAAAAGGCCACACATTTTTTACGTGGCATGTTTTTGTGTGTGTGGGGGGGGGGTTGTTTGTTATCCATCCATCCATCCATCCATCTTCTACCACTTTTCCGGAGGCCCGAGTCGCGGAGGCAGCAGTTCAAGCAGAGAAGCCCAGCTCTCCAGAGAGGATACCAAAGCGTTCCCAGACCAGCTGGGAGACATAGTCTCTCCACCGAGTCCTGGGTCTGCCCCGGGGTCTCCTCCCAGTGGGTTGTTTGTTACCCTCTAGAAATGTAATAATGTTTTAGTATAATTTTTATTGCACTTTAGGCTATTTTTCTTGTAAAAAAAAAAAAACAAAACAAAAAAACAGGAACTGTGCTGTGTATGTGAACTCTGGGAAAATAGGAGAATAGTGAAAAATAAAAAGTGAACTTTGTAAATGACTTTATTTTCACATAATAGACAAACTTCAGATGAAGACTCTAGTGAGGAGTGGGTGCCAGACGAGCACTCTGCCAGCAAGTGCAGAAGAAGGGAGCTGCAGGCGAGCTAGCCAGAAGAGGAAACCCCTACCCCAAAAAGAGGGACACCACTGGGGAGAGGAAGAGGAAGGAGAGGAAGAGGGAGAGGAAGAGGAGGTAGCAGGAGAGGAAGAGGAGGCGAGAGTGGTGATGGCAGCCCTCAGCCTGGGACATCGACCGGCCCTTCATCAGCTGAGGAGAGGCCGCATGATTCTGACACCCCTGACATCATTCCACCACAGCCCATTTTTCGTCCCAAAAATCCACCTGGACCTCAGCTAATTACAACAGCTTCATACACCCCCGTTCAGTTGTTTGAGTTATTTTTCACTCCATCTGTGCTAGACCACATTGTTGAGAACACCAACCTACATGGCTCTGCACACTACAACACACCCACCATCCCCTGGATTGACCTCACACACTCCGACCTGCTCTCATTTTTTGGCCTGATTATTTACATGGGTATAGTCAAGTGCAAATCCTTCAGTGATTACTGGTGAGGGGGACACCTGTACAGCCTTCCTTTCCCCAAGAGTGTAATGACCAGGACAAAGTTTCTCCTGATCAGCTGGGCCCTTCACCTCAGCAGCCTAGCAGCAGAAGAGGCCAATGAGCAGAAGAGAGGCACGGATATGCATGACCGCCTCAGCAAAATCTTGACACATTTTCTAGGAATCAGTATGATGATGAGTAGGATTAGAAAATTATATTTGATTGAGAGGGTATTGCTGTCAACTTGTAAAATATCCCGTCGCCAAGTGCTTGCTCACAGGGGATCGCCTGATTGCTGGGGTCTTTCTGCAACTGTGGGGGTTCCCCCTACAGTTGATAGTGCTATAGGATGACTGTTGTTGTAAAATGCCGCTATATAAATAAAGTTGAATTGAATTGAATTGAATTGAATTTGTTGTTTGTAAATAGTATGTTTTGCATATTGACATTTTTGTTCAGTAAAGCGTGTTTAGAATTGAAACTTCATTTTCTCTGCGTCATTACTACTGACAGTGTTTCTGGATAGCTAACAAGATAGCCCTGAGTGTCACCTTTCATTAGAGCCCAAGATGAAGCTTCTATGTTGAAGCATTCATAAGTTCTATACGTTTTTCCAAACTGTGCCAAACTTTGCCATTTGGCACAGTTTGACACAGTTTGGGCTATCTAAGTGTCATCTTTCATTAGAGCCCAAGATGAAGCTTCTATGTTGGAGCATTCAAAAGTTATAGACATTTTTCCAAACTGTGCCAAACTGTGCCATTTGGCACAGTTTGGCACAGTTTTGCACAGTTCAAAAATGCCTGGGAACAACCTGAGAAAAAAAGCTGTGTAATATAGTCATTTTTTGTGGTATTGTTACCAAATTTGGACCTCAGCTTGATAACACTTGGTTCTACATTTCTGTTGCATTTTCCAGCCGGATCTGACAGCTGTGTGTTATTTGCAAGCATTTGTATCCAAAAAAACACCCAGGCGAAATTTATTTTCTTCAAGTTCAGTATGTTTAGATGACTGTTACTCAGTGGCAGGAGCACTTAGAGAGATTATGACTGTTTTGTCAAAAAATTCAAAGTGTTTTCTTTTAAATGAGACCAACCCCATGAAGATGCTGCAAAGGGTTGAAGAACAGCTTTTGATTTACTTTGGGTACGTTATTTTTTGGCGTTTTTAGAGAAATTGACCAGAGTGCAAGGGGTTAAGAGACTTTCATAGACACAGCAATGAAAAGAGGAACAAGAGAAGGAAACGCGGAAAGCGTGGAGGCGTAAGATTAAACCTGAGGAGGCGTCAGCTTAACCGCATTCCTCTTCCTTCAATTATTATGGGGAGCATACAATCCCTGAGAAATAAAGTGGATGAAATTCAAGGAAATGTCAGATATCAGAAGGATTTCAAGAACTGCTGTCATGGCTTACACGGAGACATGGGTTACGGATCATGACGGGGACCAGGACCTTTGTATTGACGGTTTTGGTGCCCCACTTCACTTGGATCGGCAGGAAGAGGTAACGGGGAAATGTCGGGGAGGTGGCGTATGTTTGTATATTAATAAACAGTACTGTACATCTGTCACGGTCAGAGACCCCATCTGTACACCAGAAGTGGAGCTTCTGTCCGTATCGCTACTCCCCTTTTATCTGCCTCACGAGTTCCTCCAACTTTTCATATCGACTGTGTACATTCACCCGAGGGCAGATGCTGCCTGCGCCTCCAGCACCGTCTTTGATGTGGTACAGTGGTTGCAGTCGATTTCCCCAGAGGCTCCAAATTTTATCCTTGGGGACTTTAACCATGTGTCTTTAAAGAAGACACTTAAAATTTTTTATCAGTATGTCTCCTGCTCAACCAGGCGAGGAAAGACATTGGACCTGTGCTATGGATCTATTGAGGGAGCTTTTAAATCTCTTCCCCTTCCTCCTTTAGGATCCTCAGATCACTACTGTGTACATTTGCTGCCCACATATAAAACTGCTCTCAGAAGAGAAAAGATGAAGACCAGGGACATGAAGGTCTGGGAAGATGATTCAGTGCTCTGCCTCCAGGAATGTTTTAGACTGGGAGGTGTTCACACTGTCCTGCAGGGATGATTTGGACTCTTTGGTGGACGTGACATGCTCTTACATGGCTTTTTGCAGGGATATGATCATTTCACGTAAAAGTGTCAAAATATATCCCAACAATAAGCCATGGGTTACTAAATCAGTTAAATCCTGCTTACAGAGGAAAGCACTTTCCTTTAAACAGGGGGTTATTTCTGAGCTGCAGGTTGCCACAAAAGAGCTGAAGTCCACAATTTTAAGAGCAAAACAGAATTATATATCAGAATTGGAAAGCAAGAAGGCAGCAAAGAAGCTTGGTTCAGCCTTGGCAAGTATGAAAACTATTGCAGGCCTTCAGAACACAGAGCGCAGTAATCATGTGTTTTTAGATGGTTTTAATTCAGACACAGAGTTGGCTAATGCTCTTAATTGTTTTTATGGTCGTTTTGATTCCTTTGATTTTAGCACAGAAACCCAAGATTTGAAGACAATCAGCACTTTAATATTGAGGTGCAGGATGTTAAAAGGGCGTTCTGTGCTGTAAAAGTGAACAAAAGTCAGGGCCCTGTTAATATATGTGGACACTTGGTAAAGTCTTGTGCACATGAATTGAGTCCTGTGTTTCACTACATTTTTGAAAAGTCCTTACAGACACAACTGACATAATTACTGGCCCAGGGAACACACACACAGGCTCAGGTGAGATTCAAATGTCATGGTGGCCGCTGGGCCGTCATCATCATCCTCAGCTGCGCACACACCGGCTGGTGATAATCAACGGGCTTTAAAAGCCAGAATCTCAGACTGCTCTGCACGGAGTCGTCTGTCGCCTTTGCCTAGCAATGCGTCGAGGATACGACCTCAAGCCAGAGCCAAAGCCAAGTCATCAAGCCAAGCCACGTCAAGTAAGAAACCTTTTCACTCATCCTCTCCTAGCCTTCTCCCCTGTGCACAGGTGGACCTCCGTGGCGGCGGACTTACCTCCCCTGCTGACGGGACGCCAGCTCTTCCTCCTCGGAGTGCCTCCTCACCACCTCAGTGTTGAGCCCCACGAGCACCACGCCACACGGGCACTTGGAGCCAGCAGGATTCTCTCTGTGGCACCTGCAAGTAAGCATCACAAGCTTCAGCTTCCTATTCTTGTGGACAGTAGTAATCTCCTGTGCTTGTGTGTTCCAGGGTTGCCAGGTCGCCGCAGGAAACGCTCAGCTCCAGTGACCAGACAGCCACACACTCATTCACTCACTCACTCACTCACCCAACTCTCATTATCTTATTAATAAATAATTGTCTACTATCTACTCGTGTCAGCATCTGTCTCCTGGGTCCCTAATCATGTCAGTACGACTCCGTCAAGATGACCCAGCTGACAGCGCACTGGCGCACCGTCTAAACACTCTTAGCACCCGAGTAGATATGATTTCACATCAATAGACAGTTATTTTGAATCAATTAACTCAGGTTAACAGCCGTCTGGACCGTCTGGAAGGACGCCAGGCATTCCCCCCGACTGCCAGGGCATGTCCAGCCCCCGTAGCCTCTCCTACTAGTTAAGTTAATCAACCATCTTTACCTCGTCTCACTCCCGTGCCAACCCCCGCCCGCTTCAGCGGAAAACTCGGGGAAGCGCGAGGTTTTTTTGCTCCAGTGTGAATCGGTGTTTCACCGCGTCCCGGGAGATTTTGCCACTGACCAAAGCAAAATTGGGTATATCTCCAACCTGCTGGGGGGTAGGGCATTAGACTGGGCTTATACAGTTATGGCTAAACCTAATTATCCCTTTTTGACTTACCAGCAGTTCATGGCAGAGTTCATGGAGGTATTTGATCATACAGACCGGGGCGCAGTGCTAACCGAACGGCTGCTAAGCCTTCGGCAGGGCAGTAGATCTGCCGCCGATTACGCCATAGACTTCCGGGTATTAGCCTCTGAGATTGGGTGGGTGGAGCCAGCGCTTTGTGGTATCTTCCTCCGCAGTCTTAGCTCAGAGCTGAAAGATGAGCTAGCGGCACGGGATAAACCAGACAGGTTAGGGGAATTAATGTCCCTCACCATCAGCTTGGATAGTAGGCTAAGGGAGCGAGCGGCTGAACGAAAGACGGCCAGCCGTTCGAGTAAACCCCGCCCTCGCTCCGCTAGGTCACCTCTCCTCGCTCTGCCTTCGTCAGAGGAACTTCCGGAGCAGGAGGATATGGTTATCGGACAATCGGGAGTTTCAGCGGCTGAGACACAGCGCCGCAGGGATCTGGGCCTTTGTTTTTATTGTGGCAATGGGTCTCATGGGGTTGCTGAATGTCCAAACCGGTTAAAAGGGGAGGTCCGTGGATCACGGTAGGGGGATTCACGGACGAGAAACAGAAAAAGCCCCTCACTAGTTGCCGTGTCCCCATTAGGCTACTTCACAAACATAAGGAACATACAACACATGCCTTAGTTGACTCTAGAGCTGAGCAAAACCTCATCTCCAGAAACCTGGCAACCCAGATGGGCCTCAGCTGTCACCCTCTGTGCCCTCCTGTCAATCTCGTCACGTTGTCGAAGACGTCACTGACCTCTGTTTCCCACCAGACGGTCCCCGTGTCAGTGATAGTCTCTGGGAACCACCGGGAGGAGATTCGCTTCTTGGTATTACCCATCTCCTCCTCCCCTGTAATCCTGGGGTACCCATGGCTTCGGCTTCACAACCCCACCTTTGATTGGCAAGCTGGGAGTATTACTGCTTGGAGTTCCTTCTGTTTGAGTGCCTGCCTCCAGTCTGCGGCGTGTGCCCCCTCGGTTTCGGTGCCTCCTCTTTCGACACCACCCCCGGACCTGTCCACGGTACCAAAAGTCTACCACGATCTGGGAGCGGTGTTCAGCAAGTCACGGGCACTGTCCCTTCCCCCTCACCGTCCTTATGACTGTGCGATCAATCTTAGGGCAGGGGCCCCTCTCCCGGCAAGCCGTCTATACAGCCTGTCCGCCCCGGAGCGCGAGGCTATGGACACATATATTAAGGAGTCCCTTAGTTCTGGGATTATTCGTCCTTCGTCCTCGGCTGTGGGTGCAGGTTTCTTCTTCATGGGAAAGAAGGATGGCTCGCTGCGTCCCTGCATCGATTTCTGAGGGCTCAACGAGATCACCATAAAAGACAAATACACGCTGCCGCTAATGAGCACGGCCTTTGACTCTCTCCAGGGGGCATCCTGGTTTACGAAGTTGGACCTGCGTAACGCCTACCACCTGGTGCGCATCAGGGAGGGCGACGAAAGGAAGACGGCTTTCCGGACCCCAAGCGGCCACTTCGAATATCTGGTGATGCCGTTTGGGTTAACCAACGCTCCGGCTGTCTTCCAGCATCTGATAAACGACGTCCTCCGGGATTTCCTCAACTCCTTCGTGTTCGTCTACCTCGACGACATCCTCATCTTCTCACGCACGTTGGAGGAGCACCAGGTACATGTGCGACGGGTCCTGCAGCGCCTCCTGGAGAACCAGCTGTTCGTCAAAGCTGAAAAATGTGAGTTCCACACTGATAAAACCTCTTTTCTTGGTTTTATTATCGCCCACAATCAGGTGCTTCCTGACCCGGCCAAGGTCAAGGCGGTGGTGGATTGGCCCACACCCACATCCAGGAAACAGCTACAGAGGTTCCTGGGTTTTGCCAATTTCTACCGTCGGTTCGTGCCGAATTTTGGGAACATCGCCCGCCCCCTGACCGCTCTCACGTCCCCTAAGGTGCCCTTTCATTGGAATGAGGAGGCTGCCATGGCGTTCGGGAGACTAAAGGAGGAGTTTGCTTCGGCCCGCGTACTGACCCAGGTGGACCCGGCGCTACAGTGCCTTGTGGAGGTGGATGTCTTGGATTTGGGAGTTGGGGCCGTTCTCTCCCAGCGTTCTCAGGTGGATGGCAGGATCCGGCCATGTGCTTACTTCTCCCACCGCCTGACACCCACAGAGAGGAATTATTGCATTGGAGACAGGGAGCTGCTGGCCGTGAAGCTCGCCCTGGAAGAGTGGAGGCACTGGCTGGAGGGAGCTGCCCAGCTTTTCGTCGTCTGGACAGATCATCGTAACCTTGAGTACCTCCGGACGGCCAAGCGGTTGAACGCTCGCCAAGCCCGCTGGTCTCTTTTCTTTGGCCGGTTCAATTTTACCATCACCTACCGGCCGGGGAGCAAGAATGGCAAGCCTGATGCCCTCTCGAGGCAGTTTGACGCACAGTCCACCGAAGAGCAGGAGGAAACCATCCTGCCGTCGTCTTGTGTGGTGGGTGCGCTGTCTTGGGAGATCCGGGACAAGGTCAGAAGAGTGCAGGAGACAGAGCCTGACCCGGGAGGGGGTCCCCCGGGCCGTCTGTTCGTCCCTCTTTCTGTCAGGAGCCAGGTAATTTAATGGGATCACGCGTCCAAACTGGCGTGCCATCCGGGAGTTGGCCGAACCACCAATCTTCTCCAGAGAGCCTTTTGGTGGCCAGGGTTGAGGAAGGACGTCAACAACTATGTCCGGGCTTGCGCCCAGTGCGCCACTGGGAGATCATCATCATCCCCCCCGGTGGGTCTTCTTCACCCTTTACCTGTCCCTTCTCACCCCTGGTCCCACATGGCCATGGACTTTGTAACCGGCCTGCCCCCCTCTGGTCATTTTACGTCAGTTCTGACAATAGTGGACCGCTTTTCCAAGGCAGCTTACTTTGTGCCTCTCCGGGGGCTGCCTTCGGCGCGGGAGACGGCAGACCTTCTTGTTCAGCATGTGGTCCGTCTTCACAGAAACCCGGCTGACATCGTTTCGGATCGAGGCCCCCAGTTTGTATCTCAGGTCTGGAAGGCATTCTGCATGGTGCTGGGGGCCACGGCCAGTCTCTCCTCTGGGTACCACCCGCAGAGCAACGGTCAGTGTGAATGGGCTAATCAGGAGCTGGAGGCTGTGCTTCACTGTGTCATCTCCTCCTGCTCCTCTTCTTGGAGCACGTTTCTACCCTGGATCGAGTACGCCCATAACACCACGGTGTCCTCTGCTACGGGGATGTCCTCTTTCAAGGAGTCTCTGGGGTTTGATCCACCACTGTTCCCTGAGGAGGAGAAGGAGGTAGCGGTCCCTTCGGTGCAGGCTCATGCCAGGCGTTGTCGGCAGATCTGGTCCATCACCCGCAGAGCCCTCCTTTGGACTACGGAACGTAACATCCAGGTGGCCAACCGCCACAGGAGGCCCGCCCCGGACTATAAGGTGGGTCAGAAGGTTTGGTTGTCCACTAGGAACATCAGTGTGCCGGCCGAGAAGCGCAAGCTGACCAAGCGCTTCATCGGTCCTTATGTGATTTCTCATGTTATCAACCCTGTGTCTGTGCGCCTTGCTCTCCCCTCTTCCATGCGCATCTGCCCTACCTTTCACGTCTCCCAGGTCAAGCCGTACATCGCCGACCCTCTGTGCCCGCCCCCCGCGGCTCCTGCCCCCCCCCGAGGATGATCGATGGCCATCTGGCTTGGGGGGTGACTGCCATCTTGGATGTCCGCCGGCAGGGTCGGGGCCTTCAGTATTTGGTGGACTGGGAGGGGTTTGGTCCTGAGCATCGCTCCTGGATTCGCCCAGCGTTGATCCTCGACAAGCAGCTGATCCGCGATTTTCATCGGGCGCATCCAGGTAGGATTGGGCAGGTGCCTGGAGGCACCTCTAGAGGGGGGAGTACTGTCATCGTGGCCGCTGGGCCGTCATCATCATCCTCAGCTGCGCACACACCGGCTGGTGATAATCAACGGGCTTTAAAAGCCAGAATATCAGACTGCTCTGCACGGAGTCGTCTGTCGCCTTTGCCTAGCAATGCGTCGAGGATACAACCTCAAGCCAGAGCCAAAGCCAAGTCATCAAGCCAAGCCACATCAAGTAAGAAACCTTTTCACTCATCCTCTCCTAGCCTTCTCCCCTGTGCACAGGTGGACCTCCCTGGCGGCGGACTTTTTTTTTTGTTTTTTTGTTACTTATTTGTACCCGTAGGTAGACTTGGTTTGCAGTCTGGTGACAAGCCACCGGCTGCTGGTCGCTGCGTGCGTGAGCGCCCTAAACCTACATGTTTTTGGTATGCGGGAGGAAACCGGAGAAATCCCGGAGTAAACCCGCGCAACACGGGGAGAACATGCAAACTCCACACAGCTCACTGTTGGTCGGGGGCTGGGATCGAACCCACGGTCTCATGATCCCCGCGATCCCCCAGCCAAAGGTAAAACTGTGCTGCCACAGTGCTAAACCACTGCGCCACCGTGCAGCCACGGTGGCGCAGGGACGGTCAGCGGGGGACTTACCTTGACAGCGGGGTCAGCAGGGGACTTACCTCCCCTGCTGACGGGACGCCAGCTCTTCCTCCTCGGAGTGCCTCCTCACCACCTCAGCGTCGAGCACCACGAGCACCACGCCGCACGGGCACTCGGAGCCAGCAGGGTTCTCTCTGTGGCACCTGCAAGTAAGCATCACAAGCTTCAGCTTCCTATTCTTGTGGACAGTAGTAATCTCCTGTGCTTGTGTGTTCCAGGGTTGCCAGGTCGCCGCAGGAAACGCTCAGCTCCAGTGACCAGACAGCCACACACTCATTCACTCACTCACTCACCCAACACTCATTATCTTATTAATAAATAATTGTCTACTATCTACTCGTGTCAGCGTCTGTCTCCTGGGTCCCTAATCATGTCATCAAAGGCTTTATTCAACAACAAGAAATGTATGGATGCGTGTATGCGGAATGTGAATGGTCTGTGGGTGAACGAGGAGCGCCGGGGGCAGAATGGCACGCCGTGCAGCCAGGCAACCCTATGGAAAGAGCAGAGACAGGAATATGAGTTCACCTTCACCATGCGGGGTTAATGTACCGAATGTTGCTTACTTGCAGATGTAACGGTGGCTGGCGTTGGCAAAGGATCTCTAGCCTGGGAGACAGCACCCTGCTGCGCACACGATGAGGAGTGGATGAGGAGGGAGAGGAGTTGGCGAGGACGGGAGGAATCCGCCGCCAGGGAATCCACCTGTGCACAGGGGAGAGACTGGAAGACAGGTGAGTGAAGATACAGCTTACTTGCTGGTAGGAGATGCTGCAGGTCGGGAAGGAACGATCCTGCGGAGGGATTGAGAACGTTGATTAACAGACGGCTCCAGACCAATGTTCTGGGCCGAGTGGGTTAAATAGTCTGTGATTGACGAGGCGCAGGTGTGCGCACAGCTGAGGCAGATGACTGGGAACGGCGAGTTGTGACAATAACATGTGTCTAAGGTCTGGAAAGATGCTGTGGTTGTCCTTGTTCCAAAATCCAGCTGTCCTAAAATGGTAAATGATTTTAGACCAGTTGCCTTGACTTCAATTTTAATGAAAATTTTTGAAAAACTGGTCAGATTTGAGATCTTAAAGTAGACTAAGCATGCATTGGATCCTTTGCAGTTTGCCTATAGGCCTCACAGAGGAGTGGAGGATGCCAATGTCACTCTGCTTAACATGCTTTTTAAACATCTGGATTTTAATGGGACACACGCCAGGCTTTTATTTGTGGACTTTTCTTCTGCTTTTAATACAATCCAACCTCATATTTTAGTTGAAAGGCTCCTGCAACAATTTGATTTGAGTAATAATCTGGTGGGTTGGATTCTGGATTTTTTAACCAACAGGACACAGAGAGTAAGGGTCACTAGTACATTGTCTGACCAAAAGTGTTCTTCTGCTGGCTCTCCTCAGGGGTGTGTGTTGTCACCACTACTCTTCATCTTGTATACAAACATGTGTCAGAGCAGACATGACAACAGACACATTATAAAGTATGCTGATGATTCAGTTATTGTCAGTCTCCTTCAGGATGGTGAGAGTGGCCATGGCCCAGTAGTTGATGATTTTGTTCACTGGTGTGAGGATTCCTACCTGCAGCTGAATACGACAAAAACTAAAGATATGATTATTGACTTTAGGAGGAAAACTCCCAGGCACGAAGTCACTGTACTAAAAGGCCAGACCAATGAATGTGTGCAATCCTACAAATATCTTGGGATGATTATTGATAGTAATTTAAACTTTGAAGAGAACTGTGAAAGAGTGTGCAAAAAGGGTCAGCAACATTTGCATTGTTTAAGGAAACTCGCACGCTTCTAAATTGACCGAACCATAATGACAATGTCGGGCTTTTATTACCTCCGCCAGGCCGCAGGCCGCAGGAGGTTATGTTTTTGCCAGCGTTTGTCTGTCTGTTTGTCTGTCTGTCTGTCTGTCTGTCTGTTGGTTTGCAAGATAACTCAAAAAGTTTTGGATGGATTTCGATGAAACTTTCAGGCGTTGTTGGAAATGGTACAAGGAAGAACTGATTAAATTTTGGGGATGATCTGGATCACCGTCTGGATCCAGGAATTTTTTAAAGGATTCTTTAACATTGTGACATAGGGCCATTTTCAACATGTGTGCAGGCGCAATGGAGGGCGCTGGTCGTCGTGTCTGACGAACACGAACTCCACGTCCTTCAAAGTTTTAGGCACAAAAGCACGTGGAAAACAGTGGTGGGCCGGGCCCAGCAGCGTGCCTGTGTTTGCGCTACGCTGCAAAAGCTGAGACGGGCAGCTGTCCGGCGCGGGATTATTTGGCAGAAATTCCCCAGGCAGCCATAGGGGCTGCACAAAAACAAGCTCTCTGCCGGGGAATCTTCCAAATCCTCTTTTGCCGTGGAGCGCAACCCCAATAAAACCCACGGCAACCTGTCTACCCAATTTGCATCCGTCAGTGAACCCCTGAGTGCTGCTTTCAGTGATCTATGAAAACGCTCGCATAACCTATTGGCCTGTGGGTTGTACGCGGTTGTGCGATGAATTGCAACGCCCACAGCCTGGGAGTTTGGAGATGGAGGAGATGGACACAACAGCACACTTGAGTTTATTACCTCCGCCAAGGAGGTAGTGCTTTTACTGCCATTTGTCTGTTTGTCTGTCTGTCTGTTACCAACATAACTCAAAAAGTTACGAACGGATTTTGACAAAATTTTCAGGAAAGGTGTGTAATGGCACAGGGAACAGATGATTAGATTTTGGTGATGATCTGAGAGTGCATACCTCCACCAAGGGCTTTGTTTGTATTTGTGCATCAGGATTACACAAAAAATACTGGATGGATTTGGATGAAATTTTCACCAGAGGTGGTTCTTGGCCTAGAGAGGAACCCATTACATTTTGGGGATGATCTGGAAATGCATACCTCAGCCAAGGCTCTTCTCACAGTCTGTCAGCCACAAAACTCCAAAACTAATGGACAGACTTCGATGCAATTTTCACCACAAGTGGTGATAAGCCTACACACAAGCCCATTACATTTTGGAGTTGATCCATGAGAAACGGAAGGAGCCTTGACGGAGGTATGCGCTCTATGAGTGCTTTTCTAGTTGAATCTGGTTTATCCTTTTCTTTAGTGTCATGGTTTTGTCAGATAAAACTGAAACAGAGGAAATCCTTAAACCAGGTAGTTACATGGTCCAGTCGTTTGCTTGGTGAGTCACAGCTGAGCCTGACATCCCTGTACACCAGACAGGTACAGAGGATTGCTACCTCCATTTTAAATGATGACTCCCACCCTTTGCACTGCCACTTTCAGCTTCTTCCCTCCACATGGAGGTTTGTTATCCCAAAATGTAAAACCTAGTGCTACAAAAACAGCTTTGTTCCTGCTGCTGTCAAAGAGTTGAACAAGATGTAGCAATGTATTGCACATAATTTAGTTACAGATGTGGACAAAATTGTTGCTACCCCTCTGTTAATGAAAGAAAAACCCACTGTGGTCACAGAAATAACTTGAATCTGACAAAAGTGGTAATAAATAAAAATTCTATGAAAATTAACCAGTGAAAATCAGACAATGCTTTTGAATTGTGGTTCAGCAGAATTATTTTAAAAAACAAACTCATGTAACAGGCTTGGACAAAAATGATGGTACCCTTAACTTAATATTTTGTTGCACAACCTTTTGAGGCAATCACTGCAATCAAACGATTTCTGTAACTGTCAATGAGACTTCTGCACCTCTCAGCACGTATTTTGGGCCACTCCTCATGAGCAAACTGCTCCAGTTGTCTCAGGTTTGAAGGGTGCCTTCTCCAGATGGCATGTTTCAGCTTCTTCCACAGATGTTCAATAGGATTTAGATCAGGGCTCATAGAAGGCCACTTTAGAATAGTCCAATGTTTTGCTCTTAGCCATTCTTGGGTGTTTTTAGCTGTGTGTTTTGGGTCATTATCCTGTTGCAAGACCCATGACCTGCGACTGAGACCAAGCTGTCTGACACTGGGCAGCATATTTCTCTCCAGAATACCTTGATAGTTTTGAGATTTCATTGTACCCTGCACAGATTCAAGACACCCTGTGCCAGATGCAGCAAAGCAGCCCCAGAACATAACAGAACCTCCTCCATGTTTCACAGTAGGGGCAGTGTTCTTTTCTTGGTATGCTTCATTTTTGCGTCTGTGAACATAGAGCTGATGTGCCTTGCCAAAAAGTTCCAGTTTTGTCTCGTCTGTCCATAGGACATTCTCCCAGAAGCTTTGTGGCTTGTCAACATGCAGTTTGGCAAGTTCCAGTCTGGCTTTTTATGATTTGTTTTCAACAGTGGTGTCTTCCTTGGTCGTCTCCCATGAAGTCCACTTTGGCTCACACAACGACGGATGGTGCGATCTGACACTGATGTACCTTGACCTTGGAGTTCACCATGAATGTGTTTGGAGGTTGTTCTGGGCTCTTTTGTTACCATTCGTATTATCCGTCTCCTCCTGCGGCCACGTCCAGGGAGGTTGGCTACAGTCCCGTGGATCTTAAATTTCTGAATAATATGTGCAACTGTAGTCACAGGAACATCAAGCTGCTTGGAGATGGTCTTATAGCCTTTTCCTTTAACATGCTTGAGACAACTCTCTCCTTTGCTTCCTCTGGTCCACGTTCAGTGTGGTACACACCATGTCAACAAACAACACAGTGACTACTTGTCACCTTTTAAATAGGCCGACTGACTGATTACAAGTTTGTAGACACCTGTGATGCTAATTAGAGGACACATCTTGGTTGAACATGTCCCTATGTTCACATTATTTTCAATCTTTCCTAGGGGTACCATCATTTTTGTCCAGGCCTGTTTCATGAGTTTGTTTTTTAAAATAATTCTGTTGAACGGCTGGGAAAGACTGTCTCAGACTATACTAGCATCAGCACCGGATCACCCCAGGGCTGTGTACTTTCCCCCCTACTCTTCTCCCTTTACACCAACTCCTGCACCTCCAGCCACCAGTCTGTCAAGTTGATCAAGTTTGCGGACGACACCACCCTCATCGGGCTCATCTCCAACGGCGACGAGTCCGCCTACAGGAGAGAGGTGGCCCAGCTGGCGTCCTGGTGCAGCAATAACAACCTGCAGCTGAACGCTCTGAAGACAGTGGAGATGATTGTAGACTTCAGGAAAGTCACTACTCCTCTGCCCCCCCTCACCCTCTCAGGCTCTCCCATCACCACTGCTGATTCCTTCCGCTTCCTAGGCACTACCATCACCAGGGACCTCAAATGGGAGCTGACCATCAGCTCACTCATCAAAAAAGCCCAGCAGAGGATGTTCTTCCTGCGGCAGCTGAGGAAGCTCAAGCTACCCACCAAGATGTTAGTGCAGTTCTACACAGCCATCATCGAGTCCATCCTCACCACCTCCATAACCGTGTGGTACGCAGGAGCCACTGCCAGGGACAGACTAAGGCTGCAGCGCGTCGTGTGCACTGCTGAGAAGGTGATCGGCTGCAAGCTCCCATCTCTCCAGGATCTGTACATCTCCAGGACCCGGAGGCGTGCTGGCCGGATCATAGCCGATCCCTCACACCCTGGTCACGTACTGTTTGCCCCCCTCCCCTCTGGTAGAAGACTTCGGTCCATCCAGACTAAAACCTCCCGTCACATGAACAGCTTCTTCCCCTCTGCCATTAGACTGCTGAACACTAAGTGACTTATTGACTCTCGTGCACCATGTACAGCAGCTCAACCAGACTCATGTCAATCATCACTGTTTTCTTCCTGCATTACCGACTGCACTATATAGTTCTCCACAGTATCTGCTGCTGGCTAATATATATTTTAACTGTTGACCAGTATCACTTAATCTTATCCTACACTTTATTACATGTATAGTTTATTTCTCTTATCTTATCATGTTTAATGTTGCAGCATTGTACCGAGACAAATTCCTAGTTTGTGTACTGCATGAACAATGGCAATAAACCTGATTCTGATTCTGATTCTGATTCTGAACCATAATTCAAAAGCATTGTCTGATTTTCATTGGTTAATTTTCATAGAATTTTTATTTATTACCACTTTTGTCAGATTCAAGTTATTTCTGTGACCATTGTGGGTTTTTCTTTCATTAACAGAGGGGTACCAACAATTTTGTCCACATCTGTATCTATTTATTAATTTTTATTTTATATTTATTTATTTATTTTTGTAGGGTTTTTTATTTGGGTTTTAAATCTTTTATTGGGTTTTAGACTTTTATTGAGTTTTTAATCTCTTTGACTTAGTTTTTAACATTTTTAATATGACCCTTCTCTCTTATCGCTTTGTTTTTTCTCTTATCTCTTTGTCTTATATCCTGATTGGTGGAGCCTTGAGTATTTTCGTCGTGTTTATAGTCAGCTTCATGTGTGCCTGTGTTTGTGTTCATGTTGAATGTAATTGTGGTTTGTAAATATGTGTCTAAAAGGATGTCACCTGACTGCAAAACAAATCTACCTATGGGTACAAATAAAGTAACCTAAACCTGATAACCTGTGGCTGCACTGCTGGATGAAAGACAGCACAGCGCAGTTGCAAACCACGCCCATGTACAGAAAATGCAGGAAGTCCAGTGACACTTGCATGAATCAGTAACTTTCAGTATTGTACAATACATGTGTGAGAAGTCTGTTACTTGTACTTATAACAAGCTTTTGGCATAGATTCATGCAGTAAACTGGACTAATATCATAAACACTCTCAGCAACACAACCCTATGGGACACTATTGGACACTTAGTGTCTAATAATCGGAAACATTTTTAGGCTTTGTTTATACATTAATATGCAGGGAAAATGTGATTGTGTTTTTTTCATAGAATCCCTTACTTACTTTTAATAGAATCCCTTATTAGATTAGATACAAATGTGCATTTATTTTAAAATTATTAATTATTTTTGGGGAGTTTGTAAAAAACACACCTTTTTAGGGTAATGTGTTTGTGCTCTTTATTATTTTGCTTACCCAAATAACCTTTGTTGCAATTGGACAGAGAGCAAAACTGTACCATCCATTTTATAGCTTGTTTTCCATTATTTGTTTGTAATATACAAGAAAAATGATATATCATCTGCCATTTTGTTTTTTTCTGGGGCTAGTCATGAAACTATGACTTTGGAGCTTGGCATACAGCAAATTTGTGTTCAGCATCCCAGAATTATATAGAAATAATACTCAAAGCATTTTTCCTCAAAAATGCCAACCATTCTTCATCCTGAGGGAATTTCCTGTTTTCATTTCTGAGTACATTTATAGCGCAGGTGACTGTAAGGTTATTGAGCAAGAATACAAGGATTGTTTCTCATTTTTAAGGATAAACAAGGCGTTGATTTTAGATAATCACATTTAAGACTTTTTATGGACCTGTAGACACTAATGAGGTGGCTGTTTTTCTCCTTGTTTGTGTTCTCACGGAGAATTCTCTCCACAGCAACCATGCATAAATGCAAATTAATCTGTCCACACAGAATTAAACTCTCTATTTTCCTCTGTGGTTTTACTTTCTCTAGTTCTGTTCATGTCTTACCGAGAGTGGTAGGAAGCGGCTGCTGTCCGTGCTTCTCCACATGCACTGAGGACGGAGAGGCTGAGCGGCTCTCTGTGCAGCTGCTGTCAGACGTGACACAGTCACGCACGGTTGACAACATAACAAATAATTTAAAAAAAACATACATTTAGTGTTCATAAAAGTATGTGTTTCCATTGAGAAATGTATCCAATTGCAATAAACAATGATTTAAAAAATAAAATAATTAAAATGAGCTTCATTAATTTCCATGTGTTTAGAGATATAACTGCAGGGAGCCACAGCATGGGGGCTGAAGGGCCACATGCAGCCCCAGTGCCGCAGGTTGCCGACCCTTTGGTTAGACTGAGCTTTTGAACGCTACTCAGGGACAAATCTGACTGGCGAAATTGGCAGAAGTTGCCAAGGACTGGCCAAAATTGTGGGAAAGTTGCGGTGCTGGACAAAGTTGCAAAGTCGTGCAATAGGTGCGCTGACTGGTTGATTTTGCATGAATTGACATGATCACAACATTGCAAAATCCTGGAGGGACTGATGTCCACATCATGACAGCCCCATGTTCCTGCATTTATTTACATCCCAATTATTTTCTTATTGTTTTGGGGTTTTTTTTGGTCAGATTAATTTGACTAAAGTAATCTAAATAATTTTCTCCTGATGATATTCTAATGGGTTTTATTTTATGGATGACTACATTGCCATTTGCCAACAGAACTGGAGGAGGCAAACTCGAAGTGTGCTTGGAATTTTTAATGTTTTTTTTCTTAGTCTATACCTGTCTCAACCCATTGATCAGTTCTATATGAGTAAGAGCTGCATAGTGCTGCCTTCCTAAACTGGATTCTCTAACCAGGTTGTAATTCTCTCCTTATCTCACCTCTTACTTGAAATACACCATTTAGAATTTAATTACTCCTTGATTTTTCTCACTTGATCTTTTCCACAGCCCACACTATTTTAAGTCGGTTTGGCATACAGCAGTCTCTTCGTTGGATGACTCTTCTTATGTTCTGTTGTGAGTTGACTTTGTTAACTACTAATTTCCCACTCCACCAAATGTTTTCACACAAAAATTGGAAATTTCATTTTTGATCTTTATATATTTAAAAGTTGATGGATTTTTTTTTCTTTCACTTATTGAATCTGAATAATTCTGAATTACCCATACCCCTTTGCCATCAGCAAGGGTCAGTTCACATTTGGTGTTTAGCTACCTGTTTTACTTGGCTGTTTGGCCTCATGAGCCTTATGGTGCATTCATTGTTATTGACTGCATCTTTTCCCAGTGGCTTCCTCTGAAGTGCTCTTCACTTCAATTTCTTTTTTGAGTCAATAGGCAGGTGTCCTGCCAGTGAGCTCTTGCTGCCTCTTGGGGTACACTGTGCAATTTATTTCTTGTTCGGTTTTGCATATTGCAGTGTGTGTTGTTGTTCTTCAATATTTTTTTTTATTATAGACACTCAATTCGCTCAAAAAAATGAGATTTTGATCTCCGTAGGATTTACTTGATTAGATAAGGCTCCCGAATCAGATAGCAAGGCATAACAAAATGGACATATTCATAACTACCCGAATGCAGCATGGTCTGCAAAAGCCCCGTTGTCGCCACTGTTTGACTGCATCTTTGTCAATACACCATTAACCTATACAAAAAAGTTTGATATGCACACAAAGTAAAGATAATAATATTTCAACTCATCCACGCTGCAGGGGAACCATGTGGGGCTCCCTCTGCCTGCCTCCTGTGGCGGGTGCCTGACTGTCTTGGGACTGGGTGGCCTCAGGGCACTCTTGTTCTGTGTGGATTGCAGGTTGCTCCAATGATGGAGGTGCTGTCCTGCTTGCCTGCGGTGCGCATTGCTATGGGCTTTACCTTCATTTTTCTCTATGCTTCCTGACTCCCCCCCCCCCCACACACACATCTATCTGCTCTCTTTAAGGTGCAGATATCTGGCTTGTGCTGAGATCTTCTCAGAAGCAGCAATTGTTTCTTGTGTTTTCTTTCTTTGTTTTTCTCCCTCCCCCATCTCCTAACTTCACCTCCCTTCCCCATCCCCCCTTGTCAGGTGCAGCATAAGTATTAGTATAAGTATTAATATTGTATATTGTGTAATGTATTATCCTGTGTAAATACTACCATCTTGGTCAGGCCGTGCTCGTAAAAGAGATCATTGTAATTTCAAGCATTTGCCTGATAAAATAAATGTTAAATAAAAATAAAACACAATTTAAATGAAGTATTAAAGTTATTATACAGCAAGAGGAGCCTATAAATACTCTTTATAAACTCTATATTATCAAATATGACCAGAGCTACTTTTGGCAAAGTAAATGTGTGGGCACAACAAGGCAATCAGATATCTGTTCTGCTTGCCAAGCTGTTGGACAGGACAGGTGTAAAAAACAAGAGAGAGAAAAAAGATAGAATAAATGATTACTCGAACGAGCATGACTTGTGCTACTAATCTTACAAAAAAAAGTGTGTGTGTGTGTGTGTGAAACAGACAAAGAACTGCTTTAATTATCTGTTAAATGTGCATTACAGCCAAATCAATTATTAAATCATTCATGTGCCATCTGGACCAACAAGTCTATCTAGTGTTTTAGAAAAAGTAAGTATAGAGTTTGCTTTCAAAATCATTTTTCTGATGCGCTACATCAATAATTGGGGATATTCCTGAGGTTATCAGGGTTAGGCTACACCCTAATGCAAGTGATCCCGGTTTAATTAAGTCTTAGCTTTGAATCCCAGGAGCTATTTATCTCCCCTTTTAATCCACTGCTACCTTGCAGATTTTTCTGTAGTTTTATGGGTGGAGGGGACCCCCAGAACATTTTTCTCCCATATGTCTCCTCCATACTGTATGTTGTTCAAAAAACAGTGCCTGTTCCACATGATGACATGTTTAGTGAAGTCTGAGATGAGGACCATGTCAGGGCAGAGTGTGGTACCAGAGATGTGCTCAAGGAACTTAAACAGTTTGTCAAGATCTCTCAGCTGCCAGTCTTGGGTTGTAGAGAAGAGGCCTTGTCTCGTTTGTAATGGTGGAGGATTCTTGCCACCTTTGAAGAAGGAAATACAACTCTTCTCAGGATAGAATTTGCTGGATTTGATGACTGTGCTGATTTTTTCCACGACTGCTATTAGCATCCGATTGTAGCACCAGTAGATGACCCTCAGCCAGGTCCTTAATAAGATACCTGTTTTGCCCCAAGTGTAAAGCTAGAATTCTAAAAAGGACCGCAAATAAGAAAATCTGATGAATGCTTTAAGGATGCTAATATTCTAGTTTTTACCAGTTTATTATATGGTGGGATTCCACTTAAACAAAATAAAAATTATTCTTATTTATTTGCCCTAATTTATATTTTGCACCATACCATTTGATTCACACCAACCAAAATGTTAGAATTCTTATACATTTTACCACTTTGATATGTACAGTTTGACAGAAACCTGCTCCATCATCAGAGTGTGGGCATAGTTGCAGATGACAGTTCTGGGCTGATCCATTACCACCTTGCCCCAGGCTCAATTATCATCTCCCTCAAGTACCACGCAACATTCTGCATTAGGAGGGCAATCTTTCTTTAACTTCTCAATCTGGTTGCTGAAAGAGAGAGAGAGGGGAAAAAAAAACTTCCACATTTACAGTCCTCTACCTAGTGGGTGCCTGCATGCATTAAAGAAACAATTAAAGAGAAACTGGGATGATCACAGGTGATGAATTTCAACTTTTGAGCTTATATCCCATTGAGATTTGGTGGCTGTATAAAAGAAAAATCACAAACACACATACACACAAACAGTCATCACGGCAGAAGCATGACTGTCTTGCCTTGATGCCACATGTCATTTTTCACAAGTCTGGGGATAAGGAAAGGAGGCCTAAAGCCTTAAATCAAATTGGTCACACAGCCTTGCCAATCACTGTGGACAACATATGCAGGCTCACAACCAAGGTGCGGCTGCTCTTACGTGGCTAGGCGGCCAGCAATCACACTGTGCTCCAAAATGGAAATGAAGCCGTTACACACCCACAGCTACTGAGGAAGGGATTTGTGTGGGCTGAGGTACAACTGTGCTCGATCGCCACTGTGGGAGAAGCTTTAGCTCTGCCCTTCTTTAAAGTGAGGTTTACAAAAAGGAAATGCTTGGGTTGGTTTATTCAAAAGAAGCTTCTGATTGTGGGAAGACAAAAGGTACTTCACACTATCCTCCCCGGGGCACATGTACTCCAAAGCTGTGCTTCTCTGCTTTACTCCTTATTCTAAGTACATGTTCCCCCCTGGAGTGCACTGTACTCTTCTGCTTCTGTTTCTTCTGCTCAATCTTTTTACTTTTTTCCCTATATTCCCCCCCTCCCCACCCATATTTCTCTCCCTTAATTTCACCTGTCTTCTCCTGCCATGCTGTCTTTCATGCAGTGCTTCTGGATGCCCCTCCCCTTGGTCCCTCTCAGTGCCTATATCTCCTTTACGTTTGTCTTGCCTCCTGCTTTCTTCTCTCTCTGCTTACTCTTCCCTTCACTCCCTGGCTGTCGGGAACCACGTATTGACTAGCTCAGAGCAAAACCATCTATTAACAGAAGCCGGGGCCAGATGGCAGCTCAGAGATGGATCATGCAAACTCCTAACATCTCTGTGAGTTTCCAGACGTGTTTCCTTGTAGTATTTCAAAAATAGCTTACACTTTGCCTTCTCTCTCTCTCTCTCTTTCTCCCACATGCACGCACACACATTGTGAGACCTCATTGTGAGACCTTATGCCTTACATTTTGTATAAAAAAATCTAAATTTGCTGCATTTTTATCAATGGAGCAAACAGATGCTTACTGAGCCAAGTATATGAACATTTACTGTAGTTTTTGACAGCTCTTTCTTTAGTACTCACTATTGTCCCTAACATAGACTTTTTCTTGAACATTTACCAAAAGCTGTCAAACTGTGATGGGTCTTGTTAACACACAGACTTAAAATCCCCTGGTGATGGAATTTATTCCCAGATGGAACCTGTGGCCATAGATGAGAAGTGTAACAATGTCTGTGAATCCCAAAAAGAAGAAAAGCAGGTACATTATATCTACCGGGAGAATATCCTGTGGTGTATCTAATGAGCCATCGCCCAACACTACACTTTGGTCAGTTCGGGAGATGAGCGTGAAATTCCCCATTAAATAATGTGGATCGCACATTAAGAAGCCCTCCTGAGGCAAAGTGTCTGTAGTAGGGATGACTAACTAAATTAATTCTCTTTGCCTCTGGAAGTTTATATCAAGATGAAGGACTCCTTTAAGGTTGTGTGTACCTGCGTGTTTGTGTGTCAAAATGGTTGTCAGCTTCTGTATACTTTTTTGTCCCATGGAAGAAAAATGTGAACACCAGTGTCCACATGGTCAAAGCCGCTGAATAAACCAGTGGCTTGCCCTCAATGCTTAAACCAGTTGTCTACTTCCTGTCCGGTAAATCTGTGGCTTGCTACACAGTGGTGATTGTCAGGTAACATTTAAAACCAGCCGTTTTGCTCTCTTTCTATTTGTTTGCTACGCTAAACCTTCACTCTTGCCACCCCCCCACCCATCTGTCGTCCTTTTCTTTGTGCGGAAAAAAAAAGTTCATTGTGATTCAGAATGCAGTTCCATGGCTCAATGGGTTGTGTTTGAAATGAGATTTGAAGGAGCAAGCTTGAGAGAGCAAGACAGAGAACCTCCAGCCGCCTTGTGTCTTGATGAATAAAAGATGGAGGCAGAAGCATCTTATAAACAACAGAGCATAATTAGTTCAGTTCTTTTTTATTTTAGGATCACTTTATGTGACATTTCCTTTGTTTGGCTATATTCATCACACAAACAGCCTGTTTTACATGTCACAGCTTCTCTTCTTTTTCCTCAGTAACAGACCTGGAATTATTCAGCAAAGGCTAATACTGACATAAACTGAGTATTCTTTATCTCTCTTGGTAATAATGTCTATCTATATGTATACGGGTAACAGCCATCTTGTTAAACTAGCACTTGAAATTATACTTATTATTCTTTTCATTTATATACTGCCTTGCCCATATTCCTAATACCATTGCCATATTCAAAATGAAACATTACAGCATGTCATGCTCTGAGCACGGTGATTCGGTCGTGCTCAGTCTCATGGTCTTTTTCCATGTTTGTATATTTGTTATATTTTGAGTTCTTAGGTTCCTGACATTTTACCTTTGGTTGATTTTCACATATCTTGTATTGTTTCTTAATTCTACTCATTCTCCTGTTTATGTTCATCGTAGACTTGCTACTTATTTATTTGGTATTTGTTTGTATTTATCCCTCAGTCTTTATTTGTTGTCATTTTAGTTCTCGCGTTATATTTGTACTTTTGGGCGCTCTCTCTATCTCTCTCTCTCGCCAGGGCTGCAGCTGTCAGTGGCATCTCCGGGTTTTGCTCTGTAGTGGGTGGTGCTCCTGTCAAGCTGTCAGTCCCTTCTCCTCCCCTCTCATTACTCTCAGCTGATCTCAGTTTGTAATCACTGTCACCTCCTGCCCGCTCATGTGATTCACACCTGGTATCATTTGTTATGATTGATTTCCTGCCTTATTTAAGAGGGGCCTTTTCATTCACCCCTTGTCAGAGTCTCATCATTGTTACTACCTACTCTGTTAGAACTTTTCCTGTTCTAATGCTATCCTGTTCTCTTTCTGTTTTTGTCTCATCGTAAGTTTATGTTCGTGCAATTTTTGAATTTGTGTTTTCTTAAAAAATACCACAAACTGCACTCCAGTGTTTGGGTTTTCCTCTCT
The DNA here is from genome assembly GCA_020510985.1 of Pholidichthys leucotaenia. NCBI lineage: Eukaryota > Metazoa > Chordata > Actinopteri > Cichliformes > Pholidichthyidae > Pholidichthys > Pholidichthys leucotaenia. The sequence goes on from CM035847.1 coordinate 140,719,407, forward strand.
GCCCCCATAGGGGCGATTCGTGACAGTAGACTCTGACCAGTTTGAGACCCAGCTGCTATAGTTTGTTGTTCTTTTTGTTTTCACTCACCCGTGTCATCTGGATCATTCACCATGTCCCCAGCCCATCGGTCTTCAGCCAACAAAGGAAGATCGGTCACTGGGACCCCGAGCCTAGAGGGAGATGGGCCGCTGAATTTACCTAGGGATTCGTGGCTGAAAGCTCTCACCCCCCGTGGGCCAAAAAAAGGTCTGGGAGAATGTGGAGGCAGCAGTCGGGATTGTAGGGGCATATCCCGGATTGAGAAAGTATCCCCAGTTCGTGGAACTATTATCCACCGTCTACACTCTCCAGCTGTCCTTCACCAGGTTGAAGATGGGTTCGCTCTCGGCAGGGCCGAAGCCTAAGAGGGTGCGCTTCCCGCGAGAGACGTCGTCTTCCTTGCTCCATTCGCCTGCTCCTGCTCCATCTGCTCCGAGACGCCGCTCTGCCAGGTCTGCCTCCACTTTGTCCTCGAGTCGCGGCGGAACCGGATTTTCTGGAAGATAGCTTCCTGGGTCAGCCGCCTCCCATCTCCTGCTGCTGCCCAGTGAAACACCACCGGAGGAACGCCTCCACCTGTCAGCCAGCAGTTTCCCCTGTGCCGAGTCAGACTATCCCCACAGCAGTTCACTCATCTGGTTCCTCTTCGGCTGTCCCTTCATCCTCCTCTCCCTCCATTGCTGCTGGGACCCTCATCTCCTCAACGTCTTCTCCCACTGCTGAAGGTCCGGTCGCCTCCTCCCCAGCTCCGCCCGTCACCATGTCTGCAGGGGTGGCTCCTCTACATTTCTCTGAGGGGTCCACAACAACTGCAGCCACGGAGAGAGTGGGTTCTAGACCAGCTGCAGCAGTAACCAGCGTGCTCCAGGAACGCAGGCAAGTGCTTTTTCATTCTTTATCATTAACACATGAATTACCTTGCCGGATTCCCAGCAGTGAGGCTCAGTCATTGCAGTACTCTGAGCCCTCACCTCCTTCTGCAGCCATAATTACCTTACCTGCTCTCTCCGTGTCTCCTCCTCTGCCCCCTGAGCATTCACCGGTCCGAGGATTGAGCCGCCAGATGATGGAGGAGCCTGCAGCCCTAGACGACCTGGTTTAAGCCCCGCAGCCATGGTGCGGACAGAAGGAGAGCGCAATTACCGAGCTGAAGCCTGTGCCGATGATGGAGCATCCCCTGTCCTCCACAGTGCAGGGTCCAGTGCCAGCAGGGAGCTGACCTCCTGTGTCCACACCGGGCGAGCCACCTGTGTGGGCCACTTTGCTGGGGGGGTCTCAGGACTGCATCTGCCACCATGCCTGCTGCAGGGGTCACCACAGCAGAGCCAAAGCTGGACCTCCAGAGGACCAGGCCAGAGACGTCACCGCGTGGATCAATGGAGTCCTGGATGGCGATGGAGCTTGAGCACAGGCAAGTGCTCTCCTTTGTTTTTACAGTTTTTATTTTGGAGAGATCTTGTCTGGCTCTTAATAGGGAGGGTCAAGTGCAGCCGTCAGCTGCACCTGAGCTCACCTCGCTGGGCTCCACTGCCACCGGTGACCCTGACCCTGTTTCTTTGTCCCTCCTGTCAGAGCATTTCCCCAGGGTCACCAAGGATGGTTCAACTTCGCCAGAGGTTTCTGTGGGTCCAGCCTTGCCGCCCGAGATCATTGTGGTTCCAGCTGAGGTTGTCCTGGGTGCCCGGGACCTCCATCGGTGGTGCTCTCTCTTCAGCTGAGTTCATCGCATTTGCTTAGTCCCAGCCCGGGGCCTTCCGTGGGTGGTGTTTCTCCTTCAGCTGAGGTCATGGTGGGTGCACCTTCCCAGCCCGGGAACTCCGTGGGCACAATTCCTTCTCAGGCCGGGTCTCCGTGGGTGTTTTATCCCAGTCAGGGGCCGTCATGGGTGCTGCATCCCAGCCTCAGACCTACGTAGGTGCTGTGCCCCAGCTTGGGTCCACTGTGGGTGTCACGCTCCAGCCCGGGGTCCACCGGGGATGCAGCTCTGTCCCAGTCTGGGACCACCGTGGGTGCAGCTACGCTTCCGTCTGGATCCACTACAGGTGCAGCTTTGCTCCAGCCCAGAGCCACCAAGGGTGCAGCTTTGCTCCAGCCCAGAGCCACCGTGGGTGCTGCTTTACTCCAGCCCAAAGCAGCGCGGGTCCTGCCTTGTCCCAGTCTGGGGTCACCGAGAGTGCTACAGGCAGTCTGAATCCCTCGTGGTTCCCTCTCCTCTTCCTGACATCATCGCAGCCCCCTCTCCTCAGCCTGATGTCGTCGTGGTTCCCTTTCCTGAGCCCGCGGCCGTCCTGGTTCCCTGTCCTTCGCCCGAGGCCGTCGTGGTTCTTACTCCTCTGCCTGGTGTCCTCGTGGTTCCGTCTCCTCTTCCTGAAGTCATCGTGGCCCCCTCTCCTCAGCCTGATGTCGTTGTGGTTCCCTCTCCTTCGCCCAATGTTGTTATGGGCTCCTGTCCTTTTCCTGTGGCCACTGAGAGTCCTATTTCCTCCCTTGTGGTTCCGCTGGTTGGCCATCACCTCAATTTTGTTTCCCTTCGCCTCTGTCCTTCTCACCACAAGTTTTTGCCATGGGGCAGCTGCCCCTGGACTATCCCATCTGGTCGGGTGGTTAAAAGACTGGCAGATCACCTGACAGACTGTCCTGCTGGGCTGGGTGGCCCACGTTCTCCGGTAGACTACCCGACCCCTTCCATCTTGCCATCCGCCGGGCCTGGGACTCTGGGCACCCACCTGAACTGTCCAGCTTTCCGGTCCAGGGGGTTTAGGTGGTTTGGTTGTTGCCTGGTGCAGGACCTGAGCGTTTTTTGTTTTTTTTTGTTCCCTCCTAGCCTGTCCCCCCATCCCCACCCACCCAGGGTGGTTTATTGTTCTACACCTTTTTTTTGGGGGGGGGGGCTTTGTTCTTTTTTGATGTTACCCTGGGTGTCTGGAATCCACAATTTGAGAGGGGGGGCTCTGTCAGGCTTTCAGCATGGGGGATTCCGCCGTGCTCAGTCTCATGGTCTTTTTCCATATTTGTAAATTTGTTGTATTTTGAGTTCTTAGGTTCCTGACATTTTACCCTTGGTTGGTTTTCATATATCTTGTATTGTTTCTTAATTCTACTCATTCTCCTTTAAATGTTCATCGTAGTCTTGCTACTTATTTATTTGCTATTTGTTTGTATTTATCCCTGTCTTTATTTGTTGTCATTTTAGTTCTCGCTTTATATTTGTACTGTTGTGTTCTTTCTCTCTCTCTCTGTTGCTGCAGCTGTCAGTGGCACTTCCGGGTTTTGCTCTGTAGTGGGCGGTGCTCCTGTCAAGCTGTCAGTCCTTTCTCCTCCCCTCTCATTACTCTCAGCTGATCCCAGTTTATAATCACTGTCACCTCCTGCCCGCTCATGTGATTCACACCTGGTATCATTTGTTATGATTGATTTCCTGCCTTATTTAAGAGGTGCCTTTTCATTCACCCCTTCTCAGAATCTCATCATTGTTACTACCTACTCCGTTAGAACCCGTTCCTGTTCTAACGCCATCCTGTTCTCTTTCCGTTTTTGTCTCATTGTAAGTTTATGTTCATGCACTTTTTGGATTTCTGTTTTCTTAATAAATACCATAAACTGCAGTCTAGTGTTTGGGTTTCCCTCTCTGCCCTGCAGGGGCAATTCGTGACACAGCATTAATACTGTAATGTCGGTGCATTGTGACATGCACTACACAAAGAGCAGAAATAAACAAACCTATCATCTGGTCAGTCATTGCAACAGATACTGGAGTCAGTTTGTCTTGGCCTATCCTTGCCACTGATAATACCTCTATCTGCCAAGAATGTGCCACTAGTCCAGCAAAAGCTAGCAGTACTCAAATACTTTGCAAGCAGTTTCATGAAATGGTCAGTCAGACAGCAACTCAAACTGGCTCAGACGTTGCCCAGGTTAACAAGGTCAGTGTCATGCGGTGATCCTTGCGGATCACCAAGAGACACCAAAGAGTCCACCAGTGAGTTTGGCAATGATGTTAATTTATTTACACACGTGACAAGACAAGACTATGAACCCCGCAGGGCAAAACACACACAAACACACACAGACCAACAAAACAGACCAACAAAACACACACAGACCAACGTCTGGCAAGGAAGATTAGACAATACTCCTGTGTCATACCGTCACTAGTGCTGAGTTTATAAAGGCCAAACACTAACGAACGGCAATGACATACAGCTGGCCAGCTTTGACAGGCGGAAGCCCCACCAAGCACCTTCACAATAAGAGCACGGTGAGGCCAGAATACAGCCCGCAACAGTCAAGGCCGGCAGCGAGTTGAACATGGCCCGAGCGCTATCAGAACCAGCGCTCGGGTCGTAACAGTACCCTCCCTCCACGGGCGGACTCCGAACGCTCCAAGGGACCACCCTGCCCCCCCCACCCCCAGGGTGGGAGGCTGGGGGTAGGTGCGGAGGGAGAGAACCCAAAACCAGAAACAAAAAGTGACAACTACATCCAGGACAAAGACAAGACTAACCACTCAAAAAAAAAACAAAAAAAAACAAGAGAAAGCACATGGCAAAACCCAAAAAACTGGGTCAGAAAGACAAGATACAAGGCCTAAGACAAAATATCAAATATACAAACAGATAAAACACAGAGGAAAATAAGGCAACAGCAGAACATAACCCAATTGCCAAAAATCCCCAACTAAACTACAGGAAACACAAGACAGCACGAGAAAAAAATAAATCTTGGCCCACATGTTACACAAGAAGATGACCCCCCCCCCCCGAGTGAATACACATGAGAGTCTTCAAAAAAAAAAAAAAAAAATACGGAAGCAGAATACTTACTGGCACATATCTGAGTATACACACTACAAATTAAGGCCACTGCAAGACATAAAACACAAAATACACCGGACAGCAAGGAGGAAAAAAAAAAACAAAACAGAACAATCACAGCCAGAACAACCCAGAAACATGACCACTACCCCCCCCCCCCCCGACAGTTCACGCCGACCAGCGGAGACCAAGTGCCACAGAAACAGTTCAGGCGGTCTCCCCGCGTCCAACAGCCGGCAGCTGGTCATATGAGGCAAGACATGACCAGGCGGCTCACCAGAGTCCAATGCCCGGCACGTCCGCTCCTCCGGTGGTCAAACCAGGTTGCTCGATGACACGCACAGTAGGTCGGGTGGCCGAACCGAGGCGCCGAACCGGTGAAACAGTCCCTCCGGCGGCTGACCCGTGTCCCTCAGCCACCAGTCCAGGGCAACAACAACCCGCGGCGGCCTCCCTGACGAGGACACAACTCGGGAGAGCCGGGGCGAGCGAACAGGAGCCCCCACGGCCCCCGGCAATGATGCACAGGGGCGGTGACTCAAAAGGAACAGACGAGCAGGGCGAGTCCGTAATCCGCTCGACGGAGAAAGTTCTGCAGCTCCTCCCCCGTCCGTGGACCAAGCTGGCGCTGCGCCGCCGTTGGACCCCGATTGGGTCCCAGCTGCACCCACGTTGGACCCCGATTGGGCCGGAACCGCACCCGCAGTGGACCCCGATTTGGCCTCCGACGCACCCACGTCGGACCCCGATTGGGCCAGAACCGCACCCGCAGTGGACCCCGATTGGGCCGAAACCGCACCTGCGGTGGACCCCGATTGGGCCTCCGACGCACCCATGTCGGACCCCGATTGGGCCAGAACCGCACCCACGGTGAACCCCGATTGGGCCTCCGGTGCACCCACGTTGGACCCCAATTGGTCCGAAACCGCTCCCGCGGTGGACCCCGATTGGGTCGGTGCAGCTCCACTGACGATCTCCACCCCCGAACCTGGGACCTCCAACTCGGTGACTCCGACCCGTTCCCCGCCGGTGACACTGCAAGAAAGCTCAGGGACAGGAAAACCGGGATCAGAATCACCGGTAGCAGCGGAACCCAGCGAGACAGATATTTTGCATAAGATTTAAAGTTGGTTTTTTTTTTGCAGTTTTCATTTCAAAACTTCCCAGAATTAAATGTTTGTGTTTTTTTTTTTCTTTTTTAGCTTTTAAAAGTTTTTTTTTTCCTTCCCATGAATGCACCAGCAATTCTCTGGTTATTTGTCAAATTCAAATCCTCTCTGCTTCCTTAAATAAAAACTTGCATTAATGGGCTATTTATCAAATTTCTTTTAGCACACTGCTAATTGGCTTTTAATGTAATAGGTCTACCTCTTTGCATTTGTAATTGCAGCAAGGCTGCTTCAGGCTTCTTTTCTGTGATCAGTTTTTGTCAGTGTGTGCATCTACCTTCACTGATGAACAACTTAGCTGACATTATAAAAAGTTTTCCGAGACATATTCTGAACACCATGGGATGCAAAATAAATACTTAAACTGACAAATCTTATTGACTCTCTCAGCTGTTGTCTTTTGAAGGTTTGTCTGCAGTCTCTCCACATGTTGTCTGCTCTGCTACATGCGGCCCAGTCTAATGGCATCTGTCATATCCCTGGAGCACCTTAAGAGAGGCTGATGACAGCACATTTTTTTCCCCTTTACATCTTAAGCTCTTTTTTCCTGCATACACATGAATAGACAAACACTCGTGGTGCACTTTCTTAATCTTCAGCTTGCCTCCCTCGCCCATTGCTGATGCTTCATAGTCAAAGCCCTGTAATGTCTTTAGCCTCAGATATTGCCTTGGGGTCTGAGCAGTGGTGAGGGCAGGTGCATGGGTAGAGGAATCAAAGAATGATTATGGTGAGTGTTATGTCGGTAATAAGGAGCCAAGGATGAAGCCAGGTGTTGAACTAAACACACGTTTATTGAGAGGCACTACACAGCGCACAGGAGCGAGACCGCCCCTCCTGCCCACTGCCCTCTTATAGCCATGGGTGGTGGCGGAACAGGAAGGTAGAGCCGCCAGCTGTACCACACAATTAAAAGTGCAAACTCTAACACAACCCCCCCCCCTCCCCACACACACACACAAAAGCCAAAACACACACACAATTCGATCCCACCCCAATTTGGAACCCGAATCAAGCACTAAAAGGAATGAGATAACACAATGTAAATGGCAGTCATTCCAAAATAACTAAAACTAGGGGGAGATGGGTAGACTGCCACCTCACCCCACACGGCAAAGTGGGTTATTCTGCCGCTTGTACTTCAAACCAGTCTACTTAAAGACTGAGTCCGGGACCTAATCTAAACATAACATCAAATTAATCCCTATGAGCATATACAAATACAGTATCAGATACATAGATTAAAACATCCTAAAAACACCAAAAAAGCTGTCCATGACCATCAAAACATACACACATGTACAGCATCTAAATCAGATATTAACTGTAAGAACAAACCCATAGCCTTCTTCCCCCGTTTTGCACTGTCCTTCATCAGTCAGCCCCAGGGGAAAAATCATCTCCCGGGTCACCGCTGGCTGTCTCGACCCCGGTGCGCCACCATTTCGACACCACCGGAGGAGTCCCATGTCCAGGCCCAAGTCCACCAGTCTTCTCCCAGGCACGCCGCAGCTCATTTGGGTGCCTCCATGAGCAATCCGACAGTTGGAGATAGGCGTCCTCCCGTCTGGCCATCACATGCAGCCGCCGCTGGTGCTCCTCCATCTGCTGCTTGGCCCGAATCCGCTGCGACTATGCCTCCTCCCAGGCCTGGACCACATCCACGACACCCAGAGGGGCCCTACTCGGCTTGCAGTGTCTCTGCTTGGTACAATGCATCCGGAAAGTATTCACAGTGCTTCACTTTTTCCACATTTTGTTATGTTACAACCTTTTTCTAAAAGGAATTAAATTATTTTTTTTCCTCAAAATTCTACACACAATACCCAACAATGACAATGTGAAGAATTTTTTTTTTTTTAATTTTAGCAAATTTATTCAAAATAAAAATCTAAAAATCACATGTATATAAGTATTCACAGCCTTCGCTCAATACTTTGTTGATGTGCCTTTGGCAGCAATTACAGCCTCTAGTCTTTCTGAATATGCCACAAGCTTGGCACACCTATCTTTGGGCAGTTTTGCCCATTCCTCTTTGCAGCACCTCTCAAGCTCCATCAGGTTGGATGGGACGCGTTGGTGCACAGCCATTTTCAGATCTCTTTAGAAATGTTGAATTGGATTCAAGTCTGGGCTCTGGATGGCTCATTCAAAGACATTCACAGAGCTGACCTGAAGCCACTCCTTTGATATCTTGGCTGTGTGCTTAGGGTTGTTGTCCTGCTGAAAGATGAACCGTCGCCCCCGTCTGAGGTCAAGAGTGCTCCGGAGCAGGTTTTCATCCAGGATGTCTCTGTACATTGCTGCATTCATCTTTCCCTCTATTCTGACTAGTCTCCCAGTTCCTGCTGCTGAAAAACATCCCCACAGCATGATGCTGCTACCAACAATGGCGTGGTTATGAGCGGTGCCTGGTTTCCTCCAAATATGACGCCTGGCATTCACGCCAAAAAGATCAATCTTTTTCTCATCAGACAAGAGAATTTTGTTTCTCATGGTCTGAGAGTCCTTCAAGTGCCTTTTGGCAAACTCCAGGCGGGCTGCCATGTGCCTTTGACTAAGGAGTGGCTTCTGTCTAGCCACTCTACCATACAGGCCTGATTGGTGGATTGCTGCAGAGATGATTGTCCTTCTGGAAGGTTCTCCTGTCTTCACAGAGCAATGCTGGAGCTCTGACAGAGTGACCATCGGGTTCTTGGTCACCTCCCTGAATAAGGCCCTTCTCCCCCAATTGCTCAGTTTAGATGGCCGGCCAGCTCTAGGAAGAGTCCCGGTGGTTCCGGATTTCTTCCGTTTATGGATGATGGAGGCCACTGTGCTCATTGGGACTTTCAAAGCAGCAGAAATTTTTTCTGTACCCTTCTCCAGATTTGTGCCTCAAGACAAACCTCTCTCGGAAGTCTACATACAATTCCTTTGACATCATACTTGGCTTGTGCTCTGACATGCACTGCCAACAGTGGGACCTTATTTAGACAGGTGTGTGCCTTTCAAAATCATGTCCAATCAACTGAATTTACCACAGGTGGGCTTCAATTAAGCTGTAGAAACATCTCAAGGATGATCAGTGGAAACAGGATGCACCTGAGTTCAATTTTGAGCTTCATGGCAAAGGCTGTGAATACTTATGTACATGTGATTTCTTAGTTTTTAATTTTTAATAAATTTGCAAAAATCTCAAAAAATCTTTTTCACGTTGTCATTATGGGGTATTGTGTGTAGAATTTGGAGGAAACAAATGGATTTCATTCCTTTCGGAATAAGGATGTAACATAACCAAATGTGGAAAAAGTGAAGCACTGTGAATACTTTCTGGATGCTCTGTACATTGTTCTACCATGCCAGATAATCCGGCCCCGACCTCTTTTACCTTCGCCATCACCATCGCCGTTGTGACTTCCTGTTCACTGGCCCATTCCAGCCGAGATCTGGGAACAGGTGGAGCTAGCCTTTCGCCGTCACCCGCCTTCACAGGTATCCCTCTGTGCCACCCAGTGCCCTTGTCCGGGGCAACTTGAGCTCTGGCACAGGGACCCTCCTGTGATGGCCCTGCGCGATATTGGTCTTGCTCACTCTCCAGGGTGCCAGGCGTGTTCTCATCCCACACAGCCCTGTCTTCCATTCTCGGGATCAGCTGGTCCCACAAACCGCAGCCCAACCACTCCTCCCCAGTACCGCATTTAATCGTGAGGCCCAGACCATAAAACAGATCGCATCCCATTATGTTCTCACCACGGGCTGTCACAGTGAACCTCAGGTCATACACCTTGGCAGATTTGTACCAGGCTGTCAGTCTCAGTGTTCCCACCGTGGCCAGTCTCCCTCCACCATAACCCCAAAGTGGCACTGGGTCACCTCCAATCCTGTAATGCGGGAAAAAACTCCTCACGGTCATTCAATTCAACACGGAGCCCACCGCTCCTGTGTCAGTCAATAATGGCACCACCACTCCGTTCAACTCCACCATACAATATTTGCATCAGTTAGTGCTTGGGGACACAACATGAACAACCATGGGGGCGAGAGAGTCCTCTGCATCTTGGATTTCCTCACTCAAACTTGCGGCATGTCCTGCCGAAATGATCCAAGTGTCTGCACTTGCCGCAGCGCTTCCCTCTCACCGGACACTTTCTGGCCTTAAAACGGTGCTTCATGGACCCACAACCCATACATATAGGCGTTCCCGGGGCAGACCTTATTTTCACAGCATTGGCGTCGTCCACATAACCCTCCATGCTATCATCACTGTCCGGGTCCACTGCATGCGCCGTCGGCTGTAATCCCAGTTGTCTGTATGGTACACTCCCACTCAGCTCCCGTGATAGTTTATCCGCAGCCTCCAGCTGCTGAGCTAACTCGATAGCTGTAGATGGTGTCAGTTCACCCTAAAATGTAAGCAGTTTTGACCTAATAGCAGGGCAGCTGTTATGTTCCGCCAACTGGTTGCAAACCATCTCCTCCAATGGTCCAAACTGTCATTCGCTGGATAACAGTCTCAGGTCTGCCACGAACCACTGCACAGACTTGCCAACCCATTGGCGGTGCTGTCGAAACTGCATTCTGCGGACAATAATGTTTTCCGAGGCACGAAAATGGCACACCATTAGTTCAACCACATCCTCAAAGCTATCACAGTTGCCCATCATGCTCAAAATTCACTGTCCCTCCACTACGAGTCTATGGACCAACAACGCACGTGCCCTCAATTTCTCCAACTTCCCAAGGTTTAGCACCACCATGTACTGTACATCTGGAACACGGCGAACCACCTCAACCAAGGAATGGGTCGCTCACCGGGAAGCTCCAAAAATGGCCGAACAGGTTTAACGCAAGTGTCCATACCTGCTTTTATCCTCGTTGCCAAATGTCACCATCGGTGACCCTTCTGTGTGGAGTTTGCATGTTCTCCCTTGTTTATGTGGGTCTACTCCGGGCACTCCGGTTTCCTTCCACAGGCCAAAAACATGCAGGTTATGTTAATTAGCATCAATTGGACATTCTAAATTGACCTTTGGTATGAATGTGAGAGTGAATGGTTGTCTGTCTCTCTGTGTTGGCCCTGTTATGGACTGGGAATCTGTCCATGGTGTACCCTGCCTCTTGCCCAAAGACGCTGGGACAGGCTCCAGCCCCCACATCCCCACACACCCCCACGACCCAAAAACGTCAGGCTCCTCCTGTGGTAACCTATCATCACTTCTTGTGTTGCTGTCTGTCTGTGTGGCTTGCTCTGTGGTTAGCTCTCCTCAATCTCCTGAGGATTATTGCCTTTAATTGTATTTTAATCACTTTTTTCCATCTACCGTCAGCTCTCACTTCTGTTTAACAAGCCTCTTGCACCTGTGTGTGTACTCAGTGTCATCTAATCAACCTCTTTTGCCTTCTGTTCACCTTTCATCTGTGTTTTTGTTAGTTTTGGGTTAGCCACTAGCTATGGCTACTAGCTCTCTTTCCCCTTCTCCTCTGGTATGCTCTCTTTGTCAGATGTTTAGCAACACCTCTGCCTCTTTTAGTGATAACGGTAAATGTAATATACGCTGTCTTTTTGAGGCACTCGAGGCGAGGTTGTCTGATTTGGATTCCCAGTTCTGCTGCATTGAAACACCGTCTGCGCCAGTTAATAATGACGGATGCCCCTTAGCTGCAGCGGAGCTCCCTAGCATAGGGCGGCCTGCTAGTGGACCTCTGGTCCTCCTGAGCAGTCAGGAGAATGGATGGGTGATGGTGAGAAGGAAGCTTTGCCGTAAGCCCCTGGTCCACCACCAACCTGTTCATGTTTCTATTTGTTTTTCCCCGCTCAACGACACACCCGCTGAGGAAAAACTCTGATCAATGGCGACTCTGTAGTAAGAAACGTGAACCTAGAGACTCCAGCAGCTATAGTCAAATGCATTCTTGGGGCCAGAGCATGCAACGTCGAGTCAAATTTGAAAATGCTGGCTAAAAGTAACTGTAAATACTCCACAATTGTTATTCACACCGGCATTAATAACATCCAACTCCGGCAATCAGATGTCCATGTCTTTTATATTTTCATGTCTGATGCTTATATATGCATTTCATGTATCCCCAGTCTGTATGCATGAGTTAGCAATTATAAATCACATAGTTACAATAAGAATGGCCAGTTTGTGATTGAGTGTGGTGTGAGTGTTCAGATATCTGTTAAGACACAGCTGTTTTCAATTCATCATGTCCAGATTCTGTGGGAATGAGAGATGTACTGACTCAGTGCTTCCTGAGAACATCTGATAAGGACTATGCGCTTCATGGACTCTCAAGGACAAAACTGTACATCTTGCTGGATGATAATCTCACTCCCCATCGATGGGACAGCTTTAAAAGTTGGACTGGGAAATGTTTGATTCAGAGGTTCGGTGTGTGTGGACTGAGGGCTACTCTCTGTGACATCTCCCTCATTGGTCATGAGGAATAAATTTACTTATATTTAAATATTCTGCCTGATTTTTGACTCACATTCATTATGCTGAAAAATAATCTAACATTTGGTACACCAAACAGGGACCCAGATAACTCCGTCCTGCTACCGGCGCCTCTGCCCAATTTCAGCGAGTGCACAGATGACAAAAGATCTCCCCAGGCTTACTGCAGTGGAGGCATTCGGAGCCGAGGCGCTGGAGAGGACCGGGTGACAAGTATAGAACTCTACAGGCGGGATTTGAATATAAGTACATTTATCTGTTGTTAAGATTATTGACATTGAGTTTCAGTCCCAGTGGGGTAAATACGCGTATGGTTGTGTATGTTAAACTGAGCGTTTGATACCGCAATTTCTGTTTGCCGCAGTCCGAACAAGGTTTAGTTCGGGGTGGTCCAGAATAGTTCAGGTGGACGGAGGTTCAAGCTCAGTGGTCCCGGTTAAAGGCCACAAAAAATAATATGTATTATATTGCACAAAGTGGACCAGGTATTGTTATGACATGTGGAAGTCACAATAAGATCTTATTTTTACCAACACGAGTGAGCTGTGTTGGTAAAAACACATGGATCTCACGTCCATCAACGTGAGATCTTCTCTGTCATCACGAGTGAGCGTTGATGAGGGTTAACCTTTCAGTAATAGCGTTGGTTTAAAAATTACTGCAGTTTTGCTTGTTTGTCTAATTGTATATTTGTGTTCTACAGTTTGCCCTGGGCGAGACCGCGGAGGCGGAAATACAAGTGCCGCGACGGTTGGAAGCTGTGTTTGTTCATTGTTTTTCTGGTTATTGTGAAGCATAAAGGGATGGCTATGTGATTATTGTCTCGTGGGGTAATGATAAAAAATTGTTTATAAAGTGATGAATTCTATGGGAGGTTGCAAGTAATAATTTTGGGGAGAAAACGAATTGTGTTCTAACAGCGGTGGGAAGAAGAAAAAAGGTTTTATATTACAGTGTGAGGTTGCCAAATTCGCTTTTTCCAGTTGAGGTTGCCCTTTTAAGCTTGCTTTAAGTAATTTTCAGGCTATCTTACTAACATTTGTGTATGTGCTAATCAGAAGCTTGCAACTGTGTGTGTGTGCGGCTGCCTAGCTGTGACCTCGAGTGAATCAGGGAGTGAAAGAGCTGCGTGTATGTGTGTGTGGGCCTGTGTGTCTGAAATTACTGCTGAAAGGTTGATTTGAGTGAGTAAAGAAAAAAAAAATAGATATATGGGTATTTTTGCAAACCTTGGGAGTTTTTGCAGTTTCTTTTTGTGTGGGTTTTTGGTTGCTAATCTAATGTTGCGCAATTCGTAAATATTTTCATATTTTTAAAGCCAACGTTTTCAGTTGCCAGATTTTTTTCCTTATTTTGGGCTAAATTGCCCACTAGCAAGGCAGGGGAAGAAATTTGGGTTTTTACTTTTATCTTTTGGGATGCCTGAGGCCAGATAAACAGCATTGGGCTACTTTATTCAATTTTTGGAGCGTCAGTGTAATTTTTATTAACTCAGTTGCATCATCTATCTGACCGAGGGACAACAGTGAACTTTACAGGAAAAAAGGGTGACAGACTAACGGTCTGACATGACTACAAGGACCACACCTTGGACTCCCCCTCCACCTGCTCCTCGCTCTTCTGCTGCTCAGCCATGACCCTGCCCCAGGAGTCCAGCGAATGATGTCACCACGCCTGCTCACCCCCACCTCCCCTGTTGACACCAGGCCATGTCGGACGCCAATAAGTTAAGTGCACATATATCAATCACTGCAATCATCATCAATGTGACTAATTAAACTGAAGATTATGGAATATTGCTGTCACTAAATACTACTCAATAATTGAAAGCATTAAATACAGCTTATATGACATGACAAAAACAAGGTGGTAATGACAATGTTTATGCATATGACTTACCTGAGGCTGCTAATTATCAGAGGTCTTAATGCTTCATTGCCATATTATTGTTCTTTTTGAAATAGAAAAGTCACTCTTAATGAATGACTATGTGATTATTAAAGTTTTAATCCTTTTATTGTTCATGACAAAACAGCAAAGCTCTGAAGGTTCATAGGATTTAGAAAAAAAAAAAAAACAGCGAAAAAGCCCCATGACTGGGCTCTCTGATTACATTTGATTCTGTGGGCATTACAATGACAAATTGGTTGGTTTACTGTCTTGTGGAGTTTAAATAAATGACAGACTGTACAAAAGTTCACATTGTAATACACAGTGTATCGGTTAAGGGACTTTATGAGGACAGGCAGCTATGCAAATCACTACTGGAATACTTTAAAATCATCAATTTTTCCTGTTGAAAATAAATCACTACAATTAAAAATAAAAAATATAATTTATGAGCAAATGACACATATTCAACAACATAGATGTTGCTTTTAACGAGTTTTTGGATTAAGTAATGCAAAGAAAACAAGTTCATGCTACTCCTTAAGTACTATAATGCTTAAAATTATACAGTACCTAAAAAAGGAACTCAGAAAATTCCAGTCTGACTTTCCCATTTAAAGAACATATGTATATTCTGTGAAATTTTTCCTTTAATGAATTTGAATAAGCTTATGGGCTAGTGCATGGGAGGCAACTTGTGGAATTTAAGCCCTCGAAATCCATCAATCAATCCTTTACCACTTATCCAGTCACAGGGACAGCAGTCTAAGCAGAGAAGATGGACTGCTGCCCTGCTGACATATCACCATGGTCTCTTCTGCCGATAATTGAGGAGAGTTCACACCATTTAAAATAAGGAGAGAAAAGATCTCCCCCATTCCAGCAAAAACATTAAAAAATAAGCTTGGGTCATTTTCTAGATGTACAGGAAAGAAAATACACCTGAACAATTAGTTACACTAACAATTTTCATCAACATTACAATAAGCACTGTAACAACTTAAAAGGACAAAGATAAATGAATACAAGAGTAACACAAAAATTTATGAAAAGAAAAATTTGAACTCCTGTTTGTGTGATTTCAGACGCGGCGGGGGGGGGGGGGGGGGGGGGGGCTACAGCTTCCTCCGATTTTATTTTATTTTTTCAGGGTGGTTCCGACACTGGTGGAGGGGAAGGGGGGTGGAGAGAGGTGTGGGGCAGGCTGGCTGTGGCAAGGGGAACACGACGTTTGTCATCAAGCTGAAAATGAGGGCCATTGGCTGGGGGCAGCAGAGGAGTGGAGGAGAGGGACCTCAGGCAGACCACAAAATGTGACAAGCAGATCCGAAGCTAAGTAAAACAAATGACATTGACAATGACATAACGCATACCAATTTGCCTGACTTTGACTTTAAAAACACAGCGTTGCAGGTCCAAGACATTTCCATAAAGTTTCTCACCAGACAATGGTATGATAGTATCACATTGCATGCATGTGACAGGAATAAGGAATAACTGTGTTGTATGATTTTGGTGTGCTAAGGAACTGGATTGTGTTCACAGTGCCTGACTTTCGGCCGAGCCAGGCCCAGCGACTGCACGCCAGATCAAAATTTAGGAGGGAAAATGATAAATGAAGCATTCCTTGTGCAGACAGAAGTCCAAATTCAAATTAAAACAATATGTCCACTTTTCCATTAACAGAAAGAGTAGGGCATACCCTTTCACAAAGATGCACTAACACAAATTCAAAACTGTCTGTGGTCAACAGCAGAGGCAGATGTGGGCTTAATGAAAAAATTCAGAATTGGTTACAATAAATGCTAAATCACATTCAGTCTGCACAGACAGCTGGGTTAATTGTTGTAACTGACATTTACAAATTAGGCCAAGGGAAGACACTCACAAAAAGAGGCATTCTTACAGAAACTTCATTTTAAGGGTGTTACACTACTCACAAAATTTCATCTAAATTAGCCATATGTAAATGTGCCACAAATATTAATGGTACAGACTGTATCTCTAAGGAAAACACTTGCCTAACAAAACATCTTCTTCTAACAAAAAAAAGAAGGGAAAAACTATCACACTGTTTGAGTAAGCCTCCACTTTGATGCATGGGGCTCTCCATTCATCGGGGAGGAGGGAGTACCACAATAATTAATTAGAAAAATTGTCAGAAAAATAGATGATGAATAATAGATAATCAATAAGAATGATCAATAATGTAGGTAAGAAAAAATATTGGTGAAACAGCTTGGTAATGGAGTCACAACTTTCAATAGGAGACGTTAAATTTACATCAATAACTTTGCAGGTGTTTAAGAAAATTATGTGATGAAAAAATATTTGCAGATCATTGTGGAAAAAGGTCCTAAAACTTTTTTAAGAAATACAGTAAAATTAAGAAGAAGAAAATAAAAATTGTGTTTATAAAAAATAATAAACTAATAAGGAAAAAGAAAGCTGCAAATTTATGAGGAAAAAGTTCCAAATGTCTAAGGAAAGTCGAATTTATGCTGATAAAAGTTACTGTGGGACTCGATTTAAAATTTGCTACAAAGACAAAAGCAAATTTTCACTCAACTACAGTATGTAAAAAGAAAACAATGCTTAAGGGAACTTAAAGCAAAAATAATTTGTCCTCCCCTGCATAAACTTATTATTTTCAAAACCTTTGCATGGATTTCATTGAGTTAAATAAGTGTGAAGGAAAAATGTTGTTTAGTGATTATTGACACACTTACTAAATAGACAAAAGCCTTCCCTTGCACTAATGCAAATACTGCTATAGTAGCACTGAAACCCTTAACTGAAACAATGTCAAGATTTGAAATAGTTGAATTGATTTACTTGGATAGTGGAATACATTTAATGGAATACACCTTGTAAATCAAATCATATCACATTTAGGTACAGTACTCAACATTTACTAACTAACTAACTAACTAACTAACCTGCACTTATATAGTGCTTTTACCTAGGAAACCATTTAGCTCACTGTCCACAATCTATAGGATTAGCATAATGCACAGATAGGATTATGAAAGATGACTTAGGAAAATAGTGACAAAGAAAAATAGGAAAGTTATGAATGGCAAACCCTACTATCAAAGCCATTAAACTCAGGTGGTGAGGAAGGGTTTCTGGTTGATTACATGCAAAGAATGTCAACTGACAGAGATGTTTTCCATGCTGCTCTTCCCAGGAGGGACCATGTGACGAAGGAACCATGGGAGGTGCACCCATCTTTTGGCCAAACCAGGGGATCTGGTCATCAAAAAGAAGAAAATTAGACCAATACTCCCTGGCAAGGAAAACACAGAGGTTATCCTGGCAACACCAACAGCTGTGAAAGGCAAAGGATGTGACTCTTGTGTGCATCTAACGTTTTACCCCACTTGGAACCCTCAGCAAGGGACTGTTTATTACACACTGCAAACTCACTAAAAAAAAAAAAAAATCCTCAGCAAGTGACTGTTTTAATTGTTTCTCTATACAAGTGTCGGCTGATGGGGCCCCCTGGCGTCCAGTAACGGCTTTACATAGCAAAACAACTGTTTGTTTATCATGGAGGGGCAAAAATGCAAGGAAAAGAAGGTTGGCAACTGAAGGCGGTTGGTGTTGTTGCCTTTTCATCCTCATCATTCTCGTATTAACCCTTTTGTTTTGGTTTTTCTTAGCTGCTCCAAAGCCTATACACTGTAGAGCAGGATTTATTACACACTCACCATAACTGGCGGAAAGCTCCAGGTCATTATGATCTTGTTTATGCTGACAATGTCCGGTGGAGATATGTTAATTACACAGCTAAATCAGCTAATTGTTGTAGTTGTTATGTTTGTTCCTTAATGACAGTATCAGCTGGACAAATTATCTGCTACTGTTAAAATAATGCAGCTACCACAGGCTGTCTGTTTCTTAAGATATATAGAAATAACACACCAAACATTACTTTGAATCACACCTGTCACAACACTTGCCACTCCACTGATCGGAAATGTGATGACACTCCTTACTCTGCAAAGGCAAGGTTAATTTAATCAGGGAACTTCTCCTGGGCAGCTTACCACTCTCTAAGTGTGCAACAGCTTACAGTGCGTCTCGCCCCTGTACTGCCACATGCTTGACCAACGAAGCGAGCAAGTGTTATCCTGAAGATCTACATTGTCAATACAGGGGGATGGTGGTCATGTGATCATTGGGCGTACCCATACCTGGCCAGGAATTGGGCAGGGTTGTGTGCCCCATTTTGGGGAATCATCGTTCCCACATTATGTCGGCAGACCAGGTAGGCAGGGTGAAGAGAGATGCTTTCTTACCACAGAATGCTACCACATGATGCCATTTGGGGCACGGATGTACCAGAGCAATTTCAGATGGAAAGCATAGGACTGAGGGTCCTTCATTCACTGTTTCCTTGGGTGAGAGTGGGCAAGAACACCTTATGGATTGAGACAATTAACTATAGGCTACAATCATTTGTAAATTTTTCCTTTTCTGCTTGGTTGGGTGAAAGGATGACATGACAGCTATGAGGCTTATGATGACACAAAATGGAATGGTTCTGATCAATTAACTGCCACCAGTAGGGGCGTGTGCACTATTGTAAGTGGTTATTGTTGTACTTTTATCCCTGAAAATAATGCAGATGGTCATATTATTACTTTGGCCATACACAACCTCGCAGGCTGCAGCAGCCAAGAATAATGTCACTGATGCATAGAATTGATTAAATTAGTTCTCTTCATGGAGAAGTCTCATCATGAATTGTTAGTGATTTTTATAGTGATAATTTTGGTCTTTTCCTGCATCATTCCTTGTGTCTGTAGTATGATGATGAGGCTGGTTCATGTAAACTTAATGATATGTCATGATGCAATTGCTGGAGATGATGAGGATGGTAAAGGGGCAATACTAGCCTAAGGTGTGGAGTTTGAAATATTGTCTTAATCTGTTTTGAGTTTTTCCATATCATTTTCACATTACTATTTTTATAACATAACCCTTATTGTTATCATATCTTTAATCACTACATTCTTACTTTACACAGTTTAATTGATTTTGATTATATATTTACACTTACCATTACACATATTCACTTTTATTGCTACACATTTTATCATAGCTTTGTTTTAGTTTAAACTACCTCATAAAATTGCTGCTAGTCTGCAAAGACACATAACAACACATACATCCTTACATATACCTATCCTTTTTATCATTATTCATTACACTGGTCAACGCCAAATTTATTGTCTAAGTTTTTTAAGCTGATTTAGGACAATTTTGATGTGCTGAATCCAAAAATCACATTGGTTTTGCTCAATCAGGTCAACTTTTTGAATTATAGTACTAAGTACTAAGTAAGTACAGGTTTTTACTTAGCACCTGATTGAGAGAAACAGATGCCATTTTCGGATTCAGTGGTGCAAAATTGTCTTAAATCAGTTGAAAAAACACAGACAACCTACAAAAAAATTATTTTTGTAACCCTGTGCTATTATTTGATTTTTGGTTGTTTCTTTTGTTGTTTCTCTTTTAATTGTGATGCTTTATTAAGCACCGAGGGGGGATATGATAGAAAAATTCCATATTATTGTTATATTATTCTTATATTAGGGCAGTGCGGTGGAGGAGTGGCTAGCACTGTGGCCGCACAGCAACTCACCCTTGGCCATGGGATCCTGGGTTTGATCCCAGCCCTTGACCAACAGTGATCTGTGTGGAGTTTGCATGTTCTCCCCGTGTCTGCATGGGTTTACTCTAGGATTTCTCCGGTTTCCTCCCACATGCCAAAAACATGTAAGTTAGGTTAATTGGAGACTCTAAAGTGGCTCTAGGTGGGAATATCTCCCATAGATTGAGTCCCCATCGTGCTGTTTGCTCTCTACATGTCTGTTCTTTTCTTCTTCTCTATCCCCTCACCCCCCAGCCAGTTGCAGCAGATGACTGCCCCTCCCTGAGCCTGGTTATGCTGGAGGTTTCTTCCTGTTAAAAGGGAGTTTTTCCTCTCCACCGTCGCCAAGTGCTTGCTCACAGGGGATCGCCTGATTGCTGGGGTCTTTCTGCAACTGTGGGGGTTCCCCCCCTACAGTTGATAGTGCTATGAGATGACTGTTGTTGTGAAATGGCGCTATATAAATAAAGTTGAATTGAATTGAATTGAATTGAATTGAATTGAATGTGTGTGTGAATGGTTAAGGGATAGCGCTGTACCATGGCTGCTTCATCCATTCTGGTGGATGCCCTGAATTTTGCCAGAGGGAAAATTCAGAGCATCCACCAGACAGGCATTGATGCCAGACAGGCATCGATGGGACAGCTTTAAAAGTTGGACTGGGAAATGTTTGATTCAGACGTTCAGTGTGTGTGGACTGAGGGCTACAGTCTGTGACTTCTCCCTCATTGGCCATGAGGAATAAATTTACTTACATTTAAATATTCTGCCTGATTTTTGACTCACATTGATTATGCTGAAAAATAATCTAACACCCATCTTTGCCATGGATTTTCATCACCCGAATCTGAACCAAGTCCATAACCTGAAGTGGAATTTTACTCAGCCCAATGTGCTGCTGCTGAGCATGAGGTAACTCCATGCTCGTCGGTCTGGCCCCGTCCTCTTCTATAAATGTTGCAGTGTTCACCGTTGTAATTGCAGACCCCCATCCAACTGTGGCCAAGTCCTGGAGGCATCTGGGGCTAGCATGGTGTCGCTCATCGGCATGGGTACCGACACTGGGCGAGAACTGGTCGACTTGAAAGCAAGGGTGTCCGTTAGCTCTTAGTACCATTCACTCCCAGTGTCTGTCAGGGATGGGTGGGGTGCTTTCTTCCTTGGGTTCCCCGGGTAAGACAAACAGCACACCTTGGCATAGTGATTCAAGTGTTCACATCTATTACAACATTTTCCTCTTGCCGGGCATTTCTTCACTTTATGGCGGTGTGTCACGGGCCCACAACCCCTACAACGGGAGTTTCCCAAGGCAGACCTTTGGCTGACAGCATTGATTTCCCAATAATCTTCATCCGAGCTATCCTTGCTATCAGGGTCCGTGACATTAGCTGAGGTGGGCGGCTCTGGCATCTTCTCCGGTGCCAACTTAGCTCCACAGTTAGCTTATCAACAGCTTCCAACCGGAGGGCTAGCTCAACTGCTTCAGCTAACTACAAGTCATTAGGCGCCACTAATAGACTACCATGCAGCTCAGCGTTGCACATGTGCTCTGCTAGTTTGTCACTTAACATCTCGTCTTCAAGCGGTCCAAAATGAGACTCACTGGCTAGCTGCTTCAAGTCAATGACATATTGGTGGATAGGCTCACCTACATGCTGGTGTCTCCGGCGAAAGCAAATTCTCCAAACAGTCACGTGGTCTGGGGTGGAGAAACATTTAGCTAGCAGCTCCACAACTTCCTTATATGAGTCTGCTGTGGTGAGCATCCGTAGGCCCCTCCAGCCTTCAATACCCAGGTTGCGAACAAGAAGCGCCCGTGCCCTCACCTTATCAAGCTTCCCGAGGTCCAGTGCCTTAACCTTTTGAGTGTGAGATTTTGCTCACCCCTAGTGGCAGAGTGTGGCACTGCACCTGTCATCTCACTCTGACATGATCGGCTCCATTCAGGATTTGTACTGATTTGTACTGATCTGCCAGTTTCAGAAGGTGGCAGACATCCGTTGGAGGACTCAATGGATGACACATAATACACCAAAGAAGTAGAACTCCTTATTTCCTTTTCCTGTTTTTAGCATTTTAGCCCAGAAAGCTAATATGGCTGCTGTCCGTCATAGTACACCATCACTTAGTCAGCCTTGTACGCAGAAAATAGCCGCAGGATACAAGCAAAATTTATGTGGGATAATCATAAGACTTTGTAGATGTGGTAGAGAGTGTAAATGACTGACAACACAAAATAACAACCACGATGGGTGAAAACGCAGCGACCACGGCAACGAGCAAGTCCCCTTAGCTGATGGTAAGTGAGGTATTTCTGTGCTTTTTAATATTATACTGATTTCATGTTCATATACTTTGACGATAGACTACCAGAGTGGTGGCTCAGTTGGTAGAGCATCCGCCCCACACCTGGGAGGCAGGGGTTCAAATCCCGGCCGGGTCATGCCGAAGACCATATAAAAACAAGCAGAACTTCCTGCCGTCCAGCTTGGTGCTCAGCAATAATGGAATGGAGGAGGGAAATCTGTGGCGGCGCCTTGCATGGCAGCGGCGCCTCTGATTCTACAGTATATATGGAATGTGTGTGATTAACACTGTAGATAGGAGAAACACAATTTTGTTCTACTGTACATGATTGGTTGCATGGTTGAATGACAATAAAGGGTGATTTAATTCAATTTAATTTAAGATAAGATGATGAGGTACCTCTGTACAAAAAACGGTGTCAAAAGACTGAACTATTCTTTGTGTAAATACGTCCAAAGTCCAGTTTTGACTGAGTTATGGAATTTAAAGAAATGCCGTGACATTATGCAAATTAGATGCATAAATTTAAACTTTAAACTTTAAACTAAATGCATAAACTTTGGATCATATTTTACATCTTTCTAATTGACAGTAAGCCTTTATGTCTTATCACTTTCAAGTTATAGCCTTGGAAATCTGAACTATTTTATTGACAAAAAATATTTACCACTCTTGACCACTAGCGGTTACGTCACAATTCGGCAACAGACACACTCAGAGTTAACTTTTTTTTTTTTAGATTTAGATTCTTTTACTAGTCCCACAATGGGAAAATTACAGGGCATCCACATGAGTGGATGAGGCAGCCACTGGTGTGGCGCCCAACCCTTTCACCATTCACACACACATTCACACCTGGGGCTACTTTAGAGTCTCCAGTTAACCTAACTTGCATGTTTTTTGGCATGTGGGAGGAAACCAGAGAAATCCCAGGGTAGACCCAACATGCAAACTCCACACAGATCAGTGTTGGTCGGGGGATGGGATCGAACCCATGATCCCCCAGCCAAGGGTGAGTTCCTGTGCTGCCGCAGTGCTAACCACTCCGCCACCAAGCTGCCCAAACATACGTTTGATAGGCCTCCAACCAATGTGGCCATAGAACCGGTGGTTTACCCGGGAGCTCAAGGAAGGGACAGAATGGTGTAATGTACGCCTCCATATGTTAATCCTCAGTTGCCAAATGCTATGTATGGAAAATACCTGGGTGAAGGATGGGGCAAAATGGACTTGGCAAACACAGCTTTATTGCTGAATTATGTATAGAGCAATACACAACATGCCACCTAGCGTGGACATCCGGCAAAGAGGCTGTAAGATGGCGCCCATCCCTTATATAGCGCAGTGTGGTGACGTGACGGGAAGTGCATGTCACCACACTGCACTTCACAATAAAGTGCCATTTCCTATATATCACAGGTCAAACTGCATGTGCAGTCAAACGCGCTAGCTAGCTACTGCTAAACTCCAGCAAGCTGTGACCATGTTAGTGCTTACAATTGCTACTGTATCTACTAAAAGGGATATTAAAAATGAGTGGGGGAGCTGAACTCTGTAAGGAAACAATGCGCTTAAGACCAGGGCTCATGGACAGTTTTGAACTTACTGACAGAGGAAAAGTATCCAAACATGAGGAAATGTGCTACCTCCTTGACTGCATTATGACATAATTACTGGCCCAGGGAACACACACGCAGGCTCAGGTGAGATTCAAAGGCTTTATTCAACAACAAGAAATGTATGGATGCGTGTATGCGGAATGTGAATGGTCTGTGGGTGAACGAGGAGCGCCGGGGGCAGAATGGCACGCCGTGCAGCCAGGCAACCTTGCAGATGTAACGGTGGCTGGCGTTGGCAAAGGATCTCTTGCCTGGGAGACAGCGCCCTGCTGCGCACACAACGAGGAGTGGATGAGAGGGGAGAGGAGTTGGCGAGGATGGGAGGAATCCGCCACCAGGGAATCCACCTGTGCACAGGGGAGAGACTGGAAGACAGGTGAGTGAAGATACAGCTTACGTGCTGGTAGGAGATACTGCAGGTCGGGAAGGAACGATCCTGCAGAGGGATTGAGAGCGTTGATTAACAGACGGCTCCAGACCCTTGTTCTGGGCCGAGTGGGTTAAATAGCCTGTGATTGACGAGGCGCAGGTGTGAGCGCAGCTGAGGCAGATGACTGGGAGCGGCGAGTTGTGACAGTACTCCCCCCCCCTCCCCGAGCAGGAGGCGTTGGTTTATCCGGGTGCGCCCGGTGGAACTCCGTGATTAGCTCCTTATCCAGCACAAAGGAAGAGCACACCCAGGATCTCCACTCCGGGCCATACCCCTCCCAATCCACCAGGTACTGCAGCCCACGACCTCAGCGCCGGGAGTCCAGGATGGAGGCAACCTCCCATGCCGGGTGGCCGTCGATCATCATGGGAGGGGGCGGTGCCCTAGGAGGAGGACAGATTGGGTCGGATATCACGGGTTTGACCTTGGAAACGTGAAACGTGGGACAAACACGGAGGGGGGGGGGCAAACGCACAGCCACCGGGTTGATTACCTTAGAGATGGTGAAGGGACCGATAAAGCGTGGCGCCAGCTTCTTCTTCTCGGCCTTGAGATTAACATCCCGGGCTGAAAGCCAGACCTGTTGGCCCACCTGGTAACTGGGAGCAGGCTTCCTGTGGCGATTATCCGTAGTGCTGTTGCGCGCCGCCGTGCGTAAAAGCACCTCGCGCGTCCTGGTCCACAGGCTCCGGCAGCGCCTCAGGTGTGCCTGGATGGATGGAATGGCTACCTCGCTCTCCTGCTCGGGGAACAAAGGGGGGTCGTAGCCCAATGACGCCCGGAAGGGGGACATCCCAAAAGCCGATGACAGTGTTGCATTGTGGGCATATTCCACCCAGGCCAGGTAAGAGCTCCAGGAGGATGGGTTGGAGGAGGTGATGCAGTGCAGGGCAGCTTCCAGCTCCTGGTTGGTGCGCTCACACTGCCCGTTGGATTGGGGGTGGTGACCGGAAGAGAGACTCACCGTGGCCCCCAGGGCGTTGCAAAAACACTTCCACACTTGGGACACGAACTGGGGCCCCCGATCAGATATGATGTCCATTGGGATCCCGTGCAGTCTGACCACATGTTGGACAAGGAGATCGGCCGTCTCCCGTGCCGAGGGGAGACCATGGAGAGGCACAAAGTGAGCGGCCTTGGAGAATCGGTCCACAATAGTCAGGACGGTGTCGTATGAATTCGAAACGGGGAGGCCAGTAACAAAGTCCAGAGCTATATGTGACCAGGGTCTGCCCGGGACCGGCAGGGGATGGAGCAGCCCTGCAGGAGGGGAGTTTGGGTCTTGCTCGTAGTGCACTGGGGGCAGGCCCGGACGTAATTGGCGACGTCCTTCTGAAGTCCGGGCCACCAGAAAGAGCGCTGAAGGAGGTCCACCAGCCGGGAGATGCCAGGATGACAGGCGAGCTTGGACATGTGGGCCCAGTGAATGACATCCCCCTGAACTGCCAATGGCACAAAAAGCCTCCCTGCCGGGCCGCCGCCAGGGTCCGGTTTGGTCTCCTGTGCCCTCCGGATCTTGTCTCTGATGGACCAGGAAACCGCCCCCACAACACACGAGTTGGGCAGGATGGTGTGGTCCTGCTTCTCCGGGGTCTCAGGGGCAAACTGTCTGGACAGTGCATCGGGTAACCCATTCTTGGAGCCTGGACGGTAGGTGATTGTGAACCGGAAGCGTGCGGAAAACAGAGACCAGCACGTCTGGTGGGCATTCAGGCGCTTGGCCGACCTCAGATACTCCAGGTTCTTGTGGTCCGTCCAGACCACAAAAGGCTGCGCTGCCCCCTCCAGCCAGTGACGCCACTCCTGCAGCGCGAGATTCACTGCCAGAAGCTCCCTGTCGCCGACGTCATAATTGCGCTCAGCCGCAGACAGGCACCGGGAGAAGAAGGCACAGGGGCACTTCACCCCATCCGCCGGAGAACGTTGGGACAGAACTGCCCCCACCCCCATATCAGACACGTCTACTTTGCATATCATTCAAACCGCTCCACGGAGGATGCTATAGTCACCACCCTACACTCTGTCATCACCCACCTGGACCAGAAAGACACCTACGCCAGACTCCTGTACATTGATTTCAGTTCAGCATTCAACACCATTATTCCCCAGAGACTGATGGAGAAATTACTCCTTCTCGGTCTGAACACCGCCACATGTCTCTGGATCCTGGATTTCCTGACTGAGAGACCTCAGTCTGTCCGGGTTGGAAACAACATCTTCAACTCTGTCACGCTGAGCACCGGATCCCCTCAAGGCTGTGTACTCAGTCCACTGTTGTTTATACTTCTAACACATGACTGTGTATCCAGACATGAGGGGAACCAGATTATTAAGTTTGCAGATGACACCACGGTGGTGGGACTTATTCAGAGGGATGAGGAATCAATGTACAGGGAAGAAGTGAGAGACCTGGAGGGCTGGTGCAGGGAGAACAATCTGGTGCTCAACATGGACAAAATGAAGGAGATGATTATCGACTTCCGGCGGTCACAGCCTGAGCACGTCCCCCTCAGCATCGGCGGCCGTTTAGTGGAGAGAGTAGAGAACATCAAGTTCCTCGGAGTGCAGATCTCGCAGGACCTGACCTGGAGCAAGAATTCCTTGGAGACCAGGAAGTGGACTCAGCAGAGACTGCACTTCTTGAGGAAACTCAAACAGGCCTCTCTCCCCATCTGCATCCTCAGGACCTTCTACAGAGGTGTGGTGGAGAGTGTTCTGATGTACTGCATTGCTACATGGTACTCCAGTTGCAGTATGTCAGACAAAAAAGCCCTGCAGAGGATAGTCAAGGGGGCTGAGAGGGTAATTGGAGTCTCCCTCCCCTCTGTCCAAGAACTTTTTCAGAACCGTTGTAGGAGCAGGGCACTGAACATTGTCAAGGACCGTTCTCACCCTCTGCATAAACACTTTGAACTTCTTCCATCTGGTAAACGATTCCGGAGCATCAGAGGCAGAACCACCAGACTGATCAACAGCTTCCTTCCACAAGCTGTCAGGATGCTGAACAGTTGACCCGGAATCTCTCATACACACTACTGCACCTACGGACATTTTGTATATTGTTGCTGCTCTTCTTCGATTGACGATCGTCACTTCCTTGTGGTAACGTATCGTCACTTCCTGTTTTGCTGTCTGCCTGTGTGGTTGCTCTCCAGCCACTAGCTATGGCTACTAGCTCTCTTTCCTCTCCTCTGGTGTGCTCTCTCTGTCAGATGTTTAGCTACACCTCTGCCTCTTTTAGTGATAACGGTAAATGTAATAAATGTTGTCTTTTTGAGGCGCTCGAGGCGAGGTTGTCTGATTTGGAATCCCGGCTCCGCTGCATTGAAACACCGTCTGCGCCAGTTAATCTTGACGGACGCCCTTTAGCTGCAGCGGAGCTAGCTAGCTTAGGCCCCACTGTCAGCGGTCCCCCGGCTCTCCTCAGCAGCGAGGAGACTGGGTGGGTGACGGTGAGAAGGAAGCCTAGTCGCAAAGCCCCGGTTCACCACCAACCTGTTCACGTTTCGAATCGTTTTTCCCCGCTGAGGAAAAAACTCTGATCATTGGCGACTCTGTAGTCAGAAACGTGAACCTAGAGACTCCAGCGACCATAGTCAAATGCATTCCTGGGGCCAGAGCAGGCGACATCGAGTCAAATTTGAAAATGCTGGCTAAAAGTAACTGTAAATACTCCACAATTGTTATTCACGCCGGCATTAATGACATCCGTCTCTGGCAGTCAGAAGTCACGAAACTTAATGTAGAATCGGTGTGTGACTTTGCAAAAACGATGTCTGCCACTGTAGTATTCTCTGGCCCCCTTCCCAATCTGACCAGTGATGACATGTTTAGCCGCTCGTCATCCTTGAACCGCTGGCTGTCTGTGTGGTATCCTAAAAATGACGTGGGCTGCATTGACAATTGGAGCTCTTTTTGGGGAAAACCTGGTCTTATGAGACGAGACCGCATTCATCCCACTTTGGATGGTGCTTCTCATTTATCTAACAATCTGGCATCTTTTTTATCCAAATTTCCAAAACCCTGACTACTCAGAGTTGGGACCAGGAAGCAGAGTCGCAGTCTTACACGCCTCTCTGCAGCTCCTCTTCATCCGCCACCCCTCAGCTTAGCCCCTGTCTTCCCCATCAGAGAATCGTTGTCTGCTCCCTCCAAAGTAAATAAAAATATAATGTATAAGCATCCCAAAGTGATAAAGCAAAATATTGGTAAAACTCAAATTAAACATAAAGCCTCTAAATTGAATGATTTGGCCTCTGTTCCTCATAATTTAAAAATTAAATGTGGTTTATTAAATATTAGGTCTCTAACTCCCAAGTCTCTGTTAGTCCATGATCTGTTAATTGATCATCATATTGATTTAATTTCCTTTACAGAGACTTGGTTAGGGCAAGAGGATTATGTTGGTTTAAATGAATCAACTCCCTCTGGTTATTTAAACTGTCAAAATCCAAGAAGTTCTGGTCGTGGAGGAGGAGTAGCAACAATTTACCATTCCAAATTACTAGTTAATGTAAAGCAAAAAACATGTTATAATTCCTTTGAGGGCCTGGTCCTCAGTATTGGGCACTTTAGCAATTTTAGGTTAAACCCAATTTTATTTGCCATAATTTATCGTCCCCCATCAACCTATTCAGAATTTTTATCCGAATTTGCTGATTTCTTAGTTGATTTAGTGCTGAAATCTGATAGAATAATTATAGTAGGGGACTTTAATATACATGTGGATGTAGATAGTAACTGCCTTTATGTGGCTTTTAATTCAATATTAGACTCGATTGGGTTTTCTCAGAAAGTAGGAAATTCTACTCATTACCTCCACCATACATTGGACCTTGTTCTGACATATGGCATAGAAATAGAAAATCTTGTAGTGTCTCCTCATAACCCTGTACTGTCAGACCATTGTCTGTTAACCTTTGATTTTACTATTTCTGACTATTTGGCTCCTAAAGAAAAATATTATCACAGTAGATGCCTCTCAGATGATGCTGTTTCCAAATTTATGCAGATTGTTTCCTCTATGCCATGTGTCAACACAACGGAAATAAGCTATAGACAGCTTGCTCCTTCTGTAATTGATAACATGGTGGATAGTGTTTCAGCTTCTCTGCATCAGGCTCTAGACTTGGTGGCCCCATTAAAAAAGAAAAAGTCTAATCAGAGATTTCTAACTCCTTGGTTCAACACAGAAACTCGTAGCTTAAAACAGAAGACCCGTCAATTAGAAAGAAAATGGTGCTCTACTAATTTAGATGAAATCTATTTAGCTTGGAGAAATCATCTTTCAATTTATAACAAATCTCTTAGAAAAGCTAGAACGACTTATTACTCTGCATTAATAGAAGAGAACAAGAATAATCCCAGGTTTCTTTTCAGTACTGTAGCCAGGTTGACAAAGAGTCAGGACTCTGTCAATCCTAGCATTCCCTTAGAGCTTACTAGTCAGGACTTTATGAACTTTTTCAATAATAAAATTTCATCCATCAGAGATAAAATCAATCAGATTCTTCCCACAGTTAACTTAAATACTGTAACTACTACAACTCCTTCTATTGATGTCTGTCTTGATGAGTTTACTCCAATCGACCTTTGTGAGTTAGACAAAATAGTTTCCTCATCCAAACCTTCAACTTGTCTTTTAGACCCTATTCCTACCAGGTTATTTAAAGAAGTCTTCCCACTTATTGGTAGCTTTATTCTTCATATAATCAATTCTTCATTAACTTTAGGCCATGTACCGCAGGCTTTTAAAACGGCTGTAATTAAACCCTTACTCAAAAAGCCAACGCTAGATCCAGGAGCTTTAGCTAACTATAGACCAATCTCTAATCTCCCTTTCATTTCAAAAATCTTAGAAAGAGTTGTTGCTACGCAATTATTTGACCACCTGCAGGGAAATGGTTTACTTGAAGAGTTTCAATCTGGGTTTAGAATCCATCATAGTACAGAAACAGCCTTAGCGAAGGTCACTAATGACCTCCTCATTGCATCTGAAAATGGACTAGTTTCTGTACTTGTCCTTTTAGACCTTAGTGCAGCTTTTGATACTATTGATCATAATATTCTACTTGATAGATTAGAACACTATGTTGGACTTAATGGAACTTCGTTGCAGTGGTTTAGATCTTATTTATCTGATAGCTTCCAGTTTGTTCATGTAAATAATGAGTTTTCTTTCAGCTCAAAGCTTAGTCATGGAGTTCCACAGGGATCTGTGCTAGGCCCTACTCTTTTTAGGTTATATATGCTTCCGTTAGGCAACATTATTAGAAAGCACTGTATACATTTTCATTGTTATGCAGATGACACACAATTATACCTGTCAATGAAGCCAGATGATAGTAATCAATTAGCCAAGTTAGAAGCCTGTCTTAAGGAAATCAAAGCTTGGATGACTTGTAATTTCCATCCATCCATCCATCCATCTTCTACCGCTTTTCCGGAGGTCCGGGTCGCGGAGGCAGCAGTTCAAGCAGAGAAGCCCAGACTTCCCTCTCCCCAGCCACCTGCTCCAGCTCTTCAGAGGGGATACCAAGGCGTTCCCAGACTAGCTGGGAGACATAGTCTCTCCACCGAGTCCTGGGTCTGCCCCGGGGTCTCCTCCCAGTGGGACGTGCCTGAAACACCTCAAGTGGGAGACGTCCAGGAGGCATCCTAATCAGATGCCCATACCACCTCAACTGACTCCTTTCAATGTGGAGGAGCAGCGGTTCTACTCTGAGCCTCTCCCGGATGACTGAGCTCCTCACCCTATCTCTGAGGGTGAGTCCAGCAATCCTACGGAGAAAGCTCATTTCAGCCGCTTGTATCCGCGATCTCGTTCTTTCGGTCATTACCCAAAGCTCGTGACCATAGGTGAGAGTAGGAACGTAGATTGACTGGTAAATCGACAGCTTTGCCTTAGAACTAAGCTCCCTCTTCACCACAACAGACCGGTACAACGTCCGCATCACTGCAGATGCTGCTCCAATCCGTCTGTCGATCTCTCGCTCCATTTTCCCCTCACTCGTGAACAAGACCCCAAGATACTTAAACTCCTCCACTTGGGGCAGGAGCCTGTCCCCAACCCGGAGAGGACAATCCACCTTTTTCCGGCTGAGGACCATGGACTCGGACTTGGAGGTGCTGACTTGTAATTTCCTGCTATTAAATTCAGATAAGACTGAAGTCATTCTTGTTGGTCCAAAAAAACTTAGAAATTCCTTTCCAAATAAAACTTTCAGTTTGGATGCAGTTACTCTTTCTCTTAATAGCTCTGTGAGGAATCTTGGAATTATTTTTGATCAGGATTTGTCCTTCAATTCACATATTAAATTTGTTTCTAAGACTGCCTTCTATCATTTGCATAATATTGCCAAGTTTAGGAGCATCTTGTCTCAGAGTGATGCTGAGAAGCTGATCCATGTTTTTGTTAGCTCGAGAT
Organism: Pholidichthys leucotaenia; assembly: GCA_020510985.1. Taxonomy (NCBI): domain Eukaryota; kingdom Metazoa; phylum Chordata; class Actinopteri; order Cichliformes; family Pholidichthyidae; genus Pholidichthys; species Pholidichthys leucotaenia. The sequence continues at coordinate 140,751,207 of CM035847.1, forward strand.
TAGATTATTGTAATTCTTTATTATCAGGCTGTCCTAAAACATCTTTAAAAAGTCTTCAGCTGAACCAAAATGCTGCAGCAAGAGTTTTAACAGGTACTAGAAAGAGAGATCATATCTCTCCGGTTCTGGCCTCCCTTCATTGGCTTCCCATAGAGTTTAGAATTAAGTTTAAAATCCTTCTTCTTACTTACAAAGCCCTAAACAATCAGGCTCCTTTTTATTTAAAAGATCTGATACTACCGTATTATCCTAACAGAGCACTACGCTCCCAAAATGCAGGATTACTTGTAATACCTAGAATCTCCAAAAGTACAATGGGAGGCAGAGCCTTCAGTTATCAAGCTCCTCTCCTGTGGAATCAGCTGCCAATCTGGATTTGGGAGTCAGACTCGATCTCTGTTTTTAAGAATAGGGCTAAAACCTACCTTTTTGATATAGCCTACAATTAGGGAGGGATCATGTGTTTCTGAACCCTCCCTTAGTTATGCTGCTAATAGGTTTAGTCAGCTGGGGGACCTCCAGTAATGCACTGGGCCTCACTCCTTTCCTCACTCTCTATGAAATATTTTTTTTGCTGGTCATTAACATTTGTTTGTTCTCTCCCATAGATTGAGTCCCCATCGTGCTGTTTGCTCTCTACATGTCTGTTCTTTTCTTCTTCTCTATCCCCTCACCCCCCAGCCAGTCGCAGCAGGTGACTGCCCCTCCCTGAGCCTGGTTCTGCTGGAGGATTCTTCCTGTTAAAAGGGAGTTTTTCCTCTCCACCATCGCCAAGTGCTTGCTCACAGAGGATCGCCTGATTGCTGGGGTCTTTCTGCAACTTTGGGGGTTCCCCCCTACAGTTGATAGTGCTATGAGATGACTGTTGTTGTGAAATGGCGCTATATAAATAAAGTTGAATTGAATTGAATTGAATATTATTTGTATATTATAGTTAGTTAGTTGTTTTTTTTTTTCTCCCCAAGTTTGTCTCAGGGATGTGTGAATGGATGGGGGGGTGGGAGTGGGGGGTGGAGCTATGTGGGAGTGTGTCTTAAATCATGCTGCTTCTATTTATATGGATGCCGAGAGAAACGCAATTTCATCTTGCCTGCACTACAGTTGTATGTACAGCAATATGACAATAAAGTTTGATTTGATTTGATTTGATTTGATTTAACACCTCCCAGAGCGGAAAAAGGCACCAAACGCAGGCTGTGAGTTAGCAGATTTATTAACAGAATGAAATTGAACAACAAAACTTGTGAGGGGAAAGAAATACAGGTCAATACGAATAGCTGAGGTTAAGGCGAGAAATACGCCGGATAAACCTGGAGACAATCTCAAAACAGATAAGCACAGATAACCCAGCTAAGGTGAGAGCATTGCCGACTAACCTGGAGAAATGATAGCGAACACGTAGCACAAAAAACAGATGACTTACGTGATTCAGTGAGAAGGAAGTAAAAGCTGATAGTAGGGTGCTGCGTTGAACAAAATTGTGCAGCCCCTTAAATAGTAGACAGAACCAAAAACACAATATACAACAGGTGTGAGTACCTGAATGGGCAGGAGAGAGTGAAGGTAAATGATTGGGATCAGCTGAGACCATGAGAGGGAGGCAAACCACACTGGCAGCTGACAGGGCATGCCCATGCTAGGCTACACGCCCCTGACAGCTGTCAACAGTAAGAAAAGACTAAACTGGGATATAAAGAATAACAATAACAAGTCAATATGCAATTATAGATCAGTACAGAAAATAAAATTATAACACAAACACAAGCAGAAAAATGACAATAGGAACAATAATGCAAAAAGGACATAAATGCAACGTATAAATGAACAGGCAGAAAATGCCATGAGACAGAATCTGGGAATCTCCAGCCCTCCGCTCATGACAGAGCCCCCCTCTCAAGCGGTGGATCCAGACACCCCAGGGTAACACCGAAAGAAAAAAGAAAAAACTTGCCCCCCCCCTTCCCCCCGGCAGGACCACAACAGTAACCCACCCAGGGTGGGTGGTGGGGGAAACAGGCTAAGAGGGAATGAAACAATACCCTGTTCAGGACCCACACCACTCAACGTAAATGATTACCCCTCCCCCCCCCGGGCCAAAGAATTAGAAAAAGGTTCCGGGGGGCGACCAAAGACTAAGGCCTGGCAGACAGCGAGGTGGTCTGAATCGGGTGGCCTGCCAAAGAAAATGGACCACCCACCCAATGGCTCCATCCGTCAGACAGTTGTCCAGAGTCCCAGACCCGCCAGGTGGCCCAATGGACTGAGTCAGGTGGCCTCCCAGAGAACATGGGCCACACCACTCTGCGGTGTCGCCTGTTGGGCAGTCTGCCTGAGTCTTTTCACCACCTGAACAGGAGGAGTGGTCCAGGAGGTGGCCGCCCGACGGGAAGGCCAACCAGTGGGCCGGATGGAGAAAATGAGAACATCGGGACAATGTCCGGCACCGGAGGGGGAACCATGATGTTCGCGGGCTGGCCAGTCTCACCCTCAGGGGTCTTAGACTGAGACATGGTTGTACCCTCGGTGGCTCCAGGCTGGAGCAGAGCTGCACCCGCGGTGGCTCCGAGCTGGAGCGTAGCTGCACCCACGGGGTCCTGGACTGAGATGATGTTGCACCTACAGAGGCTCCAGGCTAGAGCATAACTGCACCCGCGGGGGCTCCAGGCTGGAGCATAACTGCACCCTCGGGGACTCCAGATTGGACCAAGGCTGTGCCTTTGGATGACCCGGGCTGGGTGGAGCATCAATGATGACCTCTATCAGAGGGAGAACCATGACAACTGTGGGTTGGTCAACAACACCCATGGGGGCTCTGGGCTTGAGCATAGCTGAACCCTCGGTGGCTCCCGGCAGAAGCAGAGCTGCACCCTCAGTGGCCCCCGGCAGGAGTAGAGCTGCACCCCAGGTGGCCCTGGTCTGGGCCAAAGCTGCACCCACAGAGGTTCCAGAATGGGACGGAGCGTACTCGACGACCTTGGCGGGAGGAGCAGCACCCACGGAGGTCCCGGGCCGAGACGAAGCATTCTCAATGACCTCAGTGGGGGAAGCTGGACCCACAGCTATCTTGGGCAGTGAACCTGGATCCACTGAGACATCTGGTGCTGGTGAATTATCCTCGGTGACCCTGGGAGGAAGCTCAGACAACAGATGCATGGACACAGGGTCAGGGTCACCGATGGTGGTGGAGTCTGGTGAGGTGAGCTCAAGTGCAGCTGATGGCTGCGACACTTGCCTGTGCTCCTTAGGCATGGTGGTGGGTGCTGTAGACAACCCAGAAGATTCTCCGCAATTGGCTGCAGGCACGTTGACGAGTGGAGCTGGATATCCTCCCTCTGTTTGAGTCATGAGTTCAGGGAGGAGTCATGGCTTACACTCCAAGAAAATGTGTGCCTCAACCGCCAAGGCCTGCTGACGCTCCTCCACCGATGGTTCTGGCCAGAGCTCGGGAGGAGAAGGCAGGGCTGCTGCTGCTGCTGGAGAGCGGCGAGAGGCTCGGGGATTCCATGCCTGGGACCCCTTCCTGGTTGACACAGGCAGGGGTTCTGAGGCAATTTCTCCCAGCCCGTGGAGCGTAGACGAGGGGTTGATTGTGGTGAGGAGAAGGTCAGTTAGTTCCGGATGGCTCCACAAGCTGGGGCATGCCTCCAGAGCTGTGCAGCTCCTTCCAGGCATTCCCGGACCGCCTCGGGAGTGTGGGAAACATGAGCCTCAGATAAGATGTTCTGAATAATGTTCAGTGCCCAAGACTCTTCCTCACTAAACCTCATCGACTGTCACTAGAATACTCTGCCATGTCGGCAAAAAAACAAAAAAACAGTCTTTTCTTTTCTTTTACAGGAAAAAGAACATGGGAGGGAAAGAAAAAGGCTAAACTCACAGCCGCTGGTGCCCACACTGGCAGAACCCTTCTGTCATAAACACCTCCCAGAGCGGAAAAAGGCACCAAAAGCAGGCTGTGAGTTAGCAGATTTATCAACAGAACAAAACTGAACAACTAAACTTGAGAGGGGAAAGAAATACAGGTCAATACAAATAGCTGAGAAAAACTGCACAGCCCCTTAAATAGTAGGCAGAACCAGAAACACAATAGTCAACAGGTGTGAGTACCTGAATGGGCAGGATAGAGCGAAGGAAAATGATTGGGATCAGATGAGGCCATGAGAGGGACGCAAACCACACTGGCAGCTGACAGGGCATGCCTATGCCAGGCTACATGCCCCTGACAGCTGTCAACAGTAAGAAAAGACTAAACTGGGATATAAAGAATAACAATAACAAGTCAAGGTGCAATTATAGATCAGTACAGAAAATAAAATTATAACATAAACACAAGCAGAAAAATGACAATAGGAACAATAATGCAAAAAGGACATAAATGCAGTGTATAATTGAACAGGCAGAAAGTGCCATGAGACAGAGTCTGGGAATCTCCAGCCCTCTGCTCATGACACCCTGGCTGACTCCATCCAGTGCAAGTCATAAGAGTAAGGTAATGATCATAAATGTATTGAATTGTATTGTGTCATAAGGGTTCACGCAGTTATATAATGTATGTCAGCATATATTGCACATATATTTAGCATGTTTAAAATGTAGGTAGATAATTTTGACCTGGTCATTTTAAAAGTAGCTCACAAGCCAAAAAAGTGTGGGCACCCCCGGTCTAGAGCAACACCTGGAGTCTATCTGTGCATATGCTTGTCAGTATGCATATTAGAATAGAATAGGCTTTATTGTCATTGTACAGTAGTACAACCTAATAGTACTGAATGCAAAAGACGCAATAGACTTACACAATGGTCCCCTCCGGTATACAACTAGGAAAATGCCGGTCGCCATGGAGGGTGAGAATATGTATGGGTACATAATCATACCATGTAGGATAACTAAGTAGACGGTTATGCTGTTTCATTCCATCTAGCTACAATGCTCTGCACTGTGTGTGTTTATATATTTATATATTTATTCCATCTAGCTACAATGCTCCGCACTATGTGTTTATACAGTATATCTACATATTTATTCCATCTAGCTACAATGCTCTGCACTGTGTGTTTATATATCTACATATTTATTCCATCTAGCTACAATGCTCCGCACTGTGTGTTTATATATTTATATATTTATTCCATCTAGCAACAATGCTCCACACTGTGTGTGTTTATATATTTACATATTTATTCCATCTAGCTACAATACTCCGCACAGTGTGTTTATATACTCATATATTTATTCCATCTAGCTACAATGCTAGAAATTAGACTCAGAAATATTGACATCAGTCTGTCTTGTGGAGTTTTGATCAAGAAAAGAATTTTCTAAATATATAAACTGTGTGTTTATATATTTATATATTTATTCCATCTAGCTACAATGCGCCGCACTGTGTGTCTATATATGCATATATTTATATTTATATGTACATATGTATACTCGCTGCTCTTGTTTTTCTCTTGCCTTCTGATTGTTGCTCTGAGTGTTGCTATCCTTGTGCTGTTGCAATCCTGGAATTTCCCCATTGTGGGACTAATAAAGGCTTATCTTATCTTATCTTATCTTATCTTATCTTACAGAACAACGAAACTGTGGGTGCTCCACCAGGCTACTGCACAATAAAGTAAGGGAAAAGGATTAGATAAAAACATGGTTACAGACACACTACTGAAATAAAAATAAATGAAAATAAAAATAAAATAAAAATGGCCCAGAATTATGGAAATATACACATGTAAGGTAGTGGCTATGTACGTGGAACTATGTACACAAGAGTGCAGACTGCAAACACACAATTGAACACACAATTGAGTAAAATGGCCCAAGGATTATGGAAAATATACATAACAGTGGTTTCGGGGATGGGTCAATATACATGAAAGTGAGGAGTGGAAAAACAGGTGAGTTATTATGATAATTAAAAGGTCCTCAGTTCTGTGCATGTGAATGTTTGGAGGGAGGGGGGTGGGGCCTCTGACTGTTTGCAGTTCGGATGGCCCAGGAGAAGAAACTGTTTGTCAGTCTGGAGGTGTGGAACCTGATCAGTCTGAACTGTCATCCAGAGGGAAGCAGGTCAAACAGGTGGTGGGCGGGATGTGAGGGGTCCCCTGTGATGGCCTTGATCCTTCTGAGACAGGAGGATCTGGGGATGTCATCCAGGGAAGGCAGAGGGCCGCCGATAATTTTTTGGGCGGTGTTGATGACCCTCTGCACAGCCTTCCTGTTCTCGGCCATGGAGCCGGCGTACCTCACACCCAGACAGTAGGTGAGCACGCACTCAACTGAGCAGCGATCAAAGGCTAGCAGCAACTACTGGTCCAGGTTGTTCTTCCTCAGGACACAGAGGAAGTGCAGCCGCTGCTTGGCTTTCTTCACCAGAGCCTTGGTGTTGAAAGTCCAAGAGAGGTCAGAGGAGATGTGGGTGCCCAGGAACCTTAAGGCGGGGACATTTTCCACGTGGTCGCCATTTATAAGGGGCAGGGGCGGTCCTGTCTGTTCTTCCTGAGGTCCTGTATGTGTCTTTGGTTTTTTGGACATTCAGTTTCAGGTTGTTTGCTTGGCACCACAGCAGCAGATTCTCTGCCTCCGCCCTGTATGCCTTCTCATCGTCATCAGCGATGAGCCCAACCAAGGTAGTATCATTCGTGTATTTCACGGTGATGGTGGTTGGGTGGGTTCGAATACAGTCAGTACGTACAGTCACTAAGCTGGCACACAAATGTTATATTGTAAGAACACTATTAAAAAATCTTATGACACAATATTTCCTTAAGGGATAGCAATACAACAAAGAAACTGGAATAAAAGATTGTCATAGAAGAAGCCACCAAGAAAAAGGCAGGTGTTGGGGATTTCAACATGGGTTTGTTTCACATTTTTTTTTTTAACTTTATGCAAGTCATTTGAGCATTGTGATAGTCAAACACCGTCATCTCAGCAGTGGCTGAGATAGTGGCAGTAGACAGTGAAAATTCAGCACTGATTTTAGTCCACAGTCCTCCAGCACAAGTGACACTTCAGAAAATTTAGTCAAGCAGTTTGTGCCTGCTAAAAAGAGAAAAGCCTCTTTTTTGTGGTTTCTGTAACTCAGGAATACAGTTTATCCATCATGAAATTTACAAGACTACATCCCACTCAAGACAAGCCATAAAATGGGATTGTGAAATAATGACACTTGGCATACACTTCACATTGCAAATGGCTACTTGAACACCACTGAACTTTGCCCTTGTATTTAATTATTGCTGAGAAACATTTTTCAAATTAAGTCTACTTCCAGGGCCTGTTCAAATATTTTGTTTATTCAGTTTAACATACAGGGAAACATATTGTAAATGTCAGTTGGACCAATCCCATATCTCCACTGTAAAAATTATTGACAAGGTCCAAATACTTTCTATACTGCAGTTTGAATATTTCTGTCACACTTCATGACAAATGACAATGTCATCTCTTCAATTTGAGCTTATAAAAATGAATTTGTGAGTAAAAGAACTAACAAGAACTCACAAAGTTTGGTACCTTATTTACCCAAACATATTTTGACAGGGTCCCACAGGGGTGCTCCTGATGTAAGGGATTAACACACACACATACTGTACATACTGTACATACACAGTTATGTGAAGAAATTAGGACACCCCATTAAATATTCAGTTCTTTATTGAGAAATGTTCACATATAGATGTCTAATCTTGTTTTTATTTATCTCTGGAAAATAAGGTGATGTAATTGAAGGTAAATAACAAAAATTAACCTTGTTTTACTCATTAAACAAAAGACATCAACAAACATGCATATTCTAACTAAGAAAAAAGTTGGGACTGCTGCCTAATAGCTAGTGTTACCCCCATTGGCTGAAATAACTTCAGTGAGACACTTCTTGTAGCCATCTACCAGTCTCTGACATCGGTCTGAGGAAAGTTTTCCCCACTCTTCAACGCAGAATTCTTTCAGCTGTGAGATGTTTGAGGGGTTTCTTGCATGTACAGCCCCGTTTCAAGTCACCCTACAGCATCGCAATAGGATTAAGATCTGGACTTTCACTCAGCCATTCCATGACTCTCCATTTCTTACTTTTTAGCCAGTCCTTGGTGGATTTACTGGTATGTATTGGGTCATTGTTATGTTGCAGGGTCCAGTTCTGCTTCAGCTTTAATTTTTTTACAGATGGTCTCACGTGGTCCTCAAGCACCCTCTGATACATGATGGATTATATGATCGTAAACCGGCCAGGTCCTGCTGCAGCAAAGCATCCCCAAACCATGACACTTCCACCTCCATGCTTCACAGTTGGTATGAGGTTCTTTTCCTGGAATGCTGTATTTGATCTATGCCAAACACGTCCTCTGTTCTGGTATCCAAATAATTCAATTTTATACTCATCCTGTCCAAAGAACATTATTCCAGAAGCCCTGGTCTTTGTCTACGTTCTCTCTGGCAAACTTCCGTCTTGCCTTCATGTTTCTCTTCGAGAGCACAGGTTTCCTCCTTGTACGCCTCCCATGCAAGTTAAACTTGTGCAGTCTCTTTCTGATTGTAGAGGCACGCACTTTCACATCAACAGTAGTAAGAGTCTGCTGTAGGTCCCATGATGACATGTTAGGGGTTTTGGAGACTTTTTTAACATCTTGTGGTCTGCTCTCGGGGTGAACTTGCTTGGATGACCAGACCTGGGCATGTTGGCAGTTGTCCTGAATGTCCTCCACTTGTAGACTATTTTCCAGACAGTGGAATGGCTGATTTCACATTCTTCTGAGATCTTTTTAAATCCCTTACCAGACTCATAAGCTGTTACATTCTTCTTCCTGAAGGTCTCAGACAGCTCTTTCGATCTCACCATGGTGTTCACTCTCACTTCAGCAGTCAGGAGCACACCAAACTAAATGTCTGAGGTTTAAACAGGACGAGCCTCCTGAACCTGATGTGATACACCTGTGTGTGATTTTAGACATTTTAAGTGGGAATAAATGTGGGGGTGTCCTAATTTATTCCTCACCAGAAATTGTGTGTTTTTAGAATTACATTTTCCAGAAAAATTTAGAAAGTCTTTTCTTTAGTTTTGTTTAGTTACATTACTTGAATCTCCCAGTATTGTTAAAGTATATATTAAATATCCATACGTCCAAATATGTTTAAAAAACACAGGGGCTTTCATAGGGTGTCCTAATTTTTTCACGTGATTGTATATTTTTTTGATTTGATTTTGTATACTTTATTGATCCCCAGAGGTATATATATATATATATATATATATATATATATATATACTAGCATTCAAAAGTTTGGGGTCACTTAGAAATTTCCTTATTTTTGAAAGAAAAGCACTGTTTTTTTTTCAATGATGATAACTTTAAACTAATCAGAAATACACTCTATACATTGCTAATGTGGTAAATGACTATTCTAGCTGCAAATGTCTGGTTTTTGGTGCAATATCTACATAGGTGTATAGAGGCCCATTTCCAGCAACTATCACTCCAGTGTTCTAATGGTACAATGTGTTTGCTCATTGCGTCAGAATTCTCCAGATTACCTCAACAAATTAACAGCTAGAATGCCAAAGGTCTGCAATGCTGTAAATGCTGCAAATGAAGGATTCTTTGACAAAAGCAAAGTTTGAAGGAAAAAATTATTATTTCAAATACAAATCATTATTTCTAACCTTGTCAATGTTTGTCTGGGTGACCCCAAACTTTTGAACGGTAGTGTATATATATATATATATATATATATATATATATATATATATATATATTGTGGTGGACACACACATGGGACCTGTTTTGTGGCTCACATTTTAGGTCAGAACAAAGGCAGGAAGCTGCAGGAATCTTAGCCTTGGTATGCAAGGCTTGAGACTGTGGGGGGTTCAATTAAAGGATTAAGGAAGGGATGCATTGGGGACAGTGGAAGTGATATCATGGAGAGAAATGCATTGTGACTGTCTTTATAATGCAAGGTGGTCTGTGTGACATGTGATCTGTGAAGTGTGAAGTTCCTGATATTTAAGGATGAGAGTTTACTGTGTCATTCTCTTTCTCTGCTGTGAGATGATGGTGTTGTGAATAAAACTGACTTTGAGAGAGAACTCTGCCTCGTCATTTTCACATCACCACACTGACGTGACACCACACTGACACCCTGACGTGATCCTTTAATTGAACCCCCCACAGTCTCAAGCCTTGCACCATGGCTGCATAATCTACCCCTATGCTGACTGGGGCCGCCACGGCGCGCGAGAGGCAATCTGCCACTACATTGAGTTTGCCCGCCACATGCTGAATATCAGTGGTAAACTCTGATATCGCGGCCAGCTGTCTCTGCTGCTGGCCTGACCACGGTTCAGAGACCTTGGCCATCGCGAATGTTAGCGGTTTGTGGTCAACGAACGCGGTGAAAGCGCGTCCTTCCAGCCAGAGCTGAAAGTGGCGGATGGCCAAATGGAGAGCGAGCAGCTCCCTGTCGAATGCGCTGTATTTACGTTCGCTATCGCGCAAGGTCCTGCTGAAAAATGCGAGGGGCTGCAAAACCCCGGCTACATGTTGCTCCACGACCGCCCCTATGGCCATATCTGATGCGTCAGTGGTGAGCTCTATGCGGGCCGTTGGGTCTGGGTGTGCCAACAATGCAGCCTTTGCTAAGGCTGCTTTCACCTCCGAGAACGCTTGGTCCCGCTCCGGGGGCCACTCGATCTTATCCGCGGGTTTCTTTTTTTTGAGCGCGGCATACAACGGCTGCATGAGTTGCGCTGCACGGGGGAGAAAACGGTTATAAAAATTCACCATTCCCAAAAACTCCTGCAACACCCCGACTGTCTGCGGACGGGGAAAATCTGCCACCGCGCGCACCTTGTCAGGCAGCAGAACTGCTCCTTCGGGGGAGACGCGGTGTCCCAAAAAATTGATCTGCGCCACCCCGAACTGACACTTCGCTGGGTTGATTATTAACCCGTGATCTCCCAGCCTTCGGAAAACTGTGGCCAGGTGTTTTTCATGTTCGTCTTCGGACGCGCTGGCTACTAAAATATCGTCCAGGTAGACGAACACGAAAAGGAAATCACGAAGCACCGCGTCCATCATGCGTTGGAACATCTGAGCAGCCCCTTTAAGTCCAAATGGCATGCGTAAAAACTCAAATAGGCCAAACAGAGTTATTACCGCTGTTTTGGGTATGTCTTCAGCGTGCACTGGGACTTGGTGGTAACCGCGGACCAAGTCTATTTTAAAAAAATGCGCGCCCCTATCAAATGAACGGAAAAATCTTGGATATGTGGGATTGGGTAGCGGTCGTGCGCTGTAGCGTTGTTTAACCTGCGGAAATCCCCGCAAGGGCGCCATGATCCGTCAGCTTTCGGGACCATGTGTAGTGGGGAAGCACACGGACTGTTTGAACGTCGGCTAATGCCCAACCTCTCCAGGTTGGCGAACTCCTCGCGTGCTATGGCCAGTTTAACTGCGTCCAAGCACCGAGCATTTGCAAAAACGGGCGGTCCGGTAGTGGTAATAAAATGCTCCACCCCGTGCTTAGTGACTGTTGCCGAAAATGTGGGGACCGTGAGTGCTGGGAACTGAGTGAGCAGTGTGTGGAACTTACCGCCTGCTGCTGTGATGTTGGCTTGTGCTGTTGGCGGGGCTAGACAGGGGATAGAATCAAAAGAAAGTGCATTAACCAGGCGCCTGTTAGCGAGATCAACCAACAAACCATTTAAGCACAAAAAATCAGCCCCCAACATATTGAAATTTACTGCTGCTACAACAAAAGTCCACTCAAATGTACGGCTGTGTAGAGACAGGAGCAGAGTCTTCTCACCAAAGGTCTTAATCTCCGAGCCGTTTGCTGCCGTCACCCGGGGACCTCCGGAACCAGCCAGTCTGTCCGCGTAAGAAGGTTAATGACGCGGACATGTGCGCGCTCCAGTCTGGACCAACAGGGTTAAGGCCGGAGAGCAGGGTGCTGCAAGATGGTATGCCCCCCCTAATCTGTGATGTCTCCACTGGACAGCTGCGTCCAGTAGTACCAGCCGCGTGGCGCCGCTCCGTCTTTGACTCGGTTCATTCTTTGGCGCACCCTGGAGTACGCGCGTCGGTCAAAATGGTGGGAGAGAAATTTGTGTGCCCTCCCACCGTCACAGGGGTGCACACACCTTCTGACAATGGTTGACCGCACCACGCGCTGGCCTGAAGTGGTCCCGCTGGCATCAACCACAGCCGAGGAGGTGGCGCGCGCGTTTTTAACAGCTTGGGTGGTGCGCTTTGGCGTTCCGTCGAACATTACGTCCGACAGAGGCCCTCAATTTGTGTCCGAGCTTTTGTCGACAATGGCCCGCAGCCTGGGTGTCACAATTCACTGCACAACCGCGTACAATCCACAGGCTAACGGGTTATGCGAACGTTTTCATAGGTCATTGAAAGCGGCTCTCAGAGCGTCACTGATGGATACAAATTGGGTTGACAGGTTACCATGGGTGTTATTGGGGTTGCGTTCTGCGCCTAAAGAGGATCTAGAAGCCTCCCCAGCGGAGCTCGTGTTTGTGCAGCCACTCCGGCTGCCTGGGGAGTTTCTCCAAGATAACCCTGCGCCAAACGCCTCCCCGTCTCAGCTGTTGCGGAGTAACATAGAATCAAGCACGCTGCCCGGCCCCGCGCACCACAGTTTTCCGCGCATTTTTGTGCCTAAAACTTTGAAGAACGCAGAGTTTGTTTTTGTTAGACATGATGCGCATCGAACACCGCTGCGACCGCCTTATGACGGACCATTCAGAGTGCTAGAAACAGGGGACAAGCAGTTTTTGATAGATTTGGGGGGTAGGGAAGAGAATTGGCATAAACAGACTCAAACCCGCTTTTGTGGTGGCAAGATGAGCAGGTGCTGTTGGCAAAGGCTCCGTGACGAGGTAGACCACCGCGGGGGGCTTCACAGAGTAATTTTTCCCCAGAACACCCACAGGTGCTGACAAAACGTTTCCACACCCAGACGGCAAACCCCCAGGACAGCCCCGCAGACACGTTGAATCCCAGCTACAGCAGATACGGCAGGAGGCTGAAGCCTATACAGCATGTGGACTGATGTGTATTGATAATATCACGGCATGCATGTGGTTATTCTCTTGTTCTGTTTGTCTAAAATATTGGGGGGGGCTTTGTGTGGTGGACACACACATGGGACCTGTTTTGTGGCTCACATTTTAGGTCAGAACAAAGGCAGGAAGCTGCAGGAATCTTAGCCTTGGTATGCAAGGCTTGAGACTGTGGGGGGTTCAATTAAAGGATTAAGGAAGGGATGCATTGGGGACAGTGGAAGTGATATCATGGAGAGAAATGCATTGTGACTGTCTTTATAATGCAAGGTGACATGTGATCTGTGAAGTGTGAAGTTCCTGATATTTAAGGACGAGAGTTTACTGTGTCATTCTCTTTCTCTGTGTGAGATGATGGTGTTGTGAATAAAACTGACTTTGAGAGAGAACTCTGCCTCGTCATTTTCACATCACCACTATATATATATACAGTATATATATATATATATATATATATACTGCTCAAAAAAATAAAAGGAACACTTTGAAAACACATCAGATTGTAATGGGAAAAAATAAGCTGGATATCTACACTGATATGGACTGGATAATGTGTTAAGAATGAATGATGGAAATGAAAATTATCAACCTACAACCTACAGAGGGCTGAATTCAAAACACTCCAAAACTTACTCAGATTAAAAAGTGTTCCTTTTATTTTTTTGGGCAGTATATATATATATATATATATATATATATATATATATATATATATTTGCTCGTTTGATGATCTGAAGCATTTAAGTGTGACAAACATACAAAAAAAAATGAGAAATCAGGAAAGGGGCAAACACTTTTTCACACCACTGTATATATACACAGCGGGCAAAATAAGTATTGAAAACATCAACATTTTTCTCATTAAACATATTTCTAATGGAGCAATTTACCTGAGATTTTCAACAGATATCAGTAACAACCCAAGTAATCCATACATACAAAGAAATCAAGGAAACTGTTCACAAAACAAATTATATTTAATAAAGTGGGATGACACAGGGAATAAGTATTGAACACATGAAGAAAAGCTGTGCAAAAAGGCAATGAAAGCCAAGAAACCAGCTGAAATCCATCAGAATTTAGAAAGTCATCCCATCCTCCATCAGTGCAAATTAATTTCAGCTTGTTAAGTCCTGACTGATAGCATTTAAAAAGGTCTGTGAATATCAGATTGTCACACCACAAAGAACTCATGATGGGTAGAAGCAAAGAGCTCTCTCTAGACCTTTGCAACCTTATTGTTGCAAAACATAACTAGAAAAGCACTCAGAGAGTGCAGACCTCCACCAAGCACCACAGTTCCCCCCATACAGTGTTTGTGTGTACGTTTTCCGATTCCTTGACCATGAAAACATATGACTAGCAATTGGATTCACAATGATAGGATTAGTGGTTCAGTAGTTATTGACGAAAATGGCATTTTCCGTAATGGTGGTTTAGCGCCACAGTTCCCCCCATACAGTCTTCAGATTCCTTGACCATGAAAACATATGACAAGCAATTGGATTGACAGTGGTAGGATTAGTGGTTTAGTAGTTATTCACGAAAATGGCATTTTGCATAATGGCGGTTTTCTTGCTCACGGTGATCCGGATCACCACCAAAATATAATCATCTGTAGGATACCCCATTTCTGACAATCTGTGAAAATTTCATGAAATTCTGTCGATAACTTTTTGAGTTATCTTGCTAACAATCAGACAAACAAACAAACAGACAGACAAACCAACGCCGATGATCATATAACCTCCCCCTTTGGCGGAGGTAATGATGGCATTGCTTGCCATTGCTTACAGGCACATTTCTAAACTGCTTAATGTTCCAATGAGCACTGTTGGAGCCATCACTCGGAAGTGTAAAGAACATAATTTTACCATAAACCACCCACAACCAGGAGTTCCTTGCAAGATTTCTGACAGAAGAGTCAAAAGAATTATCAGAAGAGTTATCCAACAGCCAAAGACCACTCGTGGAGAGCTCCAGAAAGACCTGGAGTTAACAGGTACTGCTCTTTCAAAGAAATCAATAAGTAATACATTCAACCAACATGGGCTCGATGCCCACTTACGTCGCAAGACTCCATTGCTGAAGAACAAGCATCTTGAAGCACATTTAAACTTTTCTGCAAAACATTTGGGCAAGCCAGTAAAATACTGGGAGAATATATTATAGTCTGGTCAGATGAGACCAAAATTGAACTTTTTGGATACCACAACACACAGCATGCTTGGAGGAGAAATGGCACTGCACATCCCATCATGGTGTGGGGGTGTTTTTCAGCTCATGGTACAGGCAGACTTCATATAATTGAAGGACAAATATTAAGAGACATCCTTGATAAGAATCTGTTGCCTTCTGCCAAGATGTTGAAGATGAAATGAGGGTAGACATTTCAGCAAGACAATGATCCCAAACACACAGCCATGGAAACTCTCAACTGGCTCCAGAGAAGAAAAATAAAGCTGTTAGAATTAGTCTAGTGGCTAGGAGGGGTTCCCATGCACCCCCCGGAAATCAACTTTTAACCAGCATTTCTGGAATGCTCTGGATAAGCTGTTAACGAAATGCCTTGTTCCCAAGCTTGCAAAATGTCCCATGTGACTTTTTTATGCTAATTTTATGTAAATTATTGCTGCCATTACCAGAAAATGCATTGTTTGTTATATCTCTTTAAATGTTTGAGAAAACTCCTTAATTATGGCTTCTACACCCATGTTATGAAGGTCAATTGTCACATTGAACCTATTTTCAGAATGCCCATATTTGTATAGAACAAGAAAATATGCAAATTAGGTCCGCCATTGTGCAAAAATCTTTGTTTCTCTATATCTCTACCAGTCTTGGACATAGCCTCACCAAAATGGTTTCTACCTCCCTTATTACATGGTCAAACAATACGATAACGTTATCATTGTTGTGAATACACGTGTTACTAGTATGTTATGAAATCCTATAATTACGGCTGCCATTAAGAAAAAATAGTTTTTTCGCCCTATTTTGGCTCCTTTTAGAGATAAACGTTTTCTGGGAGCTTCTACCTCCCTATTAACATGGTCAAGGAACATGATAAAAACTAATCATGTGTTCATTTCTAACAGTAATATGTAAATATTACGCATCATCATCATCATCATCCTCTTCTTCTATGTCGTCTTCTGCTTCGTCTTCAGACTCTTCTTCTTCACTGTTGTCTTCACCAGCAGTATCTAGGATATCTACGAGTGAAGTAGATAGCGCCTCTCCATAGTACCAGATGGGTTCTAGTACTTCCTGGTCTGTTCTTAACCAACCCTGACCCTCATCGTGTGGTTTCGGCTTTTTGAAGATAGCTTGGTGAGCTCGTTTGTACAGCGCAACCCGGTAGTTTGCACGCTGGATGTGTGGCTTGAGCGCAGAGCGGCACGGAGGGAGACGTGACAGGTCGACTTTTGACTTGGTAGTGAGCCTCTCACCTTCACCAACCATCTTTCGAAGCAGTTTGACACGTATGGTATCCACAGACGATTGACGAGGCTGCCCGTACATGATACAGGTGAACTTCTCCAGCTGCGTAACCACTTCAGGGTCGACGTTCCAGTTCTCTCCAAGTTGACGGAATGCCTCATGAAACCTTGGGCTCTTCTCAAGTTTTTTCAGGGGACCGACTTTTCCTTTTCCTTTAAAGGAGCTTGTACAATCTTCTCCAGTGAACACGTAGAAGCCAAGTATGGTGGAACAGTAGCTGCGTCCCAAGGACTCAGCAATTTCCGAGAGATTGAGTAGCTTGCAGTGTTTGCCAGATCTTGTGTCCAAGTAGACAGTAAGGTTTATTGTATGGGCATGGTAGAGCAGAATCACGAAGATGTCCGTGTCTGGCGTACAGACCACAGCATTCTCATAGCCAATTCTGGCGGCAAAGTGAAGGTATAGCACCACCCTTGTGTCAGTTTCTTCCTGATCACTGTATATTTCGGGGAGTTCTCGCTCTTCCACCTGAAAGCAATAAAATACAAAGTTTTTTACTTCAGTAATTGCATGGGCATAAAAGTAATTGAAATGTTATCGACAGACCTCCCCGTTCGAAACGACCAGTTCATGGGCCCGTCCTTCAACAAATAATCACTGCTTTCTGCGTGTTTTGGAGCCTCGATGCTGCTTCTCGGCCACTCCAAATGCGTAGTAGTAAATTACATAATTGCTTTTTGTTCTCGTCATTGGCAAGGAACACTTTGAAGTTTCATGGAGCTGGTGCAGTTTCTCAGAAGCCGTCCCTTTTATTTGAGTAAAGGGAGTAAAGGAGCCATGATCTTTGATAGAAGGCTCATGGAGGATGCATGTCGTAGGTCAAGCTCGTTTTCGATTTGACATGTCTGGTAAATATTACAACTCTATCCCATCTGTCTACGTGGAAAAGAAAAATATGCCGTGAAATGTTGAAAAATCATCAATTGAAAATGATTTCAAACTACTGCCCACCAATTTGTTTTTATCACGTTTGCAAAAGCTTAATAACAATTCAATACTAATTCGAATTTTTTCAACTATTTCAAAAAACATGACTTTTAATAAATGGGAAAAAGTATAGGAAGTATACTCACCTTGAAGGAAGTCGAAAGTGCTATAAAGGTGCTTGCATTTACAGAGCCCCTAAAGGAGCTGGTAGCCGCCATTTTGTTTTGAAACGGCCAAGAAAGACTGGGCTTAGTGCCCAGGGTTCCCAGCAACAGTACCACAGCATAGAAATCACGTTTTCGCATGCAATTATAAAATAAAAGCACATTTCAAAACAAATGCATCGCTATCTAAGAAATTTGGCAAACTGATTGTGATTTTAAGTGATTTTCATAATTCACTACCTCATTTGTAGTATTTGTGGATGGGTGCTTTAACCATTTATTATGAAAATGCATAAGGTGAGAAAGAAAACTTGAATAGCACGATCAATCTTCGTGTTCCTTGACCATGTTAATAGGGAGGTAGAAGCTCCCAGAAAATGTTTATCTTTAAAAGGTGCCAAAATAGGGCAAAAAAACAATTTTTTCTTAGTGGCAGCCGTAATTACAGGATTTCGTAACATACTAGTAACACGTGTATTCACAACAATGATAACGTTATCGTATTGTTTGACCATGTAATAAGGGAGGTAGAAACCATTTTGGTGAGGCTATGTCCAAGACTGGTAGAGATATAGAGAAATAAAGATTTTTGCACAATGGCGGACCTAATTTGCATATTTTCTTGTTCTATACAAATATGGGCATTCTGGAAATAGGTTCAATGTGACAAATGACCTTCATAACATGGGTGTAGAAGCCATAATTAAGGAGTTTTCTCAAATATTTAAAGAGATATAACAAAAAATGCATTTTCTGGTAATGGCGGCAATAATTTACATAAAATTAGCATAAAAAAGTCACGTGGGACATTTTGCAAGCTTGGGAACAAGGCATTTCGTTAACAGCTTATCCAGAGCATTCCAGAAATGCTGGTTAAAAGTTGATTTCCGGGGGATGCATGGGAACCCCTCCTAGCCACTAGACTAATCAGCGTTCATAGAAGACACCCACGGAACCTTCAAGATTTGAAGACAGCTTGTATGGAAGAATGGGCTAAAATCACTCCTGAGCAATGGCTGTGCCTAGTTCCTCCATACAGGAGGTGTGTGGAAGCTGTTATTACCAACAAAGGCTTTTCTATTAAATATTAAAATAATTTCACCAAGCATGTTCAATACTGATTCCCTATGCCATTCAACTTTTAAAATACAACTTGTTTTGTGAAAACAGTTGCCTTGATTTCTTTGTATGTATGGATTACTTGAGTTGCTACTGATATTTGGTGAAAATCTCAGGTCAATGGCTCCATCAGAAGTATGTTTAATGAGAAAAATGTTGATTTGTTCATTGCTTATTTTCCCCGTTGTGTGTGTGTGTGTGTGTATATATATATATATACAGTATATATATATATATATATATATATATATATATATATATATATATATATATATATATATACATGAGGCTCTTGGCTCTACAACAAATCTACTTTTAACACAAGTTGAGTACTGCAGTTAATGTGACAATCTTTTTTTTTTTTTATAAGCTACACTGAAATGTCCTCTGATATCACAACAAGGCAGTTTCCTTTGGGCTGACCTTTTCTTCACTGGGATCTCAGATTCTTAATTTAGCAAATTCTGTGTCTGTAATAAAGTTGCTCCTCTGCTTTTCTGGGATGTTGGATACACCTTGTCCACTGTCTGTGAAGTCTTTCATATTTATATGCAGTCTCACTTCTGGAAAGCTTCATTGTTGTTGTATTTTATCAGTGAAAAAAGCCCTTCTTGCTTGGAATAACAATTCAACATGTTGCTAACAGCAGGAGACAGCCCGCTTCAGATCCATTCTCAATACTGAAAGGACATTGTTTGGTTTAGAGATAGTGCTGCCAGGATTATATCTGCAGGAGGCATGACACATGACATTGCACATTGTTATTTTGCCATACAATTACTGGCTCTATTTTCATATAGGCAAACTCTTAAGAAAAGTTTAGTGCAGCATTGCATTTTTGAAAAATGCTTTCATTCTGATGCCAGAGTTTTATTGTCATACATAAAAGAAAATTTGAGTAGACCAAGTTCTCCTAAGCATTATCTAAACACTAAAGGATGGGATCCAGCTCAAGCTGCATCTGAGAAATCACTGTTTAAATCTGACTACTGCCATAGCAGATCTTAATAATAATAATAATAATAATAATAATAATAATAATAATAATAATGGATTGCATTAATATAGCACTTTTCATGACACCCAACGATGCTTTACATAGAGTCCATTATTCATTCACTCCACAGACAATGGTAGTGCTCAGTTACTTCTGTAGCCACAGCTGTTCTGGGGCAGACTGACGGAAACATGGCTGCCAATCTGCACCAGCGGCCTCTCCGACCACCACCGAACATTTATTCACATTCACACATCAGTGTCACAGACACTGGAGGCAAGGTGGGTAAAATGTCTTGTCCAAGGACACTTAGCAACAATAATGCCCATTTTATGTGCATCAGGGTATCTGCAAGACTGACAAACATAGACTGTATATAAATATAGATGTCACTGCAAAATAGTTAAACTCTACCAACTTGCACTTTTGAGGCCCGAGTTTGTGCAGTAGTGACCATGAAGTGGAATCACAGCATTCCTACCAATGTGTTCAACCCATTATTTTCCAAGCAGTAGCCCATAGGCAGCTAGCTCAGAAATTGCCATTGAGCAATGACCACACCCTCCTTTTTACATCTTGACATACTGTAACTAAGTAAAACTGAGATGATCTGGAAATCATGAAGTCGAAACATAATTCAAGGACTATTTTTAGGTTTTAGTTTGGCAAAATGCTTTATGCAATAACGAAATAAATTGGGGGAGCATGATGGCTCATTTTTTTTTTAGTACTACTGCTTCTAAGTTTGAATTCAGTTCATGTCCCTCTGTCTGCCCATCTGTGTGCAGATTGTAAGTTCTCCCTATTCTGCATGGGTTTCCTCCAGGTGCTTTGGTTTCCTCCCACAATTAAAAGACATGCTCATCATGGCACCTTCTATTGCCGAAGCCAATCCAGTTGTAGATGTGATAGGAGAAATGTAATTTTGTTCTTCTGTGCATGCTTTGGAATTTATAGACCAAATGACAAAGTTGGCTTTGACTTTCTTCCTGAAATTTTACTGCAGCCAGCCACCAGAAGGCAATAGATGAGCTGGCTTCACTTTTGAAGAGCTCTCATGTCACCAATTTTATTTACAGTCTGTGCCAAAAGTCATTTGCAGAAATTGAGAGAACTGACTACCATTCACTCATTAACCACAGCTGCCACTAAAATAAAGTGTTGAAGAGGTTAAATACAGTTGTTATTCAAGTAAATGAGATGAGATGCCCCTCATGGATCGTCACCTTATCATGGTGGGGGGTTTGCGTGCCCTAGTGATGGCAGGAGCTATGTTGTCCGGGACAATTTGCCTCTGGTAGGGTCACCCAAGACAAATTGGTCCTGGGTGAAGGGCCAGACTAAGAACGATCCAACAGACTCTCATGATGAATGCTAGAACAAGGATTCAGTGTACCCTGCCCGGTATGGGGTTACTGGGGCCCCACCCTGGAGCCAGGCCTGGGGGAGGGGCTTGATGGCTAGCGTCTGGTGGCCGGGTTTCCACCCATGGGACCCGGCCGGGCTCAGCCTGAAGGAGCTACATGGGTCCACCCTCCAGTGGGATCACCACCTGCAGGAGGGACCATGGAGGTCCAGTGCTATGTAGATCAGGTAGTGGTCAAAGGCAGAGACCTTGGCGGTCTGATCCCAAGCTTCCTAAACTGGCTTTTGGGACGTGGAATGTCACCTCTCTGGTGGGGAAGGAGCCTGAGCTGGTGCATGAGGATGAGAGATACCAGCTAAATATAGTTTGCCTCACCTCAGGAACCAGTCTCCTGGAGAGGGGCTGTAGCTTTGCCTACTCTGGAGTTTCCCCAGGTGAGAGGCGACAAGCAGAGGTGGGTATTCTTGTATCCCCCCACTTTGCTGCCTCTGTATTGGAGATTTCCCAATCTCCAATTTCCCCGGTGGGCAAAAGGGTTGTTTCCCTGCGCCTTTGGGTTGGGAAACAGGTCCTGACCATAATTTGTGCTTACCCACCCTTTTTGGAGTCTCTGACTGGGGTGCTGGAGAGTGTTCCTCTTGGAGACTCCATTGTCCTACTGGGGGACTTCAATGTACACGTGGGCAACGACAGTGAAACCTGGAGGGGGGTGATTGGGAGGAATGGCCTGCCCAATCTGAACCCAAGTGGTGTTCACTTTTGCTAACCACAGTTTGTCCATAATAAACACCATGTTCAAGCATAAGGGTGTCCATATGTGCACCTGGCACCAGGACACCTTAGGTCGCAGGTCGATGAGCGATTTTGTTATCGTGTCATAAGACCTGTGACTGTATGTCTTGGACACTCGGGTAAAGAGGGGTGCAGAGCTGTTAACTGATCACCACCTGGTGGTGAGTTGGATCTGATGGCAGGGTAGGATGCCATTCAGACCTGGTACACCCAAATATATATAATTCAGCCAAATGCATCAAAGTTGATTGGACGGCACTTCACCAATGATCCAAAACATACTGCAAAAGCAACCCAGGAGATTTTTTAAAGCAACGAAGTGGAATATTCTGCAATGGCCAAGTCAATCACCAGATCTCAACCCAATCGAGCATGCATTTCACTTGCTCAAGACAAAACTTAAGGCAGAAAGACCCACAAACAAGCAACAACTGAAGACAGCTGCAGTAAAGGCCTGGCAAAGCATCACAAAGGAGGAAACCCAGCGTTTGGTGATGTCCATGGGTTCCAGACTTCAGGCAGTCATTGCCTGCAAAGGATTCTCAACAAAATATTGAAAAGTAACATTTTACTTAGGGTTATGTTTATTTGTCCAATTACTTTTGAGCCCCTGAAATGAGGAGCGTTTGTATAAAAATAGCTACAATTCCTACATGTTTAATCATATATTTTTGTTCAACCCCTTGAATTAAACCTTAAAGTCTGCACTTCAATTCCGTTGTAGTTGTTTCATTTCAAATCCAATGTGGTGGCATGCAGAGCCCAAATCATGAAGATTGTGTCACTGTCCAAATATTTCTGGGCCTAACTGTATGTTCCTACTCTCACCTATTGTCACGAGCTTTGGGTAATGACCGAAAGAACGAGATTGCGGATACAAGTGGCTGAAATGAGCTTTCTTCGTAGGATTGCTGAATTCACCCTCAGAGATAGGGTGAGGAGCTCAGTCATCCGGAAGAGGCTCAGAGTAGAACCGCTGCTCCTCCACATTGAAAGGAGCCAGTTGAGGTGGTATGGGCATCTGATCAGTATGCCTCCTGGACGCCTCCCACTTGAGGTGTTTCAGGCACATCCCTCTGGGAGGAGACCCCGAGGCAGACCCAGGACTCACTGGAGAGACTATGTCTCCCAGCTGGTCTGGGGAGACCTTGGTATCCTCTCTGAAGAGCTGGAACAGGTGGCTGGGGAGAGGGAAGTCTAGACTTCTCTGCTTGAACTGCTGACTCCATGACCCAGACCTCCGGAAAATTGGTAGAAGATGGATGGATGGATGGTAACTGTCTTAACAGTCAGTGTCTTAAACGTTCCATATCATTTAATTTAACATCACATTTTTTCCTGTCTATTCATTATTTGTTATAGAGAAGCTGTCCACTAACAATATCAAATCAAAGACAAGAAGCCTGTAATTATCATGTAATTTGGCTTTTTAGAAGAGCCTAGAGAGAGAAAAGTATTGAAAATCTTAGCACCTTTCAAAAAACAATTATAAGGGAGCCTTGTCACTTTTGTTTTTGACTTTCTTTCTGGTCTGAGGCAGACTCACATTAGCATTAACACAAAACATACACATGAAGAGAGACAATGAGGTATAATCAGGGAGGACGGAAATCAAACTAAAAACAAAAAAAGAGACAATTGTGATGGAAAAGAGACTATAAAAACAAACTCTGTGCTTGGTCAAAATGAATTTCAGAATCTTCTCTCTGTGCTTACAGTCCACCCAGCTGTTATTCTCTCCACTCATTTGACTGACATCTGGTGTCCACGATGGCTATTCATAATGTGTACAGGTGCAAAATAGCTGTGTGTGGACAGGGCCACAAGCAGCATGACACATGACAACCTCAAAATAGCCAAGGCTTTGTTTTTGTTTTTTGCCTCGCACAGATCCACCCATTGCTATCTATCTCAACATTTTCTCTCTCTCGTCTGTCTCACTCGGCATCAACAAGTGATCTTTTTGGAACCATAGGCAGGCTATGATGAATTGCCACGGCACTACCTCCAGCTTTTCAGTGTCTTCTTATCACAGTGACCGAGAGGCATGCTTCACTAAGGGAGTGTGTATGTGTGTGTGTGTGTGTGTGTGGGGGCACCATGGGGGTGACCTAACAGTATGTACGCTTGATTATCAATCGGGTCTTGGCAAGCTGTTCTGATAGATTGAGAAAACAATAGAAAGGATTTCTGAAGAAATTATAGGATATCAGGTATAGTTGTTTAGAAAAACAAACTCAGGGCACATTCACACAGTCACTGTTTGTTCTGGACCAAAGGACTATCCGTTTGGTTCGTTTGGTGCCATGTGAACGTGCGTTCAATCTCTGGTGTGCACCAAACAAGTGAAGTCTGGTCTGCCTGAAAACGGGGGTCTCCGTTTACTTGCAAACAAAGTCTGGTGCGCTTTGCTTGCAGTGTGAATGCAAGTGGACTATCCAGCAGACCAAAGGGTGGAAGTGCCCCTCTGTGTTTGTGTAACCATAGCAACATGTAGTCTGAAAAGAGGAAGTGGCGTTTACCATAGAGCATTTTGGGTAGAAAATAACAATAAAGACAACCGCACAGATCCAAGCAATCCTTTAGCTGGACAAAGCCGAGGAGAAGAAGTGGACAAACAACCCGGCTGAAGGGAACTTATTTCCATTTTCGGTCCTGGCCAATCGATGAGCCAGATTTTTCTTCTTCACTGAGATTTTTTTCTTCCTGGTCAGTGGTGTTTTTGGCTACAGTGCCCCAAGAGGCAGTCGTTGTAACTGTGCGACATTGTCCACTGCAGTGTGAATGCAAACCAAACCAAATGAAGGTGCAAAAATTCTCGGCCTTTCCCGCCCAATCGAACCGAGACCCCCGGACTATCCTTGTCTGAATGCAGCCTTGAACAAAAGGCCCATTTTTGACATTTTCCTTTTATAACAATTTTTCTTTAATTTATATGAAACTAAATAAAGAAGAAAGAGCATTGATGCTGAATCCGGTGCAGGACTTTATCTGAAACAGGCTGCCACTGTCAAAACATGTCCTTTAATCTCTTTTTCCTGTGCCCAGCCCCCTTCTTTCTCTGAAAATCTAGGACATTCTTTTTCATCATCAATGTGTATTCTGGTCTCTGTGGTATGCAGAGCTTTAATGAATGAATGCATGCCATAGTTAAGTCTCTTTCTTTTTGCTAGTGTCTTCAGTTGCATTCGACGTCCAGAGGTGAGGGGCATTTGGATGTGGTTCCATAAAATCATAAAAAAATCACAAAAAGTAGGAGATGAAGTGGAATGTACAGGAAGCAATTTTTCACATTTGCAGTAATCGTGATGTTATTATTGATTAGTAATGTTGCATTTGTAAGAAAAAATAACACATTTCCAAGAATCAATGATAGAATTTCTTATTTATTGGTTCATGTGTATAGCTCATTTTATTTCCTTAGAAGTCATGAGAATTAGTTAAACTTCAGCTGTAGCAAGTCTTAACCGCTAAATTGATGTTTACTTTCAAAGGAGAAAATCATTATTGATAAAGAATAAATCATAATAGAAAGGAACAAAAGATTATGAGGAGTGCAACATTTCTTTAATGATATGCCCTGGAGAATAACAATACACATCAAGAAGCTATTGTGTGATATTGTCTTCTGTTTTTGTTGTGTTAGCCCAATGATTTTTGTTGCCATCATTTGTTTAATGACACCATTTGGGTTATGATCCATTATACTACACTTTTTAATATCTCTAATAGTAACAAATGGTAATGGCTAAGCTGTTTTGTCTTGCGCTGACAGCTCTCACTGCTCTTTCAAGTGCCAGTCTTTACTCTAAGGTAACACCAAAGGGTCAAAACTCCCAGGTTTAGAAGTAATATGACAAAACCTATAGGAGCCAGTCCACACCAAATCCACATGTAAAACCTAGTTTCTGAGGCTGCCACTTGGTGGTGCTGAAATCTTGTCCACATTGTTCTATGGACCCCCATGGGCTTTCCTAAATGAGGCTGCCTCTGTTGTTGTTGGAGTTTGGCAGGCACAAGGCAAGAGTAACAGTCCCAGGTTTAATTGTGTTTTAAATATAAAGCAGCTATAATGACACAGGAAATGCAATAAAGATATAATGAGTGCCAGAAATTCCACCTTAAAAACTGAATTGCAGAACAATTGGCAGCTGACTGTTGTGTACCAGCGATAATATGAGGATAGTGCTGAAAGGGAGCTTTCTGTTCTGTTAGCCCATTTTCAGATTTCGTCTTGTGATCTATTATTCATTCTGCTGATTCTTCTCATTGCAACTGGTTTGCATAAACCCACAGCATCATTAAATAAAAGAAACTAATTGATTAGTTCTGCTCTAGCACACTGTACTGGTGTACTGCGCTTGCTGTGAAGAAAACATTCTAAACTTCTGCTTTTTCTATGACCCCTAGTAGTTATTTATCCCATTAAAACTGTTTTAGCAATGAACTAGAGGAGGCGAGCCAAAGCTGCATTTAAGCCTTGAGACTATTGATGTATTGATCCACCAAAAATAATTCAAGATCAGTAGTTCGAGGGTGCACCTATTATCTTATATACTGATCCTACACAAGATGATAAAATAATGAAATGCAGAACTTACAAAGGGAAACATGTCTCTGCTTCCAGCTATGTAGGAGAGAGAAAGAAAGACAGATTGCATCTGGCAAGAGTCTGTGATCTATAAAAAGGAGGTGTGGAAGGGATAGACTGACTCTGCAAAAGCAAACAGATATATTGGTCTCAACCAGTAAACCTCACCTAAGGCTGGAGCATCAGCAGTATTCCCTTGTCCACTGTTTTAAATAATGATTTTACTAAATTCAGTGAAAAGAGATTGCCTGCAATGTTTCTCTCTCGTCTAACACAAAGCAGCACATTACTGCTGGTGGAAAATTAATTAGCAAAAAGGACAAGGTTACAGGCTCATAATGAAAGTTATTGGCCATGTCACTTCATTTTCCTGCCCTCCTATTACTTTTCATCAGTTTAGTCAGCCATGAAATGGGGGTTTCATATGACGCAAGGACTGTGCCACCACACCTTCACCAACAACACCTCCCACGGTATTCTCCCTGTGGGTTTGCACATGGATGGTCAGGGCACTTAAGCTAATGTAGATGGTTCAGGGTGATGAGACGGGACTGGGGGTGTTAACCCATCATTTTATAGTATTATAGGATCATTTTCTCAAATGTCAGCTTTCAGCTCCAGCCTTTATACACTTACATTACTTAACCTGGTGTTTAGCCTTAACTGCATTGTCTTTATCATATTTATAGATAATTGAAGTAATATTGCTGGATTGTCAGATTTGTTGCTCAGAAAAAAAAGACCAAACTGAAGGCTTGAGATACCCTTACAAAAAATATCTTTGGAAAGGGTTCAACAAGCGCTGACCTTTGGTTTTAGAGTATCTGTTCCCAAATTAAAGCAATTACTGTAAATAATAAGTCCAGCATGTGTCATAACAATCAGACACCCGAGTTTGATCAGTATCTGTAGTCCAAAATTCACTTTCCAACTTTTTCATTGTTTAGTTTGATATTTTAAATTCAATAAGTCTGTCATATAATATGTAAATATTAGATGGAGGCCATATTACAATGATTTAATCAAAAGTGCATTGCAAACACACAAAACTTATTTATAGATGTGTTCAAGTCCATTTTACTATTTCGGTGGTGGAAAAAACAGACTGTGCAGGCGAAAAGTGCAAAACAGCTCTCCTATGTGTTTTAGGCATAACATGCAAAAACCCAATCAGCATGGCTCCTTCCTCACCTTTAACAGGCAGGGGTGGCTGAACTAAGTTGGACTGCTATTATGATGGCATTTATGTGCTGCACGGTGGCGCAGTGGTTAGCACTGCGGCAGCACAGTTTACCCTTGGCCGGGGGATTGTGGGGATCGTGGGATCGTGGGTTCGATCCCAGCCCCCGACCAACAGTGATCTGTGTGGAGTTTGCATGTTCTCCCCGTGTTGCGTGGGTTTACTCCGGGATTTCTCCGGTTTCCTCCCACATGCCAAAAACATGCATGTTAGGTTAATTGGCTGTTCTAAATTGTCCCTAGATATCTGTTTCCTATAGGCCCTTAGAATAGAGGGTTAGTATTAATGAAAGCGCTTTGAGTGGTCTTTGTGACTAGAAAAGCGCTATATAAGTGCAGGTTAGTAGTTAGTTAGTGCCTGTGAGGACAAGGGGAGACTGACATGCTCTTTCACAAATTGAGAATGCACACAGGCACCATTACTCTGCTGTGTCGTGCATCGTCACTTCCTGTGTTGCAGGCTGTTGGTGTGGTTTGCTCTGCATTTAGCTCTCCTCACTCTCCTGAGGATTATTGCCTTTAATTGCATTTTAATCTCTTTTTTTTTCATTTTCCGTCTTCTGTTCCTGCTGTTTAACAAGCCTCTTGCACCTGTGTGCACATTCAGTGTCACCTAATCACCCTCTTTAGCCTTCTGGTCACCTTTCATCGGTGTTTGTGTTAGCTTTGGGTTAGCCACTAGCTATGGCTACTAGGGTGGCTGTGGCGCAGGTGTAGTGTGGCCGACTACTGATCGGAGGATCAGGGGTTCGATTCCTGCTCTGTATACACTCTGCATGTCAAACTGTCCTTCAGCAAAACACTGAATCCCCAGTTGCTCCTGGTGGGTCAGGCCAGCACTAGTGCATGGCAGCTCTGCCGCCATCAGTGTGTGAATGTGTGGAAAGCAGGATCTGTAAAGCGCTTTGGTCATCTAGAGATGAGAAAAAGTGCTATATAAGTGAATGCCATTTACCATAGCTCCCCTTCTCTTCTGGTGTGCTCTTTGTGTCAGATGTTTAGCTATACCGCTGCCTCTTTTAGTCAGTCCCTCCAAGATTTCATGATGTTGCGATTGCGTCATGTGAAATCAGCCAATCAGCGCAACTATTGCATGACCTTGCAATTTTGTCCAATCACCACATCTTTCCTGCAATTTTGGCCAATCCTTGTCAACTTCCACCAATTTTACCAATCAAATTTGTCTCTGATTGGCACGCAAATGGTCAATCTAACCAATCAAATGCATCACTGCACCATGTTCACTTCCGTGTTTACAGTGAGTATTAACGGAACACATCAGCAGAAACAGAGTGTGTGATTTAAAAAAAAAAAACACTCACCCACGAGATTTCCAACACTGTCACTTCCTCCATCTCCCCCAGCCTGCTGGTGGACGTCTCACCACGTCTCTGTCCTGACCACATGTACAAAGCACTGGGTTTGTGTTGAAAAACATCTGCCAGCCCCAAAAGCACCCAGTTGCAGGAGTGTGCTTGTAGACAGATGCCATAAAACCACAAACAAAACCAGCAAAACTAACACTACAGCCAGTGTTTGAACATTTTATACATCTATAGAGGTAAAATCATTACTACATCTTGTCAATGAGCTTTAAAGCTGTGAATAGCCGGATACGAACAAAGCACCCCCCCCCCCAAGCCGCAGACGAAAGATGTGTGTCTGAAGAGAAAAGTGTGTGTCAAGACCAATGTGCAGCAGATAGACAGGTAAGAGTTAGGCACGGAAAGACAGAGAATACTATTTAACTTATTTTTTTTTTCCAGAAAGACAGACTCTCCAATAGACAATACAGAGCAACAGAATAAATTATTTCTTTTTTCCTCTACACTTAGTACCGAGTGGTTGGGGACTGTAGAGAGTTTTCAAATGAAGGTTCTGCCAGTAATTTCCAAATCTATACTCTTGAACATGGATTCAGTGCAATTTAGCTGTTGTAATGGAAGTTGTGTTAAAGTCTGTATTTGCTGTTGCACATAAGTTTTTCTGTACAGCAGAAGTTTCTGCTTAATTTACAAATCACTGTAATAAAAATCATCTGCTTTAAAATTTGTAATTCTTCTCACAACTTCTAGTGCAAAAAAACCCTCTCAAATCATTGCAACTTTTTAAAAAACCTTCCGCAAATTCAGGCTTTTTGGGCCACAACAATCATAAAAACATCCCACAAATTCCTGGAGGGACTGTTTAGTGATAATGGTAAATGTAATAAATGTTGTCTTTTTGAGGAGCTCAAGGCGAGGTTGTGTGATTTGGAATCCCAGCTCCGCTGCATTGAAATACCATCAGCGGCAGTTAATAATGATGGATTCCCATTAGCTGCAGCAGAGCGCCATAGCGTAGGTCCTGCTAGCCATCCCCCGGCAACTACCTCTCCTGAGCAGCCCGGAGAGAATGGGTGGGTGACAGTGAGAAGGAAGTACAGTCGCAAGCCCCTGGTTTTGATTGATTGATTGATTTTTATTTGAACATTGTTAAAGAAAGAAAAAAGAGAGTTCAAAACACAACAAAAAAACAAACCAAAAATAAAATGTTCAAAAGGAGTGGGAAGAAGCCAACACTTATACAGTCCCACCCCTTCGCCACACCAAACAAATTACAGTATTACTCATAATCATCATTATCCCACAACCACATTCACCATAATACACCCATAGTCAAATTATACAACAAAAATGACACAACAATGACAGTCCATATCCAACAATATTACAACAACAATAAACATACAATTCTGGCATGTTCAATGCAAACACAAACAACACCATCACCTTCACAATCACCATAACACACAACAACCTTCCCTCACTGAAGACACAATGTAACATCACTGCCCATCATTCTCATACTGCTCAAAAATCATTCCTTTATATGTTGATTTAAATATATGGATGTTGGGACATTGCCTGTGTTTTTCCCCCAACCCATTCCACAATTTTACCCCACACACAGACACACAAAAACTCTTCTGTGTAGATCTTACTAAGTGAATTTTAAATTTTGTATTCCCCCGTAAATTATATTTCCCTTCTCTCTCCCTGAATAGATTGTGTATATTGTGTGGCAAGAGGTTTTTACTAACTTTAAACATTAATTGTGCTGTGTAATAATGAACCAGATCCCATAATTTCAATAACTTTGAATGTAAAAACAATAAATTAGTATGTTCGAGGTACCCGACTTTGTGTATAACACGGACTGCCCTTTTTTGTAATATTAACAATGAATTAAGTTTACTTTTATAACTGTTACCCCAAACTTCTATACAATAAGTCAAGTATGGAAGTACTAATGAACAATACAAAATATGAAGTGATTTATAATCTAGGACCTGCTTAATTTTATTTATAATTGCAATATTTTTTGCAACTTTATTTTGTATGTATCTGACATGTGGTTTCCAACTAATTTTATCATCCAGTACTACACCCAAAAACTTGATCTCCTTAACTTTTTCAGTAACTACATTATCTATATGAATGTGTATATCTTCTTTATTTTTACAATTACCAAATATCATTACCTTAGTTTTATCTATATTTAGTGATAGTTTATTACATTCCATCCATTTTTTTAGCTTATTTAATTCATTATTTATAGTATGGATTAGTTGATTATAATTATTTCCAGAATAAAATAAATTAGTATCATCAGCAAATAATATTATTTTTAATAATTTAGAAACTTGGAATATATCATTTATATATATGTTAAATAATTTGGGGCCCAATACTGACCCTTGGGGGACCCCACAGGCAATTCCCATACACCCAGAAAGATATTCTCCCATTTTCACAAATTGTTGTCTCTCAGATAGATAACTTGTAACCCATTTCAGAGCAATTCCCCTAATACCATACATTTGCAATTTATTAAGAAGTATTGAAAGATTTATTGTATCAAATGCTTTTCTAAAATCTATAAACACACCAATTGCATATTTTCCTTGATCTAATGCATTTATTATTTCCTCTGTTGCATCCATTATCACCAACGATGTTGTACTCTTGGCTCTAAACCCATATTGGTTCTGATTCAGCACATCCTGTTTATTTAAAAAGTTTTCTAATCTGTTGTTGAAAAGTTTTTTCCACAATTTTTGAAAATTGTGGGAGAAGTGATACTGGTCTGTAGTTTGTGTATTGGTGTTTATTTCCTTGCTTAAATAATGGAATTACTTTTGCTATTTTCATTTTCTGCGGGAATGAACCAGTTTGAAATGATAAATTACAAATATATGTGAATGGTTTTAATATACCATCAACAGTTCTTTTTATTAGTGCCATATCAATGCCATCACAGTCAGTAGATAATTTATTTTTACACTTTTCAACAACAGATTTTACCTCTAGTTCATCCACCGCTGTAAGAAAAATTGACCAAGGGTTACTTCCAATAAAAGTCTCACTCACAGTGTCTTTTCCTTGATTTGGAATCTTTGCTGCCAACTCTGGCCCAACACTTACGAAAAATTTATTCATTTTATTTATTACCATATTCTTATCATAAATATCACCACAATTATCAGTAAAATACTCTGGATATATCATTTTCTTAGTTCCATTTTTCCTTAATTTGTTTAATATATCCCAGACTCCTTTTATATTATTTTTATTTTCATTTAACATTTTCCTATAATATAATTTTTTACTAGTTCGTATTATATCAGTTAATTTATTTTTATATGTTTTATATCTTTTTTCAGATTTAGTTCTTAATTTAATAAAATTTTTATAGAGATAATTTTTCTTTTAACAAGCATTTTGTAACCCTTTGGTTAACCATGGGCAATTTTTGTATATGTGTTTTTTAACCACCAACCACCAACCTGTTCACATTTCTAATCGCTATTCCTCACTCAGCAACACACCCACTGAAGAACAAGCTCTGATCACTGGTCACTGTTGTCAGAAACGTGAACTTAGCAACTCCAACGGCCATAGTCAAATGCATTCCTGGGGCCAGAGCAGGCGACATCGAGTCAAATTTGAAAATGCTGGCTAAAAGTAACTGTAAATACTCCACAATTGTTATCCACGCCGGCATTAACAACATCTGACTCCAGCAGTTGGAAGTCACAAAACGTAGTGTGGAATTGGTGTGTGACTGCCAAAACGATGTGGGCCTCTATGGTATTCTCTGGGCCCTTCCCCAACCTGACCAGTAAGGACATGTTTAGCCACATGGGCTGCACGGTGGCGCAGTGGTTAGCACTGCAGCAGCACAGTTTACCCTCGGCCGGGGGATCACGGGGATCATGAGATCGTAGGTTCGATCCCTGCCCCCGGCCAACAGTGATCTGTGTGGAGTTTGTATGTTCTCCCCGTGTTGCGTGGGTTTACTCCGGGATTTCTCCGGTTTTCTCCCACATGCCAAAAACATGCAGGTTAGGGATATGGGGCGCTTGCGCACACAGCGACCAGCAGCTGGTGGCTTGTCACCAGACTGCAAAACAAATCTACCTACGGGTACAAAGTAAGTAATAAAAAAAAAAACAAAACATGTCATCCTTCAACTGCTAGCTGTCTGTGTGGTGTCTGGCAAACAATGTGGGCTATATAGACAATTGGAACTCATTTTGGGGAAAACCTGTTCTTATTAGGCGAGACAGCGTCCATCCCACTTTGGATGGTGTGTCTTATTTACCTAACAATCTGGCATTATTTTTATCCAAAGTTCCAAAGCCTTGACTACTCAGAGTTAGGACCAGAAAGCAGAGTCACAGTCTTACATGCCTCTCTGCAGCTTCACTCCCTTCACCACCCCTCAATTTAGCCCGTCTTCCCCATCACAGAATCACTGTCTGCTCCCTCTAAAGTAAATAAAAATATAAATAAAAAGTTGATAAAACTCAAATTAAACATATAGCCTCTAAATGTAATGACTTGGCCTCTGTTCCTCCTCATAATTTAAAAATTAAATGTGGTTTGTTAAATATTAGGTTTCTAACTCCCAAATCTCTGCTAGTCTATGATCTGTTAATTGATCATCAGACTGATTTACTATCCCTTACAGAGACTTGGTTAGGGCAAGAGGATTATGTTGGTTTAAATTAATCAACTCCCTCTGGTTATTTAAACTGTCAAAATCCCAGAAGTTCTGGTCATGGAGGAGGAGTATCAACAATTTACCATTCCAAATTACTAGTTAATGTAAAGCAAAAAATGTTATAATTCCTTTGAGGACCTGGTTGTCAGTATTGGGCATGTTAGCAATTTTAGGTTAAACCCAATTTTATTTGCCATAGCTTATCGTCCTCCCTCAGCTTACTCAGAGTTTTTATCTGAATTTACTGAATTCCTAGCAGATTTAGTGCTGAAATCGGGCAGAACAATTATAGTAGGGGACTTTAATATGCATGTAGATGTAGATAGTCATTGCCTTAATAAGGCATTTAATTTAATATTAGACTTGATGGGGTTTTCTCAGAAAGTAGGAAATTCTACCCATTATCTCCACCACACGTTGGACCTTGTTCTGACATATGGCATAGAAATAGAAAATCTGGTAGTGTCTCCTCATAACCTTGTACTGTCAGACCATTATCTGTTAACTTTTGATTTTACTATTTCTGACTATTTGGCTCCTCAAGAAAAATATTACTACAACAGATGTCTCTTCGATGATGCTGTTACCAAATTAAAGCAGGTTGTTTCCTCAATGCCATGTGTCAACACAACAGAGAAAAGCAATGGAGAGCTTGTTCCTTCTGCAATTGATAGCATGGTAGATAGTGTTACAGCTTCTCTGCATCAGACTCTAGACATGGTGGCCCCTTTAAAAAAGAAAAAAAGTCTAATCAGAGTTTTCTGACTCCTTGGTTCAACACAGAAACTCATAGCTTAAAACAGAAGACTCGTCAATTAGAAAGAAAATGGTGCGCCACCAAATTAGATGAAATCTATTTAGCTTGGAGAAATCAACTTCTAATTTATAAAGAATCTCTTAGGAAAGCTAGAACAAGTTATTATTCTGCATTAATAGAAGAGAACAAGTATAATCCCAGGTTTCTTTTCAGCACTGTAGCCAGGCTGACAAAGAGTCAGGACTCAGAGAAAGAGTCAAATCTAGCATTCCCTTAGAGCTCACTAGTCAGGAGGACTTTATGAACTTCTTCAATAATAAAATTTCATCGATCAGCGATAAAATCAGTCAGAGCCTTTCCACCATTAATTTAAATACAGTAACTACTACAACTCCTTCAACTGATATCTGTTTGGATGAGTTTACTCCAATTGACCTTTTAGAGTGAGATACAATAATTTCCTCATCCAAGCCTTCAACTTGTCTACTAGACCCTATTCCTACCAGGTTATTTAAAGAAATCTTCCCATTTATTGGTAGCTTTAGTCTTCAAAGAATCAATTCTTCATTAACATTAGGCCATGTACCGCAGGCTTTTAAAACTGCTGTAATTAAACCCTTACTAAAAAAAGCCATCACTGGATCCAGGAGTTTTAGCTAACTATAGACCAATCTCTAATCTGCCTTTCATTTCAAAAATCTTAGAGTTGTTGCTACGCAATTATTTGACCACTTGCAGGGAAACGGTTTATTTGAAGAGTTTCAATCAGGGTTTAGAATTCATCATAGTACTGAAATAGCTTTAGTGAAGGTCACTAATGACCTCCTTATCGTATCTGCTAATGGACTTGTTTCTGTACTTGTCCTTTTGGACTTTAGCACAGCTTTTGATACTCTCAATCATAATATTTTACCTGATAGACTAGAACACCTTGTTGGACTTAATGGAACTTTGTTGCAATGGTTCAAATCTTATTTATCTGATAGGTTCCAGTTTGTTCATGTCAATAATGTGTTTTCTTCCAACTCAAAGCTCAGTCACAGAGTTCCACAGGGATCTGTGCTAGACCCTATTCTTTTTTAGTTTATATATGCTTACTGACATGTTTGTAGAAAAACCCAAGCACAGACACAGACTCAAACAAACCACAGTGATCTTTTATTAGAGAATAAATGTGAGTGAATGTGCGTGTGTGGATGTGTAGGCTGGAGCGAGCCAAGCAGGTCAAGTCAGGCAACCCTAAGGAGAGAGGAAGGACAACAGAATTAGGGCTCAACTCACTCTGGTGAAAGCGAAGAGATGAGTCAGTTCTTACGGTAATAAAATGGCAGTTAGTGCTCTGAAGAGTGAATGATGCTTCACCGGTCCTCTGAGTCCTGCAAGCTCGGTTGATGATGGTGCGTGTTGGCTGTTTGTGGAGAAGTGCAGGGACAGGCAGAGCACACTGGTGGAGAAGGGAGTTCACAGCTGAGAGGTCCACTGCCAGGGTCAGGAGGAGGTCCACCACCGGGCTGGTTCACCTGTGCACAGGGGAAGAAGAGAGAGGAGAGCAGGTGCAGATAGTGCAGAAATCCAAATAACGCTTACAGCTTAGTTGGGGAGATGAAACTCCCATGCGTCAAAGCGCTGGTAGCAGGAAGGCAAGACTTCCAGAAGTAGGTGAAGGCAAGAAGGCAAAACTTCCAAAAACAGATGAGGGAGGATTCTGGCATAGAAGTTTCTCCCTGGAGGAGCGTAGACGTCTCCGTAAAGATGGTAGGACAGCCCTCCTTATAAAGGCTGCTTAATTGGGAGGAGCAGGTGCATCTGCAGCTGTGAAGATAATCAGGGAGAAAAAAAAGGCAGCACAGTGCAGATCACCACACTTCCGTGAGGCAATATTATTAGAAAGCACTGCATATGTCTTCATTGTTATGCAGATGACACACAATTATACTTATGAATGAAGCCAGATGACAGTAATCATTTAGCCAAATTAGAAGCTTGTCTTAAGGAAATCAAAGCTTGGATGACTTGTGTGGTGGATTTATGGGTCTTTATAGGTAATTTAATGTTGGTACAAGTATTAATGTAAATATGAATGTGAGTAGGAATGAAGATTTACTTTCAATACACTCAAATCCTCGTTGGGTCCACCAGTCCATATAATGGACAGTTTTATTAACAATTCTTTATTTGCACCAGTTATGAGTTAGTAGGAAGCAGCGTTGAAAAGTGGAGACAGGGACTGCTACAGGGAGGTCAAATATCGGTTTAACAGAGAGCTGAGGAGAGCTAAATCTGTGTATTCTGAGAGACTCCAGCAGCAGTTCACTGCTAACGACTCTGCTTCTGTGTGGAGAGGACTGAGGCAAATCACCAACTATCGGCCTCAGGCTTCTAAAGGTCAGGATGACATAGCCCTTTGTCAAAGACTGTCCCAACATTATGCCCATTTTGACACCTCGTCAGCTGTGTCCATCTCCCCCCCTCCCCCTAGTGCCACTGCCTTCACGGTCCCCACTTCATCAAAGGCGCCCCCCTCCCCCCCTGCCCTTGTCATCAGTGAGCAGGACGTGCACAGACAGTTCTCCAGACTGAACCCCGCGCAAGGCCCCCGGTCCGGATGGTGTGTCTCCCTCCACCCTGAGACACTGTGCGGATGAGCTGACTCCTGTCTTCACAGACATTTTTAACACCTCCCTGAAGTCATGCCACGTGCCGACCTGCCTCAAAACCTCCACCATCATCCTTGTCCCCAAGAAGTCACAGATCACTGGACTTAACGACTACAGACCTGTAGCGCTCACCTCTGTAGTCATGAAGTCCTTTGAGCGCCTGGTCCTGCCCCACCTCAAGTCCATCACCACTCCTCTCCTGGACCCGCTGTAGTTTGCCTACCGAGCCAACAGGTCTGTGGACGACGCAGTCAGTCTGGCCCTCCACTCCATCCTGCAGCACCTGGACTCCCCGGGAATCTATGCCAGGATCCTGTTTGTGGACTTCAGCTCTGCATTCAACACCATCCGCCCCGCTCTGCTCCGGGACAAGCTGTCCCTGCTCAAGTTGCCTGAGTCCCTCTGCAGGTGGATCACCGACTTCCTGACGGACCGGAGGCAGCATGTGCGGCTGGGAAAGACTGTCTCGGACTCTGTTAGCATCAGCACCGGATCACCCCAGGGCTGTGTACTTTCCCCCTTACTCTTCTCCCTTTATACCAACTCCTGCACCTCCAGCCACCAGTCTGTCAAGCTGATCAAGTTTGCGGACGACACCACCCTCATCGGGCTCATCTCCAATGGCGACGAGTCCGTCTACAGGAAAGAGGTGGCCCAGCTGGCGTCCTGGTGCAGCCACAACAACCTGCAGCTGAACGCTCTGAAGACAGTGGAGATGATCGTAGACTTCAGGAAAGTCACAACCCCTTTGCCCCCCCTCACCCTCACAGGCTCTCCCATCACCACTGCAGATTCCTTCCGCTTCCTGGGCACCACCATCACCCGGGACCTCAAGTGGGAGCCGACCATCAGCTCCCTCATCAAAAAGGCCCAGCAGAGGATGTTCTTCCTGCGGCAGCTGAGGAAGCTCAAGCTACCCACCAAGATGTTAGTGCAGTTCTACACAGCCATCATCGAGTCCATCCTCACCACCTCCATAACCGTGTGGTACACAGGAGCCACTGCCAGGGACAGACTAAGGCTGCAGCGCGTCATGCACGCTGCTGAGAAGGTGATCGGCTGCAAGCTCCCATCCCTCCAGGATCTGTACATCTCCAGGACCCGGAGGCGTGCAGGCCGGATCATTGCCGATCCTTCACACCCTGGTCACGTACTGTTTGCCCCCCTCCCCTCAGGTAGAAGACTTCGGTCCATTCAGACTAAAACCTCCCGTCACATGAACAGCTTCTTCCCCTCTGCCATCAGACTGCTGAACACTAAAGGCCCTTTTCCACTAGCACGCTTTAGCGCGACACGGGACGGCTCAGCACGCTTTGTACGCTTTTCCACTAGCCCCAACACGGTTTAACAGCCGCGATTCTCAGCCCCGCTCCAGGGCAGGGTACAGCAGTGCTGAGCTGTGCCGTGTTGTGACGTTAACAGACTGGTCGCCGCTGATTGGTCAGGTCGTAACCGGCGCTGATTGGTCAGGTTGTAACCGCCCCTCTCCTCCTCCTCTTCTACCGAATCTTCACGACCTTCTCAATAAAGTTTTTCGGAAAAAAAAAAAAGAATCTTCACGACCGCCTTTACTCAGCACGCAACCACTGTTGGCGGTTTCTTTTCAGTGTATTGCTGTGCTATTTTCATTTATTCTCTATCAAAAATGGCTTCACGTAATAAGGGTGTTCCATGGACCAATAAGGAGGTGCAGTGTCTGCTCACTGCATTGTCAGACGAACGTATCCAGCGCGAGTTAGACGGAGCCGCCTGGAATGAAAAAATATACCGGGAGGTCTCGACATCGGAGTCCTTTAACGGTGAGTTTTAATTTTTTTTTATTGTGCGTTTTTTCGCAAATATATTCGGTAAGACGCTCAGTTTATTTATGCAATAAAAAAGCTGTTCATTTGGGATGATGATCGCTGCTTTATTGCAGCACACTGCAGACTAAAGCTTTTATTTTAATTATTCATGTGAACAATACGCTGAAATAAGCTTATGTATTCTTGTTAAAAACTATTGTCTTTTCTGTATATCTTGCACTTTCGTGCTGTATTTTATTGTGTGCATTTTCCTTGTAGAATCATCCCACGCGTCCGCCGCGACAGCCCGCACGGATTAATTCAACGGAGCCTTCCTGACCCAGAGCTGGCAGAGACGGCTTCATTCAACCGAGCCTTCGTGACCCAGTTTGGGAAGCTGGTGTAGAGGCACTCAGTGGTCGGCGTGTATAAAATGTCGATTAACCTTCATGTTGTGTTGCAAAGGTTTTTTTTTATTTTAATATTTTGTATATAATAAAATGGAATTGTTTTGGAAAGTGTGGTTTGTCTGTTATAACACTGAATTATAAAACAGTATAATTACATAGAAATTCCATTGCCTAGTCTGATGAAAATGATGCTGATCATCCTGTCAGGGGTCAACCATTGTAAAGGTAATGTAATTTTTAACTAGACCAAAAAACAAATCTTTTGTAAGCTTTCTGTTCTTTTTTATTGAAATATCATAAAAAATTAGCACCAAGTCAAAGTAGGTACAAGTATATGTAAATTGAATGTTCTATCGGCATTCCAAATTCAGAGATTTACAATACTTTAGAAGGAGTGTAGCATCATCTAAACGGAAAATAATAATACTGTTGTTCCAAACGTTGACCTGAAGGTGAAAAACATGATTTTTTTTTAATTCAGTACATCCAAAATGTCCTAGGATGTAAAAAATAATACAATTTGGTGTTGGCCAGTGTGCCACTGTCTCATTATTTAATACGAATAAAAACAAGTTTCAGCTCATTATTTCTAGGTCATTTGGCAGTTAATTCAAAACAAAAGTGACTTGTGTTGTTGCAGCTTAATTATGAGATAAAATTAATTGTGAGATAAAACCACAGAGCGAGCAAGGCAATAATCCTTGGATCCTCCATTTTTTGTCTAGTGTAAATAAGGACTCAGTCGGGTGCGTAACGTCACGGGAGTGTGGCCCCGCCTCGCTGGGAATCTGCCGCTGCCTCGCTTACACAAACCATCACAGCACAAGCACAACACCGTGCTAATGGAGACAGAAGCATTCCGAGCCGTACTGAAGTGAATCGAGCCGTACCGAGGTGTGCTGGAATAGTGGAAAACAGGCTTGAGTGACTTATTAGACTCTCGTGCACTATGTACAGCAGCTCAACCAGACTCATGTCAGTCATCACTGTTTTCTTTTTGCATTACCGACTGCACTATGGTGTACTCCACAATATCTGCTGCTCGCTAATATATCTAAAAATTGCTTTGTCTAGTATTGCTTATTCATATTCTACATTTTATTGCATGCATAGTTCTTTATTTCTATCTTTTATTTTTATCATGTTTAATGTTGCAGCATTGCACCGAGACAAATTCCTAGTTTGTGTACTACATGAACAATGGCAAAAAATCTGATTCTGATTCTGATTCTGATTAGTCTCAAAATAAACCCTTGTGAGTTCTTGTCTCTGATGATCAAGGAGATGGACATGAAATCAAACAATAACTCCCATATGTCTTTAAAATGGTTTAACCCAATGACTGCCTATGGCGCTCCATTGCGCTGTTTCCTCTTCTCCCCCTAGTGGTCAAGATTTTTTTCAAGAAAATATTCAGTTCAGATGGCAGAGATTTCCAAAGCTATAACTTGAATGTGGTAAGAGATAATGGCTTACTGTCAACTATAAAGATGTGGCATATGATCCAAAGTTTGAGATGGGAGTAAATTTACACATCTAATTTGCATAATGCCACGGCAG
Source organism: Pholidichthys leucotaenia (assembly GCA_020510985.1). Classification (NCBI taxonomy): domain Eukaryota; kingdom Metazoa; phylum Chordata; class Actinopteri; order Cichliformes; family Pholidichthyidae; genus Pholidichthys; species Pholidichthys leucotaenia. Next base: position 140,792,194 of record CM035847.1, read on the forward strand.
CCATATCAAAATACATAACTTTCAGTCAAAAGCGGACTTTCGACATATTTACACAAAGGATGGTTTTGCTTTTTGTCACTGTTTGTTGTTTTGGACATTTTGTTATCTAATCTTTAAAGTATATGAACCAGAAAATCAGTTACAATGTAAACAAACAAAGAAATTTGTCACTTACAGCTGGCCAGACAGCTCTCGCTTCGTCCATTTTTGTCCATCCTGGTCATTATTTTGCCTTCTGTCTGTCATTTTCGCTTTCTCTCCCACATCCAGAAACTGTTATGATTATTCCACCTAAATTTCGCTTTTATTCCACCGGAGTTTATCTTATATGACGACTGGAAACAGGCGCGATTCTTCTGTCCAGTCACATGGCGCTGGGGGTCGATGGCAGGTGAACATCAACCAGCTTCACCCACCCTCTGTTATAACAAAATGTAGATAGTTACCTTCATAAGCTAAAGTATTTTTAGAATCATAGTTGGCAAATTTGGGAGCAAATGCCTCCTCCGTCTTGTGATCGATCATTTGTTTACAAACTCTTCTTCTCTGGTGTCCAGAAATGTGTATGTGTGTGTGTGTGGGGGGGGGATATAGGGGCCATTAGTCCTCCAAGGCAAGAGCAGTAAGTTATTTGTGTCTGCCACCTTGTGAGGTGAAATACTTAGTACAACTGGGGGGGTTTATGACATCACATGACATGTCACATGACAGGCACAGCACTGCAACATAGACAGTAAGGGCACTTTTTATGTCCATAAATAGAAGGATGTCAAAGGGTTAATAAGAAAGGTCAGAATAGTTTAACATATTTGGATAACTTTAAAATAGAGAATTCAACATGTATTATGAACATTATAGACTATTACTGAGTTACTTACAAATCAGGCATTTGTGGAGCCAAATAAAGCTTAGTTTAATTTGTGGGTATACTGGAAATTGGAAAACCATAAAATAGCATTGGTTAAGAAACGTGGATGCAATTTCATGAAGAAAATGATGATTAACCATTTATAAAAATAGAAAATTTGTATTATTCTGAAAAAGAACATATATTAATGAAAGGACAACATGCATTTTGAAATTCTGGTGGGGGTTTGCATGAAATTAAGTTAAAAAAAAAATATACCAGGAATATTTTAAAGAATTAAGTTAAATTAAACAACAGATCGTCAGCCACAGAAACTTTGCAACCCAGCAGGTAGCAGGCTCCACATGCCAACCTTGATTCAGCTGGATGTTCGTGGATTCTGTTGATGGAGAGGCTGATAGACAGACTTCTTACGACAGTTATGGCCTACTCCTTAGATTACAAAGGCTGTTCAAGCAAGTTGGGTGAGGTCTCCTCTGATGCACTGAAGAAGGAATTGGTTTACTGTGCAAAGTTCCATCAGAAATTCAAACTGAGGAAAAACATCACAGATTTGTTTCTCCCAATGTAGGTGGTTTAAATGAGTTGGTTTAAGCTTAGAAAAAATCAAACAAAATCTTCTTGCATGGTGATTTAAAGAAAAAGAAGATTAAAAGAAGAAAAATGAATTTTAAAGAAAAGAAAAAAGAAGTTTCGCAGAGCATGACAGACTCTGGGCCTACTGAAAGATAAGAGAAAAAATTGGGGGAGCAGAAAAGGCTCCTTACAACTTGGCCACCGCCCAAACTCTCTCTGAAACAAAGGGAAATAAAATCAAGTTTTCTTGGGTGTGGTAGGGTGGTCCAAAACTTCATGAAACCTGAGCTGGCCCAATTACATTTGAGCTTTGCTCAGCAAATGTCATAAACTTGACCTAAAAATGGAAATGCAATATAGTGTAGCATCATCTCACTTTGGCTCAGCAATAATTATTCTTCTGCTTAAAGACATTTTGTTTCACCCAGGAGTAAGACAAAGAAATGGATTTTCTCCCCCAGGCCACAGCTGAAATCCCATTCCTTTGTTAAAAACCAGCCTAAGGAATTTCCCCAATGTCCAGCTTTGCTTTTATTGCCCCCATAAACATGCAACAGACCTGACCAAACATCGATCCACAGCTCAATAAAATTTCCTTAAACTCTGGGATATGCTGGATTTAACCAGTGAACGTTAAAGTACATTATTACAAACTCAATTCTAAACCTTCTTCTTTTCAGAACTATGAAAAGCAAATGGATTCTGATGTTTTAATGTGGAAAATCAATAATATGTGTGAAATGCATTAATCTGTGATTATATATATATATATATATATATATATATATATATATATATATATATATATATATATATACAGTGGTACCTCTACTTACAAATTTAATTCGTTCCGGAAGAATTCTTGTAACGTGAAAAATTTGTAAGTAGAGGTGCGTTTTACATGTAAATGCCGTAATCCGTTCCAAGCCCCCAAAATTCGGGCATAAATTTTTTATAAATCGTAAAAACGCATCAAAACATGTAACAAATACATGTTACAATTAGATTACTGCACAATAAACATAAAATGAGAGTTTAAAATGAGAGAAAGAATAATAAAAGAGAATAATAAAAGAGAAAGAATAATAAAAATTATGTTCATTTACCCTTTAACTGCTATCGTCGTCGATGTCGTCGACGTTTGCCTTCTTTGGTTCATGTTCTGATCCAAGGACGTTTGCTTTTGTCGGCTTGTAAGTGCTTCGTTTTGTTTTAATACCGTGCTGATCGTTGATGTATTACGGCCATATTCTTTGGCGAGATCAACCAAACGCATCCAAACGCAAGATGCATCCCCTTTTCATACCTTTCGATTATCTCCTTTCTTTGTTTGTATGGACAAAAAAACTCTCTTCTTTTCTCCTTTTCCACTTATCTCCGTTACTTTCTTGGGGCCCATAGCGAATAAATGTTAATTCTGTACTGTACACACACGTAAAACTTTCACCTTGTTCTTAATAAAGTTTTGGGGAAAAAAAAAAACCAAACTTCGTGGCCAATGGGATACCAGGAAGATGCTAGGCGATAGCCAATGGCAGAGCAGCTACAGGTATGTTTACGTTCGTAAACTACGGAAGCTGCAAGGAGCGCATACTTTTTTGCCTTTCGTATCCTGAAATTTCGTTCGTAACTAGAGGCAATATTTTCCCATTGAGGTGTCTCGTAACCTGAAAATTCCGTATGTAGAGACGTCCGTAAGTAGAGGTACCACTGTATATATATATATATATTTTTTTTTTTTTTTTTTTTTTTTTGTTACTTATTTGTACCCGTAGGTAGACATGGTTTGCAGTCTGGTGACAAGCCACCGGCTGCTGGTCGCTGCGTGCGCGAGCGCCCTAAACCTACATGTTTGCATATATATATATATATATATATATATATATATATATATATATATGCATGTTAAAAATGTTTAAATGAATGTTTATTCCTGCATGTTGATTTAGAAGCACTGCTTATAAGACATACTAAAGTTAACTTAGTTTAATACATATGTATCAAAGTTTTGCCTCTAAAACCATGTGACTCCAGCAGCCAATCTCTGCATGACAACAACTCTTCATCCCAGAGCTTCAGACAATAGACTGTTTGTTCATTGGACTGAAAGTTCATCGAGCCTCCCACGAAGGACTCTCATTGGCTGAGATTCCGGTCAGTCCGGAAGCCCGCGATAGCTCAACGGAACTTATAAATAACAGAGGGACCCCTGCTTCATCTTTTTTTCCCCTTTTGGCTCTCTTTTACTCTCTTTCCGGATCGTCTCTTTTGAAGTCTATTGTCTACACACAGCAAGGAAGAACAAAGACTCCGACCATGTGTCGCTTTTCTGAACACAGAGCAGATAACTCGTAATTTGTTTATGTAACTTTGTATTTTAATCTTTTTCCTTTTTCTCTTAAATACCTAGGAATTCCTACTTCTTTGAGCTCAATTCTTAATCGGAGTTAAACTCCAATTTTTATTCATCACTTTTTCTTTGTTAAACTTTTTGTAAAATCACCGTTTGTTTAATTTTAATGTAAACTTTAATCTTGACTTTATTTTTATAATATTTTTCTTGACCAATCACACAACAGAAGTTATTATCTTATCTAAAGTCTGAAAGTTTTTTTTTTCTATTTGAGATCGGATTAGATATTTTTAATTAATTATTCCCGAAGACCTCTGCAGCCGCTTGTCTACCAGGAAGAAAAGACGCAGCTCTCCACATCACACGCAGCTGTTCATCACACGCTGAAGAAGCATCATCATCATCTGGCTCCAAACCCAGTTTCAACTGTGGGTCATACAGCCCAGAATCCAGCCTCTTCGACCGCTTGAATTTAAAGGTCAAAATGTGGACCCTGAAAATATCTGCGGGCAGATATTAACGTCCACAAAATCTTGGGCTGAGGACGACGAAAGAACCATCATCACTGACGGGAATCACGTGAGTTGCAATCTTTAACTCATCTGCTGAATTAAACGTCTGAGGTTCGGTAATAATTTGTATATCTAATCAGATGCAAATTAAGAAGCCATTAACATAACTCTTCTTTTCATTAAAATTCCATTTTTATTTTCTTAAGATTAATCCAGGACTTTTTCATATAATTAGTAAACTTTCTCCATAAATTTGCGTTGTTTCCATAATCTGTTAACTCAAACTGATAGAAATTCATTTCTCAGTTTAACCCTTGTTCTGAAAATATTAACATTGTTAATCTATCATTTACAAGATTGATTTTATGATTAATGAAATTACTGCAATGTCTGTTAATCATTTCGTTTAATAAATATGTGGAAAATGAGAGAAGTTGTTGAGAATTTATTTCATTCTGAGTCTGTTCAAGCACAGGTATCGAATTCACGGAAAATTTTTGAGACTGATTATTGATGAATTTATTGAGTGATTAAACAGGTATAAAGTGAAATTAAAGATTAAATTGCTTCTTAAAGATAGAAGCTGGTGCCCCTAGGAGTATTTTTAACTTTTCTGGTGTATTTGAAATGAGATTTGATCTCAGATTCCAATACATCAATATAAATTAAATAATTCATACCTTGTGGGCGACACATTGTGGGCTCACGTTTCCACAGAGACAGGACTGCATGTGTATTGAGGGTGTCACGTCTGCAAAGACAAAGGACTCAAATCTGCAGAAGATAACAAGGAGGTGTGAGATTTGTCTCTTTGTCCCACAGAAGATGCCCTGGAGAGATTTCCGGTTCATCAGGAAATGAGAGACAATGGTGAAGATTCAAAGGGATGCTTTGTGACTGTATGTTTACTGAAAACACCATGTGACTTGAATTCTGATGCTGGAAACATATAAAAGGGTGATGAGATATGATTCTTTCTCTTTCCTGCTTTGAGAATGCTAGAAGCTGTGTTCTGTCAATAAAGCTGGTTTACGACTAAACTCAGCCTCATCATTTGAGCACACCTTCTACACTGGTGACCTACGACGAGAAATGAGCAGACAGAATTCTCCCGAGCGGGGCTCGGCGGAAGCCAGTCTGATGGCCGCCTCCACGATCCGGCTGCCCGATTTCTGGCAGCATAGCCCGCGCTCATGGTTTAGCGCAGTCGAGGCGCAGTTCAACCTCTGGAGAATCTCCAACGACGACACAAGATTCTACCACATGGTAGCGAAGCTGGACAGCAACACGGTTCAGAGAGTGGAGGATCTGGTTAATCATCCACCAGACAGCGACAAGTACAGTGCATTGAAGGACGCGCTGACCAGCCATTTCACCCCTTCAGTCCAACAACGAGCAGAGGGACTCCTGACGTTGACGGAGTCAGAAAACGATAGACCTGCAGACCTGAGGGTGAAGATGCTGAAGCTCAAAGACTCGGAGGATGGCGAATTCATTTTCGCCCACCTTTTCCTTCGGACCCTGCCGCCAGCAGTGAGAGTGGCCCTGGCAGAGTCGCCCCGATTGGCCAGGCGAGACTACCATGGGTTGAGCAAAGAGGCGCAGCGGTTGGCCGACGCCCACAAGCGGAACGCGGTTTTGGCCACGGCGGCTAGCCCGGGAACGGCGTCGGGAGACAGCGCAGGTCCAGCGGCCGCGGCGCCAGACGCACCAACGACGGCGGCGACGGGAACCAGACGACGCGGAGCAGAGGACGGCCCGTGCTTCTACCACTGCTGTTTTGCAGAGAGAGCGCACAGGTGCATCCCACCGTGCAACTTTAAGCGCCAGGGAAACGCCAAGACCGAGGGCCGGTAGCAGCTGCGACCCTCGGCAACGAGAACAGGCTGCTTTACCTGACGGATGCACGCTCGGGGAAACAGTTCCTCGTGGACACGGGCTCTCAGCTGAGTTTCATCACGCCCACCTACGCGGAACGGCTGATGCCTTCTAAAGCTCCCTGGGTGTGAGTGTCAGCAGCGAACGGCTCCACGATTAAAACGTTCGGTGAGAGGACCATGCTTCTGTCCTTACAGGGCCGTTCATTTGAGTGGACATTTATTGTAGCAGCAGTCAGTTTCAACATGTTAGGGGCTGATTTTTTGTGCTGACATGGTTTATTGGTTGACCTTGCTAATAGACGTCTGATTAATGCACTGTCCTTTCATTCTATTCCCTACACAGCTCGGGTGGCCCCGCCGACTGCACATGCCAGCGTCTCAGCTGCGGGTGGTAAGTTTCACACATTGCTTGCTCAGTTCCCAGCACTCACAGTCCCCACGTTTTCGGCAACGGTGGCTAAACTTGGGGTGGCACAGATTGATTTTTTGGGACATCGCGTTTTGGCAGAAGGAGCGGTTCCTCTTCCAAATAAAGTGTGTGCCATAACGGATTTTCCGCAACCTCAAACGGTCAAGGCGCTTCAGGAGTTTCTAGGGATGGTTAATTTTTACAACCGGTTCCTCCCAAGCGCAGCACGGCTCATGCAGCCATTGTACACCGCGTTAAAAAAACAAAAGCTCGCAAATAAAGTTGAATGGTCTCCGGAGCGGGAGCGCGCTTTTGCCCAGGTCAAATCAGCCCTGGCAAACGCAGTTTTGTTAGCGCACCCAGTTCCAACGGCCCGCATGGCGCTCACCACTGACGCTTCCGATGTAGCGGTGGGGGCGGTAGTTGAACAGTTTGTGGCAGGTACCTGGCAACCCCTCGCGTTTTTCAGCAGGACTTTGCGCGATAGTGAGCGTAAATACAGTGCGTTTGACAGGGAGCTTTTGGCCCTACACTTGGCCATCCGTCATTTTCAGTTCTGGTTAGAGGGGCGACATTTCACCGCTTTTGTGGATCATAAACCGCTAACGTTTGCGATGGCCAAAATTTCAGAACCCTGGTCAGGCCGGCAACAAAGGCAACTAGCCGCAATATCGGAGTTCACTACTGATATTCAGCATGTCGCGGGTAAACACAATGTTGTGGCAGACTGCCTCTCGCGCGCGGTAGCACCACCAAGCCCCATAGGGGCAGACTCTGTGGCCGTGGCCGCGGGCCCGGGCAGCGACGCGGGAGCGCGCGCAGCCCTGGTCTGTGTTGGGTTAGATTATGCAGCCATGGCTGCAGAGCAGGTTAACGACGTGGACGTGCGTGCGCTCCAGTCTGGACCTACAGGGTTAAGGCTGGAGCACAGGGAGCAACAAAGTGGTATGCCCCCACTAATCTGCGATGTCTCCACGGGACAGCCCCGCCCCGTGGTGCCAGCCGCGTGGCGTCGCTGCGTTTTTGACTCGGTCCATTCTCTCGCGCACCCGGGGGTGCGCGCATCGATTAAGTTGGTGGGGGAGAAATTTGTTTGGCCCGGGTTGCGCAAACAGGTCAACGAATGAGCGGCAGCCTGCGTAGCGTGTCAGCGAGCCAAAATACACAGACACACTAAGGCCCCGTTGGAACCTTTTCATATCCCCGCTAAGCGTTTTGATCACGTGCATGTTGACTTGGTGGGCCCGCTCCCATTATCACACGGGCACACACATCTTTTGACGATGGTGGATCACACCACGCGCTGGCCAGAGGCGATTCCTCTGACATCAACCACAGCGGAAGAAGTTGCGCGAGCATTTTTAGCAGCGTGGGTTGCGCGTTTCGGTGTACCGTCGGACATAACGTCCGACAGGGGTCCCCAATTTATTTCCGAGCTATGGTCATCGATGGCCCGCAGCTTGGGGGTGAAGATTCATCGTACTACCACGTATAACCACCAGGCTAATGGTTTATGCGAACGCTTTCACAGGTCATTAAAAGCAGCCCTCAGAGCATCGCTGACGGATACAAATTGGGTGGACAAACTTCCATGGGTTTTATTGGGGTTGCGTTCTGCACCTAAGGAAGATTTGCATGCTTCCCCGGCTGAATTAGTTTTTGCACAACCTCTCCGTTTGCCGGGGGAATTTCTCCCCGATAATCCCGCACCAAATGGCCCCCCTGCTCAGCCGTGGCAGAGCGACTCGGGAGCAAACATGCTCCCTGGCCCGGTCCATCACAGTTTACCACACATTTTTGTGCCAAAGGCTTTAAAAAATGCAGAGTTTGTTTTTGTTAAACATGATGCTCAGCGTCCAAGTTTGCGGCCATTTTATGACGGACCGTTCCGAGTGCTGGAGACCGGGCAGAAGCATTTTCTGCTAGATTTAGGGGGCAGAAGGGAGTTGATTTGCATAAACAGGCTCAAACCCGCCTTTGTTTTGGCTGTGAGGAAGTGCAGCTCGCGAGGCTCCCCTGCCGTGGCAGGCCGCCGAGAGGACATTCTCCAAAATCTTCACAGAAAGGTGCTAACAGCTTTAATCCACAGGTGCAGAGAGATGTTGCAGGTGCAGCCAAGCCAGGTTGCAGCAGATTCGGCAGAAAGTTAAAACCTAGGCAGTTGGTGGATTGATTAGCGATGTATGGAGTGTTTTGTGTTTTTCTTTTTTTCATGCCATGCAGGTTTTGCCTTACTAGACGTTTGGGGGGGTAGTGTGGGCGACACACATTGTGGGCTCACGTTTCCACAGAGACAGGACTGCATGTGTATTGAGGGTGTCACGTCTGCAAGGACAAAGGACTCGAATCTGCAGAAGATAACAAGGAGGTGTGAGATTTGTCTCTTTGTCCCACAGAAGATGCCCCGGAGAGATTTCCGGTTCATCAGGAAATGAGAGACAATGGTGAAGATTCAAAGGGATGCTTTGTGACTGTATGTTTACTGAAAACACCATGTGACTTGAATTCTGATGCTGGAAACATATAAAAGGGTGATGAGATATGATTCTTTCTCTTTCCTGCTTTGAGAATGCTAGAAGCTGTGTTCTGTCAATAAAGCTGGTTTACGACTAAACTCAGCCTCATCATTTGAGCACACCTTCTACAACCTGATCATATTTCATATTTCATATTTATTAATATTACATATTTCGCGCTACAGATTTTTTGGTGCCCCATGTGAGGCCTGGTTGAACTTGACAAAGTCAGAATGAAAAATTAATACATAAGCTGTGTGTGATCTTGGTTGATTTTTAACTCACAAAGGTGGTCCATTTGCCTGTAGCAAGTCCATTGTCTGTCTCTGTGTCACGAGGGGGAGGGGGTGAATTTGTCCCCCTGATTACTGTTGTGTGTGTGTCTGCTGACGAAGAAAAGGGGGGAGTGAAGAGACCCCACTCTAGTCAGTTTTTAGTTTTTTGTTCAATGCATGCTTAAGAAGCGTGATTACACGCTGAATAATTAAAATAGGCATGGGAACAAAATAGCAAAGAAATCATATTAGTTTTCCCCGTTATTTCAACACCCCGCAGGCAAAGCAAACCCTTGGGGGATTTAATTGAATTAACCATTGTATAAACTTGTTGAAAAAAGTTTAGGGAGACCAAAGTTTTCCTGCCTTTGGAAAGCAAGGCGTGGTTTTATGGACTGAAGCTCTGCTGCATCCACGTGTCAAGCTGTGCACAAAACTGCGCATGTGTAGATCGGCTAAGCGAGGCCATCTTAAGTCTAAGAACTAAAGTTCCCTGTAGCTGCCATTTTGAGTAGAGATCCTTGACTCCTTGAGTGACGTCATTGGGTTTCCTCTTACGGAAGTGCAGACGAAAACTGCCTCCATCTTGTGGTGAAACATAGGGACTGCAATTTTTATTTAAACTTCTAATCTTTAAAGACGATTTATAACCAAATTAAGTCTTCAAAGTAACTTCAAAGCAATTCATATTATTCGGAATAAACTAAATTTAACACTAATCCAAACTTTTATGCCAGGAACAAAAGGAAAAGAACCTGTTGGCTTCTGAAAGTTTTTCTCAGTGGTGAAACCCCCACTCACTACATAGATACCTATAGAAGGAACATACATGAACACCCCTATTGTATTTAATCACTTATGTAACCACATATTATAATCTTTTAAGCTAAAAGCAAACATATTTACACACTTTTAAGCAAAAAGTTGCAAACTTTGAAGCTATATGTGTGCTTATTTTGCTGTTTTTAAATGTGATATGGTGTGATTCCTTTCCCACAGAAACTCAGTTTTAGTTTAAGGATTCTAATGCTGATGTTTACTCAAGAGTAACATTAAAGTAGGATTAAACCTGTGCATTTTAACAAATTTACAGACTTACTGAATATTTATAATTTTTCCTCTTTCTCAAATTTAGGAAACCACATTAAGCAATTAACACTTAAGCAAAGCTCTAGGTGTTATTTAAACTCATTGTGTCATTTCTGATTCATGTTTTCTCCACAGGAAAAGAAAAACATTTAACCAACCTGATAATTTTCAAATTTTTCCCAGGATTTAACAGAAAAGTCAAAAAGGTGCAAACATTGATTATTCTGTAGATAAGAAATTTATAGATGACAATCAAGACAGATCACTATTGGCTTCAATCCTAAGAAATCCTTGGACACCAAATATTCAAACAATTCACTTGTTTCTAATTTGTAAATATTTTAAACATTTAATGCTTCAAATGAAAATAGGCTTTAACAAGTAAAACCAAAGTAAAGCCTTAACTTTAAAAGAAAGTGGAAACTTATAATCTTAAATCTTTAAAGCATTTAGCCTCTTTTGCTTTTGTATTTTTTTTGTAAATAAATCCTCACTTTCAAAGTGACATTCTGCAAAATTCCAAAGCTAGTTATTGATGACAAATTCCAATACTAGACTTTGAAAATCAAAGTAAGGAAGCCAATCCACACAATTGAAATTCCTGGTTTGTTTCGTGAAACAAATTCAATCCAATTTCAATTCAACTTTATTTATCAACATACAGTTTCAACGAACAAATTAATTGAAGCATCACTACATTTCTAAATAATTTCAAAACTCTATTTCCCATCTTGCAAGCCGACAACTTGAAACAAATTCTAAAGGAACTTTCAACTATCACGGTTGTAAAATAAAACACTCATGGTTAAACCTTGTTGAACAAATTTAAGAATAATCAACCAGTTGAATTTTATTTTTAAAAGCTAAATAACAACAATAGTCAAACATGACGAGTCATCGGACAACCGACCAATTTACCAAACTGGATGACCTTCAAACAACATTGGAAGCATGGACTTCTAATTTAATTTCTAGCTTCACAACAAGGGTCAAGGAAACACTGCCCGAAGAATTGAAGCAACTCACTGAAGAACTCTTGAATGAATGCACTGAAAAGCCACCAGGAGGCAAGGACCTCACCAGTGTGTTAGGTAAGTTTGCGCTAACATTAGTTGCAAGATTAAAGGTAACTGAGAACGAGCTAGCAAATCAACAAACAATGATCTTATCTCTCCAAGAAGAGAATGAAACACTGAAAGAAAATCTGGAACAATCTCAAGAGGAGAATGACAAAACTCAAAACCAACTGGATGAAGCGTTACAAGATTTGGACCGTGCAGAGAAAGAAAATAAACGGTTGATAGATAACAATGACGCGCTTCACCAAGACAACAATGAACTTGAAGATGCCCTTCAAGACACAAAGAAGGAACTCAGAAGAGTTGAAGGTCAACTTGAAAATGTGAAGAAGGACTACAAGGAATGTCAACTGCTCCTAAAGGAAAGACATGAACACCGGGACATCCACCACGCTCCCTCGCCCGATTCCCATTTTGAATACGGACGACTGCGTGGACAGCATGCGTGTGCCCCTTCAGATCGCGACCTTGACAAGATCGCACGAAATATCACCAAATTTGATCCAGGACCTACGGGTTCACCTGATGCCAAAGTCTATTTACAGGACATTGATTACTACCTGCGTAAGTATGCTGATGCTACGACTGACGATCGCATCTATCTGATCAAACTAACATCTAACAGGTCAGTATCAAAATTCATAGACAGACAGCCGACAAACATCAAAGCAGACTACATGCTGCTCCATGAAGCCATCGAAAAGGAGTTCTCCGACGACTGCCTACAGGCAGGGCTAACCGCAGCCCTAGCTGTGAAGCAAGGACGCTCAGAGCCAACACAATCCTACTACCAGAGACTCCTACTTGCATATTTTGGATCTCAAAATACACCAGGGATGGAAGAAGACAACAATTTCAAGACCCTCTTCATCCAAAACCTCCATCCCACTGTAAGTCATTACCTGAGAGTTACAGCTAACCCAAGGTCAAACTCAATAAGTCAGCTGAGAGAGTTTGCACACTATGCGTTCCAAAAACAGCAACAAAGCCGCAACAAGCACGCTGAGTCTGCCACAGTGCTAGCTATTAGTGATGCATATAACACCTTGGAGTTGGAAGGAGCTCCTCACTCTACTCCACCTCCTACACTGCGAGTACATCAACAGCCGAAGCAATTTTCCAACCGACCTCATCAAGGTCAAAACCACACTAGGTCCTCTGGATATCACTTTGGACCAACTTTGCGAAAACCCGACTACCGTCGTAGACCATATCCATGGGATAGGTCACGAGAACGCGATACGGACTACCATGATGACAGATACCAATACGAAGACACGCGTAACCGCGACAAATGGTCTCCATCCCATCACAGAAGCTCAGAAGCAGAGACCTATCACAAACCTTGGAAGGAAGAAGAAACTCCTACATTCAGTAGAGAAGCTATTGAAATTATCAAACATCTCCTAGCAGAGATTCAAAGCTACAAAGAGAATAAAACTGCTAACATTCTAGCTATATCAGCTGTAGCAACTCAAAACAAGCGTTCCAAATGGAGGAAACACAAGAAGAAAATCCCTCATGCAAATGAGGAAGGACCAAAGGACTCAACGCAGTCCAGTGCTGTTATGGCAGCCCAACCACAGGTCACAGACCACTCCTCTAACAACGTTTTGCAACTCTGTGTCGAACCACTGGTTCCACAATTTCTATGCGATTTAAACGAGAGGGGGGTGGCACGGAAATTCTACCTTCCACTCACCCTTGAAGACATGGTGTGTCAGGACGCTGTTTTAGACACCGCTGCTGACATCACTCTCATGCCACACACCCTTTTTGACAAACTACGTGTAGCTGCTAACCGCGCTAACAAATATTTGAAACTGGAACCCTGTTCATTAGCCGTGCGACCATATGCGCTCACTAAAACAACCCTGTTGGGAGTATCACTACTAAACATGTCCATTGGACCCATGACCTTAACACATCTGGTCTACGTGTCCAAACTTGACGCCATTCCATTACTTGTTGGCAAAGACCTACTGAACCGTTTTGAGCCACTGATTGATTTCAAGAACCTCAAACTATGGGCTCAAACGCAACACCCTCACCCATTTGACCCAACAAGAACAACTGAATCACAGTGCTTTGTTCTGAACACTTTGGACACCCCAAGTCTCACACAACTAGCACTGTTTGAACAACTGCAACCGAGTGAAAGCTACCGCCAAGACCAAGGTGAGTACTGTCCACAAGAAGTCAAAAGTCACCTTCACATACAAGGTCAAACCAAACACTCAAATGACCTTGAAAACTTAACAGCCAAGAAGAAAACCCCAAACTTCAATTCAATGGTGGTGTCACATTTTGAAACCCACCCATCCGGCCATGAGGCCTGCATGGTCACAAGAGCCACACCAATCGGCTCTCTAGACCCTCTGAAACCTCAACTTTTTGCGACAATGAACTCAACTTTTGCAAACGCAAGGCGCACAGTCACTCAACCTTGCAACCAAATGATCCATGAAACCATCAAACACCAGTTGAATAAAACGGTATATGTGCTGCCCGCATCTAAACCCTTTGACATACCAAAACTGAAACTACTTCATGCGACACAATCTTCTCTGCAGCTATACAATGGCACTCCTGTTCATGCTTCCGATGAACTATCATCGCCACCGCTCAGAGTTCCTTGAAACCAGAGGGGGGTGATGACTGCCAATGTCCATAACACTCCAGCTGCAGAGCACAAAAGTGTCAAAACGACATACAAAGCTCCCAAGGCTGTATTTCAAAAACATTCGGACCGATTCGCTAAACGACAGAAAGCGTACAATGATCAAAAACTCTCGCATGACAAACTGCGAAGGGGGGACAAGATCTTCCACCCCACATTTGTACCGCAGACACCTGAAATAAATTTACAGGAAAGGAAAATCACTCCTAAATTCCTGCCTGAGTGGATGAATCCACACATTGTCAACAACAAACTTTGGCCACTCAAGTGCCAAATCCAGGACCCATTTTCAAATGGGTTCACCAAAATCAGAGTAACCTTTACCAAAACCCCATGGGACTTGTCAGGTACAACACTGTCAAAGTAAGTCCATAAATAAGATTAAAATCAAACCTACGTCTGAGAAACAACTGTAGCTAACTACTAGCCTCAGGTACACTCAGTCAAATTTCTCCAATCAGTTAACTGCATCAAACTTCCAGAAAGGAAAGGGTATATTAAAAGCAAATTAGCCCTTAAACTAATTTCAAAGACCTCTGTAAAATCTAATAAACTTCAATCAACTTACTATTACCAAATAGTATACACAAGACATTCAACACCATTAGCTTGAGCTAATAATCTTAAAACTCCCATCAAAGGTGAAAAACAAGCACAAGGTTTAGAGTTCAATCTCTTAAGCTCTATTCTGTAATTTCCCAGTTTTGGAATCAATAAAGTACATCCATCTAAAAGAAATCATTCCACCTCTAAGAGGAATTTTCATTTGCCAACCAGGTATCTAAAGAAAGATCAACAAGAAGACTAAGATCCAAAACCACTCACTTTTATGTTTGCCAAGATGATGGCCCTCCTGTTTATCAGTTTAGCCATCTGCCTAGCAATCACACCCACTGTTACCCAGTCAGAATTGGGCCAAGCCAAAATGAAAGGTCAAAGATCCTTGGGTGGATTCTTAATAACAGCCTCATCGTTAGAGCCTCTGGTTAACCTTAGCACGCCCACTGTTAACTCGGTCAACACCGCTAAACCGAAACACCAGGTTGTCGAACCACAAATGGTTACCAAAATCTTACAAGACACTGTGTTGGTTTTGAATGCTTGCTCCGAAGCTTCAGTCAAACTCAACAAGGTCTTGAACTCTTTGCTCTTTGTGTTAAAGGTTGACTATGCTCACACACAGCCAATGTCTATGTTACTCTCAGAAGTAGCTAGAAACATTAGCTTTTCAGTTAACGCTTTAGCAATGAATATGCTCTCTCATCATATCCTTTTTGCAGTAAATTCAAATTTACTTCTCATTGCCATCCAAAGAATGATAACGACATCCTATGCCCACTCAGTTATTCTGAACAAAAGCCTCAAACACCCTATGATTTGGACATCAGTGGAACCATGGTTTAGTCTAACTAAACAAGTTCAATTTGAACCTCCTTGAGTCACCCCAATATTGATTAGTCTGAATCTACCTCAAGTATTAAAGAATTTTGTTTTTGCTTTTGACTATGATTTTTGGATACTTGCATGAGTATATACAAATAATCCTTTATACTTTATTTAGATTTTATGTACATTTAAACTGTTTTTGAAATTTTGAATAGATATTTTTCAGCAAACCCAAAACATTTGTATCAAGTATGTCAAAACCCACATACTTCTAGTTCACTTTTTTTGTACCCAGAATTTTGAAGTCTTTACAGGCTTATACAGAACTTTAGTATATCCTAGACAATTATACAATGTTTATATTTGGTCATGCCCAAATTATTTTTGAAATTTCCAGAAGTTTTTCAGAAAACCAAATTTAAGGACCTACACTTTGGAATAGATACTGTTTACAAACATAAGACTTATCGACATCAGAACTTTAGTTCAGCATTTGGATCAAGCCTCGCCAAATTGGGATTTGATGCCTAGGATTGCTATCAACGCAGAATCAACGTCACCATTGATACCAGAGGGGGGACTGTAGCATCATCTCACTTTGGCTCAGCAATAATTATTCTTCTGCTTAAAGACATTTTGTTTCACCCAGGAGTAAGACAAAGAAATGGATTTTCTCCCCCAGGCCACAGCTGAAATCCCATTCCTTTGTTAAAAACCAGCCTAAGGAATTTCCCCAATGTCCGGCTTTGCTTTTATTGCCCCCATAAACATGCAACAGACCTGACCAAACATGGATCCACAGCTCAATAAAATTTCCTTAAACTCTGGGATATGCTGGATTTAACCAGTGAACGTTAAAGTACATTATTACAAACTCAATTCTAAACCTTCTTCTTTTCAGAACTATGAAAAGTAAATGGACTCTGATGTTTTAATGTGGAAAATCAATAATATGTGTGAAATGCATTAATCTGTGATTTTATATATATATATATATGCATGTTAAAAATGTTTAAATGAATGTTTATTCCTGCATGTTGATTTAGAAGCACTGCTTATAAGACATACTAAAGTTAACTTAGTTTAATACATATGTATCAAAGTTTTGCCTCTAAAACCATGTGACTCCAGCAGCCAATCTCTGCATGACAACAACACTTCATCCCAGAGCTCCAGACAATAGACTGTTTGTTCATTGGACTGAAAGTTCATCGGGCCTCTCACGAAGGACTCTCATTGGCTGAGATTCCGGTCAGTCCGGAAGCCCGCGATAGCTCAACGGAACTTATAAATCACAGAGGGACCCCTGCTTTGTCTTTTTTTTCCCTTTTGGCTCTCTTTTGCTCTCTTTCCGGATCGTCTCTTTTGAAGTCTATTGTCTACACACAGCAAGGAAGAACAAAGACTCCGACCACGTGTCGCTTTTCTGAACACAGAGCAGATAACTCGTAATTTGTTTATGTAACTTTGTATTTGAATGTTTTTTCCTTTTTCTCTTAAATACCTAGGAATTCCTATTTCTTTGAGCTCAATTCTTAATCTTAATCCAATTTTTATTCATCACTTTTTCTTTGTTAAACTTTTTGTAAAATCACTGTTTGTTTAATTTTAATGTAAACTTTAATCTTGACTTTATTTTTATAATATTTTTCTTGACCAATCACACAACAGAAGTTATTATCTTATCTAAAGTCCAAAATTTTTTTTTCTAATTTGAGATCGGATTAGATATCTTTAATTAATTATTCCCGAAGACCTCTGCAGCCGCTTGTCTACCAGGAAGAAAAGACGCAGCTCTCCACATCACACGCAGCTGTTCATCACACGCTGAAGAAGCGTCATCATCATCTGGCTCCAAATCCAGTTTCAACTGTGGGTCATACAGCCCAGAATCCAGCCTCTTCGACCGCTTGAATTTAAAGGTCGAAATGTGGACCCTGAAAATATCTGCGGGCAGATATTAATGTCCACAAAATCTTGGGCTGAGGACGACGAAAGAACCATCATCACCGACGGGAATCACGTGAGTTGCAAACTTTAATTCATCTGCTGAATTAAACGTCTGAGGTTCAGTAATAATTTGTATATCTTATCAGACGCAAATTAAGAAGCCATTAACATAACTCTTCTTTTCATTAAAATTCCGTTTTTATTTTCTTAAGATTAATCCAGGACTTTTTCATATAATTAGTAAACTTTCTCCATAAATTTGCGTTGTTTCCATAATCTGTTAACTCAAACTGATAGAAATTCATTTCTCAGTTTAACCCTGATTCTGAAAATATTAACATTGTTAATCTATCATTTACAAGATTGATTTTATGATTAATGAAATTACTGCAATGTCTGTTAATCATTTCGTTTAATAAATATGTGGAAAATGAGAGAAGCTGTTGATAATTTATTTCATTCTGAGTCTGTTCAAGCACAGGTATCGAATTCACGGAAAATTTTTGAGACTGATTATTGATGAATTTATTGAGTGATTAAACAGGTATAAAGTGAAATTAAAGATTAAATTGCTTCTTAAAGATAGAAGCTGGTGCCACTACGAGTATTTTTAACTTTTCTGGTGTATATGAAACGAGATTTGATCTCAGATTCCAATACATCAATATAAATTAAATAATTCATACCTGATCATATTTCATATTTCATATTTATTAATATTACATATTTCACGCTACAATAGCCTGGAGTTCTATTGGTCAGTCAAGGTCCAGCTATGGTCTCCTAGAGAACAGAGAGATAGAGACATTTGATATGAGGAGTGAAATCCTCCTTAAAGTAGATGTGGTGAATAAAGCATAAATTCCTTCAACTTTAGTGATTAAGATATTCTACTTGATAAAGGAGCATAAAATGCATCTACATTGTAACTGTAACAATTTGTGATGGTAAGAATGCAAAATTAATTTCTTCCTGAAAATAAGGCAGGACACATCAAAATAATATCAATAAAAGCATTTACCACATTGTCCGTCCCCAGAGTTCAATCAGGTCTTCAGTGGCAGATACTGTCTTGAGAGAAAGAATATGAGTTAGTTCATTGTCCATAATGCATAAATTCCACTAAAAAGGGAAAAAGTAAAACATTTCTGATTTGTCCACCAGATGGCACTGTGAAACTGTGGTTGCTTACTGGAGAGTCTTGGCTTCCCCATCTGGATAATGTCAATCATAAATCTGCCGATTAGGAACATTCCTTTGCCAAAGAGTCTTGAAGAAAGGGATTAACTTCCACTTTATGGCCGATGGATAGTGTTACAGCTCTAGTCCTTGGGTGAGAAAAGCAGTTCATGTCCAGATCTGTGAGGTGAAACAATTTTTCTTCAGCATAGAATGATTTTAATAAATTGGAACTCAAGGTCACACTACACTTGTAATTTCTTGCTATTAAACTCAGATAAGACTGAAGTCATTTCATTTGGTCCAAAAAACCTTAGAAATACCTTTCCAAATCCAACTCTTAGTTTTGATGCCGCTACGCTTTCTCTTAATAGTTCTGTGAGGAACCTTGGTGTTATTTTTGATCAAGATCTGTTCTTTAATTCACATATTAAACTTGTTTTTAAGACTGCCTTCTATCATTTGTGTAATATTGCCAAGATTAGGAGCAGCTTGTCTCTGAGTGATGCTGAGAATCTAATCCATGCTTTTGTTAACTCTAAATTAGATTACTGTAACTCTTTATTATCAGGATGTCCTAAAACATCTTTAAAAATTCTTCAGCTGATCCAAAATACTGCAGCAAGAGTTTTATCAGGTACTAGAAAGAGAGGTCAAATCTCTCCAGTTCTGGCCTCCCTTCATTGGCTTCCCATAGAATTTAGAATTAAGTTTAAAATCCTTCTTGAGATCTTGAGATCCAACAGACTCTCATGTTTGAATGTTAGAACAAGGATTCAGTGTACCCCACCCTGTATAGGATTGCCAGGGCCCCACCCTGGAGCCAGATCTGGGGGAGGGGCTCAATGGCTAGCGCCTGGTGGCCAGGTTTCTGCCCATGGAACCCGGCCGGGCTCAGCCCGAACAAGTTATATGGGTTCGCTCTCCAGTGGGCCCACCATGTGCAGCAGGGACCATGGGGCCCGATGCTATTTGGATCAGGTGGCGGTCAAAGGCAGAGACCTTGGCAGTCTGATCCCAGGCTTCCTAAACTGGTTTTTGGGATGTGGAATGTGACCTCTCTGGTGGGGAAGGAGCCTGAGCTGGTGCATGAGGTTGAGAGATACCGGCTAGATATAGTCAGCCTCACTTCAACACACAACACACAGCTCTGGTTCTGGAACCAGTCTCCTGGGGAGGGGCTGGAGCTTTGCCTACTCTGGAGTTGCCCCGGGTGAGAGGTGATGAGCAGGGGTGGTTATTCTTGTATCCCCCCACCTTGCTGCCTCTATATTGGAGTTTTCACTAGTGGATGAAAGGGTTGTTTCCCTATGCTTTCGGGTTGGGAAATGGGCACTGAACATCATTTGTGCCTATGCACCAAGTGATGGTTCAAAGTACCTACCCTTTTTGGAGTGTCTGATTGGGATGTTGGAGGGTGCCCCTCTTGGAGACGTCATTGTCCTACTGGGGGACTTCAATGCACATGTGGGCAATGACAGTGAAACCTGGAGGGAGGTGATTGGGAGGAACCCCCTGCCCGATCTGAGCCCGAGTGATGTTCAGTTATTAGACTTCTGTGTGAACCACAGTTTGTCCATAACGGACATCATGTTCAAGCATAAGGGTGTCCACATGTTCATCTGGCACCAGGAGACCCTAGGTCACAGGTTGATGATCAGTTTTGTTATTGTGTCATCAGACCTGTGACCGTATGTCTTGGACACTCGAGCAAAGAGAGGTCCAGAACTGTCAACTGATCACCACCTGGTGGTGAGTTGGATCTGATGGCAGGGGAGTATGCCATTTAGATCTGGTAGACCCAAACATATAGTAAGGGTGTGCTGGAAATATCTGGCTGAGGCCTCTGTCCGGGAGGTCTTCAACTCCCACGTCCGGAAGAACTTTGACTGCATTCTGATGGAGTCTCGAGACATGGAGTCTGAATGGGCCATGTTCTCCACCCCCATTGTTGAAGCGGCTGCCCAGAGCTGTGGGTGCAAGGTCATCGGTGCATCTCATGGTGGCAAACCCCCGAACCAAATGGTGGACACCAGTGGTGAGGGGGGCCATTCAGCTGAAGAAGGAGTCCTATTGAGCTTGGTTGGCTTGTGGGACTCCCAAAGCAGCTGAAGTGTACCGGCAGGCCAAGCGGAGTGCAGCTTGGGTGGTTGCTGAAGCAAAAACTCGGGTGTGGCAGTAGTTCAGTGAGGCCATGGAACAAGACTTTCGGTTGGCCTTGAAGAGATTCTGGCAAACTGTCCAGTGGCTCAGGAAGGGGAAGCAGCTCCCTGTCCACACTGTGTATGGTGCAGATGGGGCTCTGCTGACTTTGACTGGGGACATCGTCGGGCGGTGAAAGGAACACTTCAAGGATCTCCTCAATCCCACTGACATGCCTTCCACAGAGGAAGCAGGGGTTGTGAACAAGGGGTACAACTTGTCTATCACAGGGGCTGAGGTCGCCAAGGTGGTTAAAAATCTCTTTGGTGGCCGGGCACCAGGGGTGGATGAGATTTGCCCTGAGTAACTCAAGGCCCTGGATGTTGTAGGGCTGTCATGGTTGACATGCCTCTGCATCATTGCATGGAGGTCGGGGACAGTACCTTTGGCATGGCAAACCAGGGTGGTGGCTCCTCTCTCCAAAAAAGGGGACCGGGGGGTGTGCTCCAGCTTTAGAGGGATCACACTCCTCACCCTCCCAGGGAACGTCTTTGCCAAGGTACTGGAGAGGAGAGTCTGGTCGCTGGTCGACCCTCAGATTCAGGAGGAGCAATGTGGTTTTCGTCCTGGCCGTGGCACATCAGACCAACTCTTTACTCTCTGGAGAATCCTTGAGGGTTTGTGGGAGTTTGCTCAACCGGTTTACATGTGTCTTGTGGACTTGAAGAAGGTATTCAACTACGTTCCTCATGGTTTTTTTGTGGGGTTGCTTTGGGAGTATGGGGTATCAGACTTGTTGTTACGAGCTATCCGGTCTCTATACGACCATTGTGAGAGTTTGGTTTGTACTGCCAACACTCGGTCGGACTCATTCCCAGTGAGAGTTGGATTCCACCAGGGCTGCCCTTTGTAACAGATCCTGCTTATAATTTTTAAGGACAGGATTTTTAGGTACAGCCAGGGAACAGAGGGTGTCATGCTTGGTGATCACAGGATCTCAGCTCTGTTGTTTGCAGATGATGTTGATCTGTTGGCTTCTTCCACCAATGACCTACAGGTCTTACTGGGACGGTTTGCTGCAGAGTGTGAAGTGGTTGGGATGAGAATCAGCACCTCCAAGTCTGAGTCCATGGTCCTCAGCCCGAAAAAGGTGGGTTGTCCTCTCTGGGTTGAGGACAAACTCCTGCCCCAAGTGGAGGAGTTTAAGTGTCTCGGGGTCTTGGGGGAAAATAGAGCAAGAGCTTGACAGATGGATTGCAGCAGCATCTGCAGTGATGCAGACATTGTGCTGGTCCATTGTGGGGAAGAGGGAGCTAAGTTCTAAAGCAAACCTGTCAATTTACTGGTCAATCTACGTTCCTACCCTCACCTATGGTCACAAGCTTTGGGTAATCACCAAAAGAATGAGATCACAGATACAGGTGGCTGAAATGAGCTTTGTTCGTAGGATTGCTGGACTCACCCTTAGAGTTGGGTGAGGAGCTCAGTCATCCAGGAGGGGCTCAGAGTAGAACCACTGCTCCTCCACATTGACAGGAGCCAGTTGTGGTGGTTTGGGCATTTGACAAGGATGCCTCCTGGATGCCTCCCACTTGAGGTGTTTCAGGCATGTCCCACTGGTAAGAGACCCCAGGACAGACTGGACAGATTATGTCTCCCAGTTGGCCTGGGAACACTTTGGTATTGCTGTAAAGTTTTCAAATTGGACAGTTAGCATAGAATTACATCAGAGAATTAAAGATCACAAGAGATAGGTTATTCCCCACTTATCTTTTATTGAAGCAGGCAAAGAGTAACACACAACTGTGGATCTTCTCTGCCCAACCTGTAGAAGACCTTGAATAAGAGTTTCAAGGGTACATACAGTATATCTTCTGGCTACTGGGTGCTTCCCAGCAGCCTCCCACATAGTAGATCTGGTTTGAGCTGATATAGTTTCTTTTTGTTATCTGTGTTCCTCGTTATCTGACTCCCTCCCTTCAGCAAATGTCTCTGTCAAAACTGGTTCAAGCTGACATTTAGTGTATCTTCACCCAGCAGATGCTTCCTGTTGTTGCTCTTCTGTCTCCTTTCACTTCCTCCGTAACCCCCATGACCCAAAACATTTATCTATATGTAAGCAAAAATCAGTTGCTAAGAAAAAGTGGGTGTATGTATGTGAAGCTAAAAACCACATCCTGTTATGTGAGCATGTAGCTGCAAAAAAACCAAAAAACCAAAAACTGTTTTAACTGACATTTAAAGCAAGCACATTGTATAATAATATGAATACCCTAACTTATCTAAATATTTCTACTATAGTATCCTCTCTGAATTGCTGGAGCAGGTGGCTGGGAAGAGGGAAGTCTAGGCTTCTCTGCTTGAACTGCTACCTCCACAACCCGGACCTCCGGAAAAGCAGTAGAAGATGGATGGATGGATAGAACCTTCTTCTCACTTAAAAACCTCGAAATAATCAGGCCCCTTTTTATTTAAAAGATCTGATAATACCTTATCATCTCAACAGAGCATTCCACTCCCAAAATGCAGGATTAATTATAATACCTAGAATCTTCAAAAGTACAATGGGAGGCAGAGCATTCAGTTATCAAGCTCCTCTCCTTTGGAACCAGCTGCCAATCAAAATTTGGGAGTCTTTAAACCCCTGAACACCTCCCTTAGTTATGCTGCTAATAGGTTTAGATAGCCGGGGGACCTCCAACAGTGCACTGGGCTTCACTCCTTTCTTCACTCTCAACAAAATATTTTTGCTGGTCATTAACAGCTGTGAGAGTTGGACTCCGCCAGGGCTGCCCTTTGTCACCGATCCTGTTCATAATTTTTATGGACAGGATTTCTAGGCGCAGCCAGGGAATGGAGGGTGTCCTGCTTGGTGACCACAGGATCTCATCTCTGTTGTTTGCAGATGATGTTGTCCTGTTGGCTTCATCCAGCAATGACCTACAGCTCTTGCTGGGACGGTTTGCCACTGAGTGTGAAGTGGCTGGGATGAGAATCAGCACCTCCAAGTCCGAGTCCATGGTCCTCAGCCGGAAAAAGGTGGATTGTCCTCTCTGGGTTGGGGACAGGCTCCTGCCCCAAGTGGAGGAGTTTAAGTATCTTGGGGTCTTGTTCACGAGTGAGGGGAAAATGGAGCGAGAGATCGACAGACAGATTGGAGCAGCATCTGCAGTGATGCGGACGTTGTACTGGACTGTTGTGGTGAAGAGGGAGCTTAGTTCTAAGGCAAAGCTGTCGATTTACCAGTCAATCTACGTTCCTACTCTCACCTATGGTCACAAGCTTTGGGTAATGACCGAAAGAACGAGATCGCGGATACAAGCGGCTGAAATGAGCTTTCTCCGTAGGATTGCTGGACTCACCCTCAGAGATAGGGTGAGGAGCTCAGTCATCCTGGAGAGGCTCAGAGTAGAACCGCTGCTCCTCCACATTGAAAGGAGTCAGTTGAGGTGGTATGGGCATCTGATTAGGATGCCTCCTTGACGCCTCCCACTTGAGGTGTTTCAGGCACGTCCCACTGGGAGGAGACCCCGGGGCAGACCCAGGACTCGGTGGAGAGACTATGTCTCCCAGCTGGTCTGGGAACGCCTTGGTATCCTCTCTGAAGAGCTGGAGCAGGTGGCTGGGGAGAGGGAAGTCTGGGCTTCTCTGCTTGAACTGCTGCCTCCGCGACCCGGACCTCCGGAAAAGCGGTAGAAGATGGATGGATGGATTAACAGCTGTTTGTTCTCTCTCATAGACTGAGTCCACATCATGCTGTTTGCTCTCTACACGTCTGACATAACGCACGGCCCAGGAGACACACACGCAGGCTCAGGATAGATTCAACAGCTTTATTAGCAACAGGGAAGTGTATGGCTACGTGTCTGTGGAATAAGAATGTATTGGTGGTGGCATCTGCGTCAGGCACAGGGGCAGGAGGCCGTACAGCCGGACAACCCTGTGGGAGAGAGCAGAGGGAGAAGGGTAACGGGCACCACACCAATACAGGGAAATGATGATGATAGCTGGCTTACTTGGTTGTGACAGGTGGCTGGCGTCGACAAGGGCGGAGCCCGGGAGACAGCGACCTGCGGTACCTGTGGCAGCAGCGTAGAGCCAACGGCGAGGTGATGAAGTCCGCCGCCGGGGATGTCCACCTGTGCACAGGGGAAAGCTAGAGGAGAGAGGTAAGGGGAGCTTACCCAGGATATCTTCGCTAGTAGGTTTGAGACCCGTAGTAGCAAAGGCCAAAGTAGAGAGATGGCTTCAGGCCGAAGCCCAGGGCAGAGTGGATTAAATACCTCGCTGCTGACGAGGAGCAGGTGTGCGCGCTGCTGGCGCCGCTGATGAGCGGCGAGTCATAACAGTACTCCCCCCTCTAGCAGCGCCTCCTGGCGATGGTTTTTCCGGGTGCGCTCGATGAAACTCAGAAATGAATGACCGGTCCAACACCAGCGAGGAAGGCACCCACTGTCTCCACTCGGGTCCATAGCCCTCCCAATCCACCAGGTACTGCAATCCGCGACCCCGGCGTCGGGCGTCCAAGATGTCAGCGACGGTCCAGGCCGGATGGCCACCAATCATCCGGGGAGCGGGGTGCGCCGCAGGTGGAGGGCAGAGGGGGTCAGAGACCACCGGTTTGATTTTGGAGACGTGGAAGGTGGAATGGATGCGGAGGGAGGAGGGAATAGCCACACGCACAGCCACCGGGTTGATGATCCTGGTTATGGGATAAGGGCTGATGAACCGTTGAGCCAGCTTTCTCCTCTCACCCTTTAGGTTTGTGTCCTGTGTGGATACCCAAACCTGCTGTCCCACCTGGTAGGCAGGTGCAGGTCTCCTATGTCGGTCCGCCGTAGACTTATTGTGCTCCACCGTGCGTAAAAGTGCATTACGCGCCATGGACCAAAGGGAACGGCACCGCCTCAGATGTGCCTGGACAGAGGGAACAGCCAATTCGCCCTCCTGCGTGGGGAACAGGGGTGGATCATAGCCCAAGGATGCCTTAAAGGGCGACATCCCGATGGCCATAGAGCGAGAGGTGTTGTGGGCGTGCTCCACCCAGGCGAGATGAGAACTCCAGGACGTGGGTTTAGATGAAGTTACGCAGCGGAGCGTAGCCTCCAGCTCCTGATTTGTCCGCTCACACTGCCCGTTAGACTGGGGGTGATGGCCGGAGGAGAGGCTTACCTTGGCTCCCAGGGCGTTGCAAAATGACCTCCAGACGTCTGAAGAAAACTGGGGGCCGCGGTCGGAGACCACGTTGACCGGGATTCCATGCAGTCTGACCACGTGCTGGATGAGGAGGTCCGCCGTCTCCAAGGCTGAGGGAAGTCCACGTAGGGGCACGAAGTGGGCGGCCTTGGAAAAACGGTCAACGATGGTCAGAACTGTGTCAAAGTTGTTGGAGACAGGGAGCCCAGTGACGAAGTCCAGAGCGATGTGTGACCAGGGCCTACCAGGGACGGGCAGGGGCTGGAGCAGACCCACAGGGGGAGCCTTACCTGACTTATTGGCAGCACAGATGGGGCAGGCCCGGACGTAACGGGCGGCATCCTTCCGCAGACCTGGCCACCAAAAGGATCACTGGAGAAGGTCGATCATCCGCGAAGCTCCAGGATGGCAGGTGAGCTTGGAGGTATGGAGCCAGTGTATAACGTTCCCCCAGACGGCAGACGGCACGAAGAGCCTCCCCTCCGGTCCGCCACCAGGGTCCGGTTCCGATTCCTGCGCCCTCCGGATCTTGTCTTCTATGTCCCATGTAACAGCCCCCATGATGCACGACCTGGGCAAGATGGTATGAGCAACGTCATCTGCGGCCTCCAGGGCAAATTGCCTGGAGAGGGCGTCAGGTAGGCCATTCTTGGAGCCAGGCCTATATGTGATGCTGAACTTAAACCTTGCAAAGAACAGGGACCAACACGCCTGGCGGGCGTTCAGACGCTTTGCAGATCTCAGGTACTCCAGGTTCTTGTGGTCAGTGAGGACCACAAAAGGCAAGGCTGCCCCCTCCAGCCAGTGACGCCATTCTTGAAGGGCAAGCTTGATGGCAAGAAGCTCTCTGTCCCCCACGTCGTAATTTCATTCCGCCGGGGACAGGCGCCGAGAGAAGAAGGCGCAGGGTCACTTGACTCCATTGGCTGGGGACCGCTGGGACAATACCGCCCCCACCCCCATGTCCGAAGCGTCCACCTCCACAATGCACTGCAGCGCGGGATCGACCTGGCTGAGGACCCGGGAGGAGGAGAACTCCGTCTTCAGTGCCTGGAAGGCCGAAGCGGCCTCTTCAGTCCACCGGAACGGGGTCTTAGGAGAGGTGAGGCGGGTCAGGGGTCCGACGATGGCTCCAAAGTTCGGGACAAAGCGGCGGTAGAAATTGGTGAACCCGATGAACTGCTGAACCTGCTTTCGAGAAGTTGGTGTGGGCCAATCCACCACTGCTTTGATCTTCGCTGGGTCCGGAAGCACCTGGTCATGGGAGATGACGAACCCCAGGAAGGAAGTTGTTTTGGCGTAGAATTTGCATTTTTCCGCCTTGACGTACAGACGGTTCTCCAGCAGTCTCTGCAGAACCTGCCTCACGTGGACCCGGTGTTCATCCCTGGACCTGGAGAAGATGAGAATGTCATCCAGGTAGACGAATATGAACAGGCCGATGAAGTCCCGGAGGACGTCATTGATGAGGCACTGAAAGACGGCTGGAGCGTTGGTCAACCCAAACGGCATCACGAGATATTCAAAATGCCCGTTTGGGGTTCGGAAGGCGGTTTTCCACTCATCTCCCTCCCGGATCCGGACGAGGTGGTAAGCGCTGCGGAGATCCAGCTTAGTAAACCAGGTCGCCCCCTGGAGGGAGTGGAAGGCAGTGTCCATAAGGGGCAGGGTGTACTGGTCCTTCTCCGTGATATCGTTGAGAGCCCGATAGTCGATACAAGGATGAAGAGATCCGTCCTTCTTTCCAACGAAGAAGAACCCTGCACCTACTGGAGAGGAGGACGGTCGGATGATCCCAGCACTGAGCTACTCCTTCAAGTAGCTGTTCATTGCCTCCTTCTCCGGCGCTGACAGACTGTAGAGGCGTCCTGAGGGTAAGGGCGCCCCCTGGCGGATGTTAATGGCGCAGTCGTAGGGCCGGTGAGGAGGTAGAGACATCGCCTTGGACTTACTGAAAACGGCACCCAGGTCGTGGAACTCTGAGGGCACTAGGGTGAGATCCGGGGGCGCGGTTTCCTGAGCTGTGGGAGGCGAGGACGGGGCGCAGGCCGCGGATTGGAGGCAGGTACCCATGCAGAAAGTGCTCCACGCTGAAACCTTCCCAGTCTTCCAGTCCAAGGCGGGGTTGTGGAGGCGGAGCCAGGGATAACCGAGGATGACAGGTGTTACTGAGGTGGGCAGGACGTAAAAGGAGATATCCTCCCGATGGTTTCCAGAGATGATCACCGGGACAGGGGATGTTTGGTGAGTTACCTTTCCCAGGGAAACTCGGGAGAGATTAACCAGGGCGAGAGGAGTATCGAGGGGTTGACAGTGGATGCCCAGTCGGGTTGCCAGGCTTTGTGAAATAAAGCTACCCTCCGCGCCTGAATCCACCAGTGCATGTGTGAGATGCCCAGTGAGGTTGTGACAGAAGCGGATGGGCAGCGTCAAATGTGTGAGGGGATTTAACCGATTAGCGTCCGCGAGGCCCCCTACAGTGACTCACGGACCACCTCGTTTGGCTTTTCCCGGACAATTCTCCACCGTGTGCTGGCTACCTCCGCAATACATGCAGAGGCCCAGGTCACGACGGCGCTGTTTCTCCGCCAGGGGGAGCTTTGTCCGGCCCGTCACCATTGGTTCGACTCCTCGGAGACCTCCGGCGGCGGTAACGCCAGATGGCGAGCTTGGGGCAGACGTGCAGAGGCACCCCGCGAGTGAGAAGACTGCTTCCGCTCGGAGGTGCGCTCGCGCAGCCTATTATCCAAGCTGATGGTGAGAGAAATCAGCTCCGCCAGCGTCTCCGGGGTATCCCGTCCAGCCAGCTCATCCCTCAGACCGGAGTTTAGACTGCGGAGGAAGGAAGATGCCACAGAGCGCGCGCTCTTCCCAACCAACTTCCTCCGCGGTAACCCAGAAGTCGATCGCGTATTCGGCCGCCGATCGGCTCCCCTGTTGGAGTCCGAGAAGACGGTCGACCTGGACACTGTCCAAATGCGAATGATCGAACACTTCCAGAAATTGTCGCACGAACTTGCCATAGGTGAGGGTAGCGTAGTTGGACTTCACCATAATGGCGTAAGCCCAGGTAAGCGCACGACCCTCAAGGAGATTTCCTATATAACCAATTCTGCTATGGTCTGAGGGAAAATCTCCGGGAACGCGAAGAAACACTGACTCACACTGCATTATAAAACCCCGAGCTCCACCCAGCTTACCGCTGAAGCGAGCAGGAGTGGGGATTGGTGTAAGCCGTGTTGGCACACCCGGAGCAGGCTGGACGGCCACCAGAGCCGCAGGAGCCATGCCACCCGGACGAGCCGAGGGGAACGGCTGCTGGGGGTCCAAGCGGTCCAATCGGTTAGTGATGTTAATTAATTGATTTAATATCACCTGTTGCTGATAGGCTATTGAATCCACCCGAGCCTCGAGGGTGGAAAGACGGCGTGCGAGCCCGCTGTCTGCCGAGCCCGCTGTCTGCCGAGCCGCTCTGCTGAAGCCGTACTGACATAACGCACGGCCCAGGAGACACACACGCAGGCTCAGGATAGATTCAACAGCTTTATTAGCAACAGGGAAGTGTATGGCTGCGTGTCTGTGGAATAAGAATGTATTGGTGGTGGCGTCTGCGTCAGGCATGGGGGCAGGAGGCCGTACAGCCGGACAACCCTGTGGGAGAGAGCAGAGGGAGAAGGGTAACGGGCACCACACCAATACAGGGAAATGATGATGATAGCTGGCTTACTTGGTTGTGACAGGTGGCTGGCGTCGACAAGGGCGGAGCCCGGGAGACAGCGACCTGCGGTACCTGTGGCAGCAGCGTAGAGCCAACGGCGAGGTGATGAAGTCCGCCGCCGGGGATGTCCACCTGTGCACAGGGGAAAGCTAGAGGAGAGAGGTAAGGGGAGCTTACCCAGAATATCTTCGCTAGTAGGTTTGAGACCCGTAGTAGCAAAGGGGCCGAAGTAGAGAGATGGCTTCAGGCCGAAGCCCAGGGCAGAGTGGATTAAATACCTCGCCGCTGACGAGGAGCAGGTGTACGCGCGGCTGGCGCCGCTGATGAGCAGCGAGTCATAACAACGTCTGCTCTTTTCTTCCTCTTCTCTATCCCCTCACCCCCCAGGCAGTCACAGCAGATGACTGGGCCTGGTTCTGCTGGAGTCTTCATCCTACTAAAAGGGAGTTTTTCCTCTCCACCATCGCCAAGTGCTTGCTCACAGGAGATTGCCTGATTGCTGGGGTCTTTCTGCAATTGTGGGGTTTTCTCCTACAGTTGAAAGTGCTATGAAATGACTGTTGTGAAATGGTGCTATATAAATAAAGCTGAATTGAATTGAATTAAGTCTGGGCAGGTGTTTTTAGGGAGAAAGAGAAGGAGATGATTTTATAATCATCATGACCCTATGTCTGTGCGTGCACTTGTGTGTGTTGTGTTTGCTGCATAATTGTACTTAGGTCATATTAGGGCTGTGCGACATCACCATAATTTCATATGACGATATAAGTAATCTTATTTGACGATAACCAATAAAAAAGGACCATCTCTTCTTTCTAAATTTTAAATTACATAGTGAAAAAAATCAATTGTACAAATTCATGTCATTAATTTTATGCACCCTTTTCCCCCTCTTAATTTTGCAGTGTTGCTGTAAAATTGTTTTTTTTAATGTGGATTTGAGACGACATCATCTATTCATTATCACTACTTGACTAATTAAAAATGATTAGAAATCAAGTTACATTAAGAGCCAGTTTGTTTCTCTCACAGATTTTAATTGATTTTTTATTTATTTAGTGAGTATGTGGATGCTGTCACGCACTTTTGCAGCTTTAGTAATATTTTTTCAGACAAAATTGAGAAAATTGACAGTCATTTAAACAAAAGAAACAATGGTCTGAAACACCTTCCTATTAGCAACAAATTAGCATTGTCATTTCAAGTTTGTTGTTTTACAATTAGAGACAGATGGTGTTAACGTTACTTACCTCTAACTGAATGAATGAATTTTATTTGGGATAGTACAGTACAGGTTAAAAGAAACTGTATAATATAACAACAAGGTCAAATTAGACAAAGACTCCTTCTACTATACAATTCCACGTGAGTTATCCGAAATGGGTGATGGCTGAAGCCGCAGCTTATATTGCAATTAATTAAAATGAGGTTAGAGGACTATCCTCTCTGATGCAGCACGTTGGGAAAAAGTCCCACATCCCTGGCTAACAGAAGTAGTGGCGATATGACCAAAACATTTGCTTGCAGTTAGCTGCTGTGCAAACCACCCAAACCCACTATTGCACACACCTAGCACACTGTGGGGGAGAGGCGGGACGGTGATAAGTAAAAATGGGGTGGGTGTCTTTTCAATCTCGATATAAATGATACATTTTCATATGAAACGGTAGACTTTTTTTTTATTGCGTCACCAATATATATTGTCATATCGCACAGCCCTAGGTCATAACTGTTAACGGGTCTGGTCTACTATATTGTTCTCTAACAGAAACATATAAGTATAAAAACAACTGGATTTGTGATAAATTCTTTTAAGCGCCACAGCTTACTGTAAAGACAATAAATATATACAGTGCACACCTTACTTGTACTTTTCAAAACTGAACTTGAACTTGGTTAGGTCTTTACCCATCCCGAGCTAGGTCTTTCAAAACTGATAAGGTTTCTAAAAGATCAAATAATATAAAATCACTATTTTATTTTAAGTTTCCACAGTCATTTACTGTCACTTTAAAGTGAGAGATAAAAATGTTACCCCACTAATAGCAGAATATCCACAAGCCACAGGGTCATCAGTTTGATCATACCTAAGAATATGATCAGTTTCTACATTTATAAGGTGCCTTCACACCAAATGTGAACGGGTGTTCACAGCTGATAACAGATACAGAACAGAACAGATTCACAGCTTTAAAACTCATTGACAAGATGTAGTAATGATTTGACCTCTAAAGATGTATAAAATGTTCAAGAATAGGCTGTAGTGTTATATTTGCTTGTTTGTTTCTGGTTTTACAGTGTCTTTCCTCACGCACACTCCCATGACAGAGTGGTTTTCAGGCAGGCGGACTTTGTTCAACACAAACCCAGCACTTTGTACATGTGGTCAGGACAGAGGCGATGGGAGACGTCCACTGGCGGGCCAGGGGAGGTGGAGGAAGGGATGGCGTGGGAAAACTCGCAGGTGAGTGTTTTTTTTAAATCACACACTGTTTTTTGCTGATGTGTTCCGTTAATACTCACTGTAAACACGGAAGTGAGCATGGTGCAAAGATGCATTTGATTGGTTAGACCAGGGGCTGGCAACCTGCAGCCCCGGGACCACATGCGGCCCTTCAGCCCCTACATGTAGTGGTTTGGCTGCACACTGTTTCTCTCATTAATCGTCTCATTCCTCACAGCTGTACTCACCATCTGCCAGCATTCACCAGACTCTTCAAAGAGTCCCAGCATCCTCCACTCATCAGGAGATCATTGACTACTTCATGCTCTCCTCCAGATGCATGTGCAGTCAGTACCTCTCCTCCAGTGTACCTAAAAGAGGGAAGCAACATTTACTCTGCTGGCTTATCCCCTTTCCCCTTCTCCAGGACTTCCCCAGGCGGATTGTGGACCCCAACCCTGGCAAATTGGATCCACGTTCTGTGGAGGCTCAACCTGGACCCTCTCAACCATTTCTCCCTGTAAGTGCACTTACCCACATTCCCTAACCTGTTCTCCCTTTCCCCCCAAGCTCTTCACTCTCCCCCCCTTCAAGCACTCACCTGTCCCACTGCAATGCTAAGAGATCCAGCCATCCTGTCCACCGCTCTGCTCCACAACAGCGCCTGGTTGTCAGACCTCTCGCCCCAGCTTATTCAGCTGCACTATTCACTAAAATTATTGTTAACACACCACCTGTTCTCTGTGTTGCCTACTTTCAGGTTCAGGTTCAGGTTACTTTATTTGTACCCGTAGGTAGATTTGTTTTGCAGTCTGGTGACATCCATATTTACAAGCCACAATTACATTCAACATAAACACAAACACAGGCACATATGAAGATGACTATAGACATGATACAAATACTCAAGGCTCCATCAATCAGGGTAAAAAGACAAAGAGATGAGAGAAAAGCCAGAGGTAAGAGAGAAGGGTCATATTAAAAAGTTAAAAACTAGTCAAAGAGGTTAAAAACTCCAAGGTCTAAAACCCAATAAAATATTTAGAACCCAAATAAAATCCTATAAAAATAAGTAAATATAAAATGGAGTTAATAAATAGGTACCTAAATTATGTGCAATATATTGTTACAACTTGTTCAACTCTTTGACAGCAGGCGGAACAAAGCTGTTTCTGTAGCACTGGGTTTTACTTTTTGGGACAGCAAACCTCTGTCTTGAGGGAAGAAGCTGAAAGTGGCAGTGCAAAGGGTGGGAGTCATCATTTAAAATGGAGGTAGCCATCCTCTGTACTTGTCTGGTGTATAGGGATGTCAGGCTCAGCTGTGACTCACCAAGCAAACAACTGGACCATCTAACTACCTGATCCAAGGATTTCCTCTGTTTCAGTTTTATCTGACCAAACCATGACACTAAAGAAAAGGATAAAACAGATTCAATAAAAACCCGATAAAACATTGTCATTATGGTTCGGTCAATTTGGAAGCGTGCAAGTTTCCTCAAGCAATGCAAATGTTGCTGACCCTTTTTGCACACCTTTTCACAGTTCTCTTCAAAGTTTAAATTACTATCAATAATCGTCCCAAGACATTTGTAGGATTGTACACATTCGGTGGTCTGACCTTTTGGTATGGTGACTTTGTGCCTGGGAGTTTTCCTCCTAAAGTAAATAATCATACCTTTAGTTTTTGTCGTATTCAGCTGCAGGTAGGAATCCTCACACCAGTGAACAAAATCATCAACTACTGGGCCGTGGCCACTCTCACCATCCTAGAGGAGACTGACAATAACTGAATCATCAGCATACATACAGCAAAAAAAAAAACAAAAAAAAAAAAAACAAAAAAAAACTTTATAATGTGTCTGTTGTCATGTCTGCTCCGACACATGTTTGTGTACAGGATGAAGAGTAGTGGTGACAACACACACCCCTGAGGAGAGCCAGTAGAAGAGCACTTTAGGTCAGACAATGTACCATTGACCCTTACTCTCTGTGTCCTGTTGGTTAAGAAATCTAGAATCCAACCCACCAGATTTTTGCTCAAATCAAATTGTTGCAGGAGCCCTTCAACTAAAATATGAGGTTGGATTGTATTAAAGGTGGAGGAAAAGTCCACAAATAAAAGCCTGGCATGTGTCCCATTAAAATCCAGATGTTTAAAAAGCATGTTAAACAGAGTGACAGTGGCGTCCTCCACTCCTCTGTGAGGCCTATAGGCAAACTGCAGAGGATCCAATGCATGCTCAGTCTGCTTTAGGACCTCACATCTGACCAGTTTTTCAAAAATTTTCATTAAAATTGAAGTCAAAGCAACTGGTCTAAAGTCGTTTACCATTTTAGGACAGCTGGATTTTGGAACGGGAACAACCACGGCTTCTTTCCAGATCTTAGGCACATGTTGTGTCTGTAAGGACTTATTGAAAATGTAATGAAATACAGGACTCAGTTCATGTGCACAGGACTTCACCAAGCGCCCACATATATTATCAGGGCCCTGACTTTTGTTCACTTTTACAGCGCAGAACTCCCTTTTAATATCCTGCACCTCAATATTAAAGAGCTGATTGTCTTTGAGTTTTTGTTTCAAATCTTGAGTTTCAGTGCTAAAATCAAAGGAGTCAAAACAACCATAAAAACAATTAAGAGCATTAGCCAGCTCTGTGTCTGAATTAAAACCATCTAACCATCTGGGTCAATAATTATTGAATCATGGCAGATCAATCTCCCAAAGGAGACCCAGCAGCTGCAGATGGAACCAGGACGGCTCAGTTAGCTATACTCGAACAGCGAGTTGACCACCTAGCATCACAGAATCAGTCAATAATTGCTCAGCTGTCGCGAGTTACAGATAGTGGAACAACTGTCACTCGCTCCCACACCAGCTCGCCCGGGCCGCTCAGTGACTGTCTCCACCCCCGCTCGCTACAATGGGAAATTGGGAAGGGGGGGGGGGTCCTACAGTGTAGCTTGGTTTTCCATTGTGTACCAGAGGATTTCCCCTCCGAGCACAGCAAAATTAGGTACATGTTAAATCTGCTGGATGGACAAGCACTCTATTGGGCATGTACAGTATTGATTAGTCCCAAATACCCCACCTACTACTTTGACCGATTCACGGCCGAATTTCTCAGGATTTTTGATCAGTCAGACTGAGAAGGAAGTGTGTCAACCCAGCTTAGGAATCTTCACCAGGGTAACCAGTCGACCATAGAGCACTCGGCTGACTTCTGGGTGCTCGCGGCCAAGGCGGAATGGGACAATACCGCATTGAGATCTACGTTTATCGTAGCCTTAGCTCCCAGCTCCGGAATGAGCTCGCCTGCTGGGACGAGTCTGAATCTGTTGACTCGCTAATCACTCTGGTCATTTGCCTTGAAAACTGTCTCAAGGAACATGCGCACGAATGCCAACGTGATGCGTGCAGACCCATCCCCTCTACTTCCTCAATGGCCACATGCCTCCTAGCTCTCCCCGTCCCGCCCTCCCCTGACACTCCAGAGCCCATGACATTGGGTCAATCTCGGCTCTCATCCACTGAGTGGCATCATCGTTCCAAGGGGGGGCTTTGCCTGTATTGTGTGGGGGATAGTCATTCTGTTGAGGTATGACCCATTAAACCAATAGGGCCTTCCCACCCGTCGCAGTAGGGGGGCTGGTGGGCCTTTCATCTAAACACCCTCAAACCAAATTCATCCTCCCTGTCGTCCTTCTGTTATCCTCATGCGAGCACGCCGATCATGCCTTAATCAATTCGGGGGACTGAGCAGAACTTAAATCTTACTGAAGCAAAATAATTGCAAAACTTATTAACCTATATCCAAGGGTCTGGCAACTCGGCAAGGGATACCCTGTTCCCCGCTTCCGACTCCACCTAGGGTGGTAACATTATCAGGCAGCCCACTGCTCATCGTCACTCACATTACTGCTCCATTGTCCCTATCGGTTTTGGGCAGTCACAGAGAGAGGATTTCATTTCTCATTCTCCCATCATCTAGTCCACAGATTGTCCTAGGGTACCCCTGCCTCTGCCCGCACAACCCCACCATCAACTGCCACACTATCACGTCCTGGGGCACCCTCTGCTACACCACCTGCCTACGGTCCGCTGCCTGCTCCCCTTTAGTGACGATATCATCCCCAGTGGCCAAGCCACCGGATCTAACTAATGTACCCCCTACATATCATGAACTAGCTCCTGTCTTCAGCAAGGCTAGGGTCCTCTCCCTCCCTCCCCACAGGTCATATGATTGTCCCATTGAGCTCCTGCAGGGGGTGCAGCTTCCACCAGCAGGCTCCACAGCCTTCCAGGATGGAGAGGGAGGCCGTAGACAAATACATCAAAAAATCCCTCAATGCCGACCTCATTCAACCCTCCTTCTCCACCTTGGGAGCTGTTGTTTTTTTTTTTTTTTTAAAGGATGGCTCTCTCCGCCCTTGCATCAACTACCGGTAGCTCAATGATGTCACCATTAAGGACTGGTATGCCCTTCCACTCATTAATTCAACCTTTGATCTGCTGCACGGCTCTGCCATCTTCACCAAGTTGGCCCTCAGGAATGCCTACCACCTGATCAGAATATGCGAAGGCAACGAGTGGAAGATGGGATTCCACACCCCCATTGGTCACTTCGAGTGCATGGTAATGCAGTTTGGCCTAACCAATGCCCCACCAATCTTTCAGCGACTAATTAATGATGTACTCAGGGACTTCCTCAGCACCTTTGTCTTTGTTTATCTTGACAATATCCTGATCTTCTCTTGCTCCCTAGTTGATTACCAGATCCACATTCGCACCGTCCTCCAATGTCTGTTGAAGAACCAGTTGTATGTCAAGGCAGAGAAGTGTGAGTTCCACACCCCCACCACCATGTTCCTGGGGTTCATCATAGCCGAGTGGCAGATTCTACCGGACCCCAAGAAGATGAGAGCTCTTCTCAAATGGCCTACACAATTCTCCTGCAAACAGTTACAGTGTGGAGCCCATAGTTATAACCTATGTAACTCACATGTGGCTGGCTGAATTCAACCAAGAGAGACTTTGAGCTAGCCATGGGTATTGACTTCACACCTCAAGAGGAAGACATGTTTGCACCCCCTGGGGACTCAGGAGAGATGAGAAGATTACCCGGCCTGACCTTTGGGGGTCAGAAAGAAGAACAGAAGGACTCTGGGTGTTCTATTAGAGATGAAAGGATGTAGCTGAGTATTGTGACTTTTGTGTGTGATGTATTGTTATAAGATGAATGTATAAATGTATGTGTGTGACTGCGTCCTTCCTCTTTTCACTCCGATCAAGAGAGGACGTAGGATGAATGGGGAATTAAAGCAGTTACTGGAAAAATCATCCGGTCTCCTCAATTCTTGACTCCTACAATTGGTGACCTACGCATGAATCTGAGCACGCCGAGGCTGGAGGACAGCCTCGTGATCGATATGGAAGAGCTGGGAGACAGCCGCTCAGACCCGGATTCACCGGGGAATGCCAGCAGGGGCACAAGACTTATTAAGCTCCCCGAGTTCTGGCAAAGCGACCCGCACTCGTGGTTCCAGCATGTGGAGTCGCGGTTCCTGCTCGGGGGAGTTTCAGCGGATGACATTAAATTCCATAATGTCATCGCGACGCTCGACAGCCGCACAGCTCGGTGTGTGCGGAGCCTGGTGCAGCAACCACCCGCCGTCGGCAAATACGACGCGCTGAAAGCCACCCTCATCAGGAGCTTCGTGCCGTCGTCTGAGGCAAGAGCCAGGCAGCTGCTGGACCTGCGCGACAGAGGTGGACGCAGGCCGACTGTCCTCATGGAGGACATGCTGCAAATGATCGGGACGGACAACGACGCGTTCCTTTTCAAACATATTTTCCTGAGAACCCTCCCAGCGCACACGAGAGGTTCCCTGTCCAGCAGGAGATGTTTGACCCAGCAGGACTTCCGCGACCTGGCCCAAGAGGCGGAGCGGCTCCTCAACACCTGCGAGGAACCAGAGGCTTCCGTGGCAGTGGCAGACCTCGGCGCGATGGCCGGGGGCAGTGTGGAGCCAGAGACGGCAGTGACCACCCCAGCGGCGACAGCAGCGGCGAGATTCCGTGGCAGAGGAGATGACGGCCTCTGTTTTTACCATCGACGTTTCGCTGGGAAGGCGCACAAATGCATCCCGCCCTGCAAGTTCAAAAAGCAGGGAAACAACCAGGCCGGGAGTTTTTAGCAGCTTCCACTCTCGGCGAACGGAACAAGCTGCTTTATCTGACAGACGCGGGCTCCGGGCGGCAATTCCTGGTGGACACCAGAGCCCAGAGGAGCTTCATCACTGCCACCTATGCTGATTGGGTCGCGGGACCCCACGGAGACGGAGCGACAGCGGCCAACGGCTCCAGCATCAAGACGTACGGAGAGAGAACCTTGTCTCTGTCCTTCCACGGCCGCGCCTATGAGTGGAACTTCATTGTGGCGGCAGTGAGCTTCAATATGTTAGGTGCTGATTTTCTGTGTTCACATGGTTTGTTAGTTGATCTGGCCAACAAACGACTAGTAAATGCACTCTCTTTCTGTTCTATCCCTTGTG
The DNA here is from genome assembly GCA_020510985.1 of Pholidichthys leucotaenia. Taxonomy (NCBI): domain Eukaryota; kingdom Metazoa; phylum Chordata; class Actinopteri; order Cichliformes; family Pholidichthyidae; genus Pholidichthys; species Pholidichthys leucotaenia. The sequence goes on from CM035847.1 coordinate 140,831,002, forward strand.
CATCTCGGGTGTGCCCGCCGCCAGTTCAGACCAACGTCGCCACAGCAGGTGATAAGTTTCACAGCCTTCTACACCAGTTCCCAGCACTCACAGTTCCTACTTTTTCAGCTAAGGTGGCGAAGCACGGGGTGGAGCACTTCATAACCACGAGTGGCCCACCCGTTTTTGCAAAGGCTCGGCGCTTGGATGCAGCTAAACTCTCCATTGCGCGCGAGGAGTTCGCCAACCTGGAAAGGTTGGGCATTATTTGCCGCTCGAAGTCCGCTTGGGCTTCCCCCCTCCACATGGTACCTAAAGCTGACGGCTCGTGGAGACCTTGTGGCGATTACCGTAGGTTGAACAATGCCACAGCGCAGGACCGGTACCCGATTCCGCATATCCAGGACTTTTCAGTGCATTTGGCGAATGCGCAAATTTTTTCTAAAATAAACCTGGTCCGCCGTTATCACCAAGTCCCGGTCCGACCAGAGGACATCCCCAAAACAGCCGTAATAACCCCGTTCGGGCTTTTTGAGTTTTTACGAATGCCTTTTGGCCTTAAAGGCCTTTAAATGTTTGGTGGTGGCCGGAAAGGCCGTTGGCGCAGATTGGCTGCCACGTTTCCGTCAGCCTGCCCCAGGGCAGCTGTGGCTACAGTAGTAGCTTGCCACTACCATTGCCTGTCTGGAGTGAATGAATAATGTACCTATTTGTAAAGCGTCTTTGAGTATATATGATAAAGCGCTATATAAAACCGATGCATTATTATTATTATTATTATTAAAGGCGCCGCACAAACCTTCCAACGGATGATGGATGCAGTGTTGCGCGACCTTTCTTTCGTTTTTGTCTATTTAGACAACATTTTGGTAGCCAGCACCTCTGAGGAGGAGCATGCAAAACACCTCACGACAGTTTTTCAGAGGTTGGGAGAGCATGGGTTGATAATCAACCCGGCCAAGTGCCATTTTGGCGTGGAACAAATCGACTTTTTAGGGCACCGCGTTTCCTCGGAGGGAGCAGTTCCTCTGCCGGCCAAAGTGCGCGCGGTGGCAGATTTTCCCCAGCCTCGAACGGTAAAAGCGTTGCAAGAATTTTTGGGGATGGTGAATTTTTATAACCGTTTCATACCCCACGCAGCGCAGCTTATGCAGCCCTTGTACACCGCGCTCAAAAAGCAGAAGCCCTCCCACTGTGATTGAATGGTCCCCGGAGCGGGAGCGCGCATTCACAGAGGTTAAACAGGCACTGGCAAACGCGGCACTGTTGGCACACCCAGACCCGGCAGCCCGCATAGCGCTAACCACGGACGCGTCAGATGTGGCCAAAGGGGCCGTAGTGGAGCAGCAGGTTGCCGGGGTTTGGCAACCACTCGCATTCTTCAGCAGGTCCCTACGCGAGGCTGAGCGAAAATACAACGCATTTGACAGGGAGCTGCTGGCGCTCCACTTGGCTATTCGCCATTTCCAGTTCTGGTTGGAAGGGCGGCATTTCACCGCTTTTGTCGACCACAAACCGCTCACTTTTGCGATGTCCAAAACTTCAGAACCATGGTCGGGGCGGCAACAGAGACAGCTGGCCGCAATTTCTGAATTTACCACCGATATTCAGCACGTAGCTGGTAAAATCAATGTGGTTGCAGACTGTCTGTCACGCGCGGTAACAGCACCCGTCCGCGTGGAAACGGATTGCGCGGCCGCTTACCCAGAGCTCCGGTCCACGTGGGAATAGATTATGCAGCCATGGCGGCGGAGCAGAGCGAGGACGCGGACGTGCGCGCGCTCCTGTCTGGACCAACAGGGTTAAGGCTGGAACGCAGAAATCTACAAACCGGTTTCCCCTCGCTTATTTGCGATGTATCCACGGGGCGACCGCGCCCGGTGGTGCCAGCCGCGTGGCGCCGCCGCATTTTTGACGCCGTGCACTCCCTAGCGCACCCAGGGGTGCGCGCTTCGGTGAAAATGGTGGCGGAGAAGTTTGTTTGGCCGAGCCTGCGCAAGCACGTGAAGGAGTGGGCTAAAACCTGCATGGCTTGCCAGCGCGCTAAGATTCACAGGCACACTAAGGCGCCCTTAGAACCATTCCATATTCCGGCTAAAAGGTTCGATCATGTGCACGTGGACCTCGTGGGCCCCCTGCCCACTTCACAAGGGTTCACGCATCTCTTGACAATGGTAGACCGAACCACTTGTTGGCCGGAAGTGGTCCCATTAACATCGACCACAGCGGCAGAGGTGGCACGCGCTTTTTTAACAGCCTGGGTAGCGCGGTTCGGGGTCCTGTCAGATATTACGTCTGATAGGGGACCTCAATTTGCGTCGGAACTGTGGTCAGCAGTTGCCAGCGGCTTAGGAGCGGCAGTACATCGCACGACTGCTTACCATCCCCAGGCCAACGGTTTATGCAAGCGTTTTCACAGGTCTTTGAAGGCAGCCCTCAGAGCGTCACTGACGGACACAGATTGGGTAAACAAACTACCATGGGTTTTATTGGGGTTGCGTTCGGCACCCAAAGAGGATCTAGATGCCTCACCAGCAGAATTGGTCTTCGCACAACCGCTCAGGCTGCCAGGCGAGTTTTTACCCGACCACACGGCACCAGGGCCCCCCCCGATCCGGGGGTCTCTGAGTAACACGGGAGCAGAAATGCTCCCGGGCCCCACTCATCACTCTTTCCCGCGTGTGTTCGTGCCCCAGGCTTTACGAGACGCAGAGTTTGTTTTTGTCAGGCACGATGCTCAGCGGCATAGTCTCCGCCCACCTTATGATGGTCCATTTCGAGTGCTGGAAACCGGGGAGAAATATTTTGTGCTAGATTTGGGGGGCAGGAGGGAGACGATCAGTATCGATAGATTAAAGCCTGCTTTTGTGTTGCATAAGGAGTCTGTACGGCCGGTGGGCGTGCCTCGACGCGGCAGGCCTCCAAAGGGGCGGCCCCGGGACCCCCCACGGGGGGCAAATAACCCTTCTCCCCCTCACTGCACAGATGCACAGCAGGACGGCCCAACACAGAGTAGGAGACCTGCATACAGCAGATTCGGGAGAAGATTGAAACCTAAGCTGCATGCAGGATGATGTATTTTGTTTTGTTTTGTGGCCGACACACATTGTGGGCTCACGCTGCCACAGAGACAGGGCTGAATGTGTATTGTGGGGTGTCACGTCTGCAAGGACTGAGGACTCGAATCTACAGGAGGTAACAAGGAAGTGTGAGATTTGTCTCTTTGTCCCACAGAAGACGCCCCGGAGGGTATTCCGGTTCATCGGGAAATGAGAGACAATGGTGAAGCTTCAAGGGGATGCTTTGTAACTGTATGTTGACTGAAGACACCATGTGACTTGAATTCTGATGCTGGAAATGTATAAAAGGGTGTTGAAGTATGATTCTTTCTCTTTCCTGCTTTGAGCTAGAAGCTGCGTTCTGTCAAATAAAGCTGGTTTTATGACTGAAACTCAGCCTCGTTATTTGAGCATGCTTCTACACTGGTGACCTACGACGGAAAATGAGCAGACAGAATTCTCCCGAGCGGGGCTCAGTGGAAGCCAGCCTGATGGCCGCCTCCACGATCCGGCTGCCCGATTTCTGGCAGCACAGCCCGCGCTCATGGTTTAGCGCAATCGAGGCGCAGTTCAACCTCCGGAGAATCTCCAACGATGACACAAGATTCTACCACGTGGTAGCGAAGCTGGACAGCGACACGGTCCAGAGAGTGGAAGATCTGGTTAATCATCCACCAGACAGCGACAAGTACAGCGCATTGAAGGACGCGCTGATCAGCCATTTCACCCCCTCAGTCCAACAAAGAGCAGATGGGCTCCTGGCGCTGACGGAGGCCGAAAACGATAGACCTGCGGACCTGATGGTGAAGATGCTGCAGCTCAAAGCCTCTGAGGATGGCGAATTCATTTTCGCCCACCTTGTCCTTCGAACCCTACCACCAGCAGTGAGAGTGGCCCTGGCAGAGTCACCCCGATTGGCCAGGCGAGACTACCATGGGTTGAGCAAGGAGGCGCAGAAGTTGGTCGACGCCCACAAGCGGAACGCGGTCTCGGCCGCGGCGGCCAGTCCGGGAACGGCGTCCGGAGATAGTGCGGGTCCAGCGGCCGCGGCGCCAGACGCACCAACGACGGCGGCGACAGGAGCCAGACGACGCGGAGCGGAGAACGGCTCGTGCTTCTACCACCGCCGTTTTGCAGAGAGAGCGCACAGGTGCGTCCCACCGTGCAATTTTAAGCGCCAGGGAAACGCCAAGACCGAGGGCCGGTAGCAGCTGCGACCCTCGGCAACGAGAACAGGCTGCTTTACCTGACGGATGCACGCTCGGGGAAACAGTTCCTCGTGGACATGGGCTCTCAGCTGAGTTTCATCACACCCACCTACGCGGAACGGCTGTCGCCTTCTAAAGCCCCCTGGGTGTCAGTGTCAGCAGCGAACGGCTCCACGATTAAAACGTTTGGTGAGAGGACCATGCTTCTGTCCTTACAGGGCCGTTCATTTGAGTAGACATTTATTGTAGCAGCAGTCAGTTTCAACATGTTAGGGGCTGATTTTTTGTGCTCACATGGTTTATTGGTTGACCTTGCTAATAGACGTCTGATTAATGCACTGTCCTTTCATTCTATTCCCTGCACAGCTCGGGTGGCCCCGCCAACTGCCCATGCCAGTGTCTCAGCTGTGGGTGGTAAGTTTCACACTCTGCTTGCTCAGTTTCCAGCACTCACAGTCCCCACGTTTTCAGCAACGGTGGCCAAACATGGGGTAGAACATTTCATAACAACCACAGGCCCTCCCGTTTTTGCAAAGGCTGGGCGCTTGGACCCAGCTAAACTGGCCATCGCGCGCGAGGAGTTCACTAATCTGGAAAAACTGGGCATTGTTAGACGTTCCAAGAGCTCTTGGGCTTCGCCGTTACACATGGTCCCAAAAGCTGACGGCTCGTGGCGACCTTGTGGCGATTTCCGCAGGTTGAACAACGTTTCAGCTCATGACCGCTACCCGATTCCGCACATTCAGGATTTTTCTGTTCATTTGGCGGGGGCGTGCATTTTTTCTAAAATAGACTTGGTGCGCGGCTATCACCAGGTGCCAGTGCGCGCGCAGGATGTACCCAAAACAGCGGTCATAACGCCTTTCGGCCTTTTTGAGTTCTTGCGCATGCCTTTTGGCCTCAAGGGGGCCGCGCAGACTTTCCAACGCATGATGGATGCAGTTTTACGCGACCTGCCTTTCGTGTTCGTTTATTTGGACGATATTTTGGTAGCCAGCGCGTCCGAAGGCGAACATGAAAAACACCTCACAGCAGTTTTCCAGAGGTTGGCAGAGCACGGGTTAATAGTTAACCCAGCGAAGTGTCAGTTTGGGGTGGCGCAGATTGATTTTTTGGGACATCGCGTTTCGGCAGAGGGAGCAGTTCCCCTTCCAAATAAAGTGCGTGCCATAACGGATTTTCCGCAACCTCAAACGGTCAAGGCGCTTCAGGAGTTTCTAGGGATGGTTAATTTTTACAACCGTTTCCTCCCAAGTGCAGCACGACTCATGCAGCCATTGTACACCGCGTTAAAAAAACAAAAGCCCGCAAATAAAGTTGAATGGTCTCCGGAGCGGGAGCGCGCTTTTGCCCAGGTCAAATCAGCCCTGGCAAACGCAGTTTTGTTAGCGCACCCAGTTCCAACGGCCCGCATGGCACTCACCACTGACGCTTCCGATGTAGCGGTGGGGGCGGTAGTTGAACAGTTTGTGGCAGGTACCTGGCAACCCCTCGCGTTTTTCAGCAGGACCTTGCGCGATAGTGAACGGAAATACAGCGCGTTTGACAGGGAGCTTTTGGCCCTACACTTGGCCATCCGTCATTTTCAGTTCTGGTTAGAGGGGCGATGTTTCACCGCTTTTGTGGATCATAAACCGCTAACGTTTGCGATGGCCAAAATTTCAGAACCCTGGTCAGGCCGGCAACAAAGGCAACTAGCCGCAATATCGGAGTTCACTACTGATATTCAGCATGTCGCGGGTAAACACAATGTTGTAGCAGACTGCCTCTCGCGTGCAGTAGCACCGCCAAGCCCCATAGGGGCAGACTCTGTAGCCATGGCCGCGGGCCCGAGCAGCGACGCGGGAGCGCGCGCAGTCCCGGTTTGTGTTGGGTTAGATTATGCAGCCATGGCTGCGGAGCAGGTTAACGACGCGGACGTGCGCGCGCTCCAGTCTGGACCAACACGGTTAAGGCTGGAGCACAGGGTGCAACAAAACGGTATGCCCCCGCTAATCTGCGATGTCTCCACGGGACGGCCCCGCCTTGTGGTGCCAACCGCGTGGCGTCGCCGTGTTTTTGACTTGGTCCATTCTCTCGCGCACCCAGGGGTGCGCGCATCGATTAAGTTGGTGGGGGAGAAATTTGTTTGGCCCGGGTTGCGCAAACAGGTCAAGGAATGGGCAGCAGCCTGCGTAGCGTGTCAGCGAGCTAAAATACACAGACACACTAAGGCCCCGTTAGAACCTTTCCACATCCCCGCTAAGCGTTTTGATCACGTGCATATTGACCTGGTCAGCCCGCTTCCGTTATCACACGGGCACACACATCTTTTGACAATGGTAGACCGCACCACGCGCTGGCCAGAGGCGGTTCCTCTGACATCAACCACAGCGGAAGAAGTTGCGCGAGCATTTTTAGCAGCATGGGTTGCGCGTTTCGGTGTACCGTCGGACATAACGTCCGACAGGGGTCCCCAATTTATTTCCGAGCTGTGGTCATCGACGGCCCGCAGCTTGGGGGTGAAGATTCATCGCACCACCGCGTATAACCCCCAGGCTAATGCTTTATGCGAACGCTTTCACAGGTCATTGAAAGCAGCCCTCAGAGCGTCGCTAACGGATACAAATTGAGTAGACAAACTTCCATGGGTTTTATTAGGGTTGCGTTCTGCACCTCAGGAAGATTTGCACGCTTCCCCGGCTGAATTAGTTTTCGCTCAACCGCTTCGTTTGCCCGGAGAATTTCTTCCTGATAATCCCGCACCTAATGGCCCCCCCACTCAGCCGTGGCAGAGCGGCTCAGGAGCAAACACGCTTCCTGGCCCAGTCCATCACAGTTTCCCACACGTTTTTGTGCCCAAGGCTTTAAAAAATGCAGAGTTTGTTTTTGTTAAACATGACGCCCAGCGTCCAAGTTTGCGGCCGTTTTACGACGGACCGTTTCGAGTGCTGGAGACCGGGCAGAAGCATTTTCTACTAGATTTAGGGGGCAGACAGGAGCTGATTTGTATTAACAGACTCAAACCCGCTTTTGTTCTGGCTGACGAGGAGGTGCAGCTCGCGAGGCCCCCCCGCCGGGGCAGGCCGCCGAGGAGACATTCTCCAAAGTCTTCACAGAGAGGTGCTAACAGCTTTAATCCACAGGTGCAGAGAGATGTTGCAGGTGCAGCCAAGCCAGGTTGCAGCAGATTCGGCAGAAGATTAAAACCTAGTCAGTTGGTGGATTGATTAGCGATGTATGGAGTGCTTTGTGTTTTTCTTTTTGTTATGCCATTTAGATTTTGCCTTACTAGACGTTTGGGGGGGGGGGTAGTGTGGCAGACACACATTGTGGGCTCACGCTGCCACAGAGACAGGACTGAATGTGTATTGTGGGGTGTCACGTCTGCAAGGACTGAGGACTAATCTACAGGAGGTAACAAGGAAGTGTGAGATTTGTCTCTTTGTCCCACAGAAGACGCCCCGGAGGGTATTCCGGTTCATCGGGAAATGAGAGACAATGGTGAAGCTTCAAGGGGATG